>JARLTB010000397.1:742500-1942500 GCA_030141615.1 Unio pictorum
TGATATTTATTGTTTGAATTAAAGGATGTGAATAAGAAAGTCTTTGTGTTGTGATCAGAATGGTCTCAGTTTTATCATTATTCACCTGCAATTTGTTACATGTCATCCATGATTTCAAATCAGTAATGCACATCTCTACTCTTTTGATGGTAACATCAACATCAGTTGCGTTTCTAAACTTGTATAGTTTGGTCTCATCAACGTAAAATTGGTGAGACACTGGCTGATTATCTATGACAATTAAGAGCCGCTGAGTGTATAGAATGAGGAGAACAGGTCCAACAACTGACCCCTGTGGAACACCACAACATAGATCAACTGGGCTGGAGAGTATTCCATTTGCAGATAGAAGTTGTGTCCTGTTTACTAAGTAGGACTTGACCACTGCAAGGCTGTATTATGAATGCCAAATACATGCTGGAGACGGTGAAGTAATATATCATGGTCTATTGTGTCAAATGCTGTAGACAATTCAAGGAGGGTGAGAACTGTAATCTATCCGCTATCCAAAGTAGACAGAATGTCATTAAATACTTTCAGAAGAGTAGTTTCAGTACTGTGGCAAGGGCGATATGCAGACTGTACATTGACATATACACTTTCGTTCTTAGCTGTTAAGACAAATTACTTGTCTGACTTCGAAATGATACAACCCACCAGAGACTGTGTTACACTTTGATATATTGTCATATTTTAATACACATATAAAACCCGGTCTATATCAAGGTTTTAGTTCAGAATGAATCAGTTACGACTAGAAATTGTTTGCATAACTTTGGTTATGGCATTAGCAGTTTGGCTATAAGCGGGCTAGAATGTATATTTTTTAGGATCTTTATAAGATGTCAATATGATTCATACATACAGTTACTATGAATAGAGTATATTCCCTCAACAACGTGGCTAAATAGTCCTTTCTAGGTTTCCTTTATTTTGGCCTACATCTTCTTTGCGCATGCACATATTGTTTGATATGACCTTGAAGTCCGCGATCATAGAACGTAGCTTATGCAATATTTCTGCAACACTGAAAACATTAGGTAGATTTTTGCCTCACACACTTAACGGAAAGTATTTTAAAAAGACTTGTTCGATATTTTGCCCCGATGGGGTAGGACCTAACATTGATCTTACTGCATTTGCCTATATAATGTCATTCGAGTTTTCAACCCACCCACCCACCCCCCAAAAAAGGCTCTAATAGTTTTATTACGATATATGCTTGATTGTAAAATACTGTTATCGTTATCGATCAGTGAAGCAATTATATCATATCGGAAGCAGATAAAAGTTTGGTTACCACAACGAGAGATACGTGATATCGAGAAGATCAGCGAGATCAAAGAAAATTTCCCTCATGTCGGCGAAAACGAGTTTACTGAAACTTTTAATACTATATTCAAGATTTAAAAGATAACAGCGAGGAAAAAGTTATGAAAAGTACTGGCAGAAAAATAATCGGTAAATTTACTCAAGGAGGATCATATGATCATAAAAGATATTTTACAAGATTAATTATAGATGATGCTGGACTCGATTTTATAATTGCTGATACCAAACGCAGTAATACGTTTATAGGTAAAGAAACAGCTTCTCTGTCAAATGTAACTAAATTAGGTATTATTGAAAGTTATGTTGGTGGAGAATCTCCGCAGTTTAACCATTCAAGGTCGTCGATGCTCGCGTGTATTTCTATAAATCTGTTATGTAAGTTTGTATCTTTATCATAGCCTTATTCCCATTTTTAGTTATGAGAAGGAATTTCTCATAAGTTAAGAATTGACAATGTCCATGGTGTGTGTGTGTGTGTGTGTGTGTGTGTGTGTGTGTGTGTGAGAGAGAGAGAGAGAGAGAGAGAGAGAGAGAGAGAGAGAGAGAGAGAGAGAGAGTTCAGTCTCTCTTAAAGGAAGGTGTAGATACGGCTACAACATGGGTAAATTCTCAGTGCGAAAGGTTCAGTGATACTGTAATTATCTCCATCAACTTTTATGAGATGTGTTTTGTCATAAACTCTAATCGTGATAATTTCCGTATGCCAGAGAGAGAGAGAGAGAGAGAGAGAGAGAGAGAGAGAGAGAGAGAGAGAGAGAGAGAGAACAACAAGCTCCTTAAAAGAGGTGTCACTACGATGACAGAACACATCTAAGTCTGGGGAATGAGGTATCGGATCTGTAATTTGAGAGGAGAGTCTTTCTAGCTTCAGAATTGATGAACTTTATTTAAATAATTAATAGACATATAATACTACATTCCAGAGATACATATATAAGCTTCACATTCAAAATACATGAAATACATATAAAATTACACTTTCCTTTCAGGCTTGCCAAATTCATTCATTTGTATAATTTCTGCATTTTAGAATATAATACGAAGAGTTAAATCTCGATTACGTTTATGATAGCCAAAGAATATACAACGTAATAGCTGCAATTAATGCAATAATCTTTTTGAAGAAATGTTATTTACTAATTTGCAAACATATGGACTTAACCGTTATAATCTCAAACATTAAAAAGTGCTTATTCTTTAAAGAACTTTACGAACATAGACAGTTCTTAGCTGTAATTAGAGAGGCGAGTATTTCTATTTTCAGAATGAAGGAACTGACATTGCACAGTTTGCACCGCTTTTTGTGTGTAATCTGGGCGCAACAACACGACCAAATATGGTTACCCCTGAATATACCAGTGTAACCTTCATACTAGCCAGAAAGATGCTCTCATCTCCATTTCACAAGAACGTCCATATTGTTTTTACGTCATTCAACAGAACGTTTGCTGCATTAACAATCTACTCGCTAAATTGGAATTCTGCGAATGTGTAGTCTGTAACATATGTAGCTTGCTGAGAGTAATTTTCTTGCTGACTTCGCAATACAAGAGAAATGTACATATGCAAGCGAGTTTTGCTTTTGCTCGTAAGGGCGCAATTTTATTGAAACAGTATATAGTTGTGATATAGAAAAAAATGTAATTAGTCTTGATCTATTTTAATACAAAATTACTTCACCATAAATTAGTGAAAATTTTACTTTAATACAATTTAGAGAAAATGTCAATCTTATTACTTTTACAAAAAATTCTGTCCTAATAAATCAATTGTTAATGAAAAATGGATTTCCTAAAACCGCGTTTAGAGTTTCCCCGGATTCATTTTATATCTGGTGCCTTAACACATAACAACATATATGTTATCAAAACACCAAACAACTGTTACCTAACTACTTATACATTATTATATATTTTTAATATCGATGATCACATACGTATACATGTACATTCTTTTGCGATATTCGAAAGCATTCACTTAAATTTGATTCAGAGGACTAAGTCACTTATATTATGCTAAAAATACAATAGGTCACCAACCATCTTCACTGTGAACCAGTACACTGTCGGAAATAAAACTGTTTACTATAATCCTTTTTTTTTACTTTTTAATCTCTGAAAATTGCTGTCAGGGCATCATTGTCAATTCATCATCTCTTGATTATGGAAGTAACTCGTTGATTTCCTTTGAACAGAGGCTAAAACTGGTGTTTTGTCAGCTTCATCTTTGGTTATCAAAATAGTTGCCTAAACTATACTTTCCATTACATAATATAAAAATTGAATCGTTTGATTATCACAAGCATCATATAAAATATATAAAAAGGTTATATGTTCTTTGAAATGGGTTGGGAATGTTTGATTGTAATAATGAAAGTGTTCAAAAATATTCATGAGCTGAGTAAGACATGCTTACAAGACTTTTGTCCATGTTTGTTTGGGAAGATGCCTGATTACTCCTTTTGATAGTTTTTGTTTCCACTTGTCCCTCGTATGATTGGACAGTTTCTTTTGCCTAATTCTTATATTACAATTTAGATGCTGGAACTTCTTTCCATCTGAAAGCAACAATTCTCAAACCTTGGGAAAGTTTTGCAGTTCATATGAGGACAAGAGATGGATAAAATGAGACTATAATTAACATACCGATGGCAAAACTGAGATCAGACGATATAAGCGAAAGCACATATGAAGAACGGATCAACTGTTCACCTTGGTTAATAGAGATATGAAGTACATGCAGGGTACACAAGACAGAAAGAAATGAATAAAATAATACATTTCTTCGATTATAGAGGAGTACGACTACACGAATACAAACGTATCTTATTCTATTTTAAAAGGAATGCATGGTTACTCTTATTTTATATTTACAAGGGTGATCCACAGTGTTACGGACGAACACGACCACGGCACTGTGGCGCGTCTTATGATGTAAAAGTTATGAACAAACGTGCCTAAAGTACTGCAGCATCTCTAAAAGCTATACGTGACAACACAACACATTATTATAATACACTTTCAGTTGTATCGATGACGTGAAAAGTGTGTCCTCCTTGAAAATTTCGATAACCAATGCATTTCAAAGTTACACTTTTATTACTGCGAACTTCCGTTTTCCTTTTTGTCTCTGTTGTCCTTTTTCCATTTCGCATATTTAGTCTCTACTTTTATCCTTTTTCTTTCGTTATTTTCTTCTTCGTTCTCTCTTTAGTCACTTTTTGTAAGTCGTTATCAATTTCCTTTATTTACGATACACTTGATACATTCTGCTTTTATCCTGGTGTAGCTTTAATTACTTTTTGGCGCATGAAGTATTTGTTTTATATATTGATTTGTTGCAGACTCAGGCCGCCCCGAGTAAGACGTTAAGAAATGGCCCGACGACGACCACTTTATCGTTGCATAGGTGCGAAAGCTAAACGATCACAAGCAGACTTTCACGTTATTTCAAGGCTTGCGGAAGCCGCTTTGACACCATTATGGCGGCCACTATATGACATATACAAATTCAAATCGCCATAATTTCAAAGTGTGTCAACCAGTTTTCCCAATACAATATAATGTAAACGTATTATAACTTAACATCCACGTTTACAAGCGCAAACATGGAGAAGACACGGATTTAATTTGATTTCAAGAGATCATTTAAAAAGTAACCACTAGTAACTAGATATCAAGAGCAGCATTTTGGTCACGAGCAGCACAAACAACGGCAACTATGTCAAAGCTAAGACCCATCTGGAGAGACAAGAATATTTATCTGAAAACTAAAATTAGATTATTGAGAGCACTAGTCATCTCAATCTTGTTGTATTCGTGTGAGGCCTGGACCCTGACAGCAGAATTACAACGAAGAATGCAGACACTTGAAAAGAGATGCTACAGAAAATTCCTTGGCATCTCTTACATGGACCAGATCACCAATGAAGAAGTACGAAACACCATCAGGCATAAAGTAGGTCATTATGAAGACCTCATCACCACTGTCAAAAGAGAAAGCTGAAATGCTATGGCCATGTCACTAGAGCCAACAGTCTATCCACAACAGTACTACAGGGCAGCGTCCAGTGTGGCATAAGGAGAGGTAGATAGAGAACAAAGTGGACTGACTACATTACAGAATGGACCAGGAACCTTTTGTGGAGACACAGGCATTGGCACTTGATCGAGACAAGTAGAGGAAACTGGTCAGATGTTCAGCGGCACAGTGCTTCGACGACCACACTAGGTCAAGAAACTGATGATGATGATGAGTAACTACGTCAATCATACTTGATTAAATGTACTTACGTTCTGTTTCATACTTCTGAGTGACCTTACTCAAAGTGTACAAGATGAGCAATTAGTGTAACATACATGCAATGTGATGTAAAAAACGTGACTTACTTTAAACCATGAAAACTGACTTTGACATATGTTCCTATTAATTTACTTATAACGAAAACAAATGCTAACAGTTTCTTTTCTCATTTTCATCCATTAAACAACTTAGAAAACTAGGATTGTAACTATGGAAAGCAAGTAATAATAGTGATGTTGATTCATTGAGAGAGAGAGAGAGAGAGAGAGAGAGAGAGAGAGAGAGGGAGAGAGTCACTATTAAATGCTTCTAATTATTATCTCCATTTTGCTTATGCCTTTTAAAATATTATTACATATATGTTAACTTCGTCATTATTATGTTAAAGCACGTATTATTGAGTAAAGTTTAAACTAAGGAAGACTAAATTAATGTTTATGTAATGCAAGTAAATTACTGGAAGATTGAATGAAAGTATATGTAATGTAAGTATAATTGCGGAATGTTTGCATAAACGTATATGTACCGCAAGTATAATTACTGTTGTCAGAAGCTTATATGAAGTGTGCCTGTTTTCCAATTAGTGGTATTGTATACATGTTTCAAATTCTTTTCCTGTTGTTTTGTCGATGCCTTTTACTCTCAGTTCTGTTCCTCCGTAGATCATCGTTACCTCTACCTCTCTGTTTGTTCCTCCAGTAACGTCGGGCATTTCAATTAAAATAACCGCGATTTTCTCACATCCCTCATCAGTGACGTACTTAGGTTCCATTGATTCAGTTTGGTAAATGTCACAGCGCATTTGTTTCTGGTCCTTTTCCAGTGGATTATATGCTTTTGCCGGCTGCTCTTTGTTTAACAATATTTTTTGATTACTTCTTACGTGAATGCTGAAGACGTCCTTACATAAAATTCTGCCAGTAGAATTGACCATTTTCTTATCGGATGGGTGTGTTTCAGGATTAAATGGTTCACACACGTCTGTACCATAGGTGAAACGAGAAATTCTGCTTTTAAAGATGTCAGGGTCTTGACCGTAAAGGACGGCTCCTTTTAAGACTGCATAGAAAGGATTTGCTGGTACATTGATGCTTCGATTTGGAAAGACTTTTGCAAACTTATCTTTGACGATACCTGACTCTGCAAAACCTCCAACTAAGACGATTTGGTCACATGCAGTTTCTTTGTTGATGACAGACTGCAGATGTGTCATTATCCCTTGCAACGATTCATCGAAAAGCTTTTCACTTATAATTTTTGGCTTGAAGTATAAACCGTTTTCCGTCGTATCGAAATATTCTGCATATTTGTTGGTCTCGTTTTTGATAATAACTTCTTTTACCTCTTTCCAAACCTTCTCAGGAAGAGGAAGCTTTATATATTCTTCGCCAGGCTCGAGATTGCCCCGGAACCCGACCTTTTGTCGCTCAAATTCTAGTTCCATTTTGAAAAGATCAGCTCTGGTACATGATGCGTAAGGCGACGCCCCAGAATTTGTCGTGAATACCTCTGTGATTAGCTGGGAAAATGCATCGTTTATTCTCTGAGCTCCCCAAGGCCCGCCGTGAGCAGCCATAATTTGTTCCAACTGACCATTTTCTAACACTTCTACAGCTGTTATGTCAATTGTCCCTCCTGCAAGTGAGAAGTAAAATTATTAGAAATCAATATAGTTTGTATCTACTTCTTGAATATTGTTTTACCTATATAGGGAACACTGTGGAATGATCAGTGGGCAGAAGAAATCACCCAAAACTAAAAACAGTTCTCTGGATTGAGTACTTCAAATTCGCCAGGAACTGTTAGGTATTTATATCACAATTCATTCGTTCTTTAACGATACAGCATTCTAACAAGGTGTATATTTTTAACTTTTCATAAGAACAAACGAAAGTAACAAACGAATTTAAAGAAATGTTAGAAAGAAATGCGAATCTCCATTTATATTGCAGTAAAAGACGTAGGATAATGATAGTTTCATTTGTCACGTTTATTAAAGACACCTCGTTCTTCATGAAGAGAAATAGATCATAGACAACACACATGTATGGATGTATGTATGTGTGTATGTATGTATATGTATGTATGCATACGAGATCTGAAGGTGGTCAACGCTAACATATGTATACATGCAACAAATAATAGATGCATACCATTAAAATAATTTTAACACTTAGTTCATTTGAGAAAGGAACGAATGTGTACCGCCAAATGTTTGCATACAAAGTTTCATCGTTGTGTTAACTGTTAGGAAATGTTTCGAAAACTTTTAAAAAAGAAACTGATATTATGAATAAAGTACTCCATGTGCTAAACTGATATTATTCCCAAAGTACTCCATATGCTAAACTGATAGTATTCCTAAAGTACTCCATATGCTAAACTGATATTATCCCTAATGTACTCCATATGCTAAACTGATATTATTCCCAAAGTACTCCATATGCTAAAATGATATTATTCCTAAAGTACTCCATACGCTAGACTGATATTATTCCCAAAGTACTCCATACGCTAAACTACGTTTCCAACTGCAAGTTAGTAACCGAACCTAACAAAAAAAATGAATAAGAAACGTTGATTTAATCATTGCTCTGGATAATAAAAAAGACAAATCATAGTTGTTTTAACATTTTTGTGGACTTAAATATGTCATGTACATCTTAGCAATAAAATATAAAAGTATGTTTATACAGGATAAAATTAACAAAGAGCGACAATAAGCTGAAAAAATTAAATGGCTATAAAACAATTTTGCTTTGACAAGGAGAGTACGAATTGGCTTTAAAGACATCGTGTTTTTTTACCTTGGACCCATATAGTAGGAAACACAGAAGAGGGCTAAAATCTAACTTGTGATAAATAGTCTCACTCCTCGTCAATTTAACACCCACTAAGACTCTTTACAGTGATGTTAAACTGGTGTCACTGTTCTAGGATCTCATTATAGCCTTACTGCAAATGTACACCATACAAAATTTTGAGCCATTCAAGGTAACAATTTTTTTTACAGTTATGACAATAAATAAAGTTCTCTGTTTGTCGCCCATAATTACATGTTATGATTATCTCCAAAGTTCTCTTTGTATTACCCATGATGACATGTTTATTGGCATCCAAGTGTGGGTCTTTTTGCCATGCTCATATCCAAGGGGAGGGGTAGGGTGCCATCGAGAAAGTTCAGATCAATTCAAATATGATTGATTGACATCCATGGTATCATGATTTTGTGATATTCTTTCTTTTGCAACTTAGCATCCCATTTAAATGCTCCTCAACCTGTGACCGACTGTGAACAAAACGCTACTTGCATCGTAGATATTTAATAATTTAGGAAATATACTAAAATTAAAATGAATAGCGAAAGCAACAAAGATTAAAGAGCGTGTTATAAATAATCTTCATTGAATTTTGCCTCGTCCAACCCCCGCCCCCTCAATCCCTCAGATGATCAAAGACCGAGCCACTATATCTCGAAAAGGAAATGTGTTAAACGTTGTTTTCGTTGCATTCCACTTAGCTATTTCATTAGAGGCAATTCTCTCTGTTTGTACTGATTATGTGTGCACTTGTCCAGATAACAAGAAAATGAGGTTTTATTATCATATACTTATGACTAATAGCAATTTCACTGAGTACGAAAACAAAATGCACAACTTTCGACAGCTATTTGAGAAGTGTATTTCTTGCACATTTAATTAGTCTAAAGCAAATGAAAGACTTTTTGTCTCCGTAAGCCGTAGCTAAAGCTAATAAAAGTTACAAATTAATGAGAAAGGTCAGCTGTTTATCATTAAAACTTAAATGAAGTCGTGTGCCACACGTTTCAAACCAAACTCAAAACAACTTTGAGATTATGTTAATAGCTTTTAAGTAAACGCTGAAGACTGAGTTTTATTTTGAATACTGCATAAACTGCAACTGAAATATATAATTTATTGTCCTGCCCTACGATATTCCGTGTAACTCTGTCTTTTGTACCTATTTATACCAATTATCCCAATGAATTCATCAAAAAATTGGATCACATTTTATGATATTTGTGCAAGCTTATTACATAATATCAGTATTTTCAATAGCCATAGCCAAGTAAAAACAAATATATCCATTTTATACTTAAAGTTTCAGCTTAGAATGGACTAAAATTGCATATTGCTATGAATTTGACATTATTTCGTCCAAAACATTTACGTAGTGGATAAATGTATACTTATGTTTGAACACATTGTATTTCAAAATCTAACACGTGATCCAACATGTAGATTGCATTACTTGATTGTTTTACCAATTGCTTACAGTTTAATGAAATTATTGTGTCCCTTAACATTTATTTGATAGCAATTAATACCTCCCATATCCACGACCATGAATTTACTTCCGACATTGCCCAGCTCATCCATGAGGGACCTCTCTTCTGGAGACAGATACATGCAATACAATGCAGCAGCCTCTGGTTCCAGTGCCAAAATTAGCTGATCGCTCTTAATGCCCGCCTATGGAAAATTATAACAAGTCTGAAATAAACATCAATTTGATATTTCTTCTTTCTTTAGTCTTCTTCCGAACCACAGTTTTTGAAAACTAGATTGCTGCATGCATTCATTAATATATATATATATATATATATATATATATATATATATATATATATATATATATATATATATATATATATATATATATATATATATATATATATAAGCCATAAGAAAATGTTAACATTCATTAATAATTCTGTAGGCATTAGCAAGATCATATCAAACTGAATAATTCAATTACGTACATTAACAATTTATTAGTAAGAATACTTTATTTAAAGAAAATATGGTACTGAGGTTTGGATCAGTGGTAAAAATATTGGGTTCATAGAAGAATATGACATAATTGAGTCAGAAATATTTATAATTAACCCGACGCTGCAGTATCAAATGACCTCCACCCATTTTCTTTAAAGCAAATTTCGTAAAACGAAGACAATCATGAAATTATGGTTAGAAAGATAGGCTAATGCAACGTACATCGACGGCCGATTTCCTCATTGCATCTTTTGCTACGTCATTCCAAATTGCCGGAACTGTAATGACCCATCTGATTTTTTTCTCATCAATCTTCTGCTTGTTTCCATCCTTTTTCTGAGTCTGATTTCTATCCGGTTTCTTTTTCTCATCAACTGCCTGCTCTGTTCTTTCGGCGTTCGCTTTTGCCTTTTGTTCATCATATATCCCCAATTGTTTGTAGCAATGTTCAAGTAGTCCCCCAATGAATTTTGACATGACAAGTGTAAACAGCACATGCTGCCCACTGTAATCCTCGGCTGTATTTTTTGTGTCGTTGTTAATTTTGAAATCCTTGAAAACATTTGTGGATGTAGAAAATTGTACAAGTTATTTTTGAAGTGAAATGTATGAAACTAATTAACTACTACTACTAATTATTATTATTATTATTATTATTATTATTATTATTATTATTATTATTTTTAACTATTATTATTATTTTTAATTATTATTATTATTTTTAATTATTATAATTGTTTTTATTATTATTAATTTTTATATTTGTATTATTATTTAATATATTTATTATTATTATTGTTTATATTATATTATTATTATTTATATTAATAATGTTTATTATTATTTGTATTATTATTACTATTTTTACTTTTATTACTATTACTATTTATATTATTAATATTATTATTTTTACTACTATTATTATTATTACTATTATTAGTAGTAGTAGTAAAGTTTTATAAATATCACTTTATTCGGTTTATCGTACGATGTCAAGTACGTTACATTTGTCTTAGGCTTTGCAATTGATATTTTTTGAAATGTTTAGACATGATGTGCGAATCGATTTTTTAGAACATGAAGTCATGACGCGAATAAAAGCGAGTGTTATGTAATAAAGGCATATATTAGCAAGTGCAACCAAAAGGCTTTATGCGCAAGAAAATTAAACGACAAAAATCTATTATTCGACTGATTGTGTTTAAGTTTACATCTGCATATCTGAGGAATTTTTTTTAAATCGAAGCAAGGGATTTTTAACCTATATTTGATAACCAAGTGGTATAAGGCTACATTATATACTTTTTAAGTCACTAATATTCAGATTTTATTAAATGTTTTATTTACCTTCCTGTACAAGACCATTTTAAAGTTCCTGAAGAAGAGAACATCACCCTCTTTTCCCTCATCGCAGATCCTTGAATATTTACTTTGCGCATCTTCACCAATGGCTAACCGATTTCGAGTCTTGCGGTCAAGTAGCAGGCAGCTGCTTGTTTTGAATGTTTCGTTATAGCTGTGCCAGTTTCTACTTACATGGATAACTCCAGTTTTTTTCTTATAGTCGCCACGAAACTGATATGCATACCCAGAGTGTGAACTCCCAATATCAAGAGCGATGACCAATGCTGGCTCCTCGTTACTTTTATCCATGAGTTAATAACAGATCCCTACTTTATTGTATCTCATCAGAATTGAAGAACTAAAATGAAATGGAGAAAAATATGAAAACTACATAATGAAAATATTAAGAACAATTTATTTTTTGATTTTGTGAGAACTATTTTATGCAATGTAAAGCCCTAATTTGTAGCTCAACTCACCGCCTATCAAACGAGGTTATTGTTCGACCTGCATTAATTGTGAGTTGTATTTCTTTCATCTACTGCACATTTCTCAACTTCTATAAAATTCAGTCTTTCCCAACGCATGCGTGCAAAAAAATCCTCGTATGTAAATAACAGCCGTTTCAACTTCATTCTATTCTATGCATGTTTTTCGCGAGTTGGAGATAAAAAAAAAACCGCCGAATTAAGATTTGTCTTGCATTTAATAAATCATGCTAGCATACGAAAAACCGGGTTCTGGACCACCAGTCCATACAGCCTTGAGTTTTGTCAAAACAACGTTTAAAATCACAATTGTTTCGTGAGTTGGAGATCAAAACCCAGCCAAATTAAGAAAGCAAATTGTAATATAAAAAAAATTGTGCTTTTAACGGTGAAATAAAAATTAAATTAATTAAACCATTACGGAAACGTTACTCAGAAAATTATTTTATTGAATCGTATACAACTTGCCACTCATTAGAATGCCGGAAGCCTTTATATACATACTATTTATTTAATTAATGAGGCTAATATTTCTTCGAAGTTTTATAACTTTCGGTTTTTCTCTTCGATTAATTTCATGTCATTATTAATTTCGTCTTCTTTCTGATCAGCTAGTGGTTTAGTGCATCAGTGTATTGTTCGTTTACAATATCTAGCTTTATTACTAATGAATCAAGTATAGATTTTAGTTTCAAAATATTATCACGTTGATTATTAATGCACTTTTTTAACTTCCTGAGTGACATCGATATAACGCTGTTTTACAACATAAATTTTTTATCGCGTGTTCGTTTCATAGATTCATCGAGATTCCTAACGCCTTCAGTGAGGTCTTTTCCAGCTGTAGGTAATCCCTTATTTTTATTGTGGTATCTCCAAATGTTAATAAACGTGTTGGACCTGTAAATTTTAGCAATATCTAATGGTATATATATATATATATATGTATGTATGTATGTATGTATGTATGTATGTATGTATGTATGTATGTATGTATGTATGTATGTATGTATGTATGTATGTATGTATGTATGTATGTATGTATGTATGTATGTATGTATGTATGTATATATATATATATATATATATATATATGTTGAACATTATAATTATATCATTGTTTCTGTTTCTGTCCGCGCAAATTGACGATATTCATCTCGTCAGCGATTGATAAATATTTTATAAGTAAATTTCATCTTATTTTTGACATAACTGCTATTAACCCCTTTTGCTTTTTCAGCTTTATCCACACCTTCATCGTTATTAATGAATACATCTTACGTCAATGTCCAAGAAATTCACTAAAAAATTAGTACTTTATCTTACCGATTACGTTTTTGTTTGTCGAGTCGGGAAACCCCGTCGACGGTGACACATCAGATAGATCAAATAGTTCATGATTGTTGTAAATATCCTGATACAGAGCATTATTAAAGTCACTACCAGAAATTTCATAAACCAACGAATATGTGTCTGTTAATAATAATCGTGCAATGGGTCATTTCCTTTCAGCAAACCCGTAGTGATAATCAAACATGTACATCTCTGTAAAACGAACAAACCACCTTTATAGAGGAATACTTTTTGCACAGTATGCTCTCAAACTGAGTTCAAATCCTCCGAACCACGCATTTGCGGCTGTTTTTGAACCCAAATACAAAACCTTGTACGAAACAAACAAATGCCATACCTTCATTTGGCATCAGAATATCATCCACCCTTGACAGTAACAAAACTGATCTCTCTACAAGTCATTAAACGTTTGTCTACGAAACACCTCTCTCGCTCCTTAAACAACCAAAACTACATTTTACGCCACACGATGGAACAAATCTGAGACAAACCGTTCCATCTTTCAGAACTCTTATCGTGAACTCCTCACCGAATTTAGAAACTAAACAAGAATTAATACTAACGGATCAACGATGAGGTAATGCTGCTGCAGCCTTCGATAGTTGCAAACACACAACATGGGTTCGTTTGCAAATTCGTACATCACATTTTGCGGCCGCAATCAGAGCAATACCTTGAAATCCGTGCGGAATTGACTGTGCACGTGAGAACAAGTTTTTAAACTTAATTATATCCATGTCTCCAGTACACTAAGTCTGATGAATATTTCGCAAAGTATGCGTATTAATCACAGCAAGAATTTTACAGTTATCTCTGACAACTTTTTAATGTATACCTTTGAGTAACAAAAATCACATCAGTATTTTATGTCTTCTTGCAGAACATATTCCAGCTGGATCTGATTGTTTGTCGTCGTAAACTACTATATTATTAATAAATCCATCAAGGTGGATGGAGCTTCATAAATATCAGTAGGAAACTCAATAACATCATCGCCTTCTTTATTTAATAATCTTGCGTTTTCATTAAAATTAAAGCACCTCTTAGCATCGCTAATCATCAACTGACGGAGCTCCTAAATATAACTTATCCCCCGTGAGCCATCGAATTGTAAGATTAAGTAATAATTGAGTCTTACCAGTCAGATCCAGATCGATAAATTATCGTCAATCGAATAGAATTTGGTAACGCTGGAAGATGCTTTACTGGCTCTTGTATCTTTTGGTCGCCGAAAAATCAATTACATCCATGATGTAGAAATATAACAAATAAGATGGATTAATATTGTGTAAAATGTAGAGCACCGACATCTACAGATGAAGTAACAACAATAGCACAAAAAATAAATGGCGTGCGGTCACAGGCAAGTTCTGAAATGAGGCAAAAAAATTAATTTATTTCGAGCGCACACATATTTTTTAAAGGGCGATAATATAGCCACTTCGTTAGGAATATTACCGAGACCTCCGTAGACTTAATACCCAGAAAAAAACATCTTCCAGGATATAATTAGTGTGGTCCTGGTACCAGACTTGATATGCGACTTGATGATCAAGATCAGCCAAAGCCCTGAGAGTATACAATAAATAAAATTGATAAAGTATGTCATATTGATTATGTAGCTTAAAATAATAAAGATTTACAACAAAGACATATTGTGAAGTTGATTCATGCATTAAAGTCTATAATTAAAAATATCTCTCAGAGAAACATTTGCTGACTTCCTAGCAAAATCTGCGATGAAAGGTAAACTAGCATTAGGTGTTGGTAATCAATAAACTGATTATTATAATAAAGGAATCAATTTATTATAGCCTAATAGGATATTGGAGGGATAGAGCAGCGATTAATAACTCGCTGATGCAGCAAATGTTATACGTTCTATTGCTGAAAATTGGTTATCACGAACATGCAAAATTACAACTTTATTGATCACATCCTAAACAAATTCAGTGAGCAGATGTCAGAACTTCCAATAAAGTTCATCAGGCGGATATATTTCATTTACCACATGATAATATTAAAATTAGAAGACGTTGATTAACATACAAATATGCGTTTGCGTGCTGGTTAAATAATTAATCCCGCATAAAAACACCTCTAAAGATTTTTATTTTAAATTTTTCAGCAGCGTTATTAAATAGAATTTTGACATTGGAAAATTTAACGAACTATTCCTGAAAGTATCAGACCTTTTCCGTGCGATGAGTGCGGATTTCCTAGTAGTATTAGACACTTCCCCCTTGTTTAATTCCAAACTTGTTAAAACTGCGCTCATCGCTGCGGCTTTAGCGACAACTGGGTCAGCAGCAGCTATTAACGCTGGTATAGCTGCAAGAATTAGAAATATACCACCTGATTTGGTTATATCTAAAATAGCACCTGCAGGAAGATTATTTCGTATTATGGTCTTGTCTTACTTAGCGCCGTCGAATGTTTTACGCTGCTTTCTATCAGTAACATATTTTTGACCACCTGTGATCTGATTATGTTTTAGCATTATTGTGGTTCAGACGTTTTTCACGGACGCGGTTTGTATATTTTTTAAATGGCCAGGAGCCAGAGTGACATTAACGTGACTATATTGCATTGATAATATATGCCAGGGATCTAATTACAATTGCATATTCTCTTTTTGGGCGTCAATGACACTCATTCTCACACCAGCACCTTCAAGTAACATTGATTAATCACTGAGTATAACAGCTATTGCTCTATGATTTGGCACATCAGCAACATTTATATTTACACGAGCTAGGAAGTGTATATCGACGACAGTTTGTCTGGTTAAATCAAGGTGTTTCAACGGAAAATAATAGATCGGATACTGATTTGTAAAATCTGTGACATTTGTAAACCGGTGTCTATATTTTGATCACGTTGCAAAAAATTCATCAAACGATGATATTCACGTGCTACATGATTTTGATCAAAATTAAGGAAAATATATGCTTTGATGATTCTTGCGGACCAATTATACTTAACAAAACTTCAGAAACACCGAGTTTGTCAAATATCATATGATTATGCATTTGAGAAGTTAGTCATTAGTATTTTTAAAAGCAATATAAATATGTCGTCACGCAGAAACGCCAAGCTGCGATGATATGTGCCACGTAAAATTACCCTTAATTGCGCTCTGAACACCATATGTGGTTCCTATTAACCATGTTAGTACTGATTTACCACCCGAATCCAAACAAAAGTAACTTTTGTTCTTAAGTAATTGTTGGAGTCATTACTGGCATCCACAATGAAAGTTTTGTAAATATTACTTTACCAGCATCACACACAGGTCGCCAGCTTGCATCTTAGTCAGTAGCTTTTATTACAAGCACGGTTGCATGTTTGGCGTTTTTTTTTTATAAAAAAGAAGTTAAACATTTATACAATATCCGAAGATGTGAGTCGAATTCCATTTGCAAATCTTCTATTATCACCTTTTAACGATCGGCGTGTAAGGAATCCTCAGTTGAATACATCATTCATCGATATTACTGCAATTTTTTCTTCAGCTACTAAAGCGTTTCTTACATGACCAATAGTTAAGCTTCTATTATCCAGATTATTGGAAGTTTCTTTTTAAAAAACATCATTGATGGATCAGCTCATATTGAATAGTCATCGGAATATCTTGCTAGGCCAATTATCGTTGTAGCAGCATCGACTTCTTTATTGATTATTTCAATACTTATACCATCAATCATTTATGTAGCGCTATCAAACAATGCATAATTCCATAATTAACAAAACCAATCCTAACATCAGCGATATATGCTGTATCATCCGTTTTTACAAGTTCACCTTCTACTTCAATAAACGCTGCAGCGGGCAAGAAATATCTGATGTTACTCTGAACTTGACGTTCGATACGTCCACTCTGATTTAGTTGTCATGCGTCATAAGAATAAAATTGATAATCACATATCGATTCATCTTTGAGAACCGGTAGGTTTATGTCGAATGCTGGATCGGGTATACGTTTAAACATCTTTATTATAATTCACTTGATATAAATCGAAATGATCAGAATCATCGTGGCTTTGACAAAGTCAACGGAACACAAAGTCCTCTCCATGCACCCAAACCTGCGATTATATTTTTCTGCTTCAATAGCCAAAAATGTTAGTTTTTTTATTTGCGGTTTGATTTATTATTTTGCTAACATTTGCAGGCATCACTTCAGAACATGCCAGTTTCATTGGTGGATTTTGTCGTATAAATCGTGCTAGTATACCCTTCATTTTGATTGCCGAGAACGCATTTCCGGCAACATTATCACAAGCACCAGGAGCTTCCGCATGAACATCGTCGATAGTTTTCATTCCTAGTTGCTTTGCAATCGGCATTCTTTGGGGACCACGGTTCTAAGCAAAACCCTGACCAAAATCACTGAGTCCTACTCCATAAGATGCTTTATAGGTTGGTAATCGTATATTTATCACATTGACATTACATGTCTACGCTGAATCATCTTATTTGTTATTCTTTAATATAATTACTGTGAGAGCCATCAACAATTTTCTAAATAAGAGATCGATAAACGCTAACGTCCATGATACCATCTGTAAATAATCGTCGACAAGTAGCAGCTGCTTCATTAATTATTTCTGGAGAATTATTATCGGCTCGTTTTTCTCCAATCAGAATGTCTAATCTTTCTAAGACAGAAAGAATATTATTAGGACCAGCAATAAGACTACTTCGTCTTGACAAAATAGGATCATCTGGATTATCTTCTCTATAACGTTATCTCCGTTTTTCGACCATAATTTTGTCAAATTTAACAAAACCTGGATCACTCGAACTAATACTACACTTATTATGACGAATTCTAAAGATTATGATGTTGTTTAACATATCATCTAAATAATTAGAATCATCGGCAGTATATTCAGCTAATTTATCATTATCCATATTTTTAATGTTTCATAAGTTCCAGGTTTATATTTATCATTTACTTTATTAACGGATGGGAGAATTTTCCTCTTCTGCTTTTTCTGCTGTTTTGTTCCTTCTCTTATGTTTGCTGTTGTGTTTTGTTCCTTCTCATGTGTTTGCTGCTGTTTGTGTTATTTCTTCCTTGTTTTGTTTTCTTTCATTTCTTGCTGTTTTCGTTCTTCATATTGATCGTACCCGTTGTTTATCATACTGATGTTTTCTGGATACGATACACTCGTGTCGATTCAACTTCTTTAGTTTCAATTTTATAAAACACATCGCCCAGTGCTGTTTATTGTTAATTACTTTTCCGTATGTTGGTCTCAGCATTTTCTTTCTCGTTTCATAAGTCGTGACAACAAGAGTCAGAAATTCATCTGGATCAGTTTTAAGCATTTTCAGTAAATTTGATACCAATTCTTCGACTACTTCTTCATCTGTATTTTTTCCCTTCTTCTCCTCCTCTTTAGTAATATGTTTGCCGCTTGAAGCATTCGACAATGAAGATCTTGTAAAGTCTTAAGTTTTCTCAGCTATTGTTTCAAGCTGAGGAAGAAGAGGTTTAGTTGTTTCAGTGACAGGTTTGAATAATTGTTGAGAACTCTCTGTAAAATCCACCTGAGACTCCTGAAGTTCGTGTAATTTTCGCTTGACAGACTCACCGACTGGTAGAAATTTCTTAATTGCCTCGAATATGTCTCTAGCTAATTTAGTTGTGTAAGATTCGATATTATTAATATATAACAATGATCTAATTCACAGCAGCAGAGATGGCGTAAGCTCAATGAGAGGTCATAATAACAATCGCGTGCTTACGTTTTAAAGAAACACTAAAACAACGATACAGTAACTTATAAACTAACACACAAGAGATTATCTCAGTTAGTTGGATGCTTCGGTTTGACGTTATTGGAGTTATAGTTTCATTGTTGTAGAAGCCCTAACTTTTGAATACGGCCCTTTCTAAAACGTGAGCTGTTTGCCCTCTCTGCTGACAATCTATTAAGATTATACTCAATCGACATACCAGGAAGTAAAGAAATTATATTCACATTTAGCAAATCACATGTTAAAGTCCGCAATCTGTGATTCGGACGATGATATCACTGAGCAGCAGAGAGGATGAACCTTACAACCTTTTTAGACAAAATAAGCCTTCCTACGAAATCTCATTTAACCAAAAAAAAATAAGTCTCCATTTAGCAAACGGAGACTTTACGATTTTTAATCAATTTTGGTCACAACGTTGTTGTCGTTCACCCTCTCTGCTGCTGGAACTTTCAGTTCTGGTTAACAAAAATAATAAATGATTTCAACCAAATATTTGATCCAGTCCGATACGATATCGTGTCCGAGGATCATGTAAATTTATTGTTATAAATCCGTGCGGAGTCGACTGAGCATGACCAAAGAAATTTTTAAATTGATTGAAGTCCATATCAGAACACCATATCTGCCAAATATTTCGTAGCGTATGTGTATCAACGCCGTTAAACACAGCAAGAATATTACAGTTATCTCTGATCACTTTTGGAATCTGAGTGTAGCGTTGAGTGACATATATCACGTCAGTGTTTTTATGCCTGCCTCTGGAAAAGATCCTAGCTGGTTTTTTTTGATTGTCTAACATCACATCGTCGTATACGACTAAATTGTTAATGTTCCCATCAAGGTCATCCACGGATGGTGCCTCGTCAATATCAGTTATAAAATCAATGGCGTTCTCACCCTTAATTTCTCATGCATTCTCGTTAAAATCCTTTAACACTACATAACATCGTTGATCATCTACGCTAGGGGCAATTAAATACAACTTATCCCACTTCATCCATCTCATTATTAAATTGAGCAACAATTGCGTCTTGCCGGATCCAGATGGCCCGATTATAATTGCGCGGATAGAGTTTGGTAGCGCTGCATGATGCTTAACTGGTTCTCTTGTTTTAGTCGCTGAAAAATCAATTATATTCATATCTCTATACATAAATTATGGATCTATATTGTGTGAAGTGTAAAACGCGTACTAACACAAATGATGTGACGACGATTACAACTAAAAATAACAGATCTGCACTAACTGGTAGATGTGCAACATGTGGTATAAAAAAATTTAGATTTGTTTTTACAAAATCAAAGATTTTACAATTCAGAGATGTTTTAAAAAAAACGAGGAGGTGATATCGCAGCCAAATTGGCAAAGCTCCCTGGAACCCCATGGGCAAAGTACCCCGGAGAAAAGCACCTTCCAGGATATAGCTACTGTGGCCCCGGAACACGATTAGATATCAGACTTGATGATCAAAATCAACCCCGACCCGGCTAGTATCCGATAAACGCTATTGATAAGGCGTGTCATGCTCATGATGTTGCTTATAAAAGCAGTAATCTGCAAAACAGGCATCTCGCGGATGTGAAATTAATTCATGCGTTAAATGCTGTTCCTGATAAATCTTTGAAAGAAAAATTGGCTTCGTGGTTGGTAAAATCAGCTATGAAAGGCAAATTGATGATGGGCGCTGGTAATTAATAATATGGAATCTATTTATTATTCTCCGAGAGGATACTGGAAGGGTAAAGCAGCAATCAGTAAACTCGCCAGCGCCGCAAAAGTGAAAAAGGCTACTGCGGCTAATTGGTTATCCAAACAGGCTATATGGCAAATTTATCTACCGCGTCCTAAACAAATCAATTTCTCGCATTTTGATGTTACCGGACCCAATGAAGTTCATCAAGCTGATTTATTGTTTTTACCACATGACAACGGTTACAAATACGCGCTAACCGTAGTTGACGTTGCGAGTCGATACAAACAAGCAGAACCGCTAAAAACAAAATCATCACCTGAAGTTGCTTCTGCATTTGAAAAGATTTATCGACGAGGCCCACTACGCTGGCCAAATCTGTTACAAGTTGATCCTGGCAAGGAATTTCAAGGCGCTGTTTTATCAGCGATGAAACATCACAATGTCACCATCAGACGAGGGCATACTGCGCTACATCGCGATCAGGCAATTGTTGAACGAGTTAATCGGACTCTTGCTGAGCGGTTATTTGGATATCAATACGCGAAGGAGTTTATTCAGGATAAAAAATCCCGTGAATGGGTTAAGAGATTACCAGCTGTGATTACCGCGCTCAATAACGAGATTACTCGAACAATTAACATGAAACCTGTCAACGCGATTAAGAAAGCGTCTATACCAAAAATGGAAATCCAAGGAATTTCACAAAAAGATTTCAAAGAACCAATTCTTGGTAGTAATGTCACTGTTAGGTATTTATACGAACCAGGAGAGCTTGAAGGTGGCAGAGAAAGGGCTACTGATCCTATTTGGAGTGTTACTGCACACAAGATATCTACTATAACACGATCAACTGGTAGACCTCCAATCTATAATTTGGATTCAACTGCCCCTCAGCGAGGATTTACTCGACAACAACTACAGGTAATTCCCGAGGATACTCAGTTACCACCGCGTGGTCTTAACTAGCACCCCTTCGTCTGTTGCACTCAAGACAAGTCAGCATAACGTTATCTCTGATATGACCAATGCTGCTATTCTTTCTGTCTACGGTAAATTGGCGAGGATCTTTATTCGACCAACTCCAACGCATTATACAATTGCAACTCGCGCAGTGATTATTCTGTTGTTGCTTCAGCGTAATTATTAATTCAGCATCAATGTCAAATTTTCTATTATTTTTTTTATCCTGTTGTTTATAACCAGATAATTTTTTTCTGATTATATCCTTGACTCTATCAACGCTGACAATATCACTTATTGAAGTGTCATTATCGTCACTGACTTCGTCAACAACAATTCTTCGGAGTTGATTTATACTTCGTACTCTGGATACTGCGAGATAAACTAAATTTGACCACTCAATGCGATTATCTACTATCCAAACAATTGTGTCTGTGACAGTTAATCCCTGTGAAGAGTGTATTGTCGCTGCGTAACCTAACGTCCACGGGGATTTATCAGCACGCAATGCATCTTCGACGACGCTGATATCAACCAGCACAATATCATTTAATACTAAATTCTGCTTTTCACGTTGTCCAGGAATGTCAACGTCGATATTCTGCTTTCGTGTATCCGAATGTCTATAACAGAGCGGTACTGGAAGTGTTGAAAATTTACATTTATGTAATTCAAATAATTTCATCTGAAGTTTGTCTCTGACTATTTTTCTACTTGCTACTATCAAATCGTTTGGTCTCCATGCTTCCCAAAAATTATTCATGGGAGTTTCTGAAATTATTTCACGCATTATTTCACAGTGGATTCTATCCGGTTGTAATCTGATTAGTTGTTTAAACTCCTTTAATACTTCATCTAATGATCTAATGTCATCGTTCATCTCTGTGTAATAATCAACTTATTTTTTTAGCCATTCATGAGGAGATTCACCGAAAATTGGTGGTGGTTGGCCTTGATCACCACACATAATAATTTTTGTATTTTTCGTTGACAACCATTCAAGAAATGTTTTTAATACTTGTAACGGTACTGTACAAATTTCATCCCATAATATCACCGGTGGAATAAATTTCTGTCCCATTCTTTCAGGGGTCCACTTATCGCCTTTCCATCGAAAGAAGCTGTGATAAGTACCAGAATTTTTTACATCTTGTTGTTTTATGTCTCTGGCGAGTTTATGAGTTGGCGTTAACGCATTCATGTTAATTTTATCTTTGAATAAATTAATTACTCGTGTTGTCTTTCCTGATCCTCCTAATCCGTTTATATAAACGATTTTATATCGCGTAATTGGATCTGATATCGATGGCGCGTTAGATAATTCTGATAATTGGTTGCTTTTCAAGTATTTATCGTCGTTGGTAACATCTGCCGATTCACAATACTCGTGTAGCGTCTCCTTTTTAAATCTCCAACATCCCCACGCTTCCTCCTGGGATGTGAATTTAGCTACATCTGATTTGTATTTCTCGTGGATATACATAGAATCAGTGGCTACTCTAACTGCGGTATTAGGAAATCTATTTATCATCGAAAATAAATTGATAGAAGCATAAGCTAGCATAGAACTTCTCAAATGCGTATATTGTTTAATATATCCATCACAATAGGTAACAATTGTACCTAATCGTCTTCCATCGGATAGGAAAGCGTCTTTACGATTTACAAGTTTTCCCTGTTTCGTTAAATCTGTTACAATAAAATCGTATTCAGCGATGTCTATGATCAACTGCGAAGAATATTTTGCATTGTCGTATCTTCCACCCTGGGTAAATTTACCGATTATTCTTCGTCCAAAATCTTTTGCTTGTTCTTTTTTAATTTCAAATAACTTCTTAGACCAATTCATGATTTGTTCTTCATTGAAATTCTTCGAATTTCCATCTGGAAACTGTTTTCGCTGTTCGCTAATTATACGATCTAGCTCGGGTTGGGGTAGCCAAACTTCTTTCTGAGCTCGATAGCATATAATAGCTTCGGAAACAATCAGCGATATTAGCATACCACAATCAATCATATATCGTAGTAACACTATGGGCATCCAGGCCTTTTCAGATATATGTCTACCAAGCCAAACATAACTACACGGATGTAACCCTGTAGCGAATTCAAATGATATCACACGAGCGAATCCGGTTAAATCAAAATCAGGTAATGGCCCATTAATCGCAACACGAGTCATTTCATGTGTGGGGTGTCCAAATCGTTTAAAATAGTTACTACATTCTCCATACCCGAGGAAACTTCCAGGATAACACGCGGATATATCAATTGAAATCATACCGCCACGATGATATTTTGTATTCCAAAGTCCTGCATGACTAAATTCGACGCAACTCAATTTAACGTCCTCGAGAAAATCACTTTGTGTTGGACGCCATGAGTTTTTTTCTCTTGCGAAGTGACCTACCACTGATGGAATAGTAAAACTATCCGTTAATAGTTTTTCATGGGAACTCTCCGGTGAAAAATCACTAGCAATTTTTCTCATTCTGTTATCTAATTCTTCAACGCGATATAATTCACCATTTGGTCTTACAAATTGATCAAATCCTATTTCGGGATCTTCATCACTTCTAAGTAACCACACTGACACAGGATCATCCTGTCCACGCGTGTTTGTTATGATCAATAATTTGTATTGGCGCTCCATTTTTGTTATATTTCGGTTCGTATAAAACTTCTCCGGTTATCGTCATAACGGTTATTGGGAATCTTAATGATGTTTCTAATTTAGCTATATCAGAAATCTTTGCACCGTGCTGTTTCACTGTCAGTTCCCATTCGGTTATTTTCCTACGTCGCAGATCAATTAGTTTATTTCCTCGGGATGCATTTGTGAAGTGTTCCATTACCCGTGTTGCTACACAATTCAGTGAACTAGAATATTTCATAGGAGCTAGTTTTGCAATATCGGGTTTATCATTTAACGGATATATTTCATAAACGATTGCTGTTACGGGATAAGATCTCTCGTAGTATGGTGTGTCAATTCCAGTTAGAATTCCTGGTTTGGAATCTCTACTTACAATGACAGTTTTTTATCCTTGAGGATCGGTTCAAATTTATCCCTGATAATCCATTTGCCTTCGACTTCGATAATGAATTTTATTCTGAAAAAATACTTCTGTTGGGAATTGCTTTGTTTGAAATCCTTTGGATTTCCATCTTTGATTTTCCTTGATAAAATTCTTCGAATTTCCCCTTTGGATTTTACACCCTTGGATTTCCAGCTCCTTGGCGGGCCAAGGTGTGAAATTATCTCAGCTGCTCTTTCATCATTCATAGTAGCATCGATGTTGGGTACATTGACATCTTCATCAATAATTCGAAATGTCGACCAACAGTATGCTGCACCGTCTCGGTAGAATTAATTAAAACACTCCCTGATTTTACTCAGTATAGTTCTATCACCGATTAGATGTTTTGGTGTATCTGAGACTCTATCGAGATTGAATTTAGTATTTCTCCAAGGCTTAATTTTCGATAATCTGTTGAACTCCTTATCGAAATTGAATTTAGCATTTTTCCAGGGCTTAATTTTCGATAATCTCTTGAACTCTTCCATGTTATAATCAATGAATTTAGTATTTTTCCAGGGTTTAATTTTCGATAATCTCTTGAACTCCTCCATGTTATAATTAAAACAAGTATTTAAATAGAAAAATATAGTATAATGAATCACTGCAAGTGGCTAATGATTGGATCAACAACCCCGTGTAACAAATCATGCAGAAGCGAATTCTGTGGGTATCATTTACAAAGCGTCCGGCGAGGAAGTTTTGGCCCCCTTCCGTGCATCCGATGTGGGGTGGGCGTTAGAGGAAAATCGCAGTTGTGTCTCAGTTGTGGCGGCAAACGTTACAGGGAACTAAAACGCTACTATGACCAACGAATAAAAAATACCGTCATTGACCCTAACGTCCTTGATAAAATCAAGGACAAAATCATCAAAACCCCTCAAGACTACATTGATAGACTTATAATTAAAGCAAATAATAAATTAGACAAATAGTATTATTATACAAATGAGCCAAGATTTCAGACCTCATCCAGTGCTTGTTAATTACGAAGCATCCCGTGATGGTGCTGTCAGGCACCGCAGACTAAAAGAACCGGTTGGATATCTGAATAATATGGGGTATTTGATGATTTCAGCTGGGAGGAAAAAGTATCTCTGTCACAGAGCCATCTATGAAGCATTTTACGGATTAATCGAAGACGGCCTTGTGATTGATCACATAAATGGCGTGAAGACTGATAATTGTCTTGTGAATCTTCAAGCCGTCTCACAAAGTCGGAATGCAAAATTAGGTGGAACTGGCAAACATGCAAAACGCCCTAGGGGGATCAAATCGTTTGATTTAGAAAATAATGAAGAGAGAAGCTTTCAATCAATAAATGAAGCCAGTACATATTTTGACATTTGTAGGTCTTCAATACGATTTGTTGCAGAAAATATAATTAAAACTGCTCTGTCGAAAAAAAATAGTCATAAAATAAAATTCGTATACACCTGAAACTATTCAAGGGAGATAAATCCTTTATGGATAAATCCGCCGCAACTCACTAAGTTCCCTTGTATTATGACGTCAAAGGAATTTGTCGTCTGTTAACTAGGCGCGCGCACGTGACTGTAGATATACATAGTTTCGGTAGAATTTTATTTTTTAACAATTTCTAAAACGTTTTATTGTCGCTTGGCTAAAACCGCATCATTTAAACAGTTGTATTTATTTAGACCATCTATTAATACACTTTCAGTACAGACGTTTTATAATCAAGCGCAATACCTATGTTGGCTCGGGCGGAACGAGCATGTAACGCGAGTGTTTTCCATTCACTGAAGTAGGTGGGCGTAGTTAAAATTCCTTGTATACAGCTCTTTGTGATCTAATCGATAATGTATTTTGTCTAGTCACTGACGCAGGCATGCGTGACTGATATTTACATTATATTTTAAACAACAGTTAAATTATTATTCGTTTTATGTACTTAGTATTTTATTTCCTAAATACGATGGATACAGTAAAATTGTCTATTTTAAAAATCTCTTATTGTTAGGTATAATCAGAAGATATATATATTAAAAAATCTCTATTCTGTATGACAGTTCCGTGGTGTAATGGTAGCGTGTTTGTCTTGTAAACATAGATCTATCAACTACGTGTTCGGTCCCCATAGCAGATACATTATTTGATGGCGAAACGGAAGATGTTTTTCTATTAATTGGGGGGAGGGGCGGTCCCCCTCAGCCAAACCAACATTGTAACTCATGCTATCGTATTCTCGGTAGCGTGGGTTGGTGTTTTTTCCAACTCATGCAACCATGAATTTGATTTCATGGGTTGCCATGTTGGTTTGGTTTACCACGCCCACGCCACATAACATCCAATAAACATATACCTTCTGAGAGATCTAATTCAGTGTTTGCTGAGTTAGACCCCCCGCCGGAGATTATGTGTTTGTCAAAGTAATTGGATGTAAAATAAATGGTATAAATTGATGCAAAAAGCTCTACATTCACATGAGGAACCCCACAGGGTAGCAATGGGCTAAACCGGCTAATAGAAACGGTGTTAGGGTCACAAAAGGGCATCCGGAATGGACAGCCAAAAGAAAAGACCCTAGCAAAGACACAAAGGCCTGTAAGGGACTCATGAATGAAATAACCGCTCATAATTGATACCATTTATTTTGCTTTTTTTTTTATTTATATATAAAAATATAAATAATAATATCAAAGATGTAAATTCTATAATTGCTGAAATCTCAGATTTAAAAAATCGAGGAATAGTATTATCTAAAGATTTCGACTGTGACAGGATTACCTCGGAATATGAAGACATAGAGTATCAGTTTAGTAAGGGTCGTTATGTTTTACCTAAGATGTACAGGCTCGTGAAAGGAATTCAAAAGTCCATCAATGCCTGCTTGTACGGTAACGACATTAATGCATTAATAACGCTATTTAGCACCGTTGAAGCAATACGTCAAAAGCTCGGCCAAGAGTATCAAAAACGAACTGAAATTAGTTCTAAGGTTCGTGATCTTAGAAAAATATTAAACGAGGAAAAACCAGTATCTTAACCACGTGAGCGTTAGGCTTTCGGTAAATTTTATTAAAAAATAATTATTTTTTTTAGCGTTTTTTGTAACACTCACATAGGATTTTCTCATCAGTTTGGACTTGCCCATGCAGTTATGTGCATAATGGATGATCTGGTTGTGGTAGCAAGTAATCACCGCGACGCCTCCATTTTCACGTAGTTGTTCTTGTTGCCGCGTCGTTAACACAAATCGTTCATCGCCGTTCTCAGATATTACAATTCTGAAACCCCCAGCGATGTTATTTCTGAAACACTCGCGGATAGCGTCGTACAGTTTAACCCTGTCGAAGATGGATACATTAGCTTGATGGTACATTATTTAATAACTCATCTTTTAATTGTGATAGATTCACATTTGAAAAATTAGTTCACAAACAATATATGGTAGGTGAATCGCTTACAACTAGATTAGCCCGAGAGCGGCTAGCAGCAATTAAAAAGTTTATACCGGTTCGAGACAGACTTCGTGAGAAACTTCAACAACGACAACAAGCGCAGACTGACTTTTCTGTGTCAAGTAAACAACTGTTTACTCCGATAACAAGTGCGACCAAAGATGTGAAAAAGTTAACTGAAGCAGCGATATACGGAGATATTCCTGAGCGAGAACGAGCAAAGAAGGCGCCGCTGCTTGATACGCTTGAAAAGATAGCTGCAGAGACCAAACAAACGCGCGCAGGGATACAACAGCTATCCAGTGATATAAAAACTCAACGCGAAATTGAAGAACTCGAAGAAGAACAACAAGGTGCAGCTGTAGAAAAAGACTATTCACCTGAGAATATATTTACAGTCGCAGCATTAAATTAAATTGAAGGAATCCGTACGGATTACGAATTAGCTGATTTTGCCAGAGACAATTTTCCAAAGGGTAAAAGAGAGAATTTATTAAAAGACGAGTTTAAAAGTTTTATAAAAAACAAAGACACTTGGGCATCAAAAATATATTTAGTGAAACGCGGCGGGAATAAAATCTCGGCGTTGCATCACCCTGGTTATGGTTACTTTCTAGCTGCGGTTAAAGGCGGTCCACAGCCACCACGTTATACGGAGGATCCAATCCCGGAAGAAATAGACATAAGAGCAGAAGCCGGTTCTAAGAAAACAAGCGGAAAAGGATATTCAATTAAAAATCCAAAGGATTTCAACGCAATCGTGACATGCCCTGGTAACATTCTCAGTGATATATCATGGTTAGAGGTTCTCATCGGAGGGAAACGAGCCGGAAATAACTCACCGGAAGTAATTAATGAAGCAGCTGATATCTGTAGACGATTATTTGCCGGCGGTATCATGGGCATTGATGTATATCGAGAACTCATTACTGAATTAGTTGAAAATCACAGAGATACCCATGGTTATGATGAAAATACTATGGATTTTAGCGATTGATCATTAATTGAAAAACTACTAGTTTTATAACAAGATGATTATACACTACAACCATGATAAACCCGTAAGCGTCTACGTGGTAAACTCACGATTACCTGTTTATAGAGCATATTACGGAGATGGTTTCGGCAATACCATTGCGGGGTTATTTACAAGAATGGCCCCAAAAGTGGCGCCGTTAGCTAAACAATTATCAATGAAAGCCATTGATATTATTCGTGATAAGGGAACCAGCAAAATCGGAGATTTCGTTGGAAATCTTGCAGGAAAGGCATTTTCTGCCGCGAAAGATAAAATAGCATCATTGGTGCGAAAGAAACCAGGAATGACTTCGTCATTAGTGCTGCCATCAACTACAGCGATGACTGCAAAAATCAGCAAAGCAATAAATAGCGCAGTGCAAGAAAAATTAGCGTCGTTGGCGAACAGTAACCAGGATGATATCGCAAACATGATAGCAGGAAGTAGTTTGAAACGAAAACAAAAACGACGATGATTACAAAGAATTTCACAATTGAAAATACTAGTATTTTAATAAAATGTTTAAACGACAAGCTGATCCCGCGTTTGATATGGAAGCCCCAGTACCCAAGGACAATTCCGTCCGCGATTATCAATTTTATTCCTATCATGCAATACAAGCAGATATTCGATCGCGAATTGAACTTCAAGTCCATGATACCAGCAAATACTTTTTGCCGTGTGAAGCGTTTATCGAAGTAGAAGGAGAACTTGTACGACTTACTGATACTTCTGCTGTACCCGCACCGTATCCAGATGGCACCAGAGTCGGCTTAGTCAATAATGGTATCATGGCTCTATTTGAATCCGCGAGATATCTCATTGACGGAAAAGAGATTGAGTCTAAAGAACGTGATGTTGATGTGGCTACAACAATAATTGGGTTAGCAAGATATTCCGACGATTATACAAGATCAGCAGGTCCGTCTATGATGTTTGCAAAGGATAATAAAACACTGCTGGACCCACTCAATTTATTGTACGACGACCAAATAATAATGCTGGCGCTGCTGCTGTTGATGTCGAAAATATGATTATAAATACTGATCCCCAGTACAATCTAGGAGCTGCAACACGAATAGCAATGTTGGCAGGACAGCGTAAATCGTTTTCATGTGCAATTCCGTTGCATCATATATTTGGATTCTGTAGAAATGTACGAAAAGTTATTTATGGAGCGAAGCATACAGTAGTACTCGTGCGAAAGGGTAGTGACAATGATGCAATCTGGAGAATTCCAGCAGATCCTGCAAATCCAGATGCTGACGCTGGTAAAGTCATTTTAACTAAATTGGTCTTGTGGATGCCAGTAATGACCCCATCAATTACCACGGAAGAGCGGCTACTTTCATTTATGGACACAGGTGGCAAATCATTGCTAAGTTGGCTAACAACAACAACAGATGTTAAGCAATCAAATATCAATGGTACATTTACTTGGAACTTGGCATCACAACAAGGCGTTTCATCTCCACGTCATATATTTATCGCGTTGCAGGATATGACAAGAGTGGAATCACAATTGCACAGTCATATGATATTTGATCAATTAGGAGTTACTGAGGTCTCGTTGAGAATAAATGGCCAGCAGGAACCATCCGAAGACATACAACTTAATTTCGGTCAAAACCATATTGCGCGCGTGTACCATCGTATGCTGTCATATATGGGCCGTGATCAAAATGTTGATACTGGTTTGCAAATATCGCAACATGATTTTAAGAACTTGTATCCGATCTACTACTTTTCGCTGAACCATCTTGATTTAACAAGGCAATCCGTCGTTGATATACACTTCAGAGCCAATGTCCTTCATGGCGCTATTGCTAATTATAGAGCGGTTGCTGTTATTCTCAGCGACAAATCAATGCTACTTGAAGGTGTTGGTGGACGAATGAGAATCGTTGATGCACCAGTGGAAAATCTATAATTTTCAAAAATATGTAAATGAAACTTGAAGAGTTTCCAATTAGATCAATTAAAAGCATAAATGTGTTTTACAATAAAATGACATATAGTGTTGTTAGTGTCAAGCTGACTGATGGTCAGGTCAAAAAATTGCGATCAAAATCCGCTAAAGAATGTGGAACAACAATAACGTTAAAACCAGCGCAGATGTCCGGCGGTACACATAAAATATCACTGACGGATCGTCAAATAAAACATTTCAATGATGCAATGAAAAAAAAGCGAGGAGTTCAAATAGAATTTTCGAAAGCTGCAGTCGCCAACATTATAAAATCAGGTGGCATATTTCCATTGTTAGCTGCAATACCAGCATTGATTGCAGCGGCTGCCCCAGCGGTGACGAAAGCGGCTGCGTTGGGAGCCGTTGGGACCGCGGCAGGGATGGTGTTGAAAAAGGCAACTGGGAAAGGATATAAAAAAAAGGGAAAGGGTCTAAGACTACCAGGAACCCCGTATTCATGGTACAGCGGGAGATCCGTGAACGGATCGGGTCTAAGAATACCAGGAACGGTTTATTAGTTGAAAACCCAATTGTTCCCATGTCCAATTTTGATTTAATTGATGCTGCTAAAAAACTAGCGATAAAAAACTTCAGAGGGTTTTTTATGAGAGATCAGTTACCAAGAAACCCAAATAACGTTGAAACTGGTATCATCAATCTTGATAACAGCAGCGGATCGGGAACTCACTGGGTTGCATACGCGATTGATCCACGTGGGATTGTCTATTTCGATTCATATGGGTTAGCCCCACCGAACGAGTTTATGCGGTATATAAATTCTTCGATGAAACTCAAAGAGTTTCCGATTTTTTATTCCACGTTGCCAACACAACAATTAAATGATCCACCGATATGCGGCCGTGAAGTATTAAATGTCCTCGCAGAGATTTCATTAAAATCCTTTGGATTTCCGTGGAAACCACCTCATCTGGTTGTAAATAAATATACCAGTGGGAAATTACTAGGTAATTTTAGAGAATCAATAAATTAAAAATACTAGAGTCTTTACAATAATGATTGATATTTGGGGACGATCTCTGTCTATGTCGAAACCCACCGCGGAAACATCTGCGGGTTCTATCGAGGGTGTAAAAAAAATAATTAAAGATGAAATCGCTGAGACGTTAAATTTAGTAAATGTTGACCCGAACGAAATAGTTGTATTTCAAGACAAACAGGGTAAATTGAAAAGCAGTGATGTATCATTGGATGACATTTTAAAACGGCAGCACGACGCCGCTGAAAACTCTATTGCGCTGTATTCCAACGGTGGACAACTTAAACCAGGCGCACTTGTGTCTACGATCACCGACAAGATTGCCGCCCACGACAACATGATTGCCGCCCACGGCCGTGAGCTGGATGATCATATACGAGGTTATAATAGTTTTCGCAAAAATGTCGTACATAAATTCTTTGGAACCCCGCTTGTGGTTGGCATTACTCTCGCTGAAATTAAAAACTATCTATCGCTATTCTTTTTTAACAAGGACGCGGGAAGGGTGATGAATGAAAATGAAATCAAGGCAAATTATCTCGATATTTACAATGATATTTCTAAAATAATAGAAAATCTTGAAAAGTACAAAAACCCACTAACGACGTCATTGTTAAGTTTTTTGGAACCCCGCTTGTGGCTGGCATGACTCTCGCTGAAATTAGCGAGTTTATCGGCAAGCATACTCACAATGCCTACATCGCTAATAGTTTCTTTGGTGTCCCAGCTACATCTACGATGACTCTCAAAGATATTAATATGTTTATGGTGAGACAAACAACACTTAATACCATCGTGGATAAATTTTTGGGGAGAACACCTATGTCTGAAACCACATCGTTGACAGGCCCGACCCTCGCTGAAGTTAAAAGCGCTATTGACGAAGAAAAGCTCACCAGCGAAATTGTTAATAAGTTCTTTGAGGGCAGTAAACCCCAAGATATCACGACAAAATTTTCTAACATCGACCGGTATATTAAAGACCAAGCACAGCTTAAAGCCGGAGACCTTCTGGCTTCATTCTTTTCTGACAGGAGGGGGGGACAATAGATCCTAGCAGAATCAGGGGAAATTATATCGAGATTTACAATGATGTTTTTAGACTAAAAGAAAATTTTGAGCGGGTGCAAAAACTCACCGACGACGTCGTTAGAAAGTTTTTTGGAACCCCACTTGTGGCAGTCATGACTCTCGCTGAAATTAGCGCGGCCATCAATAAAGTAAAAATTCCACATAGTGTAAGCGCCGTTAATAACATCGTGTACACGGTTGATAGTGGAACCTTTGATTGGATCCGGGGAAATGAAAATTATCTTCGTGTTGGCCACAGACATACTGGTGTACCAGGTTGCTACCGACTTACAATAATACATCACCGTAAATTTGATTTGGAATTCAGCAACACAGGTATCAGAGGTGTTAACACATTGATGTATATACTAGAGAAAATACCACCACCTCCACCCTCTATACCAATCCCGCTTACGATTACTATAAACAATTCCGACGAGTCTGTGATTAGGGAGTCACTACCCTGGATAATAGAATTTGTATCCGGTGTCCCCTCATCCGATCCTAAAACCTTTTCAATAATAGGATAATTGAAAACACTATCAGGTTTAAAATAACAACAATGACTTCGTCATCAATGACACCGTCATCAACAATGACTTTGTCATCGTCGCAATATCGATTCGACACCGTGAAAGAGTTTTCCGCGAATTTGAAATCACTTTCTGAGCATTATCGTGAAAAAATAAAGAAATATAAAGACCATGATGGCTCCGATTGCAGTTCCAATTGCTATCTCCGCGGCAACAACAATTGCTGCAGTCGCCACCGCGATAACTAAAAAATTATCATCGTGTTCTCAGAAAAAACTAAGTGATTATACAGCTCGGTACAGGGTGGTATTTGACGCGTACTCGAAATTATCCGAGTTGATCTCGCTGTCAATAGATAATTCGTTCATATCCGATGTTGAATTTTCCACGATGACCCAGTTGTATAACTCCACGATGTTGAAATTGGAAATTGAAGACAGCATTAACAATAATGTCACTCGAACTGCTTCAACGAATCGCGGAGAATACCACTCCGATACGAACAAGCATGATATCAATAACATCAACAAACCCACAATTTAGTGTGAACTTCCCTTCTCCGATTCCAGTGTGTGAGATCGCGCTGGCAAAATTACGAGTATATCATAGCTGGCCTAATATCAGATCGGTTGCATTTGGTGGTCAGCAACCCAATAACGCACTGGTGTTCTCGTATAAGAATAAACCCGATGGTACTCCTGCGTGGGAAACTGTTTCATTACCAACTGGGTCGTACCAAATTGAGCAAATCGATGCTGAAATTCAGCGTAGAATAAAATCAATCACTGGAAAAGAATCAAAAATAGCTATTAAACTTCATGAACCGACGCTCTCGTCGTCGATCGAAATAAGCACAGAGGGATACATTGTAGATATATATAACAGCTCGTTAAGAACAGTGTTAGGATGGCCTGAAAAACCACCGGAAAAATCCACCGCCGACTTAACCACGGACGTACAATCATATCATGAAATCAATCCCAGTTATCGAGATAATTTATCTGATATAAGAAAAGGAAAAATCGCCGATATATTTATATTTACCAACAAAGACACATTGCAATGGGATTTTATCATTAAAAGAACAGCCGACTCATCTGTTACTATTTCATTTACGCTAAATGACGTCACTGGTTATTTTAATGAAATTAATCAATTACATAAAACACAACTAGAACAAATACGGCAAACAAGATCGCAAAAACACGAAATAATAAATCAACTTATATCTGACATGGAATATATCTATGAACTAATTATTCAAACAATAATTAATGACAACAGCGACAGTAAACAACGATTCCTAACCGATTACAATATCAAAGAAGACAATCTGCGTAATTTCAAGTTTCCCAAATACAACGCTGATGAACTAGCAAGAATTCTTAGAACCGATATCAAGGCGCTACAAAAACCAGATTCAACTGTCCTCCTCAGGTATAATAATGATCCAGATGGTGGCGGTAGGCATATTGCCCCGCATAATGTGAATATTTCAACGGTGATTGCGCTCAATTTGACATGTGATGCAATTGAAGGAAGCTATCAAATTAATCTAGAGCAATCAAATCAAGCTCAGCAGGGATATATTCTTTATTCGTTTGCACCAATAGCTCCTCCAGGATTCCTAATTATTGAAAACCCAATTAATCCTGTCTACATGCGATGCCATAATAATTCGTTAACGAGAATTAATTTCCGACTCACCGACCAGTCAAATAATTTAATTGATCTACAAGATGAGGTGTTAGCGATTAGTTTGTTTGTAAAGTCCTAAAGACTCGATCAAATATTTGGTTGAAATCGTAAAAGAATTATTAACCCATAGCAGCAGAGAGGGTGAACGACAACAACGTTGTGATCAAAATTGATTAAAAATCGTAAAGTCTCCGTTTGCTAAATGGAGACTTATTTTTTTGGGTTAAATGAGATTTCGTAGGAAGGCTTATTTTGTCTAAAAAGGTTGTAGGGTTCACCCTCTCTGCTGCTCACTGTAATCAATGGAGAAGCTTATAGGGGGGCTACTTTGCCACGTGGTTAATTCGACCACCACTGCGTTTTAACAATTGTACCTGCCTAATGTTAATTTTCAACTTTGATTTTTTTTAGTTTTAATGTGATTAGGTGATTATATTAACTGGGATAGAATATTTATTGTTCCAGAGAAGAGACTTAAGAGAAAGTAAACTTGTATGTTCGAGATTGAAAATGGTAGAACTTTAATATCATAGTCACTATAAACATTAAATAGGGTGGAAAGAACTAAATTATGTTATGCATCGTACGTGAAGTATTTGTATTTGTTAAGAAACGAATTGTCTTTGTATTTTTAAAAATACACACGTTAGCATTCTTTCCTTACATTACACCTACAATATATTAATTGTTAAAGATATATTTTTTAAAGATATGCAGCCTGTCTTATAAAAAAGACACTACCCAAACGATTGTCAAATGAAACAAAACAGAATCTCCCCATTATAATTACCCTATTTGTGTGATAGTGTAAAAGTTTGTTATCGTGTGTGTGTGTGTGTGTGTGTGTGTGTGTGTGTGTGTAAGAAATGTGTTCTTTATTTTGTTTTGGGGTGTGCTTAGGGGGAGGGGCAATTTATTTAGTTTCTGAGGCATCATCAAAGATAAAATTGAACACAGGAGAGTGAGTTTCGGTTAAAATCCAGAAACAGTAACATATTAAAATTACCTCTTTGCATGCTTCTTTTGCAATGCCCGACTAAGAAACAATGACATATACGATATAAAAGACATTCACAATCTAAAAACACAGTTGGGAAACAGACTCCATGAAATGCAGATAGGATGGAAATCCAGATTCAAATCTTTGAAAAAAAGTTTCTTAGTTATCGACTGATATATATTAATGTTATCAACATGATGTTCAACACAGCTACATTTTCTTCCCAGAATGTGCCTTTTCAAGAACTACAAAAACAACAACATAACATATTAATAGGGTGTCAATAAAATCAAATATGTTTTATCCTGCCAGATGTTTGTTGTATTGTGCTACTGAAACAGCCGTTGGAAATGTGCCTTGCAACAAGAACATAAACAATTGTCTACAATGTTACACACTAGTTGTATTGTTTATTTTCTTGCCAGACCTTGTTTGAAATATACCGATCGTAACAACAATAACAACGATAGTTTCATCAATATCAATCAAAACAATAATTCTTTAAATCACATCAGCAGCCTTCTTCTGCAACAATTGGAAAAGTATTCGCCGTTCATAGCGGGTGACACTTTGGATATAAAAACGACTTAGCTATGAATAATTAGTTTTATTTAACATTCCCTAGGGACAGTGAAATGGACGCGTTTTCCAAGAACATATTATCTTGTTTCATAACAAAATTAGCACAAGCTATATAATTAGATTAAGACGCGTATTCGGAATTAGCTGTGGTATAAATTTTAATTCAACTATAGTTAAGAAAGACTTCCTAGTCAAAATATAACAAGTGGATGTTTGATGGTACAAAAGTTATTTGTTTGATAATGTACAAAATTGTGGATATTGGATAGCAGTCAAACAGTAGTTGATGGACAGTATATCAAACAGTGTGTACTAGACAGACTATGTAAAACTATGTTTTGGATACTAATTCAAAATCGTATGTTGTATACTGCTATGGGTTGTATCCTACTCGGAATATAGGTACTGGTCAGCAATCAAGAGTAACTGTTTGGTATCACGCCAAAAGTTGATGCTTGATAGTAATGAAATATTGTTTGTGGTTATTAATAATAATAGGACAGAACCCTATAAATAGATGTTATATATAATATAATATAAAATATTTGTGTTCGATAGTAACTAAATAATATGTGTTGAATATGTGCTTGATAGTAATTAAACAGTGAATGTTACACTGTACTACAAATGTGGATGTTGCATAGTAACCAATGAGTGGGTGTTGGATAGTACTCTAAATGTAGATAGCATTGTAGAAGTGGATGTTAGATACTAATCAAAGTGTGAGTGTTGGATAGTAATATAAATTATATGTTGGATACTACTAAAAAAAACTGGTGTTGGATAATATCCAAAACATTTTAACAGTACATTTCTCGTAGAGACTTAATAATGTTTCTATTTGGAAACGGTATATAATAATCCCCAAGTCAACATTACATTTCGCGTATAGTCATATAGCCTTCCATGTGTTAAATCGACGAATAATTTTAACATAGAATCCAGCACATATCTAAAGTGACTAATTTTGAGGTTAACTATAACGATGTAACAATGCATCCCCATCTGAAGTTAGCCACTTCAAACCATGTTACCATTTATTCCCAGTGCTAATTTACAGTAGAAATATCAAATATCCCAATATGTTAAACCTATTGACAATTCTAACATAGGAATCCGTCGACACGCAGTGTAAACCAACATTTTAGGTTTATCATTCAACTTTGTTTTTGTTTCAAAATGCTGTCAAACTAGCTGGATAAATAAACCAAATTTATGTTCAAACATTTGCAAAATCTATTGTAATTCTAATGCTCAGCTTACCTTTAACTGAAACTTCTTTTTACAAGACAAATATTTATAAAAGTACCTGAAATCGCAGCTTGTGAATATGTCCGTATCGTCATATATCCGTGCACTTAATTTCTGAAACATCTTAGTAAAGGATATAATTCGTTACCATTTAATAATATTATATAATTTATCCGAAGTTAAATTATGTCTGTATCCTCATATATTCGTGCACTTAATTTCTAAAATCATTTAAGTAAAGGAGATATTTCATTGCCATTCAAAAACAGTAGATAATATATACGAAGTTAAATTACGTCTCCCTTGACGTAACTCTTTAAGAAGTGAATTCGTCCGGTTATGTATGTTATGGGCAATGGCTAATCATTCAAGTTATCCAAACAACAACTTAATCCGGATACTTGTTTTCCACTTCGAGAATAATGTGATCTCCTTCTGCTATGAAACGGAGGATTGCTTCGGAAATGAGCTACAAATGAGCGCGAGCAAACATAATGATTCCTACAGTAAGATTTCTTAACATTTAGATTATTAAAAACATGCACTTTACAGTTCGCTTTTTAGGATGATGCACGTGAGCAATTAGAAAGCAAAAGCTTCTGCGGGTCAGCCCTTTGGTCTTCCTTGCGTGGTTTTGTATCATATACATCTCATTTATTTACGCCACATCCCACCCTGCAATAGTGTTAGATCTGCACCTGGATATTACACTGATTTTACGTTTTTATTATCTACCCTTAACAGTTAGTAGATAATAAACGGAGAATTCTTTATGATGCTGTTATTATTATTCTACCTTAATTCTACCCACCTGCTCAAACGTACATTGCATATAAGTTAATTCATAAATTATGACGAGGATGAATCTAAATCGATATCAGAAACTAATCAGATCAAAGGTTTCGACTGACGTCATCAGTCCAGAGCTATCTGAAGTCAAGCTGTTGAAACTAATATTTTCACTTATGTCTATAGCATTCTCAATTGGTCAGAATGTAACGCATTTTGGCTTTACATAAATTCAGAAACTATGTACCTGTGACACTTCATTTTGTATATATATATATTTCCTAGACCTAGAGAAACTCAAGACTACAAACGTGACTCGTTTCGGATCTGTACCAAGGGTTACTGTGTTGTTTTTAAATATACGATAGGCTATACATGGCGGCCAGTATTAATGGCGGAAGAAGAACCCGGGAAAGAACCACCGGCCCACGAGAAGCTACTGGTAAATTTCTCACATACCCACATTGGCTGAATCTGAGGCTCGAACCCAAGCAGACAGAGGTGAGAAGGCAGTGATCCATAACACAGAACACTTTAGACCACTCGGCCACTCGGGGCCCCGGGTTACAGTGTATTGTTGTAGTCAGACTGTAGCTATGGGCATTTAATGTTGTCGTTGTCTTTGTTAGGAATTACGTTCCTCGTCTAATCTTCTTTACATAAAAATAAACATATGCAGTGTTGATGTGCCTCTATTTATACATAGTTTTTCCACATACATATGTATTTACAACTGTTCCCTTGGTAACAATCACAGTCTAGGCAAGGGGTGGGTGTTTTTCAAAAAACATTGGTTCGATGTGGTAACACATTTCTAAGACACATAATGATATTAGGGGATGACATATTTTAGTACCTTATCATTGGTGTTCAAACAGCATGCAATTATCACGTCGCTCTCTCAACATCAAAAACACATACGTGCACTCGCGCTCAGGGTCCATAGCCAGCAAAATGGTTTTTTGCTGACAAATAAGATATATCCAATACCACAGAAAATACTAGATGTGATGAAACTAGCAGCTAACAACTTCTTAAACATCACACCCCGTCACCATTCTAAACACACACACACACACAGACACAGACACACACACACACACACCTCTGTATCCGCCATATTGTGATATTGACTGAACCACCACAAACGCTTATATGTGGCAAACGACATTGTCAACAAAAATAATAATTTGCTGATGATTAAAATATATGCAGTGCTACTGAACAAATACTAGATTTGATGTCACAAGCAGCAAAAAAACTTCTATGATATTTTACCTACCTTTCTATTACCTGTAGAGTCTGGTCTTTTAATGGTTGTGAAATACTAGGAACAGGAAGAAATATTACTGAACAAGAAGGGACACGTTACAGGATATACTGATAATGAAATGTGGGCCACGAACTTCAATACATCGTATTTATGCAGTATGAAAGGGTATAACAACGAAGAAAGCATCATACGAGAAAAGTATTTTAAACAAATACAATTAATAAGGATTAATATATAATTGAATTTATTTATTTATTTATTTATTTATGTATTTATTTATTTAGGATAAGACTAGCATTATGATGTTTAAAATAAACATTTCAATCTAGTGAGACACATTTTTTGTTTGTCATATTTGGATTTTAAATCAAGATTTGCAACAAATAATGACATTGGAACCTTGTTTGTTAATTTTTGCCTTAACCACGTTTATTCAGTTAACCTTCCTGTAATTTTCCAAAACTTGCAATTATAATTTGGAATCACACACGCAGAAACATGCAAAGCGCATATAACATAACACATCATTCGTAAAGAAAATTCAGGTATGTGGATATTACACTTATCTAAGACATTGTGCTAGTAACGAGTTTGGCAACCACTTGTATCAACGACGAACGACGATGCCGTTGAGTAGTATAGTGTAACACGTTAGAAACAATGGGTTGCGGTGGACATCCTATCTTAAATAGTGTCGAAAGACTATAGGGACATACCGCAATTTAGATAGGATCTGCACTTTGGTGTCAATGTTAACTCTGTCGCGCCATATTTTGGGTTTATATGGTTACGATGGGGAATCCTATGTTAAGAATTTTCCCATTTCTTAATGCGATCACAAAAAGATTACTGTATGTAAAAGACAGTGCGTTTAGAACAAAAGAAAACATTAGACTGAGTTTTCTTTCATTTGGAGTGACAAATGTAGCATCATGTTAGCCAGTCGCATTTTTGCAAAGATTAAATGACCTAAATTCAGGTCAAATTTTCATGAATCGGTTTTAAAAGATACAGAGTTAATAAATAAAAATACAGTAGTAACTTGATAAACATCATTTGGATAAAAAGTCTATCAGTTAACTGGATACAGTTTGTCGTTAAATTGGTGTTTTCTGAATTCTTTCTACTAAAGAAGGAGATTTGTATTGACATTTAGCGTGAGATTTCTGGTAATGTTGAAACGTTTTATTCAGGCAGTATTTTTTCCCAGTTTACTTAAAGTGACAAATGTTGCAAATACGATGCCAGATTTTGGACACAAACATACTCTCTCTCTCTCTCTCTCTCTCTCTCTCTCTCTCTCTCTCTCTCTCTCTCTCTCTCTCTCTCTCTCTCTCTCTCTCTCATGTATTCGTCACACGCTCCACTTTGTAACAAGAGTATTGGACTGGTCAACATTTATCCTAAGGTAATGTATTTAGGAAGCTAAAGTGACTTTTCTTAGATTAGTATCAACATTGAATAATTAATATTTGACATGAGACTGGATTTTCTGTTTCTTGCTTATCGTTTTCTTCTTATTCTTCTTCTTATTCTTCTTCTTCTTCTTCTATATATAAGGCGATAGAGACCGAATATGTTTAATCATGTTATCATGGTACATTTCCTGCCAAACAGAAGTACAAATGACTCTAGATATCCCCTCATGACGTTACATATAAGCTAAATAACTCCTTATTTACCAGCATGATGTCACATATTATCTAAATAACTCCTGATTTCCCATCATGACGTCATATATGATCTAACTCCTGATTTCCCATCGCACGACACATATTATCTAAATAACTCCTGATTTCCCAATATGGCGTCACATATTATAGGATTAAATGATCATGGACTTTATGTTAACTTTGTGAGTGATTAGGTAAAATTTACACATCAATAAATACCCAACCATGATCATTTAATCCTTATAATTCCAATTTCATCGTTTCTATCGTCAAATTAACTTATTCCATCAATAATGCATTCGAATTTACGTAGCGCGTAGTTACCTTTCATTCGGCGTTTCACACCGCCCCGTAATACATAACCTGTACAGAATCACACGAAGAAATTGACTACAGCCACAGTTACGTTTATTCATAAACTTCATCTTTTACATCATAGGCAATGGTTACCGTGGTTTTTAACACATTATGTTTACTGACAACATTCTTGTTCAATTTTAGTCAGTCCCATCTGTTACGTCAGATGACCATGACCTTACATAATAACTGATACCGACTCAACAAGTGTGCTAAATTAAATTTCAATCAAACCTGAAATCATTATGGATTTTTTCAGTGAATACTTCCAGTTTTTATGGAAATATGAACAAGATGATGCTATCCCTTACTATATAAAGGTAACAATGAAATAAATTCTATACAAGAGTAACATTTTATGTTATTCTCAGCAGCGTTAATACTTAACAAGACCAACTCGGTGATCTAGTGAGAAATGAAATGTGACTACTGTCACAGTTACGTTTATTCAGAAACTTCATACTTTACAAAATAACATAATTCTTGTTTACTTTAAGTCAGTCCTGTATGCTACGTGAGATGACAATGACCTTGCATAATAACAGACAGGGATAGAACAAGTGAGCTAAAATAAAGTCTGCAATGTTTATTTATATTTCAAAAAACGAAAGTAGTCCCAGAATTTATCGAAGTGTAAACAATTCCTGATCAACATCACGTGACCGTTAACATCCAATCATATTACAGGAAATTCGTTTAATTCATAAAAATTGGAATTATTATCTAAATAACTACTGATTTTCCCACATGACAACACATATTATCTAAATAACCAATAATTTTCATTCAGGACGTCACATATTATCTAAATAGATCCTTATTTTCTATCATGACGTCACATACGATCTAATTAACATATTATTTCCCATCATGACGTCACATATTATCTAATTAATTCCTGATTCCCCATCATGACATCACATATTATCTAAATAACTCCTGATTTCCCATCATGACATCATATATTATCTAAATAACTCCTGATTTCCCACCATGACGACACATATGTAATGATGAAATATTGGACGCTCTTACGGTAATAGCCAATTGGTATCAAAGACCGATTTGGGGTAAAGTTCCGATAGTTGATTATTTTGTTATTTCCTACAATGATGAGGTGGCTTCATTGTTTTAAGGCTGATGTCACGAATTTATGGAAGATAACACACGTCCTAGAATATCGTTTGTCTGTGATTGCTGAGTGGTAAGTAGCTGATGTGAAGAGACAACTGGTAAAGATGCTCCGAACACAGTGGAAGCTACTTCATTTAAAAGGGGTACTAATTATTTTCTTGTATTTAATATCCTGAAGACTTTGTTTAAGCTCAGAAACGTTTGTGTAACATGGGTTTCTCATAAGTCTACTGCTGATCAAAGCCAACGTTGGGTTGTAATCTCCAAAACAAAATATTCACCCAGTGTAATAAATTGTATTAGAGACATTTGAATGAAATGGACAAATGTATCTAAATATGGATTTAATGTTTTAAACCCGACTCAAGAGAAAATAGTCAAGTTTGATAAGGAAAGAAACGAGATGAAACTATTTGACTTATTCGGACTGTCAAGATAAATGTTTTCGTCGTACTGATACCACAGCTGACTGTCCTAAAAGTATCACTGGACATTTTCATGCCTACAAAGTGTTGGCAAAAGTTTTAGAACACTACCGAAACACGCGTCCGCGCATATATATATATATATATATATATATATATATATATATATATATATATATATATATATATATATATATATATATATATATATATATATATATATGTGTGTGTGTGTGTGTGTGTGTGTGTGTGTGTGTGTGTGTTCGATCGCACATGTGTAACTACTTACATACCTTGATACACAATACAAGCTGTACATATGATGTTAGGTGTATTCTACCTATATCTGTAGTATTCCAGAGGGCTAGTTAAGAGGAGGGAGGGGGGCAGATGTTTCCTGGCGCCAGGCTAGTGGGACGCCCAAATGGGTTTTGAAATAGGTTGCATGTGGAATTTTTGCTGTATTGTTGAGGCGGGGCGGGGGTAACATAAAATGAATCTTCTCCCCGGGCTCCAAACACTCTAGCTACGCCATTAGTTTTAGTCTATATTCAAATCGACAAATCGGTCTTCTCTATTTATTGGATACAATTATTTATCTTTAAAGCGAACAGAAATTATTTCGCCTACGCCCAAAACCCCAACTATAAATAAAGAAGTGAATAAATAATTCAACTTAATTGAAAACTGGAACAATATAGAATGGGTTATAATTAGTTTATTGTTTCTTCAAATATATTATATTAAGCAAATGCGAAGATAAAAGGACAGAGTTCAGAATGGAGTTTGATAACCCATAAAAAATATTACCTTCTTGATTAGTATGCAAAAGATAGTGTAATACAAGGCTGAGACTTCATTGATAATAAAGAAGTCGCTGATGTAAAAACGATTAGTTAATACATGTATACTCCAGTAGAATTTGCAATCAAAGTTTGTAAATGTTCCAACGTTATATACTGCCATTTTATATGCATTATGACCCAGTGACCTTGACTATTGAATACATGTGCTGTATTGCAAAGTCCTGGTGGGAAGATGTATACACGCAGGGAATCTTTGGTGCATGTATGGTTTCTACAGTTGGTGAATAATAACGAAACCTGCATGTTTATACTCGAAGGCAAAAGAAGAAGAGATGGATAATAGACCAACTTTTTATAAGTCCGTTTTTGGAAAACTTAAGCTTCTTACAAAATCGAAACTTTAAGGTCAATAACGTCAAACCGAAGCCTCAAACTAACCCAGAATTCTTTAAATGGGTTAGTTTATTATTGTTACCGTATTTTTGTCCTCGGTCTTTTTCAACAAGTATGCATGCACGTTTACCCTCCTTTACAAAGCGTACTAGTGGAAGTCTAGGACAAAAACCGTGTTTATGATGTGGTGTTGGAATTAGTGGAGAAACACAGGTGTGTGTACAATATGGTGGTAAAAAAACAGAGAGCTTAAGCGATATTATGATTTTTTTTAAAAAAACAACGACAATAATGACAAAGTTAAACGAAACGCTGAAGACCGTATAGTAAGATTTTCAAAATAATTATTAAAACAAATAATATTATTTTATAAATGGGGATACTGTCGACTAAAAAACAATAGTCGCTGCTGTCACTGATACTGGTTGTTTAAAATCTAATGCGAGGGTGGGCGTTAAGATGTGTCTTTGTCACCCATTTGTATTCGAATGTTTCCACAGACGAATCGAGAAGGGTCTTGTGATCGATCATATTGATGACCAAAAACTAAATAATGATTTTCGTAATTTACGAGTTATCAAGCAGAATCAGAATTCTGCATGGGGTGGAACAGGAAAATATAATATATTTCATCAGGTCAATACATCAGTAAATACAGACACTGGTGAAGAAATAATATTTCCGTCGATAAAAACAGCTGGCAGGCATTTTGATATTAACCCTAGTTCGGAAAAACATGTAGCATCAAATATAACCAAATCGGCGTTTTCGCTGAAGTATAAAAAAAAAATATATTGTCATTATTTGTGAAGAGAGATAACTCTATCAAGGATACGTAATGCGGTTATCTCGTTGGTATTTTATAGTTCTCGTTTATAAATGAATAACCTTTTTGACTTCTTCGTTACAAGACAAGCAATCGGCGTTTTCAAAGAAATTCAAACAAAGTTATCTTCAGAGAATAACTGTATCGTAAGACTGGTCAATCGATGACAAAGTCCTTGACAGCGGCAAGTGGAATAACTGTTAGTCAGAAATTTAATAAAATAATATTTATTTATTGAAGATGTTTTTTCGGTTGTTTATGAAAAAGAGAAGAGAGAATAGTACAAACAGCAAATAATCCACGCCTATTACGTGAGCTATTTTGTATTTCCAATTATTAGTTCGCTCATATAGTATGAGACACGCTTTATCACTGGGGTTCCACCCTAAATTGCTCAAACTTCAACAGACATGCACACACTCTCGCCTTTTTTCACTCTCCCGAGGTTGATGGGGGGGGGGTGAAACAATGTTTCAGAGGGCTCTGTATTTGTATGTGTTGTCCATATAATTAGATTAGATTTTTAAAATGTATGTTGTGCGGTCTATAGAATTCAGTTAGTTCGAATTGTATGTTGTGCTATCCTTAGATTTAAGACTATATATGTACCTTTCGAGCCTGCTATAATATCGTTTGGTAATATAGGGGTTCACGTGTGTGTGTGGTGTGAATAGATGTACCTTCCGAGCCTGCTAGATTGTCGTTTGGCAATCTAGGGTTTCACATAAGTTTTTTTCGTCCTTACATCTAAGATTATATATGTACCTTCCAAGCCTGCTAGAATATCGTTTAGTAATCTAGGTCTTCGCACGGTGGATGTGCTGTGTAAATATATTTTTATTTAAATACATATTATGAAATAAAAAATGTTATTATTTCTGCAATTAAACATTTACAAACCGACGGCATAAAAATATCTGACTTAAATCCTCAAAAAAAATTATTTCTGATTTTGAATCATTACAAGAGCGTAAATTCAAAGATAGACATACTCTACCTTACGAATATAAGTTCATTAAGCTAATTCAACAGTCAATGTTTCTTTCGCTGGATGCCGTGAAAGAAACAGAAGTGGAGTAATTCGTAACTCTCTTTCACGCGATCGAAAAAATTAGAGCAGAATTATTTCGCGAAGATGAAACAAAACAAAATTATCAATACATGTGTAAGACAACTAATATATATTATGCCAAAAGACCATTTTATCATTTCTCCGATTACTGAGGTGTGTGTGTGTTGTTGTTGTTGTTGTTGTTGTTGCTTTAAAGTACAATCAACAACAATGACAATATTTCGTCTAGAAATGAAAATTGAAGGCTGAGAAGGTATCAGATGTTTGTCCATATGCCACAATGCTAACGGTTTTTTGAAATGCATCTTTTCTTTGCCCTTCATAAGCATGCGTGTCACGCAGTCATATATAGCAATGTTAGATTGTAATTTTTTTAAAACCAGAATCGGTCACACTTCTACGTTTAATAGCATGAGAGAAATTTCTACTGGAACTAAACAGAGGGAAGAGATACCCAGTCACAATATTTTCAGCAAAGTTTTAAAAAAATAAATTTAAAAGTCATAAATATAAAATATGATCTAGATACGAATTGACACGATCTTTTATGTTGCCTGGCGACTTTGCTTTTCTTAAGCCAAACATAAACTACAACTCTTAACATGATGCACAAATCACAGCTAATTTTTTTCTGAATACAATAACATTAAACTCCACCTACTTTAGTCCTGCATTGGAAGACGCGTTGTGGACGCCAAAAACATAAATATAAGTGTCGATATCATCAAATCATCAATTGTAGGACTATGACGCGTATTTTTAATCGAAAATACTTCAATAATCGCAGAAATTATACAGTGGTCAAAACATAAATCATATTTTTGTGTTTGTGGTTGTATTTTAAATAACACTGTTATATCACCACTTCCTTGGCTATTTGGAATAGAAGATAAAAATGTTATTTCACCACTTCCTTGGCTATTTGGAACAGAAAATGTCCATATTATTGATGTTTTCTGTTTTGTATTATGGTATAATTTCTAAAATAAATTACCTAAGCTCTCCGGATAATTTTGGTAATATATTCATAATGTTACAAAGATTTTCTTACTTTAACAAGAAAAACACGTGAACAGTAATCTTCGTTACGTATAACCTATTTTCTCTCAAATTTATGTTCTGATTTTCAATATTACTGAGCTTTGTTACACCATCTAGTGTTTTAGTTTTGGTGTTACGAGCTTCCGCCTGTTGGGTCTATATACGTGCCAAATGTAGTTGCAATAGTGGTGTTTTATGAAGCGGTGTTGTGTGAAGACGTCCTTGTACGAAGCGGCATAACCATCCAGCCGGAGCATTCTTAGTCCGTGGAAAGGGCCAGTCCGGTAAATCTATAAAAAAAATCTTTAAGAAAATAAAGACTAGGTATTTCTTCGGACAGATTATTTGCGCTATGTCAATTGTTCAATGTATACGGAAGTCTTAGAATCAGGACCTTAAGAGAATGTGATCTTTACCGAAGATTTCTCTTCTGTTTTATGCTCTGTTTGTCTAAGCTGTCGAGTTACGACTCAGCGAGTCAGCTGGCGACTAAGAATAACGACTCAGTTAGAGACCAGATGGACGACCCAGTCGATGACTCAGCGATCTATAGACAGACTCAGCGACCCAGTAAGCGAACAAGTCGGCGACTCAAGAGGAAGACCCAGTCGACAACTAATCGACGACCCAGCCGACGAACGAGTCTGCGACAAGAAGCCAGGAATACGATGGTATTCAGCTGGGCTTTGGAACACAGAGAGTAATGTACAATGCAAGCGAATTTTGCCTTTGCTTGAAAGGGCATACATTTTATTCCAATAGTATATAGTTGTGATCTAGAAATAAATGAAATTAATCTTAATATATTTTAGTGGAAAATTACTTCAATATAGCGGCCCCGAGTGGCCGAGTGGCTAAGCGATGTCCCTTACAGAACACTGCCATCTCATCTGTTTGCGTGGGTTCGAGTCTCGCATTCAGCCAATGTGTATATTTGAGAAAGCTTGCCATTAGCTTCACGCGGGTCGGTGGTTTTGTCCGCGGTTTTCCGGGTTCTTCCTACGCCGTTAATAACTGGCCGGCAATGTATAGCCTATCTTGTGCTGAAAAATGGCGTTAAACCATAAAAACAAACAAACAAAACTTCAATATAAATTAGTTACAAAATACTTTAATACAATCTAGAGAAAATCTCAAAATATTACATTTACTAAAAATTATGTCCTAATAAAGACATGTAAGTAATGTTTATTTATACACTTCAAATTTATATCATTTGTAGCATTAGCAAATATATCTCATTTGTTTGAAGAATGGTCACCTATTATTCTCGTGCTTACAATACTATCGATCGATAATAACGTACCTGTTATTAATTTCTCCTAAATTGTCATATTATAAAGCTTTAATTGGAACCCCACATCCAAACAATCACAACACCGACCCACCCCACCCCACCACCACCCCATACACAAAACGATGCAATGAAGATTGTATGAATACTCTGATTTTGTTATTTATCAAACTTTGGTCATATTTTTGACATATGGAGAAATTTGTCGCAAGACAGTCTTCAAACAAGCGCACAAATTGTGAAATTATTGTAAAAGTACACTCAATTTTGCGCAATTGTACAACAGATCAGACATCAGCTATGAAACGGTACAAATTTAGAAATACAGAGTACGCCTGTAAAGACACAATCATTAATGTCCCATTTCTTAAGGTAACGCAACAAATTCGTACATTCTGGTGTTGTTGATTTTTTGCTTGTTTGTTTTATTATTCTTTCTAAAACGCATGGCTTATATTTATATTATATTATAATGATAAAACATGTATTATTTGTATGTCACCGAATCGTCACCTTTTGTGAATCTAATCGGTCCCATTAGGCCCGTAACATTCTTGGGCAGCAATGTCATTATTGGTCGGCTGCGACTGTGGAAATATTCCTAGCCTCGCATTCTGGAATATTTCGAAATATTACCTTCAACAATATGGCGGTCGTCTATCCAAATGAATGCTAAAGGGACATTGGGTAAAAGGTCGATTATCACTAAAGAAAGTGGATGCTTTAGTCATAATATGGTTAGTTGATCCTACATGAAATTTACAAAATGTAACTAACGAACATGCAACCATTGCACCAAAGCTCCGCTACGAGTGTGGTTTCAGTTTCGAACTAAGATTAAATAAACTGACTTCTCTTATGAAACAAAATGTCGACAAATGACAGAAACATAAAGCACTGAACTAATGGAGCCAGAACCAGTCGCGCAAGACTAGTTCTGAGAGGTAGGTAATAGACACAAATACACATGATACAAATATTGCAGTATAAAATATTGTCATTCTATAAGAAATAACTACGTAAGTTATCAGAGGTGACTACATTTGTACAAAATGCGAAGGAGTTGATGAAAGTATTGCCGATCAATTCTGCACAAAGCATTTACATGCTCTTGTCGAGGGATCCTCTCAAAACGTTATTGTGCAAATAAATACACCTAATGTTATGAGATATTTTTTTCTGCTACCTAGCAACAAATGGATTTCACTTATTTCATCTCAAATCTTTTCCGTATATTTCACTGAACGTGGCAGAAATAATGTGTTATCTTTTTCTCACAAAGAATATACTGTTTATCATATATTATGATATTATGTTCTTTTTAAGGTGGCTTAATGTCTAATTCACATCTCAATATCAGGGTATTAGGTGTTGTAGATAGGTTATCTCCCCTATTCCAAGAGCTAATGTGCTGTACATATCTGTAGTACAATTAGGAACTGTGTGATGAGCCCTTTCAGAACACCAACGATTTTCGTGCATACCTCTTGTCTGCTATCTTTTGGATAAAATATTTCTTAGCCATTTCTCTTTCTTTACATTTCTTTGCTTCATGAATAAGTACATGCAATATACCAAGGTATGAACCTGTTATTTTGCATGGTTGCGGTTATTGTTACTGTATGTTTGGTTGTTTTGCACTTACTTTTGTTTCTTTATTTGTTTGAAGTTTTGTTATTTTGTTTTGTTTTTTGTTTGTTTTACTATTCCTGTTCGCTGTTTTTTGTTCTCATTTTTTGTTTTGGCAACAATATTCATTTTTTCCCTTTAAAAAACGTGTTCGATGTTGTATTTTTATGACATTTATCTCTAAATTCCCTCACTTGCTACACCTTTATTAAAAGAAATATTTATTGGGTTACAACGATGAGTCTCACCTTTAAACAGTCTTTGCTTTTCGTCATTACTTGCGGTATTTTGCACACTCTAATATGAAAGAAGTTTAAAATCTGCGTTTCAAAGTGTGACTGTAATATTTGTGTAGCCTTGATAGAATTATATTCTGCATAGTAATATTTATTTGCTTCACGGAGGGCTAGCATCAGCTGACAATCTGACCAGACCATATGTGGCCATATGTTCCAGATCCGTACATTCATAAATCTGGTAAGTAAGATCTCCCATAGCACTTCTTAATATACGACTAATGAAAACAAAAACTCCAATTAAAATGTTTAAGGCAACAAAAGATCCTCTTTAACGCAAACTTTGATATATAAAAAAGTGTTTGTGTAATTTCACACATCTTATTACACAATGGTGTATAATTCATAGACGTAACTATGAATAGCGTGTGAACAGGAAATAAAAAACATTTTTATCTTTTCTTACGCATAAGTACAGAATACTTGTATCTTTAAATACCACCTACATTAGTAAAGTACATACTAAGTGTCTTCAGTTGTCAATACACAAAAAGCAAATGATTTACGCTCAGTTTAGGTATCAGACTGCTAATTATTTTGCATCACAGGAACCAGCCTATAAGTGTGGAAATCACGCAAGCAAAGTAATAAATATTCAGAGATGCACCCAATGGCCTATTAATGGATGTATTATCCATTGTTAACTTTATAAACGTCCATTGATGTATTATCGTTGACAGCAAAATATTTACATTTTTATATTCTATATTTAGTTTTCTACATATAAAATAGCAAAATGACCTTTGGTGCAGAAAAATTAATTGTAAACGATAGTTGTCTTAAATTCTTTTCCGGTGGTTACATCGATGCCCTTCACCCCCAGTTCAGTTCCTCCATATATCATAGTTACTAGTGCATTTCTATCTGTTCCCTCAGTAAGGTCGAGCATTTCAACAACAAGTGACCCAATTTTCTTGCATCCTTGGACATATACAGGATTCAGCGACTCAGTTTGGAAGATATTACACTTGATGGATGTTTGGTACCTTTCAAATGGTTCATAGATTTTTGCCGGCTGCTCTTCGTTTAGAGACACGGTTTGGTTCCTTTTGACATGAATATCAAATACATCTTTGCACCAAATCTTACCAGAGCTATCTACTGTCTTCTTTTCCGGTAGATGCTTCTTGGGGTCAAATGGAATACATGTGCCTATTCCGTACGTGAAACGAGAAATTCTACTTTCAAATATATCTGGCTTTTGGCCGTACAGAACAGCTCCTTTTAGGACCGCACAGAAAGGGTCGGATGGTACCAGTATGCGCCGATGTGGAAGTGCCTCCGACATTTTCGTCTGGACGATATGTGACTCCGCTAAGCCTCCAACCAATATGACCTTCTCAATGCTTTCAGTCTTTTCTTCATTCAAGATAGATTGAAGGTTGTCGAGTATCACCGTCATCGGCTCATTGAAAAGTATCTCTGAAATAATTTCTGGCTTGAAGTGTAGGCCATTCTTTGTTTTGTCAAAGTACTTCGAATATTTGTGCCCTTCATCTTTAATTATGTTGTCTTTTTCTTTAGACCACACCTCATCAGGTAGGGGAAGCTTTATCCATGGTTTGACCTGCTTTTTCTTTCCACGTATGGCAACCTTTTGTCTCTCAAATTCAAGTTCCATTTCGAAAAGATCAGCTCGTTTGCACGACCCAAGTGACGAAGGCCCATCTTTGGCTATGAAGACATCTCTAACTAACTGGGAAAATGAATCGTTAACTGACTGCCCTCCCCAAGGACCACCGTTAGCCATCATTATCTGCTCGAGGTGACCGTTTTCCAATACTTTGACTGCTGTTATGTCAATTGTACCACCTACATGAGAAGAAATGGATTATTGTTGTTACAATTCTAACATAACATATATATGCATGATGATGTTTGGCTTAAGTTGAACTAATATAGATTTAGAATAGATACATAAATTATACAGGTGGATAAAGTTCTTCAAAGTCACTTACTACTCCAACAATCATGGAGTGGGTAATACTGATATCTTTGTAAAGATTGCTGCATTTGATCTCACAATTTATGCTCTACTTGAATTTCATAATCACTTAGGAGTTGTTATTTATCCATAGGATCCGAATATTATTATCAATCTAGTGGTAAAATTAGGCTCAAGTCAATCGTGAGCACGCAAAGATGTACTGATCTACTATTTAGGAGATACGTAGTATGTTCTATTTTGTTAAATACTACCAGCTATATAACGGTTGTGTGCCTGTGACAATAAAAACAGCATTGCATATAACATTATCATTATAAAAAAAATCAACTCTTTTTGTACCGATATGGTTTAGTAGCTCGAGCTGCTGTAATATATAAATTGATAAATATGGATCGTAAAATCCAATTAAGATGACAATGTTTTCTACTTGATTTTGCACTGTTTACAAATTTCATAATAATTTAAATAGCATGAAATATTTGTTTTCCTTTGAATCTTTGTAAATGCAACTTGATTTTAGTATCATATTTAAGTCACACGTTCCTTGATAAACAATGTTGTGGGAAAATGACAAGATTAAAAGATTCCGTTAAGGCAAATATTTTGCTTCTACTGCAGAGGCGATGCGCCAACATTTTGGGTATGTTAAGATCTCTGTTGGACTTAAACTACGTAACAAGACAGAGCAATAACCAGCAAGTGTTGTGTAGTTTCAAATAATGATTTTTTCCCCTGCAAAACACAATGAAACAATTAAAATTAACTGTAAACTTGCTGAATGAATTCTTATAATCCTAAGCGTTCAATTAATTTCAATAGTCTAAAGTAATCCAAATACTTTCCAAAGGTGTTCCGAATGATATATGTAAAGTAATTATGTTCTAACACCACATAAGAATGAAAATGTTTTTAATTGAATTGTCTTTAAATGACTTTGCGGTAACGTTTATTAACGCTATAATTACAAATACATTTTGAAGTCTTCTCAGTAAATCAGTACAGCTTTAAATCAAAATAGTCTTTAAATCAAAATGTGTTAGAACAATGCAATTCCAACGCATGATTTAAAACTAAATAAATTATTCTACCCCCGTAAAGTATCTCCACTAAGACGAGTCGTATTATTATGAATAATTTAATATGCTTAAAAAAAATAATTAATAAGTGTACAAAGCTAATACACAACAGAGAAAATGCAATAGCGGTGTTTTAAATGAACTATTCTGTAATTTTGAAATGCTGATTGCAATCAATAAGATCACCTGGTTATTTAGACTTTTCAGGAATTGATCAGATTCACAAAATCTGAAGAAAAACGCTCTCGAGTTATCTAGCAAAATCTTGCAATTCCAAAACTAGGCGCTTACTGCTGGGATATATACAAACAATCGAAAAGTCGGAACATGAGAAGTAACCTTCAAACAATTTAAAGAAATCTATAAATATGACAGTGTTTGCAGACAAGCATGTTAGCATCACGCTCCTACGTTCTAAATTGCCTGAGAAAGTGCGCCTCGCAGTTATAATAATAGGAGTAAGTGTGACGTTGAAATCCAACATTTCAGTCTCCGACAAAGCCCAATGGACTGGAGATTCTTTTAAAAAGAAAATTATCAGAAAGGAATATCGACCATACGTAAAACGAAAAAAGTGATAAAAATAACCATTTTTGAAGAATAAAAATTGCATCTGCTTTTTTAGCTGAAAGGCATGCCACTCAGATTAAAATGTCAAGAACATTAACTTATTTTTATGCGTGAAAATGGATTGCAACTATAAAAAAAGATCCTGTAGAATAAAGTTTTTAAAATTAAAATAGCTAAACTATAAATAAAGTATATTTTTGTGCAAAACAAAATAGCAAAACTAGAGGCTAATTTTATTATAATATAAATAGCAAAACAATAGAATAATTTTAATTCAAATATAAAAATCTATAATATAACGCTATTTATTAAACACTGGACTGTCTAAAGAGATTATTTTAATAAAATACCAAAAAAAGTGGAAAAAGTTTGTTTAGATAATTGTCAGACTTAGACCAAAGATTCTGAAAATGGTTTTTTTTATAGACATTTGCAAGGTTTTAAACTAATAGCCCGTATGAAAGAGAATAGTTGATTTCACTACAGACTTTTAAACCAAACCATTGATATGTTAAAATGGGGCTAAGGAAAATGTTATTATAAATTTTAAAAAACAGAAAGGGTGATTGTTGGTACAGTTTATTTAAACGACATATTTATAAGCTTGCTGTGTTAACAAAATTGTACATATTTCAAAACATGATTTCACAAATGTTATTAAAACCTTTTAAAAAAGTTGCATACATTGGTTTAGTGCAAAAGAAGATAAAATACTTTCTAAAACGAATTTCTTGTATGAAACCAATTTCTAAGAGAAACTTCTAATTGCTTGGCTGCATGTGAATTTTTTTTTTTTTTTTTTTTTTGAAGAAGAAAAGCCATTGGGAAATAGGTTGGTTATTCTTCTTTTTCTTCTTTTTTCTGTTCTTCTTCTCTCTTCTTCTTCTTATTATTATTAGTAGTAGTAGTAGAAGAAGAAGAAGTAGTAGTAGTAGTAGTAGTATTTCCAATGTTCATATTTGTTTATCAACACTGTTTAGCGCTAGATATCCGAAACGGCAATTTGCCAGAAACGCGTATTGTGAAAGGGGTACATTAGCTTACAATCCATTTTCCAGAATACGACTACCTCCATTCACATCACGACCTGTTTACATGAACTAATTTAATCAACCTTGAATCTTATGAATCAAACATCGTGCACGCTATGGGTGACTCTTCTTTAATGTGCTGACTACGATAATAGATATTAACGCTATACATGACGTTAACTAAATGATAATGGCAGAACATATCAAGTTGAAAAAATAATGAAGATAATATAAGATAAATACCATGTGAAAATAGACTAATATCTCTGATCGGTATATTGTTTCATCCCATAAAACTGACAAGAGTGGCATTTTATGGAAGTGAGAAAAATTGTAAAGTTTATCTGATTTGTCATGCTTTGTAATATATGAAATACACTTGCTCTGTAATAAATGAACTACACATGCTTTTAATGAGAACCCAGAGGATTTTAACAACCCGTTTCCAGTATATGTAAAATTTCAAAAAAGATAACCATTGTGCAGTGAAATACTCAAAAGAACCATGCAGACTTGAAAGCCACAGAATATTCGTATTAGCAGCTGCATAGAGCGTTTGACAGTACCAATGTGGACTATTACACTTGGGATTAGTGACATCAATGCAAACGCGGACAGCGACAAGAGCGAATACGAACTCATTCTAGGTAAGACGGGTATAAGATAGATGAATGACAATGGAGAGCTCTTTGTAACTTATTAGGACTTAAGAACCTAAATATCGGTGCGAAATTTTCCCCATCATCATCCACATGGTTGTATGGGATATCCAAACTGAGCAATTAATAATCCGACAGACCAGCATGCTATATCTCACAGATGGAAGATGTTTCTGGTGGATGTGAGAGGTTGTGGATGAAAAGATATTGAATAAGACGATGAGATCGTGATGGTAAAATTACAGATAACAGTCAGCAGCATGAAGACTAGACTTCAGACACACCCATGACAACTCCAATTGCACGACTTTTTAGAAACAACAGGAGCTTGAGATCTCCCTCTTCAATAGATTCCAGGCTCATGTGGGCATAGGCGTGGGCTCCATATATAGAAAGAAATGGAGTTTAAACAGTTTTCACATTTTCCAATCATATCGCTACGATGCCTGCAGTGTGGCAGTTTACAGTGATGTCTAGCAATGGGGCATCATGCCTTATAATAATAGCTCGATGATTTGAAAGAACATATCATGAACTTGATTAGGAGGTGTACGTCTGTGGAATACCACCCATCATAGAAGAGGGAATGGATCTTGACATCGACATAAGACCCATAATCAGGGAAGAGATCATAGAGGGAATCATGAAACTCGAGAATGGTAAGCCACTGGCCCAAAAAACACCCTACCAGGAGCTTTAACAGTAGATGACATAGTTACAAAAAATACATTAACTGATCATCCAAAGGAAGTGAGCGGTACCGCGAGTGAGGACGCAAGGCTAGAGTGTCACGATTCTCAAGAAAGGAGACCTTAGTGAGTGCCAGGACTTGAGAGGCATTCAGTTCAGAGCACGATTTTGAAAGGCTAATTTAGGAGAGGATTAGTTCTACAATGTATTCCCGGCTGAGCAAAAAGCGATCAGAATTCGAGGTAAGTGGAGATGGATTTGACATACCATGCGCAGAGACGATTCCTACATTATTGGCATTGACTGGATTGGAATACTCAAAGCAAACGCAGAAAAAGACGGTCAGAAACGAGTTTGGAAAAGAACCATGGAGACCAAGCTAAAGACCATCACCATGTACTAGAAGGAGGAAAAACAGATAGCCCAAGACCGTGACAAACGGGTAACTACAGTGAAGACTCTATGTCCAATTATGAACGAAAATGATTCCTGTTGCTGGTGTTGAATTTGTCTTAAGTGAATGTCAGATATTATTTAGTCATCGCTTTGTAGGATCTTATTTAGTGGCATCAATGCTATGCTATTAGGAAAACCTCCATTATTTAGTTTACATTTGGAAAGTAAACTTTCATTTGGATGATGGTAAAGGAAAGTACTTACATTAATTTGCTAGAAATATAACATGATAAGCATTTTTTTTCAACCGTTATAAGGAGGAGAAAGAGTTTAAATATGAAATGATTCTACAGCAGCTTGTTTGTGTTTCTCTAGTTAAAACAATCATCTTTTTTTGGTGAAGGATATTTTTATTTAGTATTATCAAAGAAAGACTTGAATAAGCTCGTAATATATATATATATATATATATATATATATATATATATATATATATATATATATATATATATATATATATATATATCTTTTTTCCAATTCACGCATCCACACATTGGTTTTATCGATTTGGAATTGGTTAGTATCTTCATACCTGTTAAAAGATTTAATTGTCTGTTAAAACCGTTTTTGAATTAAACATCAGAACTAATTTCTTTTGCAGCTAAATTGTACTCATGTTGACTTTCGTGAGATCAATTATCTAATTGACCAAAAGGAGTATTGAAGAATTATTTTTAATATATAACTGTATTCAAGATGAGCAGCAGTTGTATAAGAACAAAAAGGAATTACTTTAGCCAAATTAATGAGGAAAAAACTCGATAGACTCCAAAAGAAATATAAAAAAAATTATGTTGCTGTTTTTATCGTTTCCGAATTACCTTGCGGTTATTCCAACTTCAATAAATATATCCCTTATACAAAGTTACCTCCCATATCCACGACAATAAACTTGCTCTCAACACTCCCCAGTTCTCCCATGTATTTCTTCTCCTGATCGGATAAGTACATACAATGTACTACGGCAGCCTCTGGTTCTAGAGCTATGATCAACTGATTGTCTGGAATACCTGCCTACGGAAAAATAACAGTAACAATTAAAGCAGTGTTTTCTGTGTCTTGCCTGATCCTTGATTATTTTCGGCAATCACATATATTTTGTTCTTTGTCAGTTCTTTTGTAATCCCTATGCATTTCTTTTTTAATTGAAATGTAAAAACGCTTACAAGGAATGGTATAGACATCAATTTATTTACAACTGAGTTATCATATGTGCTTCTTTCTAGTCATACATATCATTGCCGCACACGAAGCTTCAAAACTTTCAGCAATTTCAGTAACTGAATTGGCATCAACGGACATTTTAGACAATCTCAACTTCAGTTTTGGGAACATTTTATCTATATCGCGTTCATATAAAGCATGGCTCATTTTTGTTGAACCTCAATCAAGCCTATTATATATATATATATATATATATATATATATATATATATATATATATATATATATATATATATATATATATATATATATATATATATGGGGTATTAGTTACTTTATAAGCAATAGCACGCTCAGTTAATAATAAAACAAAAAGTTATATAAACATACCATAACGGCTGATTCTCTCATGGCATGTTTGGCGAAATCATTCCAAATAGCAGGAACTGTAATGACCCATCTAATTGTTTTCTCATCTATCACTGTTTTGCTTTCTGCACCGGTTGTCTGACCTTTCCCAATGTCTCTCGCTTTTTGCTTGCCATCATATCTGTCAAATCTTTGTAGGCAATCCTCTTTTAATCCCTCAATGTATTTGGACATTACTAAGGTAAATGGCTTGTGCCGTCCACCGTAGTCCTCAGCTTGATTTTTTAGGTTTGCTGGGTTTTCGTCAGTCGCGAAATCCTTTACATATGGAGGAGAGATGCAAATAAGCAAATGCCTTTATTCAAGAAATAAAATTGCAGCAAAGAAACATCATTTATTTTCAATTCCTCTAATATTGTTACAAACAACTGGGGATCAAATGAAAGCATCTCAGCGCGTAGGTTATTTGGGAATTTAGATATTTTCAATATTTTACTATAAGCTAAATGAAAGTTGTGAAATGGTAAAACATCTTCTGCATTCCAGTTAGGAAGAATAGAGAAGCAAAATGTAACAAATAACAAATCGTCTGAATTTTATATCCCGCCTATTTGACTAAATTAGTAGCGCTGGGAAAGTATGTCATTGTGACCATATCTTGCCTGTGATGGTAAGAACGGTCCACAGTGAGCAAAGCCATCAAATATCACGACTGTGCACGGAACAGTGTCAGAATTACTCTGCTAAATGCAAAATTAAGTATCGTTGACACCTAAGCCAACAATAAAAACAGCAAAGTAAATGTGTTACTTATGTGTCACAATGTTACGCTATCGAGTCAATGAGTTCCATAACCAATTAAATTACCTACTTATACTATCATCCTAATACAGTTCACTAACCTTTCTATAGAGAATCATTTTGAAGTATTTGAAGAAGTGATATTCACATTCAGTTCCTGTATCGCATAATCGTAAATATTCTCTTTCTGCATCTTCGCCAATAGCAATCCGCTCTAATGTATCGCACTTGAGAAGCAAACACGTGCTTGTTTTATGTGTATTGTTTGAGCTGCCATCACTCATAATGATGGCCCTAGGATTCTCCTTGAAATCGCTGCTGAACTGATATGCATATCCCGAGTACGTGCTCCCGATATCAAGAGCAATAACGATCTCTGGCTCCATAACTTCTGTCTACCGTACAAATCCCTATCTTTTCTCACTTTCCTGTTGCCTGTAACTTCAAAACAAATACTGAGCACATTTATAACTAAGAAACATATATATTACAATGAGAAATTTTAAAAAGTGAACCACATACGTATAAATATCAAAGTAGTTTGCTACCGGTTCAGTGATCAATGTACATCATAAATGATTTTATTTCGTGAGGAAAGGCCCTTATTCGATCGGCGGAGGTCTGACCAGTGTCATTAACAATCCAATACATGCTACCACACCACCGAGTGTTTCTTACCATAATTTGTTCACATGTGTTAAGACGTCTGATACTATAAGCCTGTATCAAATTCGATCTTTGATCTCACTAGATAGTTTTGTATTTTGACAACTGTCTAAGGTAGAAGGCTTAAAACTAATTATCACATTCCTAACATTTTTCAGTTCACACATAAGCTAAATTTGTAATGTGGTTTAGAATTACTTTGAGTTAGGCTTGGAAATGAGTTGACTTGTTGGTGACTGCCTGTCACTGTTAGACTAGCATTGGAGATCAAATGCGTAACTTTGGTTTCATATGAGTTGCCGACTTGGCTTACGTATTTACATGTGTCTGCTACACAGGAAAATATTCAAAATATCTCTTGCCTGTCCAAAATGAATGTAAAAAAGAGGGGTTGGTGGCAGTGTTGGTTCATTATAAAAGCCACTAGTTGCATAAGCAATTAACTTTAATACCTTCGTCAAAATCTTACAAGCATCCTTACCAAAAATAATTAGCTAATTTATATTTGTATCTTTGATGTAATATTATTATCATTTTTTGCAATACATACATACAATAGGTATACTAATTCCTTGACTCAACTTCCGGTCTACTTCAGCGTGAATGCGATTTGATCGCGATTGCTTCAGCGATTGTTTCTTTCATTGAAAGAACATTTTCAAACATCGCTTTCTATCGCTACATCTCGGCTTAACCCGGCAAATATGTAATCGGAATATCCACGGTATTTTTTGTCAAGTCATTACGCTATTCCGATCGTTACATGTGACATTTTCCCAGTATAAATGTAATGAAATGAAGATTTTATTGTTTATATATCAGGGCAAGAAATATTTTTAAAATCTGTTAGAAAAATCGAAATTTCGTTCAAAAAATGTGAGGACTTTATCGCTGCCCCTGTTTTTAAACACAATCATTGTTATATGGTGACCTTCACTTGGAAGAAGATCGGAAGTTGAGCCAGGGAATTAGTATAGAAATATGGAATACACGAAGCAACGGATAAACGTTTCGCAGAATTGGCCCTTCAGAATCAGTACGATTACATAAATGGTAATGGATGAACTATCCGGAGTTTTTTCTTTACAGTGGTTTACATTGTGAGTGATTGAATGAACAGTTAGATTCAGAACATTAGATCGGACTCGTCGAGGGGTTAGAGTGTGACAGGCGAGAGTTAGGTACCTTGTGTTACATGTATATGGTGAGTGTATACATTAATTTACCCAGAATCAAGTGACAGTGCTACAAACGTCACTCGTTTTGGATCTGTGCCAAGGGTTACTGTGTATTGCAGTAGCTATGGGCTTAATGTTGTCGTTGTCTTTGTTAGGAATTACGTTCCTCTTCTAATCTTTCTTTATATAAAAATAAACTAATGCAGTGTTGATGTGCCTTTATTTATACATGGTTTATCCACATACATATGTATTTACAACTGTTCCCTAGGTAACTATCACAGAATAGGTATGGGGTGGATGTAGGTTTGAAAAATGGGTTCGATGTGGAAACACCTTTCTAAGACACATAATGATATGTGGGGATGAGAGATTTGAGTACTTAATCATTCGCGTTGAAACAGCATGCAAATATCACCTCGCTCTCCAACATCAAACACATACGTGCACGCGCTCGCAGGGTCCATAGACAGAGCAATGGGTTTTTGCTGACAAATAAGATACCAATACCACTGAAAATACTAGATGTGATGAAACTAGCAGCTAACAACTTCTTAAACATCACGCCCCACCCCCATAATAAACACACACACACACACACACACACATAAAAAAATACGCCTGTATCCGCCATATTGTGATACCACCACAAACGCTTATATGCCAACAAAAAGAATCATTTGCCGATGATTAAAATATATGATATGCTACTGAAAAAATACTAGATTTGATGTCACAAGCAGCAACAAACTTCTATGATATTCTACCTACCTTTTTATTACCTACAGCGTCTGGCCTTTTAATGGTTGTGAAATATAAGGAACAGGAAGTAAATTACTGAACAAGAAGGGACACGTTACAGGATATATTGATAATGAAAAATGGGCCACGAACTTCAATACGTCGTATTTATGCAGTATGAAAGGGTATAACAACGACGAAAGGATCATACGATTAACGTATTTTAAACAAATACATGTACAATGGATTAATATATATTTGAATTAGTTTATTTATTTATTTATTTATTTATTTATTTATTTATTTATTTATTATTGTTTTTATTTATTGAGGATAAGACTAGCATTATGATGTTTAAAATAAACATTCCAATCTAGTGAGAGACATTTTTTGTTAGTCATATTTGGATTTTAAATCAGGATTGTCAGCAAATAAAGACATTGGAACCTTGTTTGTTAATTTATTCCTAAACCACGTTTATTCATCTGTGATTTCATCTGACCTTTGATGTCATCGGTTAGTAATTTTAAAAAGCCACTTTGAGTTCAATTACTGTATTTTTCCAACAATTGCAGTTGTGATTTGGACGTACACGCGCAGAAACTTGCAAAGCGCATTCAACATAACATATCATTCGAAAACAAAAATCAGGTACGTGGATATTACACTTATCTAAGATATTGTGCTAGTAACGGGTTTGTCAAACACTTGCATCAACGACTAACGACGATGCCGTTAAGTAGTATAGTGTAAGACGTTAGAAACAATGAGTTGCGGTGGACATCCTATGTTAAATAGTGTCGAAAGACTATAGGGACATATCCGGAAATTAGATAGGAACGGCACTTTGGTGTCAATGTTTACTCTGTCGCGCCATATTTTGGGTTTATATGGTTACGATGGGGAATCCAGTGTTAAGAATTTTCCCATTATTGAATGCACTGACGAAAAGATTACTGTGTGTATAACAGACAGTGCGTTTACAACAAAAGATGACATTAGACTGAGTTTTGTTTCATTTGGAGTGACGAATTTAGTATCATGTTAGCCAGTCGTATTTTTGCAAAGATTAAGTAATCTAAAGTCAGGTCAAATTTTCATTCATCGGTTTTGATACAGGTTAATAAAAAAAAAATAACATACAGTAATAGCTTGATAAACATCCCTTGGATAAAAAGTCTGTCAGTTAACTAGATACAGAGTTTATCGTGAAATTAGATAAAGAGTCTGTCAGTTAACTGGAAATTGGTTAAGACGTCTGTCAGTTAACTGGATACAGAGTTTATCGTGAAATTGGATAAGAAGTCTGTCAGTTAACTGGATACAGAGTTTATCGTAAAATTGGAAAAGTCTGTCAGTTAACTGGATACAGAGTTTATCGTGAAATTGGATAAGTCTGTCAGTTAACTGGATACAGAGTTTATCGTAAAATTGGATAAGTCTGTCAGTTAACTGGATACAGAGTATATCGTGAAATTGGATAAGAAGTCTCTCAATTAACTGGATACAGAGTTTATCGTGAAATTGGATAAGAAGTCTGTCAGTTAACTGGATATAGAATTTATCGTGAAATTGGATAAAAAGTATGTCAGTTAACTGGATACAGAGTTTATCGTGCAATTGGTGTTTTCAGATATTATTTATTCTTAAGAAGGAGATTTGTATTGACATTTACCGTGCTAAATTGGAGATTTCTGATCATGTTGAAACGTTTTATTCAGGCAGTATATTTCCCATTTCACTTTAAGTGACAAATTTTGCAAATACGATGCCAAATTTTGGACACAACCCGCAGGCCTCTCTCTCTCTCTCTCTCTCTCTCTCTCTCTCTCTCTCTCTCTCTCTCTCTCTCTCTCTCTCTCTCTCTCTCTCTCTCTCTCTCTCTCTCTCTGATTCTGTACGATGCTGCATCCCTAAAAGAAAATATCTTAAATTCAGGAGGCTAAATGTTGCCAAAACGTTATGAATATAGATGGTGTTAACGTATTCCTCGCACGATCAGCTTTGTAACAAGAGTATTGGACTGACATACTTGTATCATCAGTTAGTGTATTTAAGAAGCTAAAGTGAATTTTCTTAGATAGTATCAAAACTGAATAATTAATATTTGACATGAGACTGCATTTTCTGTTTGTTGCTTTTCTTCTGTGTGTGTGTGTGTGTGTGTGTGTGTGTGTGTGTGTGTGTTGAGTGCAATCACTAATATAATAATATACTTAGTATATTGTATTAGAGATTGCACTCAATACGTTTCCATTCCAGACCATACATAACGATTATGCTTAATTTTCCCTCAAAAAGACCAAACATATTATCATAATGCATTTCCTGCCAGACAGAAGTAGTATCATGTAAAACCTACAAATAACTCCTGATGGACTTCCGGAAAGATGGCCGCTATCGCTTAACTGCTAAAAGAAGGGTGGGTGAACGGCCTGTGGGGTAGCTTACGCTTTTGAAAATAGTTCTTTTTAAAACATATTTATGTCCAAATCACCGCTGCCACAGGTCTGACGAATATTTCTAAGTGTATGTGTATCAACCCCGTTAAACACAGCAAGAATATTACAGTTGTCTCTGATCACTTTAGGGATTTGTGTATAACGCTGGATTACATAAATCACGTCTGTGTTTTTATGTCTTCCTCGAGAAAAGATGGCGCAGCTCTTCCATTTTTGTGCTGTTTTTCATGATATATGCGCTTGTTGTCTATCTTCGTCTACATTGTTGTGTTTCATCATGCATTGACTGTTCAATTCGTATGTGTTTCTTCATCTCCTTTTTTTGGAAACGAGAACAATTAGAATTTTTCTCAGGTGACTTCTTCCACTGTTAAAACGTCCTTTGTTTTTAAATTAACCGCCATCTCGTGATCGCCAGTCAACCCGCTTACGCTCTAATGGACCCTCGTTAATTGTACTAAATGACCACACCTTCGCTCTTCCAGCTACATTGTACTCAACACTAAACGAACTGGGACTACATTCATCATTACTTAAATGTAAACGGAAGCGAAAAAAGAAACGTTGTTTCAAAGCAGGCCGGCGTAGAACAGCAAGAAGAATTCCAGTTATCTCCCTTTCGCCATTAACAGATAAACAGTTTAAAATTTGGGCCGTTAATTTTAATAACCTGGTGCAAACTCATCTTGAATCGTCAACCGTTGTGTCAAATGTCCCAGAGATACCACTAAATATTGCATTATTCAACGCCCAATTAGTATGATCACCGGAAAGGCGCAAACAAATAGTTAATATCGACGTCTTCTTCCTGACAGAAACATTGCAAAAATATCAGGCGATGAGCTCAAGTGCGTGGATTGAACACCCACCGCCTATTCCATCAAGTCGTTCTCCCGCAACTCTAGCGGAGGTGGAATTGCTGTCATCACAAAGAATTCCATGATAAAATGTCTTAAGTACAACACAACCTTCAATTTCTGACACACATCGTTTGAACTAGTCCAAACAACACTCACACTGGAACAAAGGTCAGTCCATTTTTCTGTCTCTACCGCCTTCCTCGTAGTAGAAAAACAAGCTGACTGAATCTCTTTTTTTTTAAACAGTTTCCGAATCTTCTGGAGTATGGAAATTGGATAGGTGGCAACCTAATTATTCTTGGAGATTTCAACTTTCACTTTAACTGTCCTGGAAACCCATACACGTGAAAACTCCTAGATTACATTCATGTTTTCAACCTTAAACAGTCAGATAACCAACCCACCCATAAACTTGGTCACATTTTAGAATGGTTTCTTCATAGACCTGATGATACTATTATGCAATTCACCCTTGTATACCACGAACTTGCATCAGATCACCTCTGCATTATATGCCATCTCGACGTATCAGTCCCTAACCCTCCACCTCTATTTACTACTAAGAGAAACCTCTGTATGATAAATAGAACCAAATTAATGCATGACATCCAATTAAACCTTACAACTTACATCCTACAACATAACTCGATAACTTCTTGCGTTCATTGCTTGAAAAAATTCTCCAGCCACCAAGTGCAGAGTATTAATAAAACAAAGTGTTCTCCATGGTATAGCAGTGTTAGGGAACAGCTTCGCACTGCTAAAAGACATCGCCGTAAAGCAAAGAGACTTTAGCCTTCCACCAGCCTCACTATTCATACACAAATATATGAAGTCGCTAAGAAGAACGTCACAAGCATAGTCCGTTTAGCCAAATTATCCCACTACAGTACTAAGATCACGGAGAGTTCAAGCTGCAAAGAGCTCTTCGAAGTAACTAACAAACTAATGTCAAGTGACAAATGTACACCACTTCCAACTACACTCTCTTCAGTAGACCTTCCGGACCTATTTACAAATTTCTTCGCTGACAAAGTACAAACCATTAGAGATTTGCTTGACAACACAATTTCAATTGACTCGCATCGTACAGTTATGATACAGAATTTCAGCAACAGCCATTATGAGTATTTGAACCTGTCTCTATGGATTTAGTAAGGACAATCGTGATGAAGAGTGCACCCAGGTCATGTGAACTTGATCCAATTCCAATATCACTGCTGCTTGAGTGCTTAGACCCAATATTGCCTTCACTAACTGATGTTATTTATTTCTTTCTCACATCGGGGAAATTCCCATCATTTTTCAAAACTGCCATCGTAAAGCCTCTGCTGAAGCCAACACTCGACCATACCTATTTAAAGAACTTACGAATATAAGTTCATTAAGCTAATTTAACTGTCAATGTTTCTTTCGCTGGATGCAGTGAAAGAAATAGAAGTGGAGAAATTCGTATCACTCTCACACGCGATCGAAAAAATTAGATCAAAATTATTTCGCGAAGATGAAACAAAACAAAAGTTTTTAATACATGAGTAAGACAACTAAAAAAGATTATGTGAAACGAAAACGCTGTCTACGGAAAGTGAGAGTAACGGCCCGGAATTAGAATGAGTACATTTTAGCCATGAATAATGAAAGTAAAAGTAGCAGCTATAAACGCATGTTTTCTGTCTTGAATTTGTCCGTAGGAAATCATCAGGAACAAAATGAATTATGTTACTTTATTATTTTGAGTATCAGTATACCTATCCATCTAATAATATTTTTTAATCCGATCAAAATCAATACAGGAATGCAAATAATTCAGAATCTGATCTCTGTCACACATAATCATATTCACAATGATTTCACCGCAGTTCATTTAACTGTTCCTGTGTTAACAACATAATTTAATTGCCGTAGTCATTAATAATTATGTTAATACTAAATTGTTCTACCCCGACCGAGGGCATTGTAAATACTGTTCTGATGGCATTTTCAAGTACCTCCTTGTTGTTTATAAAACCCCTCACGTGTTGGTACATTATATATGTATCCATTTTTATTAATTCGTTCAGATTTTACGTAAAGATTTATATTCAGAATTGTATCCTTAAATCAAGCAAGTGGCCGGTCTGGTCAGTTAGTTTGAAATGTATTTTTTATAATATCGGATTGTTCCATGATATATATAGATCGAATACCCGGCATGTACATGAGGCGTAAATGTGTATAGAATATATCCTTGCTGAGCCTGATTTGATTCTTCAAGATTGGTATGAAAATTGCTATCAGTTATTTCACATACAAGATTAAACGCGATCATTGATATTAAATTTACAATTCTCGGTGATATTTGACGATCTTCACCGTGTGGGTCATTGTTATGCTTGAGAATATCTACCGGCGGGGTTAACTATCTCCTCCCACGCTTCAAGTGTTTTAGGGAAATAATATGTCTTTCTTGTAAATCTTTATTTTATAAGCTACGTCATGAATATGACAAACTTTATCAATTTCATTGATCGGATATTCACCAGGTCTTGATCTTGATTATCGAGTCGGATATCATGTCTAATTCCAGGACAACAATACTTATATTTTGGAAGATGTTTTCTGCTGGGTATTTAACCAAGGTGGTCATGGTAATATTCTTAATGAAGCAGCTACATCACCATCTATATATTTTGTACGGGAGACAAATTAATATATTTTGTACCATAATTTACACACTTGCCTACAAGTGCACGCCTTTTTTTCTTCTTCTCATGATTGACAAACCTCTATTAAATTTCCTTGGAAATCCACCGGTGACCACACCGAAACTCACGGAGATAAAATCCTCCATGGGTAATTTGATAAAATTGCGATCAGAGTATGACACTCATATCGAACAATTTACTACGTTACGTAAAATTTTTTAAAAAACCGATGATGCCGTCGATAAATTTTTTGGTAAAAATGCCAAACCCGAAGAAATCAAAACAGATCTCACTGATATTATCACGAAACTCGATGAAATAACAGCGATTAATCGGCGAATAGAAGTTGTTCGCGAAGATATTAAAACGACCATCGATGTCATCAGGGATGATCTACCGAGGATGATAGAAAAACTTGAAAAAATAAAAATACCTCACGAACAAAAATATCATAAATAACGTGTACTCGATTCAATACGGATCATTTTCGTGGACACCATCCACTAACAAATTAAATATCAACGCGGCCGTCTAAGGTATTTATCGATTAACACTAGTGTCGCCGACGCAATTTAATATTTCATAAACGAGTTCATCTGGGGTCAACAATATGATATCAACGATCATCGACAAAGGAACAACTGAACGATTCACAAAAGCATTTACTGATAATAATTTGGCTAGGGTTTCAGTAACATGGTATGTGGAATTTGTAGCGGATTTAAGTAATTAACTAAATTGAATTCTGTTGTAATAAATAAAATGTCATCACAGCAATATCGCTATGATCAGGTCAGAGAATTTCAAACTAAACTCAAAACGCTCACTGAGGAGTATCAAGTAAAAATTAAAAAAATACCGAAGAATCACCGCAGTTGATGTTCCCGTGTACTCGATATCAGGTGTAATCACCGGAGCTGGTATTATACTCTCCTGGGTTATAATGGCTGCTCCGATAGCTGTTCCAATTTGTTTATCAGCGGCGATAACAATCGCTGGAATTATTTCAATAATAACAACAAAAAAAATCTATCATGCAGCCAGCGTAAACTACAAGACTACGTAGTTAAATTCCATGTTGTGTCAACCGCATACTCCCAATTGTCCTCGATGATAACGTCGTCACCCGATGATACATATATATCCGATAGTGAGTTTTCAGCGATGGTACGTGTTTATGATTCCGCGATGTCAAAATTAGAAAAACAACACGAGTATAATAACAATGGCGACATCGCATGAACTACTTCAACGAATAGCAGAAAATACCACACCCGTGAAAACCAGCATGATCTCAATAACCTCAACCAATCCTGAATTCAGTGTGAATTTCCCTACTGCGATTCCAGTGCAGGAGATAGCACTAGCAAAATTACGAGTATACCATAGTTGGACAAATATTAGATCAGCACCATTTGGTGGTCAACGACCGAATAATTCCCTTGTGTTTGCGAGTAAGAATAAACCCAATGGTACTCCAGATTGGAACGTTGTTTCGTTACCATCTGGGTTATACCAAATTTAACAAATTAATAACGAATTACAACGCAGAATAAAATCCATTACTGGAAAAGAATCGAAAATCGCTATAGCAGTTCATGAGCCGACGCTATCATCTGCCATTGAGATAAACGCACCCGGATATGCCGTAGATATCTATCAGAGTTTGATAAGGACAATACTGGGTTGGCCTGAAAAAACACCTCGGACATCTTATCAAATACCCGAACCTAAAACGTCTGATTATATCACGGATATACAATCATATCACGAAATTGCTCCATCATATCGAAATTATTTGCTTGGTATAAAAAAATGCAAAATTAGCTGATAAATTTACATTTTTTTATAACAAAACCATGCAATTGGAATTTGGTTTTGAGAAAACTCCTGATTCATCCGTTGCCATTGTATTTACTATAAATAATGTCATTGATTATTTGAAAGAGATTAATCAATTACATAAAACACAATTAGAACGAATACGACAGAGTTTCCAAAAACATCTTTTTGATATAATGAGGTCATAAAATATATTGAGATATTAAATCAGCTTTTATCCGACATGGAATATATCAATACACGAATAATTCAAGTAATAATTAATGACAAAAACGGAGATAAACAAAAATTCCTAACCGGTTACAATATCACAGAAGCTGATTTATCCGATTTCAAATTTCCTGGGTATAACGCTATTGAACTAAAAAAATCTGTTAATGATCTCATCGATGAGTATATCCTACAAATACTCGCCGTATGGAAATAAATATCACAAACAAATATCCTCAAACATAATAATGACAAGATGGTGGTGGGCGACATATAGCTCCTCAAAACGTGAATATATCCTCGGTGATTGTATCAATTTTGTATGTGATGTTATCGAAGGAAGTTACCAAATAAATCTCGAAAGATCAAATCAAGCCCAGCAAGGATATATTTTATATTTATTTGCACCAACAGCCCCTCCAGGATTTTTAATAATTGAGGATCCAACTAATCCAGTCTATATGCGATGTCATAATGATTCGTTAACGAGAAATAATTTAAAACTCACTGACCACTCCAATAATCTAATTGATTTACGAGGTGAGGTTTTACAATTTAGTTTGTTTGTGAAATCGTAAAAAGGATTTTTTACCCCATACCCTCAGAGGGTGCGGCAACGACTTTGCGTCCCCAAAGGAAACTTTTATTTACGATTTTGGAGGAAACCTTGGTTTACCAAATGGACGCTTTTATACGATTTGGAGGAAGCCTTGGTTTGCCAAATGGACGCTTCTAAAACGTTGTCGGATTGGCCCTCTCCCCTGCTGTTTGATAATGTACAAAATTGTGGATATTGGATAGCAGTCAAACAGTAGTTGATAGACAGTATATCAAACAATGTGTACTAGACAGACTATGTAAAACTATGTTTTGGATACTAATTCAAAATCGTATGTTGGATACTGTTATGGGTTGTATCCTACTCGGAATATAGGTACTGGTCAGCAATAAAGAGTAACTGTTTGGTATCACGCCAAAAGTTGATGCTTGATAGTAATGAAATATTGTTTGTGGTTATCAATAATAATAGGATAGTACCCTATAAATAGATGTGAGGCAATAATAATATAAAAAAAATTTCTTGATAATAAAAGGTAGGGTGTTGGATAATACTCAACAAGTGAATGATGTAGAGTGATTTTAAAAAATTGTGTTCGATAGTAACTAAATAATATGTGTTGAATATGTGCTTGATAGTAACTAAACAGTGAATGTTAAACTGTACTAAAATGTGGATGTTGCATAGAACCAAAGAGTGGGTGTTGGATAGTACTCTAAATGTAGATAGCATTGTATAAGTGGATGCTAGATACTAATCAAAGTGTGAGTGTTGGATAGTAATACAAATTATATGTTGGATACTACTAATAAAACAGGTGTTGGATAATATCCAAAACATTTTAACATTACATTTCTCGTAGAGACTTAATAATGATTCTATTTGAAAACGGCATATAATAAACCCATGTCAACATTACATTTCGCGTAAGGTCATAACAAGCCTTCCATGTGTTAAATCGACGAATAATTTTAACATAGATTCCAGCACATATCTAAAGTGACTAATTTTGAGGTTAACTATAACGATGTAACAATGCATCCCCATCTGAAGTTAGCCACTTCAAACAATGTTACCAGTTATTCCCAATGCTAATTTACAGTAGAGATATCAAATGTCCCAATATGTTAAACCTATTGACAGTTCTAACATAGGACTCCGTAGAGGCCTCAATCGACACGCAGTGTAAACCAACATTTTAGGTTTATCATTCAACTTTGTTTTTGTAATTAAATGCTGTCAAACTAGCTGGATAAATAAACCAAATTTATGTTCAAACATTTGCAAAATCAATTGTAATTCTAATGCTGAGGTCTACCTTAAACTGAAACTTCTTTTTACAAAACAAATATTTATAAAAGTACCTGAAATCGCACCTTGTGAATATGTCCGTATCGTCATATATCCGTGCACTTAATTTCTAAAATCATTTAAGTAAAGGAGATATTTCATTGCCATTCATAAACAGTAGATAATATATACGAAGTTAAATTACGTCTCCCTTGACGTCACTCTTTAAGATGTGAATTCCTCCGGTTATGTAAGTTATGGGCAATGGCTAATCATTCAAGTTATCCAAACAACAACTTGATCCGGATACTTGTTTTCCACTTCGAGAATAATGTGATCTCCTTCTGCTATGAAACGGAGGATTGCTTCGGAACTGGGCTACAAATGAGCGCGAGCAAACATAATGATTCCTACAGTAAGATTTCGTTACATTTAGATTATTAAAAACATGCACTTTACAGTTCGCTTTTTAGGCTGATGCACGTGAGCAATTAGAAAGCAAAAGCTTCTGAGGGTTAGCCCTTTGGTCTTCCTTGCGTGGTTTCGTATCATATACATCTCATTTATTTACGCCACATCCCACGCTACAATAGTGTTAGATCTGCACCTGGATATTACACTGATTTTATGTTTTTATTATCTACCCTTAACAGTTAATAGATAATAAACGGAGAATTCTTTATGATGCTGTTATTCATATTCTACCTTAATTCCACCCACCTGCTCAAACGTACATTGCATATAATTTAATTCATATATTATGGCGAGGATGAATCTAAATCGATATCAGAAACTAATCAGATAAAAGCTTTCGACTGACGTCATCAGTCCAGAGCTATCTGAAGTCATGCTGTTGAAACTGATATTTTCATTTATGTCTATAGCATTCTCAATTGGTCACTATGTAACGCATTATGGCTTTACATAAATTCAAAAACTATGTACCTGTGACATTTCATTTGTATATATATATTTCCTAGACCTAGAGAAACTCAAGACTACAAACGTGACTCGTTTTGGATCTGTGCCTAGGGTTACTGTGTTGTTTTTGAATACACGATAGACTATACATGGCGGCCAGTATTAATGGTGGAGGAAGAAACCCGGGAAAGAACAACCGAACTCACGAGAAGCTACTGGCAAATTTCTCACATGCCCACATTGGCTGAATCTGAGACACGAACCCAAGCAGACAGAGATGAGACGGCAGTGATCCATAACATAGAACGCTTTAGACCACTCGGCCACTCGGGGCCCCGGGTTACAGTGTATTGTTGTAGTCAGACTGTAGCTATGGGCATTTAATGTTGTCGTTGTCTTTGTTAGGAATTACGTTCCTCGTTTAATCTTCTTTGCATAAAAATAAACATATGCAGTGTTGATGTGCCTCTATTTAAACATAGTTTTTCCACATACATATGTATTTACAACTGTTCCCTTTGTAACAATCACAGCCTAGGCAAGGGGTGGGTGTTTTTTTTAAAAAAGATTGGTTCGATGTGGTAACACATTCCTAAGACACATAATGATATGTGGGGATGACATATTTTAGTACTTAATCATTGGTGTTCAAATAGCGTGCAAAAATATCACGTCGCTCTCCCAACATCAAAACCACATACGTGCACGCGTGCTCAGGGTCGATAGCCAGCAAAATGGTTGTTTGCTGACAAATAAGATATATCCAATACCACAGAAAATACTAGATGTGATGAAACTAGCAGCTAACAACTTCTTAAACATCACGCCCCGCCACCATTCTAACCACACACACACACAAACGCACAGACACACGACTCTGTATCCGCCATATTGTGATATTCACTGAACCACCACAAACGCTTATATGTGGCAAACGACATTGTCAACAAAAGTAATAATTTGCTGATGATTAAAATATATGCAGTGCTACTGAACAAATACTAGATTTGATTTCACAAGCATCAAAAAAACTTCTATGATATTTTACCTACCTTTCTATTACCTGCAGTGTCTGGCCTTATAATGGTTGTGAAATACTAGGAACAGGAAGAAATATTACTGAACAAGAAGGGATATATTGATAATGAAATGTAGGCCACGAACTTCAATACATCTTATTTATGCAGTATGAAAGGGTATAACAACGAAGAAAGCATCATACGAGAAAAGTATTTAAACAAATAAAATTAATATGGATTAATATATAATTGAATTAGTTTATTTATTTATTTATTTATTTATTTATTTATTTATTTATTTATTTATTTATTTATTTAGGATAAGACTAGCATTATGATGTTTAAAATAAACATTCCAATCTAGTGAGACACAATTTGTGTATGTCATATTTGGATTTTAAATCAGGATTTGCAACAAATAAAGATATTGGAACCTTGTTTGTTAATTTATGCCTGAACCACGTTTATTCATCCGTGATTTCATCCGACTGTTGATGTCGTCCGTTAGTTATAAATTAAAACCGCTTAGAGTTCAGTTAACCTTCCTGTAATTCTCCAAAACTTGCAATTATAATTTGGAATAACACACGCAGAAACAAGCGAAGCGCATATAACATAGCATATCATTCGTAAAGAAAATTCAGGTATGTGGATATTACACTTATCTAAGATATTGTGTTAACAACGAGTTTGGCAAACACTTGTATCAACGACGAACGACGATGCCGTTGAGTAGTATAGTGTAGCACGTTAGAAACAATGGGTTGGGGTGGACATCCCATGTTAAATAGTGTCGAAAGACTATAGGGACATATCCAAAAATTAGATAGGAATGACACTTTGGTGTCAATGTTAACTCTGTCGCGCCATATTTTATGTTTATATGGTTACGATGGGGAATCCTATGTTAAGAATTTTCCCATCTTTTAATGCGATCACAAAAAGATTACTGTATGTAACAGACAGTGCGTTTACAACAAAAGAAAACATTAGACTGAGCTTTCTTTCATTTGGAGTGACAAATGTAGCATCATGTTAGCCAGTCACACTTTTGCAAAGATTAAAATTCAGGTCAAATTTTCATGAATCGGTTTTTAAAGATACAGAGTTAATAAATAAAAATACAGTAGTAACTTAATAAACATCCTTTGGATAAAAAGACTGTCAGTTAACTGGATACAGTTTGTCGTGAAATTGGTGTTTTCTGAATTTTTTCTACTAAAGAAGGAGATTTGTATTGACATTTAGCGTGAGATTTCTGGTAATGTTGAAACGTTTTATTCAGGCAGTATTTTTCCCAGTTTACTTAAAGTGCAAATGTTGCAAATACGATGCCAGATTTTGGACACAAACAGACTCTCTCTCTCTCTCTCTCTCTCTCTCTCTCTCTCTCTCTCTCTCTCTCTCTCTCTCTCGTATTCGTCGCACGCTCCACTTTGTAACAAGAGTAATGGACTGGTCAACTTTTATCCTAAGTTAATGTATTTAGGAAGCTAAAGTGACTTTTCTTAGATTAGTATCAAAATTGAGTAATTAATATTTGATATGAAACTGGATTTTCTGTTTCTTGCTTTTCGTTTTCTTCTTCTTCTTCTTCTTCTTCTTCTTCTTCTTCTTCTTCTTCTTCTTCTTCTTTTTTGTTCTTCTTCTTCTTCTTCTTCTTAATATATATATATATATATATATATATATATATATATATATATATATATATATATATATATATATGTGTGTGTGTGTGTGTGTGTGTGTGTGTGAGTGTGTGTGTGTGTGTGTGTGTGTGTGTTTTGAGTGCAATTACTAATATAATCGACTTAGTATCTTATATTATACATTGCAAACAATCCATCTCCAAAACAAAATATTCACCCAATGTAATAAATTGTATTAGAGACATTTGAATGAAATGGACAAATGTATCTAAATATGGATTTAATGTTTTAACCCCGACTCAAGAGAAAATAGTCAAGTTTGGTAAGGAAAGAAACGAGACGAAACCGTTTGTCTTATTCGGACTGTCAAGATAAATTTTTTTCGTCGTCCTGATACCACAGCTGACTGTCCTAAAAGTATCACGGGACATTTTCATGCCTTCAAAGTATATATATGTGTGTGCTCGATCGCACATGTGTAACTACTTACATACCTTGATACACAATACAAGCTGTACATATGATGTTAGGTGTATTCTACCTATATATGTAGTTTATTCCAGAGGGGTAGTTAAGAGGGGTGAGAGGGGGACAGATGTTTCCGGGCGCCAGGCTAATGGGGGGACAGATGTTTCCGGGCGCCAGGCTAATGGGACGCCAAAATGGGCTTTGAAATAGGTTGGATGTGGAATATTTGCTGCAGAGTTGAGGCGGGGAGGGGGGGATGGCGTAAAATGAATCTTTTCCCCGGGCTCCAAACACTGTAGCTACGCCTCTGGTTTTAGTCTATATTTAAATCGACAAATCGGTCTTCTCTATTTATTGGATACAATTATTTATCTTTAAAGCAAACATAAATTATTTCGCCTAACCCCCAAAACCCCAACAATAAATAAAGAAGTAAATAAATAAATCAACTTAATTGAAAAAGGAAACAAGATAGAATGGGTTCTAATTAGTTTATTGTTTCTTCAAATATATTATATTAAGCAAATGCGACGATAAGAGAACAGAGTTCAGAATGGAGATTGATAACATCTAGAAAATATTACCTTCTTGATTAGTATGCAAAAGATAATGTAATCCAAGGCTGAGACTTCATTGATAATAAAGATGTTGCTGATGTAAAAACGATTAGTAAATACATGTATATTTCAGTGGAATTTGCAATCAAAGTTTGTAAATGTTCCAAATTTATATAATGCAATTTTATATACATTATGACCCAGTGACCTTGAATATTGAATACATGTGCTGTATTGCAAAGTCCTGGCGGGAAGATGTATACATGTTTAATCAGATGTTATTCACGCAGGGAATCTTTGGTGCATGTATGGTTGCTACAGTTGGTGAACAATAACGAAACCGGCATGTTTATACTCGAAAGCAAAAGAAGCAGAGATGGATAATAGACCATCTTTTTGTAAGTCCGTTTTTGGAAAACTTCAGCTTCTTACAAATTCGAAACTTTAAGGTCAATAACGTCAAACCGAAGCCTCAAACTAACCCAGAATTCTCTAAATGGGTTAGTTTAGTATTGTTACCGTATTTTTGTCCTCGGTCTTTTTCAAGAAGTATGCACGCGCGTTTACCCTCCTTTACAAAGCGTACGTAGTGGAAGTCTAGGACAAAAACCGTGTTTCTGATATGGTGTTGGAATTAGTGGAGAAACACAGGTGTGTGTACAATGTGGTGGTAAAACAATACAGAGAGCTTAAACGATATTATGATGTTTTTAAAAAACATCAACAACTATAATGACAAAGTTAAACGAAACGCTGAAGACCGTATAGTAAGATTTTCAAAATAATTATTTAGACAAATAATATTATTTTACAAATGGAGATACTGTCGACTAAAAAAAATAGTCGCTACTGTTACTGATACTGGTTGTTTAAAATCTAATGTGAGGGTGGGCGTTAAGATGTATCTTTGTCACCCATTTATATTCGAATGTTTTCACAGACGAATCGAGAAGCGTCTTGTGATCGATCATATTGATGACCAAAAACTAAAAAATGATTTTCGTAATTTACGAGTTATCAAGCAGAATCAGAATTCTGCATGGGGTGGAATAGGAAAATATAATACATTTCATCAGGTCAATATATCGGTAAATACAGAGACTGGTGAAGAAATAATATTTCCGTCGATAAAAACAGCTGGCAGACATTTTGATATTAACCCTAGTTCGGAAAAACATGTCGCAGCAAATATAACCAAATCGGCGTTTTCGCTGAAGTATGAACAAAATATATATTGTCATTATTTGTGAAGAGAGATAACTCTGTAAAGGATACGTAATGCGGTTAGAGTTATCTAGCCGGTATTTTATAGTACTCGTTTATAAATGAATAACCTTTTTGACTCCTTCGTTTCAAGACAAACAATCGGCGTTAGAAATAGTGTATTTTCAAAGAAATTCAAACAAAGTTATCTTCAGAGAATAACTCGATCGTAAGACAGGTCAATCGATGACAAAGTCCTTGACAGAGGCAAGTAGAATAACTGTTAGTCAGAAATTTTATAAAATAATATTTATTTATTGAAGACTTTTTTTCGGTTGTTTATGTATGTATGTATGTATGTATGTATGTATGTATGTATGTATGTATGTATGTATGTATGTATGTGTTACGCCGTTTTCGGCTACAATATGTTTGAATTCTCCTGTCTAGCTTTTGATTAGAAAGAATAATACAAGACCGTAAAGAATCAACATCAAAAGTATTTATTTGTAAATTACCTCAAGTACAACAGCAGGTGAACATGCAATTATTGAATGTCAATACAGTTACATATAAATAAACATTTAAGATTTAATACCAGACTTATGTAAACCAGATAATCACGGGAGGCAAAGGTGATCGACTCCCGTGGGGAATGTGCAATGGAGCTTCAAATATAATTGCACCTTCTCCACCTCTTTAAGAATATATTTATAATGATTTATATTTCATAGAATTAACGTTATGGACGTACAAGATGGAGTTGCTTAAGTGGGGCGGTGAATAAGGTGAAGTATTAACCTTCAGGTCTTGAAGGTGAAGAGTATTGTAAGGTGAAGGTGCAACGCGAGTCACCTTCTAACGAAGGTGGAGAGTGACGGTTTAGTAGCGTTAATAATTTATGTATCAGGGAACAATTTGTACGTTTCCAAGGATTATATTTATCGTAATTATCTCTCGCCTTCACTTTACATAGATTAATCGCGGTGATAATTCACCGAAGGTGAAGTCATATCAACCAATACGGTAGCAGACGTCACCTCATGAATAATAAATAACTTCTGGAATTCCCCTTAATGTCAAGCAAGCATATCAAATTTCATTTGAACTAACCACTGCAACCTGACTATCTTTATCCAACATAGCTTGAGACATTATAATATAGTTGAATGGGGTACAAGTCACCCGATGCTTTGCTTCCGTCTGCTCTGAACGCTGGACAAGATAACAGTGAAGCCCCCTATTACATGTACGTGGTGCTATTTATAGGAAATGGTCATGTGACCAATAGCCAATCAGATTCCATAGTGCTCGCTGTCCTAAAGAGCGCAAATGGCGGATTAGTACGTATTTTGACGCCGAGTACACGGCCAAACATTGGAATTATAAAATAATTTGACCATGTCCTGGTGGAATTATACATTTATACGAGGCAATTTCCATTGTACTGCTATGACTAACATGTAAAATATGCACAAAATATTCATACAAGGTTACAATACATACCAAATCTGTCTATCACATCGTGTCAAAACATCATAAATCAGCATGTTCCAATACACAATGAAGGTAACAAAAGTCACTTGCTAAATGCTGAAAGACTTGTCCTAAATAAGTAAGTCATACATATTACCATACATAAAGCACATATCTCATCTAGGAAATATTGCATAGTAATTACATTGTAAATTCCTAATGAAGGTAATGTTCATTACATATGTATGTATTGATGTATTATGTATGTATGTGTATAAACATTATCCTTATTCTTCTGAATCTGTCAGGCTTTTTGCTAAATCGTGATTTTGTCAGCGATAATAACTAAGAAAAAGAGAAGAGTACAAACAGCAAATAATCCACGCCGATTGCGGAAGCTATTTTGTATTTCCAATTATTAGTTAGTTCATATAGCATGAGACACGCTTTATCACTGTGGTTCCACCCTAAATTGCTCAAACTTCAACAGACATTCACACACTCCCGCCTTTTTTTACTCTCCCGATGTTGATGGGTGGGTGGATGAAACAATGTTTCAGAGGGCTCCGTATTTGTATGTGTTGTCCATATAATTAGATAGATTTTTAAAATGTATGTTGTGCAATCTATAGAATTAAGTTAGTTCAAATTGTATGTTCTACTGTCCTTAGATTTAAGACTATATATGTACCTTTTGAGCCTTTGGTAATCTAGGGGTTTACGTGTGTGTGTGTGTGTGTGTGTGTGTGTGTGTGTGTGTGTAGATGTACCTTCCGAGCCTGCTAGATTGTCGTTTGGCAATCTAGTGTTTCACATAAGTTATTTTCGTTCTTAGATCTAAGATTATATATGTACCTTCCAAGCCTGCTAGAATATCATTTGGTAATATAGGTGTTCGCATGGTGGTTGTGCTGTGTAAATATATTTTTATTTAAATACATAATATGAAATAATTAATGCTATTATTTCTGCAATTAAAAATTTAAAATCCGACGGCATAAAAATATCTGAATTAAATCCTCAAAACAATTATTTCTCATTTTGAATCATTACAAGAGGGTAAATTCAATGATAGACATACACTACCTTACGAATATAAGTTCATTAAGCTAATTCAACAGTCAATGTTTTTTTCGCTGGATGCAGTGAAAGAAACAAAGGTGGAGAATATCGTATCTCTCTCTCACACGCGATCGAAAAAGTTAGATCAGAATTATTTCGCGAAGATGAAACAAAAAAAAATTATCAATACATGTGTAAGACAACTAAAATATATTATGCCAAAAGACCATTTTATCATTTCTGCGATAACTGAAGTGTGTGTGTGTGCTGTTGTTGTTGTTGTTGCTTTAAAGTACCATATGGTTTTACAATCAACAACAATGACAATATTTCGTGTAATAATGAAAATTGAAGGCTGAGAAGGTATCAGTTGTTTGTCCATATGTCACAATACTAACGGTTTGTTGAAATGCATCTTTTCTTTGCCCTTCATCAGCATGCGTGTCACGCGGTATTATATAGCAATGTTAGATTGTAATTTTTTTTAAAATCCAGAATCGGGTACACTTTTACGTTTAATTGCATGAGAGAAATTTCTACTGGAACTAAACAGATGGAAGAGATATCCAGTCACAATATTTTCAGCAAAGTTTTTTAAAAAAAATAATTTAAAAGTCATAAATATAAAATATGATCTAGATACGAATTGACACGATCTTTTATGTTGCCTAGCGACTTTGCTTTTGTTAAGCCAAACATAAACTACAACTATTAACATGATGCACAAATCACAGCTTAAACTCCACCTACTTTAGTCCTGCAGCGGAAGACGCGTTGTGGACGTCAAAAACATAAATATAAGTGTCGATATCATCAAGTCATCAATAGTAAGACTATGACGGGTATTTTTAATCGAGAATACAATAATCGCAGAAATTATGCAATGGTCAAAACATCACTCATATTTGGGTGTTTGTGGGTGTGTTTTAAATAAAACTGTTATATCAGCACTTCCTTGGCTATTTGGAATAGTAGATAAAAATGTTATTTCAACACTTCCTTGGCGATTTGGAATAGAAAATAAAAATGTTATTTCACCACTTCCTTGACTATTTGGAACAGAAAATGTCCATATTATTGACATAACCATCCAACCGGAGCAATCTTAGTACGTGGAAATGGCCAGTCAAGTAAATCTATACAAATAGTCCTTAACAAAATAAAGACTAGGTATTTCTTCGGACAGATTATTTGCGCTATGTCAATCGTTCAATGTACACGGAAGTCTTGGAATCAGGACCTTAAGAGAATGCGATCTTTACCGAGGAGATCTCTTCTGTTTTATGCTCAGTTCGTCTAAGCTGTCGAGTTACGACCCGCAACCCCGATATAGTCGATGACTCAGCGAGTCAGCTGGCGACTAAGAATAACGACTCAGTTAGCGACCATTTGGACAACCCAGTCGATGACTCAGCGATCTATAACCCAGTAAACGAACAAGTCAGCGACCCAAGAGAAAGACCCAGTCGACAACTAATCGACGACCCATCCGACGACCGAGTCTGCCACAAGAAGCCAGGAATACGATGGTATTCAGCTGTGCTAAAAATTTAGCGCACTTTTCAGTGTCAGACCCTATGCAAACACAGCGTGGTATCACTCCAAATATAAAGACCTATTCTAACGAACCCGATATAACGAGTCTCGGGATAGTGTAGCCCATTGAGTTCTGATGAACATTCGGTGAAAGCGGTGGCAGAGATTTGCCCCAGGATCAGACTGAGCTATATCAGAGCTTGCGTGGGATATACGGCGGCTTGCAAATTTGGCTTACTCAGAAGTGAGTTATATTTTTTGTCGACACGTTTGCAAAGGAAGAGTTCATTGATGCCCAGGATGATTCTGAGATGCACTTCAAAGCAAAATAGGCAAGACACTCTACCATTAAAGATGCAGTACAGATGGGTGTTGAATTTGAGGCGTTTGTTAGAGCTGATCAACAACAACAAGGATGTAAAATACATGTCCTTTGAGTGTCAGCAAAGGAAGAAGGACATGGCACAATGATCATATAACTGACGAGCAGATAAAGCTGATGAGATTGGTCGATGTATTTATGGATGAAGTACAGAGTACCAAGCAAGCAATCACGACCTGTCCCAGAGCGATTCAAAACCAGAAACTTTGACAGACTTGCTTCTTCGCTGTGGGCAGCGAGGTCATTGCAAGATAAATTTTGCCCTGCTACTACGTCATGAAACAACATTTTCCAACCGATACAATGGTCGGCGGGTTGCATTGACACATAACAAGAAGGAAAAAAACCCAGCTAAGAACGAATGACGAATAAATCAACTTATCGACATGGAATCCGATCGATGGATGCTAACGTCGAGTTCTATGTAGAAGACATCATTGTCGGGACTGGTGTCGATCCTGATTGATGCGGGTACTATCGTAACAATCCTATCAAGATTCCTTTAATAAACAAAGTCAGTCTCGCAGAAGGTAGGCCTCTCACAGGAAAGGTAGTGATTGGTGACTATCAAAGGAATAGGAACTAGATCTTTCGTCGACCGGAATAGAAGTTATAAGGGGTTGTTCAAGAAACACGAACATGCTAGAATCACGACCTTGCGAGAATATACATTTTAGCAAAAGATCTATCTTCTCATTGTTTCGACAGGTTATTCTCTCTGTCGATCTTGAGCGAGTTATGAACCGCGATTCCGACATGGTTGATGACTCAGTCGACGACTAGAATAAAGACCTATTCGGTGGCACAGAAGAATAACTGGCTCGACGACGCAGCGATGCAGAAGGAAGATCCAGTCGACGATTTAGTGAGCCAGTCGGCGACAAGAATCCAAAATTAAGACGATATATATCCAGCTAGAGTAGAAATCTGTCGCACTCTTGAGTAGAAGCCCTCAGACATCACGTAGCATCACACGTAATATAAAGACATGTTCTACAGAATTAAAGATAGCGAGACTCGGGGTTGCCTAGTAGAGAGAGTTCCGTTAAAATACCATGTATTTATGAAACTAATATTTTTTTGTAATTCACTTTAAAGTAATAAAAGAAACGAACAACATGTGAAAGGAAGAAATGTTTAAGGAAAGGGTGTCCGAGCATTAAAATATAAATACAATTTGATAATGCGTTTTTTTTATTGACTATTAGGAAAAATATATTAAAAATGTTAATCAGTTTAAACTACACGGTGATATTAGTATAAAAGATTGTCATGATTTCATGTCTATACATAGCTGTGTTCCTATTCAATAGACCGAAGACGGTAATTAGTTAATATATCTAATGTTTCGGGTTTGCTGAATAAAAACACAGTATATAGGAGTAACGGTTCTACACACATTTATTATTGTGTGGTCTACTCTATACCAGTACATGTCAAATATAATGCGAACATCCTTTCATTTTGCAGATTGATTAAACCATAACTCGTATTTTTCTGTTTGTTCCAATATGCTGAATAGCACTAACATGTTAAAGATTCTAGAATGACTTCCTGAAAGCATCTTGTCACCACATCATGGAGCCATTGTCGTGTTTTCTGAGTATTTGGTAATAGTCTCCTTTATGAGTCTTTCTGTCCAAATATCAATAATACTTTGGAAACTTTGATATTTTTTAACGATTATTGGAGTATATTGGAATAAAGGACTCGCCGGTAGGACTTGGTCCCCTTGGTAGATTTTCAATTTGTACTGTTATACCAGAATAAACACAGAACTGCCGAATATGTCGGAAACTGCATGTTGTCAGAAGTTTAGCAGTGGTGGCAGTTAATTGATTTTTATTTCTTCATAAATCACATAAATTTTTGGGTAATATAAACGTAATAAATAAACAGCAGAACTTGTGAACAGACCTTTTGCTGAAACGTCAGTTTTTAAGAGACTAAACCTTCTTATGAAAATGAACAATACAAGGTCATTAACACCAATGGAAACTGACAAAGTTTTCTCTAATTCGGTTAGTTTATTTTTGTTACTGTATCTTTTGTCGCTATGGTTTTTAAAATTTGTAATTATGTTTTGTTCACCACCTGGACGCTTTACTGAGATCGCACTATTTCTGCAGCTGTAATGTGTGAGTAATAAATCATTATTATATACCAATAATATCGCACCAGCTATGGATCCTTATACAGCTAGTTTGGTAAGAACGTCACGAGTCTCGTTGAAATTTGCTGAAGGTTCGAACAATTATTTAAACCTTTTACAAAGGTTACAAAGGTTACTGAAAGGGTTGAAGAGGTTACCATAGGACTTCTTCCTACATTAGAACAAACCTCTAAAACAACTTGAAAAATAGCAGAAAGAAGTATATAACAAAACGGATTCAGCGAGAAATTTCAGCTGAATGAGCTACTGCGCAACCTTTTTGAAAGAGTCAAGGAAGAAATATTTGAGGGCATAAACAAAACTCATGCTGAAATAGGTGCCGCTATCAGTAATTAACACGAAAAATAATGCCAACCAACGTTTTGCATGGAGTCTCGCTCGCTTTCGCTTAGCATCTCACGACCGATCACATACATCAGTCTCGACAACACTAACAATATCTGAATGAACTAAAGTTTGGTACCATAATTTTTTCGGTTTACCAAAACACTCTGAAAATGTTATACTTGCAAATGAACCCACACTCAGTTATGTCATTTCAATCGAACCTGCACTATACAGAGTTGTCATTAAACGGTCGTCAATAAGAACAGTTTTCGGTTAGCCTTTCCAGATGTATTGTGCTAGACCCATGACTTTCGTGGTAATAGAAAAATTAAACTGTTGGATGTCAGATTAATGCATAAGTGTTTGGAAATATTCAATTATATAAATTTTCACCTGATCAGATTGGACAGATCTGGGAAAGTAATCAAGTGTTTTTGCTTTAATATTCTTCAAAGGAATACCTTTTGGAAATCTTGTGGAAGCACACCTTATGGACAACAAGTATTTGTTTCTTGACATGGTATTAGGTAAGCAGCCGACAGTCTAATATTGTTCTACTAAATGGTTTCTTCAAATGTTCAAAGGCAGGAATAGGTTGCAGATGTTCCGTATGTATCTTCTGATTGACATTTCCTACCATTTGACAAGTGACAAGATCTAAAGTACTTATAAACATTTCTTTTAATTTTCGACCAATAAAAATGATTTAAGATCTTGTGATAAGTCGTAATGACATTCTTTTTAAAACAGCTTAAGAAGTTTCATGGGCTAGACTATGAATTTCCTGCTTTTATGACCTAGGCACAACAATCTGAATGCTCACTGACCACTCATCGCCAGCAAGTATATTACGCGGTCTCCATTTTATCATAATGACCCCATTTCTCACAACATAACAAGCTTGTAAGTGTGTGGTTTCATTTTCTGAATCCCAGTCTTGTGTGTACACTAGCAATAAGGGATACTCAAAGTTCTATGGAAATCCTAGTCAAAGAGGACGTTTAGGGTCTATGTGAATTTAACATGGGGCAAAACATTGGGGTTAGTCACTTTTCCATCGGTGATGTCAAATTTGTTTCTCGTCGTCTGCACGTCTTCAATAGCCCTAAAACGTTTGGAAGAAATTAATTATGCATGTGTGCGAAACCCACGACATACAAGCGAGTTCAAACTGTTGTGATACATAGATAGGCTCGAACGACCTCGATCTTTAATTTGGCACTGACGTTTGAGTTCCTCTAACAGGTTAGTCAGTTAGGTCCGTAATGAAAATCTACTGATTCCTCGCTTGGAGCGTCAGACGCGAAGTCTTTAAATTTCACAGTGTATATGTAAGTTGTCTTCATAACTTTTCTCGTTGTCGCCGTCTAAGTAATTTGGGTGATAAAATACTCCTTTATGTCCATTTAATCATTTCCCTTCTTTGACGCACTCTGTTGTGACGGTATGGTGGCGAAGGAAGTCAATAATGTTTGTTAATTTTATTTTTTCAACTGAATAGAGTAGAAGGAAAGTAGATCTCAGCTCTTGTAAGCAATCATTTACAGTTTGCGTCAATGACGAATAAAAACTTCACGACTAGAATCATTATTAATGTAGCACCAATGAAGAATACAATATACATGGATAAAAATATGCAAGTAGTAATTGCAAACGGCCATTTACAATAATGCGTCAGGAACGATTAGAAAATATACGCATACAATCATGGCTGTAATCCCCCTCCAAATATATCTGATTGAAGGTTTACAGCTATAATTGTATTTGTTATAATCAAAATTAATTTTTAACGAATAAGACTATTTTGTAAACGTTATTTTAAAACAAAAATTCCACGAAAATGAAAATATTAGAAAACATTCTTAAAATATCAGTAACTTCGTAGCAAGCGTATTCGGGAAATTCAATACATTCCCTACTCGAAGAAAGTACCGAAGTACCGGTGCAACGACAAACCACCATGGCATGTACCATCAGAACATTTACCGCGGTAAACAGCATATAGGTAATACCGCACACTTCTAACAGAATATTCAAGAAGAAACATTGTATAGTGCTGCATAGATGAATGTGTTAACCTGTAAATAAAATGTAGATCCTGACTGAGTAAGCTTTCAGTTTATTGAAACAGAAACTGTTGCTCGTTAGAACACACTATGAGGTTGTAATTGAATGCCATTGTATTTGCTTCAGGGATGATACCCATCTATTTTTACGTTATAGATTTACAACATCTACTGAACATCAGTATTCATAATCACAATTTTAGACTTTAAACTAAGACGTTTATGAAATACACTTTGTTCAAGTAGATACAAGGCATGAAATAAACTGCTGTGGAATTCGCTCGGTGGAAAGCAATGTTTCACTTATATCAGTTTGATATATTGTCTAGACAAGGAGATTGCCTCATCAATACTGTTCGTAGTCGGAACTATACCACTGTCATTCTGAGGTAGAAGACGTCTTTTAGGGCGAGCTTAACAGTATGTGCAGCTCAGGAGGATACAATCTCGAAAGTCTTTAAAATCAAAACTTTGTAAAATAGTTCATCAAGAGACGTCTTGAATCAAAATGTAGAAAAGAGTGAATAAGGATATCTGATCCATGATTCTCAACAGATTCGTCACAAATCAAAAATCAGAATAGGGAAATGAGCCTCGAGACAGTAATATAATTCATTCCAAATAAAAAAGGCGGATTCCTAAATAAATAATAAGTAAGACAAGACGTTCTAGTGTGCCAATCATTTCATCTTCTCTATGCGTGAATTGCGTGAGAGTTCCGATATTCATATTTGTCGAGTGGAAACGTTAGAGTAACACTAATGTGTATTTAAAATATAGTGGAATGCATAATTTCATGTTTTTCACTACTGGTAGCACCTGAGAAATATGAGCCTTGGGCTATGACATAGGATAAACACTTCTTTGTGCTTCCCCCTCCACTTCCTTTTCCCCTTTCGTGCGGCCATCATTGTAATTAATCAGTTGTTGTCATGTGACTACTCAAATGTTTCAAAGATGCTACATCATACTGCAAATGCTTTTTCTTGTCAATAATAATTGTTTTTTTTTTCCTTCAATTTCTACATCAAGCAATGCAAAGTTACAATGCAAATTATGTGCTTGATACATCTGCAAGTGCATGTGCTCTGGTAGAGGTAGATGATGCTGAACTCAACATACTATCTTTTATACCAATTCCTCAGGCCCAACTACAAAAAAATAAAAAGCAGTCTTAAAGTTCAGGCTAAATTTGATCCCACCAGGACTTACAAAATTCAGGTTCGAGCTGCAAGATCAATAGCAATTTAGTCTGAGCTCCTAAAACCAAGAGAGAATATAGATAATGAAAATGAACCAAGCAGTGAGGATGACATTGACCCTGATACACACCATGATTCAGAATATGAACCACATTCAGATGCTGATGATGGAGAGGACAGTGATGATAACAGTGACTTTAAAGATATGCATATGAACTGTAAGCTTTATAAGATATAAAACCAGAAGATCAGCAAAATGTTCTGGTGTCCGAATCTACTTTGCCAGAATTGATGAATATATGTAGATCATATTGTTTGCCCTCCCAGACATTTTTTAAATTTTCTCGAGGAACAATGATCACAAAGAAATTCAGTTTGTGTCAGTGGGCACATTTCAGAATGGAAAAGTCAAGCATATGAAGGAAGAATGCCATGGAGTAATATGTTTACTGCAGGAGCAATGGTTTTTGAGGGAATGAATATGCAAAGTTTCACTAAACGTACATTCACAATGTTACAAACATCTTATATTGTACCTGCAGTTGAAGAGGTATGGGAGAAACAACAAGCTTCCTTCATTGAAGAGCGCACTGGAAAGCAAATAATATGTGGAAGTGATGCTCGTTGCGATTCCCCTGGGGTTTCAGCCAAATATGTGGCTTATACTTTGATTGATTTGGAGGCCAAGAAAGTAATTGACATCCATCTAGTGCAGGTACAATATATGGTTGTCATTAGAGCCTTATGTGAATGTCATTATTATATTGTATACATCTTTTAAAAAACGAAAGAGGGAGTCAGAAAGACAGCATTTAACTTTGAGTAGAATTACTGAATCGTCAAGGTCTTTGTAACATTGATACACTAGCATACCCAATTTCAGTTGTATATAGCTAGCACGAAATTATAGTCTGTACTTTGATAATATAGCTGTATCCAATTTTATCAAGTTGAACTACTTCAAGATAATGCATTAGATCAATTAAATGTTAGCACAACTAATTGTTATGTTACTGAGAACTTGACTTGTTCATTTGAAATTGTCAGAGATACGTATTTAGACTGCTCAGCAAATTTTAATACCCGCAAAGGCTAGCAAATGCCACCTGCCTTTTGTATCCTTGAAAGTGCTCCTTCATAAAGATACAAAAGCCATTGTTGGGCTGGTGCCTTGAGCATAAGCATACTGCGCTTAATGGGTAATCCAGCACTGCAAGTAATCAGAAGAAATAAAGGTAATCTATAGTAAAATCTGAACTAGAAATAAAATAACTAAATACATTTGTAGTTCATGAAATAAATTTTTATTAAAGTTAATTATGTTGGGACACAGGTTAATATCAATCATTAATAAAATATAAAAGTTCAAAATGAAAAACAATGTTTATTGATTTCATACTTTGGTGCATTTTTATTCTTTAGGGATACATTGCACTCCTGAAACAGGCATTGCTGGACTTCAGGCAGGACTTGCCTACACACACAGAGGCATACATGTTCATGAAAGGGGAATCTCAGTATCCACCACCGCTCACAGCATCATACAAACAATTTTCAAAAAGATGAACATACATACATACATACATACATACATACATACATACATACATACATACATACATACATACATACATACATACATACATGCAGATATGTAATAATTTCATGCCCTATTCTCATGATCAAAAGGGAACCAAGAAAACTGAGTGAAAACGATTACATATTTAACGAATAGTCTCTTGTCGTATGTCTCTGATGCATACGTTATATGTCTGGATTGACTAAAAAGGCATATACGTTGTAAACTTTCTCGCTAATATTTTGAATCCTTTAAATATTCTTTTAAATAAACTCATAGTTTAATAAAATTCTTTAATTTAATCATATTTTTAATTGCATTCATAATAATACAGAACAGTGAAGATTAGTGGGATATATATCTACAGCCTATCAGAAGAAAAGAAAAAAACCTTTTTAAAGTCCCACCCACTTTTGAGTTGAAGACATCCATCACTTTAGTTAAAAAAATATCAAAATCCATACTTACACATTATATAATTCATCGTCCACAAAGACTATTTTGTGGTGTTCAGGGAAAACACGCTTTTGTTCATCATTTTCATCAACATTTAGGACTGTATGCAAATCACCGTATACAATGTGAACCTCATGTCTTCTTATCATGATTTTTAGATGATTTTTATGAGATGTGTGGTTCTCACAAACTCTTGGTCATACTAATTTTCGAATGTCAGAATGAAAAAGAGAGAGATAAGAAGAATAAGCGTTTTAAAAGACGTGTCGCTACGGTGATGAGGCACAACTATGTCTGGGGATTGAGGTACGGGACCTGTATTGAGAGGCGAGTCTTTCTAGTTTCAGAATACAGATACTTTATTTAAATTATCAACACACATATATTACTACATTCTAGAAATACATTTTTAAGCTTTATATTCAGAATACATGAAAATACATATCAAATTACGCTTTCCTTTTAAGCTTCCCAACTTTATTCATTTGTACAATTTCTGCGTTTTAGAATATAATACGAATAGTTATATCTCAATTGATTTCATGTTAACCAAAGAGTATAAAATGTAATAGTTGCAATTAATACAGCAATAAATCTGAAAAAATGTATTTTACTTATTTTCAAAATAAGAATATTGTTTTGGAATATGTTACTTGATATTATTTTCTTACTTAAAGAATATTTTTTTTCAGCATTGAATCTAAACATGAAGTTCGTCTTTACCAATAAAAAATTACCTTAAATATAAATGAATATAAATTCTGTAAAATAATTTAACATTCCATTACAATATATTATAAATAGAAGAATACAGTAAACAATATTGCAAACATGAATTTTACCGGTAAAATCTCAAACATTATAAATTGCCTATTCCTTAAAGAATTTTACGAACATTTCTTGCTTCAGAATGAAGAAACTAACACTGCGCCGTCTGCACCGCTTTGTATGTGTAATCTGGGCGCAACCACACGACCAAATATGGAATCTCGTGAACGTTCACCTCACTCTAGCCAGAATGATGCTCTCATTTCCATTACACAAGAACGTCCATGTTGTTTTTACGTCATTCGACAGAACGATTGCTGGGTTTACAATGTAGTCACTAAATTGGAATTCAATGAATGTAATAGTCTTTGTAATCAATGTGGCTTACTGAGAGTATATTTCTTGCTGGCTTTACAATACAGACAGTAATGTACAATGCAAGAAAATATTGCCTTTGCTTGTAAGGGCATACATTTTATTCCAATAGTATATAGTTGTGATTTAGAAATAAATGAAATTAATATCGATATATTTTAGTGGAAAATTACTTCACTATAGGGGCCCCGAATGGCCGAGTGGTCTAAAGCGCTGTCCCTTACAGAATACTGCCATCTCATCTCTGTCTGAATGGGTTCTAGTCTCGGATTCAGCCAATGTGGATATCAGAGAAAGCATGCCAGTAGGTTCTCGTGGGTCGTTGGTTCTTTCCAGGGTTTTCCTGGTTCTTCCTCTACAGTTAATAACTGGCCGCCAAGTAAACCTGTCTTGTGCTGAAAAATGGCGTTAAACCATAAAAACAAACAAACAAAACTTCAATATAAATTAGTGAAAAAATACTTTAATACTATCTAGAAAAAATCTCAAAATTATTACATTTACTAAAAATTATGTCCTAATAAAGACATGGAAATAATGTTTATTTATACACTTCAAATTTATATCATTTGTAGAATTAGCAAATATCTCATTTGTTTGAAGAATGGTCACCGTATTATTCTCATGCTTAAAATACTATCGATCGATAATAAGGTACCTGTTATTAATTTCGCCTAAATTTTCATAGTATAAAGCTTTAATTAGAACCCCACATACAAACAATCACAACACCCACCCACCCCACCCCATCACCACCCCCCCCCCCCACAAAACGGTGCAACGGCGATTGCATTGTGAATTTTTTTAAAAAGTACTCTCAATTTTGTGCAATTGTACAACAGATCAGACATCAGCTATGAAACGCTACAAATGTTGAAATACAGAGTACGCCTGTAAAGACACAATCATTAATGTCCCATTTCTGAAGGTAACGCAACAAATTCGTACATTCTGGTGTTGTTGATTTTTTGTTTGTTTGTTTGTTTTGTTATTCTTTCTAAAACCCATGGCTTATAGTTACATTATATTATATAACTGAAGCCTACTTGCAAGATGGTCTTATCCACAAAACTAAATCCAGCAAATGTTAATTGTTTTCTCTTTTCTTTTCCTTTTTGTTTTTTAAATTTTATTCTTCAAAACAAACTTCATATATACCTATTGTATATGAGTTTACACCGTACACATTTACGTATGCACACAAATGAATTTCTTGCGGTGTCGTCATGACTTTCACAGCAAGTAGAGGATGTATATTTATTAATTTAAATTGTATTTCACTTGAGCATTAGCAATAATACCTCATTGCATAGAACCTGCCCAATCAGATTGTTTTAAATCGTAATGATAAAAGATGTATTATTTTTATGGCACTGTATCGTCGCGTTAGCATATCACCTTTTGTGAATCTGATTGGTCCCATTAAGCCCGTAACATTCTTGGGCAGGAATATCGTTATTGGTCGGCTGAGACTGTGGAAATATTCCTAGCCTCGCATTCTGGAATATTTTCAAAATATTACCTTCAACAATACGGCTGTCGTCCATGCAAAAAAGAATGCTAATGGGACATTAGGTAAGTGATTGATTATCAAAAAAGAAAGTGGATGCTTTAGTCATAATATGGTTAGTTGATCCTACATGAAATTCACAAAATGTAACTAACAAACATGCAAACATTGCACCAAGCCTCCGCTTGGTAAAATATCGAACTAAGATTAAATAAATTGACTTCTCTTATGAAACAAAATGTCGACAAATGATAGAAACATAAAGCACTGAACTAATGGAGCCAGAGCCAATCGCGCAAGACTAGTTCTTAAAGGTAGGTAATATACAAAAATATACATGATACAAATATTGCAGTATAAAATATTGTCATTCGATAAGAAATAACTACCTAAGTTATCAGAGGTGACGACATAAGTACAAAATGCGAAGGAGTTGATAAAAGTATTGCATATCAATTTTGCACAAAGCATTCACATGTTCTTGTCGAGGGATCATCTCAAAATGTTATTGTACAAATAAATACACCTAATGTTATGAGATATTTTTTCTGCTACCTAGCAACATATGGATTTCACTTATTTCATCTCAAATCTTTGCCGTATATTTCACGCATGTGATCTTCTCACTGAACGTGGCAGAAATAATGTGTTATCTTTTTCTCACAAAGAATATGCTGTTTATTATATATTATGATATTATGTTCTTATCAACTTGCTTAATGTCTAATTCACATCTCAATATCAGGGTATTAGGTGTTGTAGTTAGGTTATCTCCACTATTCCAAGTGCGACTTCAGTGTACACACCTGTATTACAATTAAGAACTGTGTGACGAGCCCTATCAGAACACCAACGATTATCGTGCATAGCTCTTGTCTGCTATCTTTTGGACCAAATATTTCTTAGCGATTTCTTTTTGTTTACATTTCTTTACTTCATGAATAAGTACATGGAAAATACCATGGCATGAACCTGTTCTTTTGCATGGTTTTTGTTATTGTTACTGTATGTTTTGTTGTTTTGCACCTGCTTTTGTTTCTTTATTTGTATGAGGTTTTGTTATTTTGTTTTGTTTTTTGTCTGTTTTACTGTTCCTGTTCGCTGTTTTCTTTTCTCATTTTTTGTTTTTGTTTTGGTAACAAAATTCATTTTTCCCATTAAAAAACGTGTTTGATATTGTATCTTTATGACTTTTATCTCTAAATTTCTCTCACTTGCTACACCTTTATTCAGAGAAATATTTCTTATCGTGAAATGAGGAGTCTCCTCTTTAAACAATCTTTGCTTTTCATCATTACCTGCGGCATTTTCACACTCTAATATGAAAGTAGTTTAAAATCTGCGTTTCAAAAGGTAACTGTAATTTGTGTGTTTGCCTTAATAGAATTAAATGCTGCATAGTAATATTTATTTGCGGGCTAACATCAGCTGACAGTCTGACCAAACCATGTGTGGCCATATGTTCCAGACCCGTATATTCATAATTCTGGAAAGGACTCAAAGCAAAATGATTTTCTGATCTCCCATAGCACTTCTTAATATACGACTAATGAAAACAAAAACTCTAATTAAAATGTTTAAAGCAACAATAGATCCTCTTTAACGCAAATTTCGATACAAATAGGTGTTTGTATAATTTCACACATCTTATTACATGATTTCGGATAATTCATAGACGTAAGTATGAATAGCGTGTGAACAGGAAATTAAGAACATGCAAAATTGTTATCTTTTCTTAAGTGTAAGTACAGAATACTTGTATGGTTAAATACCACCTACATTAGTAAAGTACATAATATGTGTCTTCAGTTGTCAACCCACAAAATGCAAATGATTTATGATCGGTTTAGGTATCAGACAGCTAATTATTTTACAACAAAGGAACCAGTATATAAGTTGTGAAATGAAGCCAGCAAAGTACTAAATATTCAGAGATGCACCCATTGGCCAATCAATGGATTTATTATCCATTTTTAACTTTATAAACGTCCATTGATGTATTATAGTTGACAGCAAAATATTTACTTTTTTATATTCTATATTTAGTTTCCTACATATAAAAGAGCAAAATGACCTTTGGTGCAGAAAAATTAATCGTAAACGATAGTTGTCTTAAATTCTTTTTCGGTCGTTACATCAATGCCCTTCACCCCCAGTTCAGTTCCTCCATAAATCATAGTTACTAGTGCATTTCTCTCTTTTCCCTTAGTAAGGTCGGGCATTTCAACAACAAGTGTCCCAATTTTCTTGCATCCTTCTTCTGTGACATATACAGGATTCAGCGACTCAGTTTGGTAGATATCACATACGGTGGATGTTTCGTACCCTTCAAATGGTTCATAGACTATTGCTGGTTGCTCTTCTGTTAAAGACACGGTTTGGTTCCTCTTGAAATGAATATCAAATATATCTTTGCACCAAATATTACCAGCGCTATCTACTTTCTTCTTTTCCGGTGAATGCTTCTTGGGGTCAAATGCAATAAGTGTGGCTATTCCGTACGTGAAACGAGAAATTCTACTTTCAAATATATTTTGGTTTTGGCCATATAGTACAGCTCCTTTTAGGACCGCAACGAAAGGGTTGGATGGTACCAGTATGCACCGATCTGGAAGTGCCTTCGACATTTTCGTTTGGACGATATGTGACTCTGCTAAGCCTCCAACCAAGATGACCTTCTTAATGCTTTGAGTCTTTTCTTCATTCAAAATAGATTGAAGGTTGTCGAATATCACCGTCATCGGCTCGTTGAAAAGTATCTCTGAAATAATTTCTGGCCTGAAGTATAGGCCATTTCTTGTCTTTTCAAAGTACTTGGTATATTTGTGATCTTCAGTTTTAATGATTTTGTCTTTTACTTCAGACCACACCTCATCAGGTAGGCGAAGCTTTATCAATAGTTCTTCATCCGTTTTCTTTCCACGTATGGCAACCTTTTGTTTCTCAAATTCAAGTTCCATTTCGAAAAGATCAGCTCGGTTGCAAGACCCAAGTGATGAAAGCCCATCATTGGTTATGAAGACATCTCTAAGTAACTGGAAAAATGAATCGTTAACTGACTGCCCTCCCCATGGACCACCGTTAGCCCTCGTTATCTGCTCGAGGCGCCCGTTTTCCAATACTTTAACTGCTGTTATGTCAACTGTACCACCTACATGAGAAGAAGTGGATTATATATTGTTGCCGTTTTTACCTTTCACGACTGCATATCTCCACATTAACAATTCTAACATAACATACATATGCATAATGATGTTTGGCTTAAGTTGAACTAATATATATTTGGAACAGATACATAAATCATACAGGTGGATACAGTTCTTTAAACTCACTTACTTACTACTCAAACAATCATGGGGTGGATAATACTGATTTCTGTGTAAAACGTCCTGCATTTGATCTCACAATTTATGTGCTATTGAAATTTCATAATCACTTAGGAGCTAGTATGTGTCCATAGGATCCGAATATTATAACACATCTAGTGGCTCAAATTAAGCTCAAGTCAATCTTACGCACGCAAAGATGTACTGGTCTAATATTTAGGAGGTAGGTGGAATGTTGTATTTTGTTAAATCGTACCAGCTATATAACGGCCGTTTGCATGTGACAATAAAAAAGCACTGCATATAACATTATCATACAAAACTAACTTTGTACCTATATTGTTTAGTAGCTACAACTGCTGAAATATATAAATGTTAAAGATGGATTAATATGGATCGTGAAATCCAGTTAATATGACAATGTTTTCTATTTGATTTAATACACTAAGCTTCTGTATTTCTCAAAGGTATTTGACTAGAAATTAAACATGTAATGGCACTGTTGACAAATTTCATACTAATTTAAATATCTTGATAATCATTCAAATTAAATATTTGTTTCCCTCTGAATCTTTGTAAGTGCAACCTGCTTTTTTAAAAAATGGTTTAACGCCATTTTTCAGCACAATATAGGCTATATGGCAGCCAGTATTAATGGTGGAGGAAGAACCCGAAAAAACCCGGTAAGAACCAGCGACCCACGAGAAGCTACTGGCAAGCTTTCTCACATACCCACATTGGCCGAATCTGAGAATCGATCCCACGCAGACAGAGGTAAGATGGCAGTGATCCGTAACGGACATCGCTTTAGACCACTCGGCCACTCGGGGCCCCAACAAATAACCTGCTTTTACTATATACTTAAGTCACACGTTCTTTGCTAACCCATTTTGTGGGAAAATGACAAGATTAAAAGCCTCCATCAAAAACATATTTTGCTTCCACGACAGAGGCGATGCGCCTACATTTTAAAGAATGTTAAGTTCTCTATTGGACTTAAACTACGTAACAAGACAGAGCAATAACCAGCAAGTGTTGTGTAGTTTCAAATATTCATTTTTTTCCCTGCAAAACACAATGAAAGAATTCAAATTAACAAAACGTTTGCTAAAAGGGTTCTTACAATCCTAAGGTTTCGATTAATTTCAACAGTTAAAAGTAATCAGAAAACTTTCCAAAGATGTTCAGAATGATAACTGTAAAGTCATTATGTTCTAACACCACATAAGATTCACACTGTTTTAATTGAATTGTCTTTAAATGAATTTGCGGTAATTTTCATTAACGCTATAAATACAAAATGCTTTTTGAATTCTCAGTAAATCAGTACATCTATTAATCAAAATAGTCTTATAAATCAATCTGTGTTAAAACACTGCAATTCCATCGCATGATTTATAACTAAATAAATGAATCTACCTTTGCAAAGTATCTCCACCAAGACGAGTTGTATTATTATGAATAATTCAATATGCTTTAAAAATTAAATTATTTGAATGCGTGATAAGGGATTGCATCCATACAAAAAAGAGATCCTTTAGAATAAAGTTTTTTAAAATTAAAATAGCTAAAATATAGATAAAGTTTATTTTTTGTGCAACATAAAAAAGCAAAACTAGATACTAATTTTTATATAATAAGAATAGCAAAACTTTAGAATAATTTCAAATACCAAAAACTATAATATATTGTTATTTATTAAAACACTGGGCTGTAAAATAAGATTATTTTAATTACAATACCAAAACCAGTGGAATAAGTTTGTTTCGATAATTGTCAGACTTAGATCCAAAGTTTCTGAAAATGGCTCTTATACACATTTGCACGGTTTGAAACTAATAGCCCGTATGAAAAAAAAAACAGAATCAGGGAGAAAGGCTGAACCCTACAAACATATTTCAAGCCAAGTTGAAATAAAATGGAGTCTATTTATTAAATCAAAGCATGTTACGAAACCGATAAACATAAATTTCCCTCTGACGATTTGTTGTCGCGGTTTTGTTTGCTGTTATGGTTTTTTTAACCGAATTTTTGATCAAGTCCGATTCGATATCTTGATCTAGGGTCACGCAAATTTATCGTTACAAATCCATGTGGGATTAACTAACTAAAGAAATTTCTAAATTTATCATAATCCATGTCACCGTCGCACCAGGTTTCATGAATATTTCTAAGTGTATGTTTGTCAACTCCATTAAACATCTCAGGATATTACAACTGTCTCTGATCAATTTTGGTATTTGTGTATATCGCTGGGTAACATAAATCACATCAGTATTTTATGCCTACCCCGGGACAATATCATGGCAGGAATGTTTTGGTTGTCTAGCATCACATCGTCATATACAACTAGATTGTTAATACTTCCATCAATATAGTTAATACTCGGAGCTTCTTCGATATTGGTTATAAGTTTAACAATATCGTCATCGAATGCCGATTTTGTTCTCTCGTTAAAATCCTTGAGTACATCGTAGCATCACTGATCGTCTGCGCTCAGGGCTACCAAATATAGTTTATCCCATTTCAGATTAGGTAGCAATTGTGTTTTACCGCTTCCAGATGGACCAATTATATTCATTCTGATTGATTTCGTCAACATCGCATGATGTTTAACAGGTTCCCGTCATCGGGTAGCTGAATAATCAATTACATTCATGTTATTATAAATAAATTTAGGGATCTATATTGTGTGAAATGTAAGACGCGTACTAGCACAAACGACTTGACAACAGTTACAACAAGCAAAAACAGATCAGTGCTCAGCACTTGCCGGTAAGTATGTACAATGTGGTACAAAAATATTTAGGTTTGTTTCTATGAAATTGGGTAATGATCTTTTTTAAAAAAACGAGGAGGTGATATTGAAGCAAAATTGACAAAACTCCCAGGGACTCCATTGGCCAAATACCCAGGGGAAAAACATATTCCGGGATATAATTACTGTAGTTCTGGAACCAGACTCGATATTCCACCTGATAGACAAGACAAACCCGACCCGGCGAATATCCAATAAACGCTATTGATAAGGCGTGTCATGCTCATCAAGCTGCTTATAATAGTAGCTATCTGCAACATAGACATATCGCAGATGTGAAATTGATTCATGCGTTGAATTCTATTTAGAATAAATCTTTCAGTGAATCATTAGCTAACTGGTCAGTAAGATCTGCGATGAAAGGTAAACTAGTATTAGGTGCTGATAATTAATATTAATATGGAATCTATTTATTATTCCCCAAGAGGATATTGGAGAGATAAATCAGCAATTAATAAACTCCCCAGCGCGGCAAAGGTCAAAAAAGCTACCGCGCCAGATTGGTCTTCCAGATAAGCAATATGGCAGATTTATCTACCCCCACCTAAACAAATTAACTTCGCATTTTTTATGTTAACATCCCCAATAAAGTTCAACAGGCTGATCTATTATTTCTGCCGCATGATACTGTTAATAAACGGATATAAAAATACGCTCTAACCGTAGATGATGTTGCGAGTAGACACAAGGAAGCTGAACCATTGCTGACAATTTCTGCATCAGAGGTATCTGTTGCATTTGAACGAATTTATCGACGAGGACCTTTACAGTCGCCAGATCTTCTGCAGGTTGATCATGGCAAAGAATTTCAGGGTGCGGTATCATCAACGATGAAACAGCATCAAACACCGCTATACCCCGAGGACATACTGCAATTCATTGCGATCAGGCAATTGTTGAACCATTAATGGAACACTTTCTGAGCGGTTATTTGGATATCAATACGCGAAGGAATTTATTCAAGACAAGAGATCTCGTGAATGGGTCAAGCGATTACCAGGTGTAATTGTCGCGTTTAACAATGCAATTACTCGAACGATCAATATGAAACCTAATAACGCGATCAAAAAGAAATATATCCCCGTTTTACAAAATGATTTTTCAAAACAGCGAATACTCGGTAATGTCCTATGAGATATTTGTACGAGCCGGGTGAACTTGAAGGTGTTAAACAAAGAGCTACTGATCCTATTTGGAGTGTAACGTCGCATAAAATTAAATTATTAATTCAACATCAATATCTTATCTTCTTGTTCATAACCAGCGAGTTTTTTTTCTTATTATATCATTGCAGACAATATCACTGATTGTGGTGTCATTGGAATCTAAAACAACTCTTCAAAGTTGATATATTCTTCGTACTCGTGCCACTGCGAGATACACTAAATTCGACCACTCGATGAAATCATTTTTATGATCCAAAAAATCGTATCAGAGATGGTTAATCCCCGAAATGAATGTATTGTCATCGCGTAACCTAACTTCCATGGGGATTTGTCAGCGCGCAATGCATCTTCGACGGCGGTTATATCAACCGGTACAATATCATTTAACACGAGAGTTGGTTTCTCGGTTCTCCCGGGGAAATCAACTTCAATATTCTGTCTTCGTGAATCAGCTAGTCTATAACACAATGGTACTGGAAGTGTTACGAATTTCTCTTTATATGTTTCAAACAACCACGCTTGACGTGTGTCTCTGACTATCTTTCTACTTGCTACTATCAAACAGTTTGGTCTCCACGCTTCCCAAAAATCATTTAATGGGGTTTCAGAAAGTATTTCACGCGCTATTTCACACTGGATTTTATCCGGTAGTAATCTTATTGATCTCTTGAACTCACTTAGTTCTGGATCAAGTGATCTATGATCAGTATTAATTTCTTCATAATAATCTACAAAATGCTTCAACCAATTATGTGAAGACAAGCCGACAAATGGTGGTGGTTGGCCATGATTGCCACACATTATCTTAGCTGTATTTTTCATTTCCAACCAATCAAGAAACATTTTTAATATATCTAACGACACTGTGCATATCTCATCCCAAATAATGATTTTCGGAATATATTTCTCACCCATTCAATCAGGAATCCATGCGTCACCTTTATATAGAAAGAAACTGTGATAAGTGCAAGAATTAACTACTCGTTGTTTTCATCTCTCTTGCAAGTCTGTGTGTTGGTGTTGTCTCAATCATGTCTGACTTCTCCCGAAATAATTATATCACTCGTGCTGTTTTTCCAGACCCGCCACATCCATTTAAGTCAACGGTTTTATATATACATATTGGATAGGATATCGAAGATGCACTCGATAGTTGTGATATTTGATTATTTTTCTCGCAATTATCATCAATCGTAACATCTGCTGATTTGGAATAACCATGCAACATTTCTTGTTTTATTCTTCATGACCCCCAACACTCATCTGAATTTGTAAAATGAGCTACTGCCTCTTTATGTTTGATATCTATGTAAAATGAATCTGTAGCGACTCTTACTGCGGTGTCAGGAAATCTATTTATTGATAAAAACATAAGCCAGCATAGATGACCTTAGATGTATATATTCCGGAGAGTCGCCATCAATAGAGCTAACAATTGTACTAAATTTTGTTCCATCAGACAAGTAGCTGTTGCATCCGCGATTATCAAATCGTATTCAGCATCATCTAGAATTAATCGTAAATAATGTCGCTTGTGATCAAATGCTCCACTATGTGTGATTTTACCGATTATTCTTCCACCGAGATCTTTGCATTTTTATTTTTGATTTCAAAGATCTTCTTCGATTTTTTAACAATATATTCTTCGTCAAGATGACGAAATTTTTCTTTGTAATTGTTAATAATACTATCAAGACTATCGGGTTGTTGTAACCAAACTTCAGTTTGCGAACGATATGATATAAATGTCTCACCGACAATCAGCGATATCAGTATTATAAAATCGATCATATACCGTAATAACACTATTGGTACCCATTGTTTTTCAGATATATGTCTACCAAACCAAACATAACAGCACGGATGAAGTCCTTTAGCGAATTCAAATGATACGACATGAGCGAATCCGGTTAGATTAAAATCGGATAGTGGTCAATTAATCGCGACTCGTGTTATCTCGAGGGTGGGATGCCCAAATCGTTTAAAATATCTAGCGCTTTTTCCATACCCGAGAAAACTTTCTGGATAACACGCAACCATATAAACAGAAAAAAAAAAGTTTTTAGGATCATATTTGGCGAAATGAGCTGCAACTGACGGGACTGTAAAACAGATTGTTAGTAATTTCCTCATTATTATCCGTTGAAAATTTCCCAGCGAGTTTTCTCATCTCACCGTAAAGAGATTCCGTTCGATATATTTCACCGTTAGGTGTTACAAATTGGTTGAATTTACTATCTTGTTCTTCAAAACTCTGAAATAACCACACTGAAACATGATCGCTTTTACTGAGCGTGTAAATAAAATCAAACAAATTCCCTACTCAAGAGTTTTATCCCGCAGAAATATTGTTACTGCGTTAGTCCGCGCGTGTGCATTATAATCAATGATCTTGATTGGAACCTCGTTTTTATATTTTAATTCGTATAATACTTCTCCTGTTATAGTTGCTACTGTTATTGGGAATCTTAATATCTTTTTTAGCTCAGCAGCATTTTGAATTGTGGCTCCAGCATCCTTGACTGTTAGCGCCCATTTATTTATTTTGTTACGTCTTAGATTTGTCAACCCTTTTCCACGCAACGTATTTGTAAAATGCTATATTACTCGTTCATCTACATAATTTATCATTAACAGTTTCATAGGTTTCAATTTCCCAACAATTGGTTTTTCATTAACCTGATAAATCCTATAAACAACCGCGGTTACAGGATATGCTCTCTGTAATATGGTTTGTCAATTTCAGTCAATATTCCTGGTCTCTTATCCTGACTCATGATGGCAAAGTTTTATTTTTAGGACAGGATCAAATTGATCATGAATACTCCTGTTGGTTGTTTCAGATTGCATAATAAATTTCACTCTGAAAAAATACTTTCGGTGTTCAAGATGCGTTATTATTCTCTCCGCTCGTTTGTCGTTCATGGTAGCATCAACACTACCAACGATTCGAAACGGTAACCAACATGAAGATGCACCATCGGGCTTAAATTTGTTAAACGCTTCATGAATTTGACAGGTCATGCTTCCATCACTTATTAGACCCGTATCTGGTGCATCTATGGAGACTCTATCGAGATAGAATTTAACATTTTTACAGGGTTTAATTTTGGATAATCTTTCAAACTCCTTCATATTATAATTAAAATAAGTATTTAAATAACGAATTTATATATAATGAATCACTGTAAATGGCTTATGATATGATCAGTAAACCCTTGTAACAATTCGTGCAAAAACGAATTCTGTGGATATCATTCACAAAGTGTGCGACGAGGAAGCTTAGGTCCGAAACCCTGTATACGATGCAAAGTTAGAGTACGAGGAAAAAGACAATTGTGTCTCAGTTGTGGTGATACAAAGAACTTAAGCATTATTATAATAAGATAGTCAAGACCTTGACACTGACAGCGCCCCTGACAAAGTCGTAAGAACTCCACAGGACTATATTACTAGATCCTCAACAAATAAAAATTAAACAAATAATCAATTAGACAAATAAATGCTTATGTATATAAATGAGCCAAAACTTTCAACAACATCCCACGATCAGCAACTATAAAGCATCACGCGATGGTGTAGTCAGACATTGCAGGCTATAAAAGCCAGTAGGTACTGTCAATAATCATGGATATCTTAGATTTTGTGCTGGGAAAAAAAGATATTATTGTCACAAATTCGTTTTCGATTGATCAAATATGATCTTGTGATTGACCAATTTAATTGTAGAAAAACTGTTAATTTTTTATGTAACATTCAAGCTATCAGTGAGAATACCTAAAGCGGTCGCACAAGAATGTACCCAAAATTTTCAGAACCTGTTAAAGCTAAAAATGTTGAGACGGGAGAAGAATTAATATTTAAAACGATGAATGTAGAGAAAGGCCGCGTCTACATGTTTTTGCCGTCTTTATATACCTTAATCAACATGACATGTTGAGCCGTCTATACAATCCTTTGTTGTGCCGTAAATATATCATCCTTTATCGTACCGTCCTTTGTTGCACCGTCCTATATAATCCTTTGTTGTACCGTCCAAATTGTATATATTTGTAAATACCTGTAAATACTATATGTACTCTTGTTGAGCCTGCTTTATTGTCACTGACATTCCAGGGGTTCATACAGGAAATGTGCCATCCTGTATATAATTGTAAAGATAGTTTCATCATCATTCATTTGCCCTATTGAATTTTTAGCATGTTGTTTGGCAAGCTAGGAATTTTTATATGGCGTTGTGTCATCGTTATATTTTTAGCTTCCTTGCGTCGTAATTCACCAAACATAACCTCTTGAGATTCTAGACTGTTGCTTGACAGCTTAGAGGCTCACAACGGGGACTGTGTTTCGTGTTGCCCCTGAGCCTACTGAGACGTTATATGACACCTTGGGGGCTCATATGGGGTTGTGTTGTCTAAAATATGTGACCTCTGGACTTCTAAGATGTTATAAGACACCTTAAGAGTTCACATGGGGTCGTTTATATATGTACGTGTATCTCTAAGCGTGATAAGATGTCATAGTGCACCTTAAAACGAATGGAGATTGTGCCGTCCCATATATATCTTAATTAAGATTATATGTTGTGCCGTCCTAAACTGAAAACGAGTCCCAAAAGGTGACCCCCCACCCCAATTTTTAAAGATATATTTATATATTAAAGATATATTTATTATATAATGAATTATGAAATTATCAAATATATAATTTCTGCTATTACGGATTTTAGAAATCAACAAATACAATTATCAGATAAATCACTCGCAGCCTGACTATCAAGAAGAACAGACGTGGAGCTCCGCGAGGCTGGGTGGACGGCTGGCGTAACGTGAATCCGAATTCAGGTACCTGGTTACTACTTCAACTATCAACGTTAATTATCAGGTATTTTATTAAGACTTCGGGTCAATTCAAACTTTGTGCTGTTTTTGCCTTAACTTGAAAATTCTTTCTCCTCAAGCCTTTCATCACTAAGCTCCCTTCATTTACTTTGTCAAATTGTTACACTTTACAATCTCGTGTGACAATTCAAGCAAATTAAATAACTTCTTTATCTTGCTTTGAATTCTTCCTTTTGACGCTTGCCATAATTCCAACCTTATTTTTAACTCAATATACTTCGGCTTAACTATGGAAAATAAATCCTGTAAACAAGCGTTTAGATCTATAAACCGTTTTGCATCTAACGGTAACATTCTCAAGAAAAGGGTTACTCAAATTAACATAAAATTGGATAAAGAAGCTTTGACCAATCTTAAAATAGGGCAAATTGACTTTACCAGAAACACGCGAACAAAAGAGGTGCAAAAAACTCAATTAAAGTTCATTTCCACACCAGACCTCAACCTAATCAAAAAGGAAGCAGAGAAACTTAATACTCTCTCTCCAATTGAGTTTATTTTATATGATAAAACCATTAATGATGAAGCACTGGACGCCACTTTACTCCAAAGCGACTCCAGTGTAAACAATACACCAACCCCACAATATTCCATCATGGCCGCCTCCCCTACGAAAAAACCAGTAGGAATCACTTTGTATAAGCCCATTTACGCCCAGGTCACTAACTCTAACGTGAACCATGTGAGCCAGCCGAAAACAAAGGTTCCCAAGGGAGTTCGCACTACGCCTAAAGCACAAAAGATCGCTAAAGCTACCGTAGTGCACTCAAGTCAAACGCCAAGGCCGTCTAAATTACTGACAGAGGAAAATTTGATATATCCCTCTCAAAACCCTAAAAAACAACCCTCCTCACCAACCAATAGGAAATCGAAGGTATGGAAATGAATAGGTAAAGGCAAAGGCCATCATTAAAAAATCCAAAGAAACAACAAAATCGGCAAACGACAAATCAGGCATATACGGCAAATCCGCAATGGCTTCAACTTGTATTAACACTGTATCCAACAACTCAACCTCAGATGTAAAAAATAAAAACAAAACAAACTTTCACAGACTGGATCTGACGCTCTATCTCAAGAGTAAAACATCTAAATTTTACAACGTAACCAATAACAGCTTGGCCATAACCATACTTAAAATTCACCCAGGACAGTGCCAAATAATTAGGCCGAATCAACAATATATCATCCTACATATTGTTGTACAAGAGGCCAAGTAGCAAAATACCTTGAAATCCAAGAGCTATGTGGTATCCCAGTTACCGTAGAACCCAATAAACAGCTCCAAAGCTATATTAATATTCATACTGACAACAAGAACCGAAAATCCAAGAAGGCCACCAACACCAACACAAATGTAATCCCACAAACGTGCACTTATAAATCAGTACTAAAATTAACAGGTACATTAGGTGTACTAAACAATCAGGAGATAGAGCACAAGTTAAAGGAAGGAGGAAACGAAATTTTGAAAAATGACCGCTTAGGAAACAAACAAACCAAAACAAACATCACTGTACTGGAAACATCAACCCCACTGCCTACATTAATTAAATTAGGTAAAGTAGGTACCAGATATAGGATCGAACCATACTTAAATAAACCAAGAATCTGCCCCAAGTGCCAACATTGGGGCCATTACACGGCTAAATGTAAATTTGAGGCCAAGTGTAATAAATGCGAGAGGCCCCATAAAGGGAAATGTAAAAAATGTGCTAACTGTAGAGGCCCACATTTTTCCGCAATCTTCTTCCTGTCCCTCTACAATACGAGAAAAAGCCATAGTAGGTATAATGGACACAGAACATTGTAGTTATAACACAGCTAAAACCAAAATTGATAATGCCGTCCTATTTGATCAAATAAAGCAACCCAAATTGAACATAACAAACGATAGGCTCAATAACAACAATACCAACAAAACAAACCATCAGGCTGATAAATTCCAAGAACTGGGTAACGTCATCACTCGACTGAACAAATTGATTGAGGATATCAACTTTGACACTATAACACATAAAACTATCCTATCTTCAATCAATAATGTACGCACCCAAATTGAGCAATAGATTACAATAAACGACCCTAATAAAAAAGGCTAATTCAACTCAAAGGGACGTTATTATATGGCAATGGAATGCAAGAGGATTGTCAGGAAATATTAACGAACTTAAACTCAAAATAATTAACTCTAGCTATAAACCTGACATCATTTGCATTCAAGAAACTAAACTTTCTGCAAATTCGAAAACATTGCCATCAATACAAGGATACTCCCCTGGCTATTTCCAACATCGAAAGGAAGGTCAGAGGGGTAATTTAGCCATATTTATAAAACAAAAACACACTCTACCATCTGTTACACTACTACCTATAACATCACAGGAAATTAGTAACACACTAATAGAAATACAATCCCTATTAGTCAATACAGGAAACCATCAATTACAAATCATAAACGTATATGACCCAGGAGGGGGTATTAAACTTAAACATAAATTAGCGTTTAAAGAAATAACCAAAATCATTGGGACCGGGCTTGCAATCATCTGTGGAGATTTTAATGCCCATAAAAATATATGGAGGGGGAGAGGTGACGGATAGGAGGGGTACCTGGGTGGAAGAATGGATCAATGACTCCACCCTTATTATCCTTAATGATGGTGCTAAGACCAGACTTACTCCGGTCGATGGCACCCTGTCCGCCATTGACCTCACCCTAGGCACACCCAGACTGGCACAAGTGGCTAAATGGGAGGTGGAGCAATCTGACCCAATGGGGAGTGACCACTTCCCAATAATAACCACTCTACAGATGACTGTTCAGTGCGAACTCAATGATAAAATACCCAAGTGGAACTACTCAAAAGCTGATTGGGAAACTTTTCAGGAACTACTCAATACTGTTAGCCTGTCAGATATAGAATCCAAAGATATTGACATCTACGATAATAACCTAATTAAGGCCATAACTCGAGCTGCCACCAACTCTATTCCCAAAACTAGTGGAAAATCAAGACAACTTAGTGTGCCATGGTGGACAGAAGAAATTAAACGAACTAGACAGAACAAAATTAGAGCTTTAAATAAATTTAAAAGATCAAATATTACCACTCATTTCCAAGAGTACAAAATTTTCGATAACAAGCTCAAATATCTAATAAAGCATCTAAAGAAAAAACTTGGCAAAAAATACTGCAACACTATTAATTTTAGAACTAACTCTGAACAAGCGTGGGATAAAATCAGGGCCATAAAGGGAAAGAACATAAATGGCACCCCAAAAATCAATAATACCTGCAATCAGAAAGAACAAGCTGAATCATTAGCAAAACATTTTAAAAATATGAGCAGCAATACTAACCACACTACTGAATTCCAAAACCATAGAATTATAACTGAAATTAAATTCTGCCATCTATTTCAAGACCAAGAACCAATAAATAAATCACTCAACAAAGATATTACCATATATGAATGGTCCCAGGCGCTCAAATCCAAACATGAAACTTCACCTGGGGAAGATCAAATAGGTTACATAATATATAAAAACCTACCTAGCAATATGGTTATGATAATAATAAACATGCTAAACATAATTTGGCAAACAGGGGAGCTACCCAAAAAATGGAAAACAGCGATAGTTATCACCATTTTGAAACATAACAAAGATAGGAATAACATTAACTCATATAGACCAATTTCACTTACCAACAATATCTGCAAAATCATGGAAACAATTATCACTAACAGACTCAAACACCACCTGGAGAGCAAGAACTTTATATCTTCAAACCAATGTGGTTTTAGAAATAAAAAATCTACTACGGATCAATTAATTAAATTGGAGTCCGCCATTAAATTAGCATTTAATAATAAACAGAGGACTAATAGAAACTTAACTGCGGTTTTTCTAGATCTTGAAAAAGCGTTTGATCTGGTGTGGACCAAAGGATTAATAGCCAAATTAAATCATTATGGCATTTCTGGTCGCATATTTAATTTTATACAAAACTTTTTAACAGACCGCAAAATTATAACTAGGGTAGGGGCTACTTATTCTGAAGAACACTCCCTTGAAAATGGGACTCCCCAAGGCAGTGTCCTCAGCCTCACCCTCTTCAACCTCATGATTAATGATCTTGACTCTAATCTCGCCTCACCCTCGATAGGATTATCACAATTTGCAGATGATAGTGGACTATGGAGAGCAGGAAACCCCTCCAACCACACTCATATGGCTGAAATAAAAACAAGTCTAAATAACGTTGGTAAATGGGCTGACAAACGGGGATTTAAAATGTCGCACCAAAAAACGGTAGCTGTACTGTTCTCACCTTATAGAAAAACATATTATACTCCAACCTCCAAATTTAAAATAACCAAATTAAATTCGTTAAAATAGCCAAATGTCTGGGTATGTACTACTATGAACACCTAAAGTGGGTATCTCATATTGATGACCTAGTTAAAAGGTGCAATCTTGACTTAAACTTACTTAAAAAACTCAAAGGAACCCAGTGGGGTGCTAACCAAGAAACAATAATGACTCTATATAGGTCCTTAATTAGATCTAAACTCGACTATGGATGCCAAATTTACAACACGACCTCCATAACCCAACTTAATAGATTAGATAAAATACAGAGGAAAGCCCTTCTCATAGCAACTGGGGCATTACCATATACATCTACAGCAGAGTTGCAGGTCTTAACAGGAGAACCGCCATTACAGCTTCGAAGGCAGGAACTCATGCTGAGATACGCAACTCGACTGTCCACCCACAATAAAACACACCCCACTCTAGTAGCTATCAACAAATGCAAAATTCCTTTTAGGAATGCTCTTAAAAATAAGTCATCCTTTGGCAAAATAGTACATGAATTAAATCTACAACTCCCAGTAGATGTATTCCAAGTGGAAACTAACTAAATATTTGATACGGAACCTTGGAATAATGCATCCATTAAAGTAAACATCTCCCTTATAGACAAAGGTAAAAAAGAAAATCAACAACATTATTTAAAAACAGCTGCAATGGAACTAATCAACAACCAATATAAAAACTATACTCATATATTCACGGATGGTTCCAAAATTAACAACCCCTTTAAAACAGCCGCGGCTTGGGTCATTCCAGCACTCAATATCAAAATGGGCAGCCGCCTACCGTACCGGATCACTACACCATTCACACAGCTGAATTCTCGGCCATCCTGGAATCTTTAAAATGGATACTAGAAAATAAACCAGATAAGACCTTGATTATTAGTGATTCACTAAGTGTCCTAAAATCAATACAATGCAATAATACTAAATCAAACTTTCTTAATCAATTTAACCAAAAAATTAATTAAGATACTCAAAACATAACAGTAGAGTATCTATGGATACCATCTCACATCGACATAAAAGGTAATGAATTAGTTGACCAATTAGCCAAGAGTAAACTCACTGAACCCAATTACATGGCACTAAAGTATAGTCCAACAGAAATTAACAATTTAATCTATATACTGATAAATCAAAAGTGGCAAAAGGATTGGAACCATAATAAACAAGGGAGATTTTTACATAGTAATGTCAAAGAAGTCAAAAGAAATATCCTGATACCCAGGTGCAGCAGTTATGAACAATCTAAAAAATATAGGATAATGCTTGGAAAAACAAAATTAGATAATATTTTTGGAAAATATATAGGACCTTTTCCGCACAACATCAGCTGCTTCTACTGTAACGTACTGGAAGATCTGTACCATATATTCAATATCTGTAACAATACACAAAAAAGAAAGAGACCTATTTATAACTAAACAATTAGAACTTGCCGCACCAAGTACATATCCAGAAATAATTCAATTATGCAAAAAAAAACCTCAAAGAACATACTATAATATAATTGAATTTCTTTGAACTACAGGGCTAATAGATAGAATATAAGTATAACACCATATCATCCATAAATGAAATGAATGTTTTATAGGTACCTAAATATGCATATAAAATAATATTGTTCTAAGGGGAGGGAAGCGTACGGGGACAAAAGGGATTCGTTACCCTTAAGGGAGCCCACCTACACTACGCTGGGTATAACTTTCCCATGGCGGCTCCAGAGCAACCAAACCTAATGGAATGGTAAAATAACATGGAACAATAAAAATAAACCTAAAATAAAAGAAATACATAAAGGTATAAACATCAAAAGTTATATTAACTACCAGTTATACAATCAATAAGGCAAGCGTCTTACCTCTTTTTTTCTCTTATGCTTCTAAATTCTTCCTTCTATATAACCCCATTGACAACATCTCATAACTGAGTTTAATATTACGAAGGTATTATAGGCCCCTAAAATACGCGATACCGCTGTTGTTAAAGTATAACAACTAACTAACTATGGTCCCAACTAGAGTGTATGAGTAGTCTCAAAACCAAGACTATCAGGTCCAGCGACACAATGTTGCAACTAAAAACCTCATCCAATATGCATAGGTTATGACCCCAAATTAGATCTTATAAGGTAGTCTCAAACCCAAGACTGTCGGACCCAGCAACACAAGGTTGCAACCAAAAATATGCTAATTTAGAAAATGACCTCAGATTCATACACTATAAAGATAGTTAACCCCAAAACTATCAGGCCTTGCAGTAATTTAATAACATCATGCATTAACTAACAATGCAAAAATTGTCATAAGGGGTTATATATTCTACACAAAACCAAACAAAGAATTCCAAATTGATAGGAAAAAATACGGAAGCAAATTGACAAGGGAGCAAGGATGTTTAGAGTGAGAATCCAAAACAAGACACCCAAGATGTATACAGGGAATCATCGAGTGAGTACAGGGTCAAACAAGACACTCTTGAAGTATACAGGGACCAACCACAGGAGCAGAGGGATAATCGGTCACTAACAAGTGATCATGGGATTCTCAACAAAAAAAAATCCTTTTTAGGGCTATTGTCTTTCATTGCCTTAACAGGGTCTTCCACTTGGTTACGGAAACCCTCTTGACAAGCTCTATCCAAAAAGCCTAACTTGATCATTTTCTGACCCACCGCTCAAAATTAACAATCTAATCCTCTCTGACAGTGGCTACCTTTCAAATGACGTTTAGTCATATCAGCAAAAGAAATAGTTAGGGACATATAATATGTACACTTTTGTACTAGAAGATTGGCATAGATAGGAACGTAATTTAATTCTTCAACTCTACCATTTGATGAACTGCATAGGGAAATCCGCTAGAAAAACTGGATTGAATTTGGAATAAGCGTACGTACTTTCGATTGGCTGATAGGTTGAGTGCGTGAAGGGTCTATTCCCATTCACCCAGGTCTAACATTCATAGCATTAGCCCCTTTTTAGGGGTATGATATGACGACCAAATTAAATAGCGCACTCTGTGAGCATAAACGCCAGGAAGATGTGGCACGATTCCATCTTCCTGGATGAATTAAATCACTGCCATGTAAATAAATGGCAGTGCAAAATAGTGAATATATGACCCTAGTGGCCGGTTTCACTTTAAATCAAACTATTCATTCATTCATATCAGATAAATTAGATTGTGATGAAATCCTTTCTGACTTTCAATATCTAGAAGACATAGTCCTCGGAAACAAATACATGTATACGCTACAGTCTCAATATAAGTTTATTAAACAAATACAGCATGCCGTTAATGAATCATTAGCTGTAAACAGCGAAATAGTTAAGTTCGTACCTTTGTTTACCGCAGTAGAGAAAATAAGAGTTGGTCTATGAAAACAATATGAAATTAAAAAGACTATACATTTCCGTGTCAAACAATTGAAACAACTCATTGAAAATGAAAGCAGTAAGACTTCCTGGTAACGGAGACGTCTTCTAAGAACGAAGTAAAAGTAGGTCAGTATTATTTTTTTTTTTGCACCGTATAGGATATTTAATAGTAAAACCGTACACGCGCTATATCAGCGCTGACAAAACGTCAGATTTTGTAACTTTCATAACGCATTTACCCATTCAACAAATGCGCGCATGATTTACATGAATTATGAAGACGGAAATCTTAAGATGGAAATATATTACAATGGAAATCTTCAGATGGAAATTTTATGCTGAAAGTCTTAAGACGCAAATCCTTTTAGTATGGAAATCCTTTTACGATTTCACCTACAGACTTTTTTGTCAAGTTTCCCCCCCCCCCACCCCAAGTCCAGTAAATTATTGGACTGGTCAGTGAGTTTAAAATTTATTCTCGTTAATAAATCATTGTGACATCGCATATAAGTCGGTTTCAAGGGTGCTTGAATTATAAAAATTCCAGGTGGAACCAGTGGTGCAAACAAATATAAATGTATCCTTGTTGGGCCTGATTTGATTTTTCGAGATTTATTTGGTAATTTCCATCAATAACATCACATACTAGATTTACTGCAATCACTGAGGATATATTAACATTACTAGAAGCAATATGCCTACCCATATCGTCTGGGTCATTATTATGTTTCAAGACATTTTTCTGTGGTTGTGTTAATTTTTTTTCCATGCGGTGATTATCATCTATGACATTACTGACGGATTATTTTAATTGCGTTGCATTATACTCGGGAAACTTGAAATTTGGTAAATCGTCTTCTGTTATCATATATTTACGAAACAATATTTTTTGATACCGATCATCACCCGTATCTACATAATCCATTGTTGCCTGAACTATTCGCTGGCTGAGATATTCCATATCGGATGCAAACTTAATTAATATTTCTACGTGTTTAATGATTTCGCTGCGAGAAGTTGTTATATCAAAAAGATGCTATCACTGACGACAATTGGAAATACACGGTAGATGCAATATGTAACTTAATTATATACTTGTGTAGTTTATTTTGACTGTATGTGGATATTTGTTTGTGATGATGCTAAGAATCCCTTGTAATTGTTGTCGCTGATGACACAAATTGTGACAATTACAGGTGCCAGCGCTGTTATCCCCGCTGATAACAATATCACGTTCCAGCAATTACACTTGAAACCGAATACACAATAATGTCAACACTGGTAATTCGCATGCGGTATCTTTTTTTTATCTTCGTTGTATATTCGTCAATGAGGATTTTTAGATTAGTTTGAAACTCACAGACTTGATCATATCTATATTGTTGGACATTCATTATACTACTTACTTAAATCAATTACAAATTCTACATACCATGTGATTGACGCTGATGCTAAATTACCACTGATAGAGGATATTGTAAATGTTTCCAAGACAAACTTTTCTATTATTGCACTTGCAGTATTAATTCCCGTAGATGTACCCGATGACATATTAAACTGTACTGCTGGGTCAATCTATAGATACCCCGGACATCTGCAGTAACTTTAATGGTTTTATTTTCAGTTGTTCACATGAATTCTTCATGATGTGTCGAGTACACGGTATTGATATTTTGTTTATGCGGTAACTTGATTTTATCATGCCGTGCAGCGATAGCAGGAAAATCACTAACGATAGTGTCTTGTGTTTGTTTAATCGTATCAATATTTGTTTTAAAATCAGAAAGTTTTATTAGGACAGTCAGCGGAGTACTAAAGAAATTATCTATGGTTTCATCCGATTTTCTAAAATTCCTACGGAGGTTTGCAAACGTGACTACATGAACTTCATACTTGGCTCGCAGTGTTGTTTCTTATTTCCTCTAATCGCTCTCGAACTAGTATAGTTGTTAACGATTCTCCTACCATTATTGCTATATCATATGATTTAATTAATAACAGCTAACGAAACCGCGACACCAAATCGTAAGAGGCAATTTCATTTTCTGGCACTTTTTTCTGTTTCGTGACAGGTTTTGGTTTAACAGATGTACATTTTTTCAACTTGGCTAAAAAAATATGTTTATAGGGTTTAGCCTCTCTCCCTAGTTATGTTTTTTGACACTATTTTTTTTGTTTCGCATGAGGCCTTCATTTGACAAATAGAAACCTCTAAAGGTTTGTAGGGTTCACCTATCTACTACTATTTCACTACAGACTTTTAAACCAAACCATTAACGTAGTCTAAGGAAAATTTTATAATTAAAAAACAAACAGAAAGATTAAATTATATATCTATAAACATTGCTGTGTTAACTAAATTGTACATACCTCAAAACATACTTTGACAAATGTTACTAAAACTTAAAAACAAGTTGCAAACATTAGTTTAGTGCAAAAAAAGATAAAATACTTTCTAAAATGAAGTTCTTGTATGAAACCAATTTCTAAGAGAAACTTCTAATTGCTTGGCCATATATGAATATATTTATTTTGTTTTGAAGAAGAAAATCATTTTCAGAAATAAGTTGGTTATTCTTCTTTACTTCTTCTTCTTCTTCTTCTTCTTCTTGGTAGTAGTAGTAGTAGTAGTAGTAGTAGTAGTAGTAGTAGTAGTTATAGTAGTGGTATCATTAGTAGTAGTAGTAGTAGTAGTAGTAGTAGTAGTAGTAGTTGTAGTAGTAGTAGTATTTCCAATGTTCATATTTGTTTATCAACACTGTTTAGCGCTAGATATCCGGAACGGCAATTTGTCCGAAACGAGTATTGGAAAGGGGTACATTAGCTTACAATCCATTTTCCAGAATATGATGAACTCCATTCATATCACGACCTTTTAACATGGACTAATCTAATCAACCTTGAATCTTATGAATGAAACATCGTGTACGCTATGAATGACTATTCTTTAATGTGCTGACTACGATAATAGATATTAACGCTATAAATGTCGTTAACTGAATTACAATGGCAGAATATGTTAAGTTGAAAAACATAATGAAGATACTATAAGATATACATAACAGGTCGAAATAGACTATTCATGCTTTGTAATATATGAACTACACATGCTCGTTGTTGTGTACTATGATCATACTCTCAGCGTAATTTATGTGGGAAGCAGCGTTAAATAATTAGTTATGTTTTAATGGCTGCATATCAACCTTCAGGGAGATAAAATAGAAAATGAAAATGAAATCGTCAAATATTGACAGGGAAAAGTTTCTAAGTCACTCACAGTAAAATGGTGGTAGTACAATCTTTGATTAGTGGCGTCGCTAGGGGGGTGCGGGAGGTGCGGACCGCACCGGGTGACACCATCTCAGAGGGGTGACACAAAAATGAAAAATTGCAAATTTTACAGAGCACACACTGCTCAGTCTAGTCAGATTTCATAAGCGGATAACCGATCATAGTTAAATACATGACTAGCAACCATGCAGTCTGCAGAGCGTCTGGTGCTCCATGGTGGAAGTCTGGAGAGGTGACACCATGGGTTTACCGCACTGGGTGACACCAACCCTAGCGACGACGCTGAGTACAATAGAGGAAAATACATATATTGACTTTATTCATTTGTTACACACACACACACACACATATACACACACACACACACACACACACACACATTTCCTCCCCCACCCCGCGAATTTCCTAATAAATGTCATGTAAACCGTGGCTACCTGGCTTCCGCGACCAGTGGCTAGGTCTTTCTTCACCAGGCAGTAGTTTCATTCTGCATTCTTTATGCGTTTCCACTAAAACTACATTTTACAAATTAAATAAGCAAAATTGCTGTCTTTATTATTTTGTCGTTTTCTTATAATTTCATAATCTTCATTCAGTTTTAATATTCTCTTTGTAATGTACTTTTCTAGAAAACATTGTCAACTCCAAGGTAATAGGGAGGAATTGTTTTGGAACCATTTATTGTAATACGTGCAAATTTCTTTTATTGCACATTCAAACGTACATAATCATTAATAAGATTATAATTTTCTTAACATAAATGCTGGATTCTTCTGATAAAATATCATTATTTTCTTTATGTTTGCTTTCAATTTTTTTTAAATTTTCACAAGGGACTGTTGGTATTAAAATCATTTCTTCAGTTGAATTCATGGTCCGAGAAATGAACACATAATACTGTTAAATATTATAATTAAAATCCGAAAAGTGAATAAACGTTTGTATCACCAATTGTGACTAAAGACATGTAATTATTCATTTTCAATGTAGGCTATCTAATATGAATTAGATCGAAATAATTTAGCGAAAATTTATTAATTTGATATGAGTAGTGGTCCATTTTTTGGAAATAATGACTATAGAAGAGAGAAATGCCTTGAATATGTAACAGCTCAACGAGAACAACGACCACGTGACTGAATTGGCACTAATGTTGACCAAAACAGCAAGCCTGATGGGGTTATGTTCTTGGACCTGTTAACTCTATTCTGTAAACACAGCCATTCTCAACTGCCATCAATCATTATCCAGTATCTCATTAACTGTACACTGATGACGCATAGATATACAAATCGTGCCACATATCTGAAGTTGATGCTACCATCCAAGGAGTAGAGAGGTGCATTTCTGATGTGAAATCATGGATGACATGTAACAAAACTGCTAATTAATGAAGAAAAAACTTGAGGCCATTCTGATTACAACACAAAGACTTTTTCCTTCATATCCTTTACACAAACAATAAATTTCAGCAACACCAACAACAAATTCACAGTCAGTACGAAACCTATGTGTCACTCTGGACAGTACTCTCACACTGCACAAAATGTCATGAACATATGCAAGGCTGCATATCTTAAGTTGAGACGCATAAGCTCCATACGCAAATATTTTTCAGTTGATGACACTAAAACACTTTTGTGTTCATTATTACTTTCAAGACTGGGCTTTTATAACTAATTTATGTCTAGTTCATCTCAATATCTACTCCAGAAACTTCAAAAACTTCAAAGCACAACTGCCCGGATCAACCTTACAGTACCACGAGCAAAGCAGACACACACTGCTCTGTACACTACACTGATTATCCATTCGATCCAGAACCAAACACACAATTTGTTCTCTGTGCTACGTTTCACTGACGGACTCCAGTCAAGCATACCTATCTGGCCTCACCCATGTGTACATACCAGCAAGATACTTAGGCGCCTCTTCTGGCAATATTATACTCATTATTCCCACAATGAAACGAAAACATATGGACAACGTTCTTTTGCATATCAAGGACCAGCAACGTGGAATAATTTTCCCACTGAAAGACACATGGTCCCAATGATCTCATTAAAGAGCGCTCTTAACACTCACCTATTTTGATTGCAAGAGCAGACCTAAAAATGTGTCCTTACCTTAAATATTTTCAGCATGTTTTTTGTTTTCTAAATTCATTTTGTTTTGTAATTATGTCAATATGTGTTTTCCAATATTTTAAAGCAACCAGAGTTTCAAACCATTAGGCGCTATACAACGATGATCATTATTATTAATATTATTGTTATTATTATTATTATTATTGAATGAAAACTCAGAGGATATTAACAACCCGTTTCCAGTATATATAAAATTTCGATAAAGATAACCATTGTGCAGTGAAATGCTCAAAGGAAATTTGCGGACATGGAAGCCATGGAGTATTCGTATAAGCAGCTGCAGAGAGCGTTTGACAGGACCAATGTGGGCTATTACACTTGGGATTAGTGACATCAATGCAAAACATGGGACAACGACTGCAGCGAATGTGAACTCGTCCTAGGTAAGAGGGGTACAAAATAGATAGAATGACAATGGATAGCTCTTTGTAACATATAATGACTAAACAATCTAATTATCGGTAGGAAATTGTTCCCATCATCAACCACGTGATTGTATATGATATTTTAACTGAGCAACGGAGAATCCGACAGACCACCTTCTATATCTTTCATGTTTCTGGTAGATGTGAGATGCTGTGGACGAACAGATATACCATAGCAAAGCAACATAGTCTTCAGAAGGCATAACATACAAAGAATAAAGAAGTCAAGAAGATCGCGAGAAACGATAAGCTGGAATTTCCCGACAATGTTGTCACAGATACAGAGAACGCTGAGAACATAACTAACACGAGAAGAACCCTTTATAACGTCATATGACATCATTCAGGGAGGAAAACCAACAAAATCAAGCATGTATACAGAAAGAATGAGAATATCCGAAGAAACCCGGCAAAACCACCCATGATAGAAGAGGGAATGGATCTTAACATCGACATAGGACCCATAATCAGGGAAATCGTCATAGAGGCAAGTACTTAGGAAACTCAAGAATGGTAAGCCCTTGGCCAAAAAACACCCTACAAGGAGCCTTAACAGTAGATGCTACAGTTACAAAAGATACGTTAACTGATCATCTACAGGAAATTAGAGGTTCCGAGAGTGAGAACGCAGAGCTAAAGTGTCAGGATTCCCAAGAATGGAGACATTAGTGAATACCAGGACTTGAGAGGTTTTCAGTTCATATGCTACCTAGCATGATTCTAACAAGCCTAATTAAGGAGAGGACTAGTTCTACATTATATTTCTGGCTGAGCAAAACACAATCAAGATTCGATCTAAGGGGAGATGGATTTGACATAACATGCGATTCCAGCATTGTTCGCATTGACTGGATTGGAATACTAAAAGCAAAGGCACAAAAAGACGGAAAGAAACATGTACAAGAAGGAAGCAAAATAGATAGCCCAAGACCGTAGCAAACACATAACTGTAGACATGTCCATTTGTGGAGGAAAAGGATTCCTGCTGCTGGAGATGAATTTGTCTGTAGTGAATCTAAGATAGTACCGAGTCATTGTACTGCAGGGTCTTATTTAGTGGCATCAATGCTATTATAACTAGGAAAGTTTCCATTACTTAGTTTACATTTGGAAAGTAAACTTTCATTTGGATGATTGTAAAGGAAAGTACTTACATTAATTTTCTAGAAATATAACATGATAAGCACTATTTTTCAACTGCAATAAGGAGGAGAAAGAGTTTAAATATGAAATGATTCTATAGCAGCTTGTTTGTGTTTCTCTAGTAAATAAGTCATCTTTTTTTGGCGAAGAATATTAGTAATTAGTATTATCAAAGAAAGGCTTGAGTTAGCGCGTTCAAGAGCGCAATCCTTTTAATACTTTGTATATTGTTGATTGTTTTATATTACCAGAAAACGTATTTTGTAAAGTTAAGTTTCTTTTCTCCAATCCACAAATTGATTTTATCGATTTGGAATTAGTAAGTATCTTCATACCTGTAAAAAGATTTAATTGTCTGTTAAAACCGTTTTTGAATGAAACATCAGCACGAATTTTTCTTGCAGCTAAATTGTACACATGTTGACTTTCGTGAGCTCAATTATCTATTTAACCAAATTTTTTAATATAACTGTATTCAAGATTAGCAGCAGTTGTATAAGAACAAAACGGAATTATTCTAGCCAAATTAATGAGGAAAAAACTCGATAGACTCCAAAAGAATGAGAAACTTATGTTAATGTTTTTTTTTTTATAGTTTATGAATTACCCTGCGGTTATTCCAACTTCAATAAATATATTCCTTATACAAAGTTACCTCCCATGTCCACGACAATAAACTTGTTCCCAACACTCCCCAGTTCTCCCATGTATTTCTTCTCTTCATCGGATAAGTACATACAATGTACTACGGCAGCCTCTGGTTCTAGAGCTATGATTAACTGATCATCTGGAATACCTGCCTACGGAAAAAACAACAGTAACAATTAAAGCCTGTTTCTGTGTCTTGCCTGATCCTTGATTATTTTCGTCAATCACATATATTATGTTCTTTGTCAGTTATTTTGTAATCCCTATGCATTTCTCCTTTAATTGAAGAACAGTTCTGTGAAACACGAGGAAATATGTAAAAACGCTTACAAGGAATGGTATAGACATCATTTTATTTACTAATGAGTTATCATACATGCTTCTTTCTAGTCATACATATCATTGCCGCATTCAAAACCTTCAGCAGTTTCAGTAACTGAATGGCAACAACGGACACTTCAGGCAATCTCATCAATTTCAGTTTTTGGAACACTTTATCTATAACACTTTTATCCATCGAATTGCTCATTTTGGTTAAAGCTCAATCTTAGACTGCTTTCTTTTAATATATATATATATATATATATATATATATATATATATATATATATATATATATATATATATATATCGGGGTATTAGTTACTATACCGTTCCGGTAGCCTAGTGGTTAGAGCGTTCGCCGCGGAAGCGGGAGGTCGTGAGTTCGATCCCCGGCTGAGTCATACCAAAGACTTACAAAAATGGTACTAACAGCTGCCTCGCTTGACGCTCAGCATTAAGAGGTTAGTGTTAGGACTGGTCGGCTTAGTGTCAGGATAATGTGACTGGGTGCGACATCATGCTACATGTCTGCGGCATGATGCCTCAGTGCTAGACATCACTATAAACTGCCTCACAGCAGACATCGTAGCGATATGACTGAAAAATTGTTAAAGCTACGTTAAAAATCCTAATGAAACAAACAAACAAACAAAAGTAGTAGTTACTTTATAAGCAATAGTACTCTGCGTTGATAATAAAACAAAACGTTATATAAAGATACCTTAACGGCTGAGTCTCTCATCGCACTTTTGGCGAAATCATTCCATATAGCAGGAACTGTAATGACCCATCTAATTTTTTTCTCATCTATCACTGGTTTCCTTTCTGCACCTTTTGTCTGATCTTTCCCAATGTCTCTCGCTTTTTGTTTGCCATCATATCTGTCAAATCTTTTGAGACAATCCTCTTTTAATCCCTCTATGAATTTGGACATTACTAAGGTAAATGGCTTGTGCCGTCCACCTTTGTCCTCAACTTGATCTTTAAGGTTTTCTGGGGTTTCGTCAGTCGTGAAATCCTTTATATATGGAGTAGAGATGCAAATAAGCAAATGTCTCTATTCACCAAATAAAATTGAAGAAACGAAACAACACTGATTTTAAATTCCTCTAATATTGATAAAAACAAATGGAAGTATTTCAGCGTGTAGGTTCTTCATGAATTTAGATATTTTCAATATTTTACTACAAGCTAAATGACAGTTGCGACATGGTAAAGCAGCTTTTGCATTCCAGTTAGGAAGAATAGAGAAGCAAGACGTAACAAATAACAAATCGTCAGAATGTTATATTCCACCTGTTAAATATTTGGCTAAATTAGTAGCGCTAGTATGTCATTGTGACCACATCGTGCCTGTGATGATAAGAACCTTCCACAGTGAGCACAGCCATCACATATCACGACTGTGCACGGAACAGTGTCAGAATTACTCTGCTAAATGCAAAAGTAAGTACCGTTGACACCTAAGCCAACAATAAAAACGGCAAAGTAAATGTGTAACTTATGTGTCACAATGTTATGCTATCGAGTCAATGAGTTCCATAACCAATTAAATTACCTACGTATAATATCATCATAATATAGTTCACTAACCTTTCTATAGAGAATCATTTTGAAGTATGTGAAGAAGTGATATTCACATTCAGTTCCTGTATCGCATAATCGTAAATATTTTCTTTCTGCATCTTCGCCAATAGCAATCCGCTCTAATGTATCGCACTTGAGAAGCAAACACGTGCTTGTTTTATGTGTATTGTTTGAGCTGCCCCAACTATCACTCATCCAGATGTCCCTAGGGTTCTCCTTGAAATCGCTGCTGAACTGATATGCATATCCTGAGTACGTGCTCCCAATATCAAGGGCAATAATGATCTCTGGCTCCATAACTTCTGTCTACCGTACAAATCCCTATCTATCTCTTATCTCACTTTCCTGCTGCCTGTAACTTCAAAACAATTACAGAACACATTTATAAATAAGAAACATATATATTACAATGAGAAATAAAAATATTAACCACATAGTTATAAATATCAAAGTAGATTTGCTACCTGCTCGGTGATCAATGTACCTCATAAATGATTTTATTTGACATTACAAGTATGTTCTTAGCTACACTAGCCGTGAAGAAAGGCCTTTCCTTGTTCGATCGACGGAGGTCTGACCAGTGTCATTAGGAATCCATTACTTGCTACCACACCAAAGAGTGTTTCATGCCATAATTTGTTTACGTGTTTATGTGTTATAAAGTCTGATACCGTGAAGCATGTAACAAATTTGATCTTAGGTCTCACTGGATTGTTTTATATTTTGACATCTGCCTAATGTTTAAGGTAGAAGGCTTGAGCCTCATTATCACACTTCTAGCATGTTTAAATTCACAGGATTGGAAATGGATTCATTTGTTGGTGACTGCCTGTCACTGATAGAGTAGCATTGGAGATCAAATGCGGAACTAGGGCTTCATATGAGTTGCCAACTTGGCTTAAGTATTTACATTTGTCTGCTACGGGAAATATTCAAAATATCTCTTTCCTGTCCAAAATGAATGTAAAAAAGTGAGGTTGGTGGCAGTGTTGTTTTAGTAGTATAAAAGCCACTAGTTGCATAAGAAATTAACTTTAATACCTAAGCCAGAATCTTACATGCATCCTTACAACAAAAGTCATTAGTTAATTTATATTTGTATCTTTAATGTAATATTATAATTTTTTGCAATAGGTCCTCGTCGGATGAAAATTTGCCAAAACAGTGTCCAGTGAGACCCTATGGAGGTCCGACTTGTGTCGTTAACAATCCATTACATGCTACCACACCACAGAGTGTTTCTTACCAGTTTGTTGACATGTGTTATAAAGTCTGATACTGTGAAACCTGTAACAAATTCTATCTTAGTGAGAAACATTGGCCCATCATGTATTAATAAGGCGATCGGGTGTCTAATTGACGGAGGCTGTAGCCACTAAAAAGGTTGTGTTTCGATGAAATTATATATTACCAAAAGTATCGAATGAGTTCGATTATTATAGACATCCACCTAATGTTAGACGACGTAAATTGGATTAGCAATTTTACCACCTCAAAGATTACATTAATTAACAATGTTTAAGGAGACTGATCATGTGGCCTAAGTGGTTAGAGTGTCCGCCTCGGATGCGGCAGGTGCAAACCGCAAGCCAGTTGCCACACTATTCGCTAAGCATTGCGTTAGAAATGGTAGACCTGGTATCAGGTTAATGTGACTTAATGTTACATGTCTGCAGCACGATGCCCAGTTTCTGACATCACTACATTACAAATCCAAATCATACATACATCATTACATACGTGCGTGCGTGCGTGCGTGCGTGCGTGCGTGCGTGCGTGCATGCATACATACATACATCCATCCATCCATCCATCCATCCATCCATCCATCCATCCATCCATCCATCCATCCATCCATCCATACATACATACATACATACATACATACATACATACATACATACATACATACATACATACATACATACATACATACATACATACTGTGACGGGGCAAATTTTTTGCGATCCATCTTGAACCCATTCGCTGAGACCATTAATTATATTTCTAGAGAATGGGCGCAAATCAATCGTCACACTGCCGTATCGAAATGTCATTTCGGAGGGGGGGGGGTGTCCTATCCTAATAAAAAGCAATTGTTTGAACAACAGCCAGACGGACTATTAGGGGCATGGTAAACTTCATTTTCATGGTAGAGTTGTCAAAGTTGAGAAATCGCAGAAACTTTGTTCCTCAAACTACCAGGTCAAGCTGAAACGACTGTGACTCAACTGGTAAAAAGGGGACGGTAGAGATATTTTATTCTGATTGGTTACGTCAAAATGGGGGGGGGGTTCTCACCCAAAATTACTATGATTTTATATCGTCTCATCCAGAATTGTAATCAGTCTAAACTTTGCCTGCGAGAGGACAAAGTGAAAATCAGTAATGACTCTGGAGATTTGAAAAAAATTGCTTCGTAAAAAGGTGTTGTCCTAGCAATCAGGCGAAATGTTTTGGATCGACGTTTGCAGCAAAGGTAGTGTGGAAATTCCATGTAATTTGTTGAAGCGAGATAATGCTTTGCTGAATTTATAGGTATTTCCATGAATTTTGAGTTATGCATAAGAAGTCGTACATTAATCTTTAGATAAGTTTGACGAATTGTTTAATTTGTTATCGTGTTTGCATAAACACTAGGTTTTTTGAACTGAATGCATTACTTTACTTAATATGATTACGATAATAGATGTCACTTCATCAAATTTAGAAGAATTCACGTATGATTTAGAGCTAGTGTGAAATGACGTAACTGATTACTTGTGGCGGGCTAAGAACCGCTAGGTCTCGTGTGATCTGTATTATTGAGTGATGTTAATGCGTGACAAATTAGCCATTCGACTAACTAGGGTCATTTTAGTACATAAGGAGTCGAATTCGAGTGATAGTCCTCTCATCTGTTTAATACTGATAGAAATATTTGATAATGAGCGTGGATATTTCGAAATACCCGTTATCATATATAACACGAAATTTAGCTTGTCTCTATCTGTATTTATTAAAAAGGAAGAAAATAGACTTGACGTACAATCTTGAGAGGCAAATTCAGAGTGCAATCTGAGACGGAAAAATCTGAAAAGTGGAACCATATGACGCAATCGTGATACGTATGAAAACTGGATATCGAAAGGATGGATTGTTAAGAGAGAGGAATCCGGAAATCCAGGCGCTGAAACAGGTTATGAAATTATACAAGTCGTTGAATTCGATTGTTCACTTGTCTTACGATGAACTAAAGCTATCAGTAAACAAATCTTATTTGAATCCATTTGTGCTTTCCTTTGCAAATCGAGAAAGTTTTGTTTCTAAAAACTGAGATATTTTTAATGTAAAGACTTCAGATAGATGTTTTATGTAATTGATTAAATTGTTTGTTTATCTGTACGGGATTAGTGTTTGTTTGTTCGATATATCTGCTCTCATATATATATATATATATATATATATATATATATATATATATATATATATATATATATATATATATATATATAAATATATATATGTGTGTGTGTATAATAATAGCGTTACATATATATGTATACATACATACCAAATTACATACATACATACACACACACGCACGCACTCTCTTACACACACACATATACATGCATGCATACATACATACATACATACATACATACATACATACATACATACATACATACATACATACATACATACATACATACATACATACATACATACATACATACATACATACCAAATTACATACATACATACACACACACGCACACACTCTCTTACACACACACATATACATACATACATACATACATACATACATACATACATACATACATACATACATACATACATACATACATACATACATACATACATACATACATACATACATACATACATTCTCAACTGATATTTATTAAAGTTCATCTATATTTACCATATTCGACATGCGACATGTAGTCTGGTTGGGTTGTTATATTATATATGACGTAGTGAAATTTATTTGTAAATTTTGATGAAGCTTTGATGTAACCTATTTGCATGACTATCCAAATCTTCAATAACCTATTTACATAACTATGCTTATCTTCAATAACCATTTACATGACTATGCATATATTTCATATCCTTTCTACTTGACTATGCATATCTTCCATAACCTATCTCCATGACTATGCATGTCTTAAATAACTTGTCATCATGACTATGCATATCTTCTGAAGCCTATTTACTTGACTATGCATATCTTCAATAATCTATCTACGTGACTATGCATATCTTCCGTAACCTATCTACATGATTATGCATATCTTCAATAACCTATCTACATGTCTAAGCATGTCTTCTGAAACCTATTTACATGACCATGCATATCTACAATAACGTATGTACATGACTATGCATATCTTCAATAATCTATAAACATGACTATGCATATCTTCAATAACCTATCTACATGACTATGAATATCTTCAATAACCTATCTACATGACTATGCCTATCTTTAATAATCTATCTACATGACTATGCACATCTTATATAATCTATCTACATGACTATGCATATCTTCAATAACCTATCTACATGACTATGCATATCTCAATAATCTATCTACATGACTATGCATATCTTCAATAACCTATCTACACGACTATGAATATCTTCAATAACCTATCTACATGACTATGAATATCTTCAATAACCTATCTACATGACTATGCATATCTTCAATAATCTATCTACATGACTATGCATATTTTGAATAATTTATCTACATGACTATGCATATCTTATATAATCTATCTACTTGACTATGCATATCTTCAATAACCTATCGACATGACTATGCATATCTTCAATAACCTATCTACACGACTATGAATATCTTCAATAACCTATCTACATGACTATGAATATCTTCAATAATCTATCTACTTGACTATGCATATCTTCTATAACCTATCTCCATGACTATGCATATCTTCCATAACCCATCTACATGACTATGCATATCTTCAATAACCTATCTACGTGACTATGCATATCTTCAATAATCTATCTACTTGACTATGCATATCTTCTATAACCTATCTCCATGACTATGCATATCTTCCATAACCCATCTACATGACTATGCATATCTTCCATAACCCATCTACATGACTATGCATATCTTCAATAACCTATCTACATGACTATGCATATCTTATATAACCTATCTCCTTGACTATGCATATCTAAAATTACCTCTTTACATGACTATGTCTATATGTATACTTGGTAATTTTTAGCATATTATATTGAAAAAAGGTTGATAATATTAATCCGGTTTATACTGTCATGCTATTGCAAAAGTTATATTTTGTTGGACATTAACTATATATATTGCCTATCAACAAACATCCTTCAAAGCTCTATCTACGGCTTAGATGACACCACATGAAAGGCTGTTCCCTAACATTCGAATAGTATCTCATTGTATTGTATCGTAAGGCGAAAACGACTTTTGTATTTTTTAACATTGCCTGAATTGTCTGCCAATGAACATTCGGATAACAGTTTTATTTACTGACATCTACAGTAAAAACACGTTTCATTTTTGTATTAAAAATAACCCTACATTTGAATTCTACAATATTTTATGTTACATTTATATAGTATTTTTAACATAAATAAATCAATCATGAAATATGGACACCTGCCTTTAAAAGTTTGCAGAGTTCAAGCAATCCTTCATTATAATGGAGACTATTAGTTAGATCAATTCTTGTTTCCAATTGTATAAAATAATCAAATTAAATATGCATTTCAAAGGAAACTGATCTCTATAGAAGAACCAATATATATATATATATATATATATATATATATATATATATATATATATATATATATATATATATATATATATACATATGTATATATATATATATATATATATATATATATATATATATATATATATATATATATATATATATATATATATATATATATATATATATATATATATATAAACTATTTTGTTTCAAATTAAAGCCTCAAGATTACCATGATTAGTGAATTAATTCCACACATGATTTCAGCCTCTATAAAAATTATGACTATGACATTTTTCTGTCGGAATTTGACGAATACCAGTACCTTTTCTCATCCAGCTATCAATCAAGGCAGTGCAATCAAAACATCCTCTACAATCAAGCACTTACAATATTATGATGTGTTCTGATAGCATATTGAAAGATAAGAGATGCAGCGAGCTATCCAATGTCTGAAAAAGTGGGGCCTACAACACCATTTCCAACTGTGACCTCAATAAATGCAAGGGAAACTAAATCCTGAGACAAATACCTGACTTGCTCAAGTTCAACCCTGAGAGTTAACATGTACGTTTTATCATTAAACAGCTAATATAAAACCATACAATCATGTGTGTGTGTGTGTGTGTGTGTGTGTGTGTATGTGTGTGTGTCTGTGTGTGTGTACCCCAAAAGGCTTCCATTTCATCCGTTTGTCAATCAGTTTGCATTGCTATCGATCAATCATCTACTACATAAAGAACAATATATTCACCCCCTCGACCTAAATCACGTATAATTAGTATGCATTAGTCATCCATGAACAGCGAGTCATCCTCACAATTGTTAATTAACTGATATACTATTCCGGCACCTTCGGATTCTTCTGTCACAATGATTGCTTGTTCCATTTCTAAGTTTATCATACTTAAATTACTGACAAAAGAATTTTAGTTCCACATAAGCAGAAACATTTTGTTTCAGTTATTTCTGATATTAATTAATATACGCTTTTATTTAAGTGCTTCTCCTTGTTATTCAGCCTATTCTTTTCCTCTTCAGGATTGGTCAACGACTTCATGGTTTGCATATTCGTGGTTTTGTTTGTTTTTATGAGAAATCGTATTTTACCGTAATATTTAAAAGCTTTCCAGAAAAGTTTCACAAGACTGTTGTTGCTGACCTGTATTTTGTTACAAACTATTCGTTTCCTTTTGTTAACTAGTTTATTCGGCCTGATTTTTCTTCACTAATGTTGCCACGTCCTTATTATTGCTACTGCCTTCAGCTAATCTTGTCAGTATAGAAGCATGTTCTGAAAGATGTTTTACCCAAGCGGTTTCCTCCTGCAGCAATTTCTTATCATGATCCATTGTAAGGGTAAAATTCCATGGTCACAGTCGAGTCCAGTATCCAACCGATGAAGAGGACCGCAACAACTTGAAAGTTTTGGCTATTATTTCTGCAGAGTTTTTCCCAAACGAATTCTATGTAGCAACACTAATTTCAATATCTGAATTTCGAATGATGAAAAGTTGTATGTAACTACGAGTGAATTGAAAATTATCTCCATTTAATGCTATGTAAGATTGGTTTAATGTGTTACAAGCCTAAAAAATATATTGATTGTGGCCATGGTTACTGTCAGTGGCTTTTGGAGTACGGTTTATTTGAGATTCAGTGATAGTCAATTATTTATTATTAGGTAACCAAAATTATAGTGGTTGTGAATAAAGCAAATAGTCATGATAACATACTAGGACAGTTGATTCTGATTAATAAATTTATTTTGTATAAATAATACCATTAAGCTCGTAATCAATTCCTTATTCGTGTCCGATATTTATTTGCTTTGACATTTCAATCAGATAAAAATCTAATATTGAAAGACGTTGCTTATTATTGTATTTCAAAGTAAATAATCCCCATCAGCATGTTTTGTTTGTTTAATGGAGCAGCAGAAGTAGTGTGTCTAGAGACCCCGAAAAAAAATTACACTCAATTTACTTGTCGTGAATTAGGATCAAACGATTGATATAATCTTCCTTATTAACACATGAGAGAGAACAGTTTCCACCATAAGACCATGTTTAACAGAAATAAAGTATCCAACTGTTTAGGTAGATTAAAATAAGTGCTTTATCAAGATATTATAAATGAATAAATGATTGGCTTAGGAATTATGGTGATGTGAATGATTACAGAGTCAAGAAATTGAATGTCACCCATCTCGGGATTACATCGAATAACATTGGAACTCTGGATGATTTGATAATAAAACAACGTGTTATACATTCCTGGCTGGATAGACTTTGAGAATTGACTAGTGCAATCTTTATATTCACTTAAATATAAGAATTTGAAGCAGAATGGTAGATTCTGCTGTTGCAGATAAAGGTGAAATTTTCATTCAACTAAATTTCCCTTTGTACAATTTGAAACAAAATAAGGTTGTACATGAATAGTATGACACTTGATTTCCTCCTATAAATATTTACCGAATGATGCTTTTAAGAGGTAGATTATACAGCAAGATCATTTTGGAATTAAGTAGACGTTTGTTATGATACTTCTGTTTTATACACCATTCCGGTTGTTCATACAATAATATATTATTGTTCTAATGTATGACGGGGAATCAAATTTCAATAGTGTTTAAGTACAAACCAGAAACGGACGATAGCCCAGACGATCCATGTGTATTTATTTTCCATTGATTCCTAGTACAATAAGAGTTGTCTAGATTAGAACACTTTTTCTATCCATCGAATGTAATCGACAAAAGACATGACAGCAAAGGCAATATTTAAATAAAGAGATGCTTGTGTTGCTATTGATTACAAATTGTCGGATTACTTAAACTGTTCCCTGGTAACTATTTAAACTGATCAATTTTAAATCATTCAGAAAGTTTTAATTCGGAGGTTTAAGTGCAAACGTGCATTTCGTTTGTTCGAATCTAACATTTGTCTCATCTTCCTAATGTTTTATATCTTGCAAATCTAAAACACAATCTAACTAGAATAACTTGATGATATAATACTTAACTTATTAAGTGGTATACACTATTAAGTTGTGTTGAATGTGTTTGTGACAATCATGTCTGAAGATATTGTTTTATATCTTCATAATTTATTATAATAGTAAATGTCTAATTTTTTGTAATAAAAATATGTTCCTAAAATATCAGTTATAAGTTATTTGGTATTATCATAGAATAATTCAGAGTTAATACTATAGATAGATATCTATTTTAGTACGAATCTTTTACTTGTTGTTCGTCCGCCAATTCGGCGAGGATCTCTCTAGTCATCAATGGGTTTAGAGGCATTGGTTTTGTTCAGTTGCGTGTGCAGGTGGCTGATGAGGCCAACCCTTGTACAGAATGTTCGTTTGCATAAGGGACAGGAGATGAGTGGAACATCTCCAGAAGGGTTAATAGCACGTGCTTTTTGGGTTTGCTTCATCAGCTCTGCAGCTGATGTCCTTCTAGATTCGCACAACTTTGATCCTTTTTTAACAGAGGAACGCCCAGTCACTCTATCGCTTGCTGTTTAGCCTCACGACTTTCAATGCAGCTTTCAGATTGTCTTTGAAGCGTTTTGTCTGACATCTTTATGATTGTTGTCCTTGTTGTAGCTCGCCATAGAAGAGTCTCTTAGGCAACCGGTGGTCTGGCATGTGTACAACATACCTCATCCAGCGAAGCTGGCACTAGATGGTGTGGTTGCTGGTGAGACCAGCTTTAGCATGTTCCTCAGTGTCTGGAACCTTGTCCTTCCACTTGATGTTGAGGATTTTCCTGAGACTTGTGGTTTGAAATTAGTTCAGCTTCCTGGCATGGATTTCGTACACCGTCCATGTTTCGCATGCGTAACATTGAGTGGGGAGCACACTTGCTACGTAGACATTTTGTTTGGTCTGGATGCTGATGACTCTTCTATTCCAGACGTTGGCATACAATTCGCTACGTTACGCTGTCTCTGGTAATGCGAAAGTTCAAGACATCTTAAATACTGACGCTCTGTGACAGTGTGCTGCGAAGGTAGGTGATGCAGTTCACTACGTTGAATTTTTGGCCGTTGATGGTGATGTTGTGCTTAACATAGGGCTTTCCATGGGCCGGCTGATGTATGACTTCAGTCTTCATGATACTGATAGTGAGACCGAAGCTTATGCAGGAGCTGGAAAACTTGACAACGCTGCATTGCAGGTCGGCCTTTGATCCAGCATTCAGGGCGCAGTCATCAGCAAATACGAACTTCTTGATGATATCTGTGATAGCCTTGGTTTTCGCTTGAAGCCTCCTGGGATTTAATATTTTTCCATCTGTACGGTGCTTTCTGAACTCTAACCTTTCCGTCTCTGAAAGCATTACTCCGTATGGTGGAGAACACTAGACTGAACAGTGACGGTGACAGAACACAACCTGGCTTGACGCCATTGATTACTGGGAATGGCTCAAATATCTCTTCATTGTCCTGGACTCTTGACTGCATGCCATCGTGGAAATGCTGCACAATGGATATACATGTTTTTGGGCATCCGGACGTAGCCTTTACCTTCAACAAGCCTTCTCTGCCGACAGCATCAAAGACCTTTGCCAAATCGACGCAGATAGTGAAAAGGTCAGTATTTTGCCATTAATATTTCTCTTGTAGCTGCCTCGCATTAAACACCATGTCGATGGTGCCACGTTCTTTTCGGAATCAAGACTGGCTTTCTGGCAGTAGTCCCTGGTCAAAGTGTATAGTAAGGCGGTTCAGTAGGATTCTGGCAAGTATCTTTCCTGCAATTGAGAGCAAGGAATTACCCCGGCGGTTGCCGTAGGCCTGGCATTTTCCTTTGCGCTTATACAGGTGGATTATGGAAGCGTTTTTGAATTCCTGTGGGATCGTATCTTGCTGCCACATCAGTAAGACAGTTGGATGAGCAATTATATCAGGGATGTGACCCCTTCCTTGTAAACTTCAGCTGGAATGGAGTCTGAACCAGGTATTTTGCCACTGGAAAGCAGATGAATCGCTTTCCGTGTCTCCAGCAAGGTTGGAGGGTCATTCAGTGCTTCGTTGATGAGTAATTGGGTGACACGACAGATAGCTTCATCATTGATGGATGAAGGGCAATTCAGGACCCTGTCAAAGCGTTCAACTCATTGTTGAAGAATCTTTCTCTTTGTAAGTAATTAGTGTGTTTCCATTTGCGCAAACAAGGGGGATGATCCTGAGGCTGTAAGTCCATACACTTCTTTCAGAGCATTGTAGAAGTGCTTCATGTCATGATGGTCTGCGTCAAGTTCTTCAATACTCAATCAATCAGGAACTATTTTAGTCTGGCCTTTCAAAACATGACGCCACTTATTATCCGTGCTTTAATGTAATATCCATACTGCAAGAAAAAAAAGTAGTGGCAAAGATTCACTTGCGTTTTCTTTTGTATATTCTGATGAAATCAGAATCACAATGAAATTTCATCACACATTACAAAAGTCAGCATCATTACTGTCTTTCGCTCAAGAATTTCTTTAAATAGCAAGGGTTCAACCATTCGCACTGTTTTTCATCTCGTCCGCCTTCTTGGATTTTTCTGCTGATTTGACCTAGTCTTCTATTTCTGCTTCTGAATGTTCGATCTCTTTTTCTCCTTTTTCTTGAAACACTATCAAAGTAAAATTCCTGACATAAATAACATTATCTTTACATTATATGTGTCATCTGTTTTAAGAAACGTTCTTGACACCACATGGACGAACTGATTGCACGTTCCTTTCCTTACATATATATCATGTATCTGAACAATTATCCTGAGAGGTGTGGGCAGAAGACGTGATGAAAGTAAGCTTTCAGTTTCAAGTTCTGTTCATCTCTGTCCAGAAGTGTTATTTGTTGCGACGTTTACTGATTGGAAGCAGGAATAAGAGTATTCTTTTTTATCTATGGATGCTTTATGTATGGAGAGAAAAGTGTAACCTAATAAAATTAAATTTTAATCACCTACCATCATTAAAGAGAAATCAGAAGCTATACGCCGATGACGTTTTGTGTCGTCCAGCACTCTCCAAGAAATCTTGGAGGATTGTCGGGCTAATGATTTTGAAGATGTGATTGGTCATATCCGGAACCATTTACGCCCAATAGACAAGGAGAGCCAAGATTAGCCAAAAATGAAAATCTTTCGGTAGCTACTGAATATTGTTTTCATTTTCCAACTACCCAAATGTGACTTACTGGAACTTTAGAATGTCGGCGTACAATTACAATGTTAAATTTAAACAGCTGAGGTCCCCATGTTCTCATTTCATTGTGTGTACTGTTCATATATGTCACGAGGAATCTCTTGCTAAACGAAATCATACGCACCACACGACATCCAAAACCTAAAAAGAATCTATTTGGAATATGTTATTTGAACAGTACCGGGAATCACGAAGACTTGAAAAAGTGTCGTTGACTTTCTTCTAAGGATTTTGGTCTAACACTGATGACACATGTACTGGCATGACAAGTCTCTTCTCAGCTAATCAATGTCATTCCATTTCAACATTTTCTAATAAGATTCAGAGTACAAATGATTAATTTGTTTTTACCGTTCAGGACCAAGTTATTATTTGCGTTTTATTTGAATCTGTCCAAAATAGATAATAGTGCGTGCTCAACGATCTAGAGGTAAATTCGGAATGTAATTATCTGATACGTCTATTTATATTTAGGTGAATGCCTTCTAACTATATATGCTATTTAAAACTAATCAGTTTTTTTTTATAGCATTCCGAAATCAGTGGTTAAACCATCTATTGTTCAGTGTACAAACAGTGATGATAAAACCTCGCAAAAGTTAAACTATTTTTGCTATTGTAATGAATGTGTTACCTAAAAGCAGCATTGTAGTGTAGGAATATCCTACTATTAAAAGGCTTTCTTAAGAATCAAATATTTTAAGGATACCAATTTTCTATATTACGTGCAGCAACATGTTTATTACTGGTAAATAAATATATTAACATTAACCATTGGCAGCTCTGCAGGTGGTTAAAGCTTAGATTGCATGTATGTCAAGACAGATTATTACATGAATGTAAAGTTTAATCCACAAAAAGTGATATACCAATTTCATAATTTCGGTAAGTATTGTCTACATTCTGTACCACTAGTTAATTTAATATATATTGGAAGTAAAGATTATTTCTTTAATGTTTGGTTGTGGGTCTGTATGACATCTTACGTTAATGATAAATTGTTTTTAAATTTATTTAGTTTGACAATATGGGTCATTATGTTTCTAAAGTGCAATGCAATGTTAACATGTTCATATGTTTAACATTATTTGTCTCTATGCACTCTTACTTGAAATTTAATGTTAAAACGACATGCACTAACTAGAAGACTTCAACCTAGCATTATACTAGCCATCATCCACACTATGTTATCAACACTTGTAGATATGAGTGACCATCCCTATTATCTATTATCCATCACAAAGTTATGTGCTGTCCAAAACACACTCTATTCAACAGATTTTGTTTTGAGTGAATATCATCGCATTCAAATCGGATCAAGTGTACATTTGTTTAATAAGTCAAATGTTTGTGGTTTTCAATTTTCATTTTCCTATATTCAAAGTTCGTTTCTTAATTTTCATTTTAATATTTAGCTTTTAATTTTTATTCTTTAAGCTTCAATTGTCATTTCATAAATTTTCCTTTTCGCATTTAGTTTTTCTCAAACTTTTGTCTTCAATTTTATTTGCAGTATTTTAAGTTTTAATTTTAGTTTTCACTTTTCTTCAATTTTCATTTTCATTGTTTTTCAGTTTTCATTTTCAAATTTAATTTTTCCAATTTCACCATTTTAAAGTTTCATTTTAAAAATTACGTTTCCGATCTTCATCTTCTTTATTCTTCTTATTGTTTTCATTATGAATTTCTATTTTCAAATTGATATCCCAACAATCATAATCAATTATTTCTTCTTCAATTTTGAATTTCATAATTGTAATTTTAAATTTCATTTTCAAATAGTTATTTTCAATTTTCATCTCAAATTAAGTTTCTCTATATTTTCTTTTTCTTTAAATTGTTGGTTCTAATTTTCACTTTTAGTTTCTCTTTTCAAAGTGTCATATCCAAACTAATTTTTCCAATTTTCACAGCTTAATGTTAATTTTCAACTTTAATTTTTTATTTTAAGGTGATGATGTTACTTGGGATATAATATTTCATGTTCCAAATGAAAGACTGTAGAGAAAGTAAAATTGTATTTTGAAGATTGAAAATGATAGGAGCAGTTAAAGGCTAAAGTTTTATTTATGAAGACAGAAATCTGCTCTCAGTTGCATATCACACAATTTCGCATGAGTGCTAGCATTGCTATGTGAAGGCCAAAGTAATTCCATCGTTGCCAAACGATTCTAAGTAGAACATCGTTTTATTTTCGCTAACATTTATTGGGTAATATGCATACTTTGAGTAAATAGGCACATATAGATTTGCGTTGGTGTCCTTTAGAGGAAAATCAGGGTTCTTTAGAAATTTTGGACCCTCTGAATACTTACCCATACCTGGCCCTGTTGATACTGAGCTTCTATTCAGCTCATAATAAAACAAATTTATCTGCTGAAAAGGAATTTAACTTTCAGTAAACTATTGAATTCCACAAAAAGTTAATGATTATACCGGATAGATAGATAGATAGATAGATAGATAGATAGATAGATAGATAGATAGATAGATAGATAGATAGATAGATAGATAGATAGATAGATAGATAGATAGATATTTTTACGTATATTTGATTTAAATCATTTATTTTTGTTTGTCAGATTCAAATTTGACATTTTTTATTTAAAATTCGTTAATTGGGAGATATCTTTTTTAGAAAATTGGGATGATCTATACTCTACTTGTAAACAACAGATGTTGACCTTGCTTCAAGGCTGATTAACAAGCTTTTAAAATGATTGGCTGATTCCAAGGACATCTTTTTATTTTTAATTCTTGGGGGTGAGAAGTGGCTGATTCTCATAAGGTGTATACGTGACTTTGTAAACATAAATTTGTTCTAAAGCTTCTAGAATATCACGTGACCCCTTCCTGTTTACGTAAAAACCAGTATATAGTTGTGTTTGAGAGCGATCTGTTTCAGTAGAAGATTTGGGCTTTTAGATTACTAAGTTGTATTGTTCGAGTTATTGAAAATTATTTCAATTCGTTTGTATCAAGAGGATTTTATTGTGTTATTGATCTTGAAAATACTTGTGCTCATTGAAATTTCATAAGACTAGAACTGACTTCATCATGTGACATCGTCTTCCAAATTGGATTGCTTTGTCAAGATTCGAACCGGCAACTATTAGAACATTTTACTATCAGGACTCTTGCAATTCCATTAGTGGATTATACTTGTGAATTCTTTTTGGATTAATTTTGGATTTGATTCTTAAAACCGTAAGTTTATTTTTCCTTTTCTGAAAATATTTGTATTCAAAAAATTTTATTAAGTTTTTACAAGATTGTTATTCTCACTCTTTCTGTGTTACTGTTTATTCGAGCCTACGCACGTAACTATATATCTATATCTATATCTATCTATCTATCTATCTATCTATCTATCTATCTATCTATCTATCTATCTATCTATCTATCTATCTATATATATATATATATATATATATATATATATATATATATATATATATATATATATATATATATATATATATATATATACATATATATATACCTTCTTATTTTATCATGTGTTGTCGTAGTATATGTATATATATATATATATATATATATATATATATATATATATATATATATATATATATATATATATATATATATATATATATATATATATATATATATATAGACAGACAGACAGATAGATAGATAGATAGATAGATAGATAGATAGATAGATAGATAGATAGATAGATAGATAGATAGATAGATAGATAGGTAGGTAGGTAGGTAGGTAGGTAGGTAGGTAGATAGATAGATATATAGATAGATAGATAGATAGATAGATAGATAGATAGATAGATAGATAGATAGATAGATCGATCGATAGATAGATAGATAGATAGATAGATAGATAGATAGATAGATAGATAGATAGATAGATAGATAGATAGATAGATAGATAAAAAGATATTACCCAAACGATTGTCAAGTGAAAAAATCTCCCCATTATAATTACCCTATGTGTGTGATTGTGTAAAAGTTTGTTTCCGCGCGCGCGCGTGTGTGTGTGTGTGTGTGTGTGTGTGTGAATTTAACACCCGAGAGTTTTGCATAAAATTTGTATATCGAAACCAAAAACCGGAACATATAAGCCAAAAAGTGTTAAAATTACCTTTTTACTTGCCTCTGTTGCAGCTAAGAAGATGACGGTACGATATCAAAAGCATTCTTAATCGAATAACACGTAACAGTGGGGAAAACAACCACTCCATGGAATGCACTTAGCATAGAAAGGATATCCATCCAGATTCAAATATTTGATCACTAGTTCACAAGTCATCGACTATAAAAATTTAAATGTTAACAACTACAAAAACAACAAAATAAGCTGTCAATAGGGTGTCCATAAAATCAAATCCAGAATTTTGGTGCAGTGTGCTATTGAAGCAGCCGTTGGAAATATGAGTTCTCAACAATCATACACACTAGTTGTATTGGTTATTCTCTTGCCAATCCTTCATAGAAATATACCGACAGTAACGACAACAACAAAGATAGTTTGATCAATACAAATGAAGACAATAATGCTTCCAATCACATAAGCAGCCTTCTTCTGCAACATTTGGAAAATTATTTGGCTTTTATATCAGGTGCCACTTTGAATATAAAAACGACATAAATATAAATAATTAGTTTTATTTAACATTCCCTTGGGACAGTTCGAGAGATGCGTTCCCTAAGAACATATTATAGTGTTACATAACCAAATTAACACAATCTATACAATTAGATTAAGAAGCGTTCTGGGAATTTTTTCCTGTGGTATAAATCCTTTATTCAACTAGAGTTCAGAATGTGACTGGAGTAATTTAAAAGTGTATGCTACATTGTACTAAAAATGTGGATTTTGCATAATAATCAAAAAATGGGTGTTGGATAGTACTCTTAATGTAGAAAGTATTGTAGAAGTGGATGTTAGATACTAATCAACGCGTTAGTGTTAGATAGTAATACAAATTATATATTGGATAATACAAACAAAACAGGTGTTGGATAATATCCAAAACATTTTAACTTTACATTTCTCGTAGAGACCTAAAAATGTTTATATTTGAAAACGGTGTAAATCGTCAAGTACATTACATTTCGCGTAGCCCTAGACATCTTTCTACGTGTTAAATCGACGGATAATTTCAAAATAGAATCAAGCACATATTTATAGGGACTAATTTTGAGGTCAACTAGAACAGTGTAACATTGCAACCCCATCTAAAGTTAACTATTTAAACAATATTACCATTTACCCCCAATGCTAATTTTCAATAGAGATATCAAATGTCCTAATATGTTAAACCTATTGACAATTCTAACATAGCCTCACAGGAATCCGTAGAGGCCTCAATCGACACGCAGTGTAAACCAGACATTTTACGTTTATCATTTCACTTTGTTTGTTATTGTTTTAAAATGCTGTCAAACTAGTTAAATAAATAAACCTAATTCATCTTCAAATATTTGCAAAATCAATTGTAAGTCGAATGGTCAACTCTACCTTTAACTGAAACTTCATTTTAGAAGACAAATATTTATAAAAGTACCTGAAATTGCACTTTTTGAATATCTCCATATCTTTATATATCCGTGCACTTAATTTCTAAAAGCATCTAAGTAAAGGAGATATTTCATTGCCATTCAAAAACAGTAGATAATATATACGAAGTTAAATTACGTCTCCCTTGACGTCACTCTTTAAGATGTCAATAGATCCTGTTATATACGTTATGGGCAACAGCTAAACATACAAGTTATACAAAACAACTTGATCCGGATACTTGTTTCTCACTGTGTATGACAGTTCACGGAAATTGAATCTTGGGACATGTAATTGTTCGAGGATAATGTGATCTCCTTATGCTATCAAACGAAGGGTTGCTGCTACAAATGAGCGCAAAGCAAATATAATGTTTCCTACGTTAAGATTTCTTTACATTTAAAATATTAAAAACATGCACTTTACAGTTTGCCGGTTAGGATGATGCACGTAAGCAATTTAAATGCAGGAGCTTCTGCGGGTTAACCATTTAGACTTACTTGCGTGGTTTCGCATCATAGATATCTCACATTTATTTACGCCACATCCCACCCTGCAATAGTGCTAGATCTGCACATGTATATTATACTGATTATGATGTTATGATCTACCCTAAACGGTTAATAGATAATGAATGGAGAATTCTTTAGATGTTGTTATTAAAATTCTACCTTGATTACACACACCTGCTCAAATGTACATTGCATATAAATATATATTATGACGAGGATGAATCTAAAATCGATATCAGATACTAATCAGATAAAAGGTTTCGACTGACGTCATCAGACCAGAGTTATCTCAAGTCAAGCTGTTGAAACTAATATTTTATGTATATCAATAGATTTCTCAATTGATCAGTACGTAACGCATGGTGGCTTTACAGCATTTCGACAACTATAATACTGTGTACCTGTGACACTTCATTCTGTAGATATAGACAATATGTCCTAAACCTAAACTAGAGACACTCAAGACTACAAACGTGTCTCGTTGTTTTTTTTTATATCTATGCCAAAGGTTACTGTGTATTGTTGTAGCTATGGGCTTTTATTGTTGTCGTTTTCGTTGTTAGGAATTAAGTTCCTCGTTTAATCTTTCTCCATATAAAAATAAATATATGCAGTGTTTTGATGTGCCTCTATTTATACTTGGCTTATCCACGTACAAATGTATTTACAAATGTTCCCTAGGTAACGATCACAAAACCTATACATTGGGTAGGTGTAGGTTTGAAAAATGGGTTCGATGGGGTAACACATTTTTAAGACACATAATCATATGTGAGGATTATAGATTTTAGTACTTAATCATTCATGTTCAAACAGTATGCAAATATCATCTCGCTCTCCCAACATCAAAAACACATACGTGAGCGCGTAAGGTCCATAGCCAGCGAATGTTTTTTTGCTGACAAATAAGATATATCCAATACCACAGAAAACACTAGTAATAATGATAATAGCAGCTATCAACTTATTATTAAACATCACACCCCGCCCCATTCTAAACACACACACACACACACACATACACACACACACACACCTGTATCCGCCATATTGTGATATTGACTAAACCACCACAAACGCTTATATGTGGCAAACGATATTGTCAACAAAAATAATAATTTGCTGATGATTAAAATATATGCAGTGCTACTGAACAAATACTAGATTTGATGTCACAAGCATAAAAAAAAACTTCTATGATATTTTACCTACCTTTCTATTATCTGCAGTGTCTGGCCTTTTAATGGTTGTGAAATACTAGGAACAGGAAGAAATATTACTGAACAAGAAGGGACACGTTAAAGGATATATTGACAATGAAATGTGGGCCACGAAAATCAATACATCTTATTTATGCAGTATGAAAGGGTATAACAACGAAGAAAGGATCATAGGAGACAAGTATTTTAAACAAATACATGTACAATGGATTAATATATAATTGAATTAGTTTTTTTATTTATTTATTTAGGTTAAAAATAAACATTCCAATATAGTGAGATACATTTTTTGTTGGTCATATTTTGATGTTAAATCAGTTCAGATCTTAGATTAATTTGTAATTTCCTACAGTTATGAGGTAGCGTCATTGTTTTAAGGCTGATGTCTCGCTAATATAGATGTTCCGCACACAGTGGAAGCTACTTCATTTAAAAAGGGTACCAGTTCCTCTGTTGTTTTTAATATCCTGAAAACTCAGTTCAAGCTCAGAAACATTTGTGTAAGATGGGTCTCTCATTAGTCTACGGCTGAACAAAACCAACCTTGGCTTGTAATCTCCAAAACAAAATATTCACCCAATGTCATAAATTGTATTAAAAACATTTGAATGAAATGGACACATGTATCTAAACATGGATTTAATGTTTTAAACCCGACGCAAGAGAAAATAGTCAAGTTTCGTAAGGAAATAAACGAGATGAGACTGTTTGACTTACTCGGACTGTAAAGATAATATTTTTCGTCTTCCTGATACCAAAGCTGACTGTCCTAAAAGTATCCCTGGACCTTATCATGTCTACATTAAGTTGGTGAAACACGCGTCCAAGCATATATATATATATATATATATATATATATATATATATATATATATATATATATATATATATATATATATATATATATATATATATATATATATATATAGAGAGAGAGAGATAGATAGATAGATAGATAGATAGATAGATAGATAGATATGTGTGTGTGTACTCGACCGGATATGTGTAACTACTTACATATAGATATATGTGTGTGTACTAGATCGTACATGTGTAACTACTTACATACCTTGATACACAATACAAGCTGTACATATGATGTTAAGTGTATTCTACCTATATATGTAGTTTATTCCAGAGGCGTAGCTAAGAGGGAGAGATTAACAGATGTTTCCCGGCACCAGACTAGTGGAGCGCCAAAATGGGCTTTGAAATAGGTTGTATGTGGAATTTTTGCTGTAGAGTTGAGGGGGGGGGGACGCAAAAGTGAATCTTGTCCCCGGGCTCCAAACACTAAAGCTACGCCTCTGGTTTTAGTCAATATTCAAATCGACAAATCGGTCTTCTCTATTTATTGGATACAATTATTTATCTTTAAAGCAAACATAAATTATTTCGCCTACCCCCAAAACCCCAACAATAAATAAAGAAGTAAATAAATAAATCAACTAATTGAAAAAGGAAATAAGATAGAATGGATTCTAATTAGCTTATTGTTTCTTCAAATATATTATATTAAGCAAATGCGAAGATAATAGAACAGAGTTTAGAATTGAGATTGATAACCCATAGAAAATATTACCTTCTTGATTAGCATGCAAAAGATAGTGTAATCCAAGGCTGAGACTTCATTGATAATAAAGAAACTCCTGATGTAAAAACGATTAGTAAATACATGTATATTTCAGTGGAATTTGCAATCAAAGTTTGTAAATGTTCCAACGTTATATAATGCAATTTTATATGCATCGTGACCCGGTGACCTTGACTGTTGAATACATGTGCTGTATTGCAAAGTCCTGGTGGGAAGATGTATACATGTTTAATCAGATGTTATTCACGCAGGGAATCTATGGTGCATGTATGGGTGCTACAGTTGGTGAACAATAACGAAACCGGCATGTTGATACTCGAAGGCAAAAGAAGCAGAGATGGCGAATAGACCAACTTTCTAAAAGTCCGTTTTGGAAACTTAAGCTTCTTACAAAATCGAAACTTTAAAGTCAATAACGTCAAACCGAAGCCTCAAACTAACCCATAATTCTCTAAATGGGTAGTTTAGTATCGTTACCGTATTTTCGGACTCGGTCTTTTTCAACAAGTATGCACGCGCGTTTACCCTCCTTTACAAAGCGTACGTAGTGGAAGTCTAGGACAAAAACCGTGTTTATGTTGTGATGTTGGAATTAGTGGAGAAACAGGTGTGTGTACATGTGGTGGTAAAAAAATACAGAGAGCTTAAGCGATATTATGATTTTTTTTAAAAACAACGACAATAATGACAGAGTTAAACGAAATGCTGAAGACAGTAGAGTAAGATTTTCAAAATAATTATTTAGACAAATAATATTATTTTACAAATGGAGATACTGTCGACTAAAACAAAATAGTCGCTGCTGTTACTGATACTGGTTGTTTAAAATCTAATGCGAGGGTGGGCGTTAATATGTATCTTTGTCACAAATTTACATTCGAATGTTTCCACAGACGAATCGAGAAGAGTCTTGTGATCGATCATAATGATGACCAAAAACTAAATAACGATTTTAGTAATTTACGAGTTATCAAGCAGAATCAGAATTCTGCATGGGGTGGAACAGGAAAATATAATGTAGCTCAATATATCAGTAAATACAGAGTCTGGTGAAGAAATAATATTTACGTCGATAAAAACAGCTGGCAGACATTTTGATATTAACCCTAGTTCGGAAAAACATGTCGCAGCAAATATAACCAAAATCGGCATTTTCGCTGAAGTATAAACCAAAAATATATGGTCATTATTTGTGAAGAGAGATAACTCTGTAAAGGATACGTAATACAGTTAGAGTTATCTCGCCGGTATTTTATAGTACTCGTTTATAAATGAAAAACCTTTTTGACTCCTTCGTTACAAGACAAACAATCGGCGTTAGAAATAGTGTATTTTCAAAGAAATTCAAACAAAGTTATCTTCAGAGAATAACTCGATCGTAAGACAGGTCAATCGATGACAAAGTCCTTGACAGCGGCAAGTGGAATAACTGTATGTCAGAAATTTCATAAAATAATATTTACTTATTGAAGATTTTGTCGGTTGTTTATGTATGTATGTATGTATGTATGTATGTATGTATGTATGTATGTATGTATGTATGTATGTATGTATGTATGTATGTATGTATGTATGTATGTATGTATGTATGTATGTATGTATGTATGTATGTATGTATGCATGTATGTATGTAATGTATGTGTGTGTGTGTGTGTGTATGTTTATTTATGTATTATGTATGTATGTGTATAAACATTATCCTTGTTCTTCTGAATCTGTCGTCAGACTTTTTGTTAAATCGTGATTTTGTCAGCGATAATAACTAAGAAAAAGAGAAGAGAGAAGAGTACAAACAGCAAATAATCCACGCCTATGGTGGCGCTCTACAGTTTCGTACTTTGCATAGGGTTAGAATTTTAAAGAAAAATATTTTTCTGGGATTTCTTCACTGGTTTTACTGGCAATATAATAAAAACTTTGTATATCTTAGGTGTTGGGAGAAGAACTTTTAATTCCCTTTATTTTAATGTATCATTGATGGGTGTGATTTAGGTTCTAGAGTATACAGCTTGGGCTAACTCAAGATGTGCTCGAATAAAAAAAAACTGCTAGCTCAGCATGGTCATTTTCACTTCCTGGATTTCAGAGGTAAATTTTTTTACTTTACAGATGTTTTGTAATTTGTTCATTGTACTTTCAGAAGCTGCTATTGCCTACTTCAGCAAAATTCGTTTTCCCTAGTTTAATAACTGCTAAAGTTAGTGTACTTTTGATGAATTCTGGCATATTTTTCAAGCACATGTGAGCATTCATTTTGTTATACCATGTGCTTCTATCATATATAATTTCCACAAGTGCAGTATCCAAAGAAATATCAGCCACATTACATCAAAGTAGCATTGAGGTATGCTAACATTATCTCCATTGTGCATGTTACAAATGCAAACAACTTCACCTCACATACGTCACTATCTGAAAAGTACATACCAACTGGCGAGCGCCCCCTATTGCGTGAGCTATTTTGTATTTCCAATTATTAGTTCGCTCATATAGCAAGAGACACGCTATATCACATGGGTTCCACCCTAAACTGCTCAAACTTCAAAAGACATGCACACAATCCCGCCTTTATTCACTCTCCCGAGTTTGATGGGGGGGGGGGTGAAACAATGTTTCAGAGGGCTCCGTATTTGTATGTGTTGTCCATATGATTAGATTAGATTTTTAACATGTATGTTGTGCAGTCTATAGAATTAAGTTAGTTCAAATTGTATGTTGTGCTGTCCTTAGATTTAAGACTATACATGTACCTTTCGAGCCTGCTATAATATCGTTTGGTAATCTAGGGGTTTACGTGTGTGTGTGTGTGTGTGTGTGTGTGTGTGTGTGTGTGTGTGTGAATAGATGTACCTTCCGAGCCTGCTAGATTGTCGTTTGGCAATCTAATGTTTCACATACGTTTTTTTCGTTCTTAGATCTAAGGTAATATATGTACCTTCCAAGCCTGCTAGAATATCGTTTGGTAATCTAGGTCTTCGCATGGTGGTTGTGCTGTGTAAATATATTTTTTATTTAAATACATATTATGAAATAATTAATGCTATTATTTCTGCAATTAAAATTTTACAAACCTACGGCATAAAAATATCTGAATTAAATCCTCAAAACAATTATTTCTGATTTTGAATCATTATCAGAGCGTAGATTCAAAGATAGACATACACTACCTTACGAATATAAGTTCATTAAGCTAACTCAGCAGTCAATGTTTCTTTCGCTGGATGCAGTAAAAGAAACAGAAGTGGAGAAAATCGTATCTTTCTCACACGCGATCGAAAAAGTTAGATCAGAATTATTTCGCGAAGATGAAACAAAACAAAATTATCATTACATGTGTAAGACAACTAAAATATATTATGCCAAAAGACCATTTTATAATTTCTGCGATTACTGAAGTGTGTGTGTGTGTGTGTGTGTGTGTGTGTGTGTGTGTGTGTGTATGTTGTTGTTGTTGTTGCTTTAAAGTACCATATGGTTTTACAATCAACAACAATGACAATATTTCGTGTAAAAATGAAAATTGAAGCCTGGGAAGGTATCAGTTGATCGTCCATATGTCACAATACTAACGGTTTGTTGAAATGCATCTTTTCTTTGCCCTTCATCAGCATGCGTGTCACGCAGTCATATATAGCAATGTTAGATTGTAATTTTTTTTAAAAAAACCAGAATCGGGTAAACTTCTACGTTTAATTGCATGAGAGATATTTCTACTGGAACTAAACAGAGGGAAGAGTTACCCAGTCACAACATTTTCAGCAAAGTTTTTAAAAAAAATAATTTAAAAGTAATAAATATAAAATATGATCTAGATACGAATTGACAGGATCTTTTATGTTGCTTAGCGACATAGCTTTTGTTAAGCCAAACATAAACTACAACTCTTAACATGATGCACAAATCACAGCTAAATTTTTTTCTGAATACAATACACATTAACCTCCACCCTCTTTAGTTCTACAATGGAAGACGCGTTGTGGACGCCAAAAACATAAATATAAGTGTCGATGTCATCAAGTCATCAATTGTAGGACTATGACGCGTATTTTTAAGCGAAAATACTTCAATAATCCCAGAAATTATACAATGGTCAAAACATAACTCATAGTTTTGTGTTTGTGGATGTATTTTAAATAACACTGTTATATCACCACTTCCTTGCTTATTTGGAATAGAAGATGAAAATGTTATTTCACCACTTCCTTGGCTATTTGGAACAGAGAATGTCCATATTATTGATGTTTTCTGTTTTGTATTATGCTATAATTTCTAAAATAAATTACCTAAGCTCTCCGGATAATTTTGGTAATATATTCATAATGTTACAAAGATTTTTTTACTTTAACAAGAAAAACACGTGAACAGTAATCTTCGTTACGTATAACCTATTTTCTCTCAAATTTATGTTATGATTTTCAATATTACTGAGCTTTGTTGCACCATCTAGTGTTTTAGTTTTGGTGGTACGAGCTTCCGCCTGTTGTGTCTATATACGGGCCAAATGTAGTTGCAATAGTGGTGTTTTATGAAGTGGTGTTGTGTAAAGACATCCTTGTACGAAGCGGCATAACCATCCAGCCGGAGCATTCTTAGTTCGTGGAAAGGGCCAGTCCGGTAAATCTATAAAAAAAATCTTTAAGAAAATAAAGACTAGGTATTTCTTCGGACAGATTATTTGCGCTATGTCAATTGTTCAATGTATACGGAAGTCTTTGAATCAGGACCTTAAGAGAATGTGATCTTTACCGAAGATCTCTCTTCTGTTTTATGCTCTGTTCGTCTAAGCTGTCGAGTTACGACTCAGCGAGTCAGATAGCGACTAAGAATAACGACTCAGTTAGAGACCAGATGGACGACCCAGTCGATGACTCAGCGATCTATAGACGGACTCAGCGACCCAGTAAGCAAACAAGTCGGCGACTCAAGAGGAAGACCCAGTCGACAACTAATCGACGACCCAGCCGACGAACGAGTCTGCGACATGAAGCCAGGAATACGATGGTATTCAGCTGTTCTTTGCAACACAGAGAGTAATGTGCAATGCAAGCGAATTTCGCCTTTGCTTGAAAGGGCATACATTTTATTCCAATAGTATATAGTTGTGATTTAGAAATAAATTAAATTAATCTTAATATATTTTAGTGGAAAATTACTTCAATATAGCGGCCCCGAGTGGCCGAGTGGTCTAAAGCGCTGTCCCTTACAGAACACAGCCATCTTATCTATGTTTGAGTGGGTTCGAGTCTCGGATTCAGTCAATGTGTATATGTGAGAAAGCTTGCCAGTAGCTTCACTCGGGTCGGTGGTTTTGTCCGGGGTTTTCCGGGTTCTTCCTACACCGTTAATAACTGGCCGGCAAAGTATAGCCTATCTTGTGCTAAAAAATGGCGTTAAACCATAAAAACGAACAGACAAAACTTCAATATAAATTAGTTACAAAATACTTTAATACAATCTAGAGAAAATCTCAAAATATTACCTTTACTCAAAATTATGTCCTAATAAAGACATGTAAGTAATGTTTATTTATACACTTCAAATTTATATCATTTGTAGCATTAGCAAATATATCTCATTTGTTTGAAGAATGGTCACCTATTATTCTCGTGCTTAAAATACTATCGATCGATAATAACGTACCTGTTATTAATTTCGACTAAATTGTCATATTATAAAGCTTTAATTGGAACCCCACATCCAAACAATCACAACACTGACCCACACCACCCCACCACCACCCCATACACAAAACGATGCAATGAAGATTGTATGGATACTTTGATTTTGTTATTTATCAAACTTTGGTCATATTTTTGACATATGGAGAAATTTGTCGCAAGACAGTCTTCAAACAAGCGCACAAATTGTGAAATTATTGTACAAGTACACTCAACTTTGCGCAATTGTACAACAGATCAGACATCAGCTATGAAACGATACAAATTTAGAAACACAGAGTACGCCTGTAAAGATACAATCATTAATGTCCCATTTTTTAAGGGAAGGCAATAATTCGTACATTCTGGTGTCGTTGATTTTTGATTGTTAGTTTGTTTTGTTATTCTTTCCAAAACCCATGGCTTATATTTACATTATATTATATAACTGCAGCCTACTTGAAAGATGGTCTTATCCACAAAACTAAATCCAGCAAATGTTAATTGTTTTCTCTTTTCTTCTCCTTTAATTTTATTTTATTTTATTCTTCAAAACAAATTTCAAATATACCTATTGTATATGAGTTTACATCGTACACATGTACGTATGCACACAGATGAATTTCTTACGGTGCCGTCATGACTTTCACAGCAAGTAGATGATGTTTATTTATTCATTTAAATTGTATTTCACTTGAGCATTAGCAATAATAACTCGTTGAATAGAGCCTGCCCAATCATATTGTTTTAAATCGTAATGATAAAACATGTATTATTTGTATGTCACCGAGTCGTCACGTTAGTATATCACCTTTTGTGAATCTAATCGGTCCCATTAATCCCGTAACATTCTTGGGCAGCAATATCATTATTGGTTGGCTGCGACTGTGGAAATATTCCTAGCCTCGCATTCTGGAATATTTTCGAAATATTACCTTCAACAATATGGCGGTCGTCTATCCAAATGAATGCTAAAGGGACATTGGGTAAAAGGTCGATTATCACTAAAGAAAGTGTATGCCTTAGTCATAATATGATTAGTTGATCCTACATGAAATTTACAAAATGTAACTAACGAACATGCAACCATTGCACCAAAGCTCCGCTACGAGTGTGGTTTCAATTTCGAACTAAGATTAAATAAACTGACTTCTCTTATGAAACAAAATGTCGACAAATGACAGAAACATAAAGCACTGAACTAATGGAGCCAGAACCAGTCGCGCAAGACTAGTTCTGAGAGGTAGGTAATAGACACAAATACACATGATACAAATATTGCAGTATAAAATATTGTCATTCTATAAGAAATAACTACGTAAGTTATCAGAGGTGACTACATTTGTACAAAATGCGAAGGAGTTGATGAAAGTATTGCCGATCAATTCTGCACAAAGCATTTACATGCTCTTGTCGAGGGATCCTCTCAAAACGTTATTGTGCAAATAAATACACCTAATGTTATGAGATATTTTTTCTGCTACCTAGCAACAAATGGATTTCACTTATTTCATCTCAAATCTTTTCCGTATATTTCACTGAACGTGGCATACATAATGTGTTATCTTTTTCTCACAAAGAAAAGACTGTTTATCATATATTATGATATTATGTTCTTTTTAAGGTGGCTTCACATCTCAATACCAAGGTACTAGGTGTTGTAGATAGGTTATCTCCCCTATTCCAAGTGCGACTTCACTGTACACACCTGTATTACAATTAAGAACTGTGTGATGAGCTCTGTCAGAACACCAACGATTTTCGTCAAACCTCTTGTCTGCTATATTTTGGACCAAATATTTCGTAGCCATTTTTCTTTCTTGACATTTCTTTGTTTCATGAATAAGTACATGCAAAATACCATGGCATGAACCTTTTATTTTGCATGGTTGCAGTTATTGTTACTGTATGTTTTGTTATTTTGCGCTTGCTTTTGTTTCTTTATTTGTTTGAGGTTTTGTTATTTTGTTTTGTTTTTTGTTTGTTTTACTATTCCTGTTCGCTATTTTTTGTTCTCATTTTTTTGTTTTGGCAACAATGTTAATTTTTCCCTTTAAAAAACGTGTTCGATATTGTATTTTTATGACATTTATCTCTAAATTCTCTCACTTGCTAGACCTTTATTAAGAGAAATATTTCTTATCGTAAAATGAGGAGTCTCCTCTTTAAACAATCTTTGCTTTTCATCATTACCTGCGGCATTTTCACACTCTAATATGAAAGTAGTTTAAAATCTGCGTTTCAAAGTGTGACTGTAATATTTGTGTAGCCTTGATAGAATTATATGCTGCATAGTAATATTTATTTGCTTTAAGGTCGGGCTAGCATCAGCTGACAGTCTGACCAGACGATGTGTGGCCATATGTTCCAGACCCGTATATTCATAACTCTGGAAAGGATTCAAAGCAAAATGATTTTCTGATCTCCCATAGCACTTCTTAATATATGACTAATGAAAATAAAAACTCCAATTAAAATGTTTAAGGTAACAAAAGATCCTCTTTAACGCAAACTTTGATATATAAAAAAGGTTGTGTAATTTCACACATCTTATTACACAATAGACGTAGCTATGAATAGCGTGTGAACAGGAAATTAAAAACGTTTTTATCTTTTCTTCCGCAAAAGTACAGAATACTTGTACGGTTAAATACCGCCTACATTAGTAAAGTACATACTATGTGTCTTCAGTTGTCAATACACAAAAAGCAAATGATTTATGCTCAGTTTAGGTATCAGACTGCTAATTATTTTTACAACACAGGAACCAGTCCATAAGTGTGGAAATAACGCAAGCAAAGTAATAAATATTCAGAGATGCACCCAATGGCCTATTAATGGATGTAGTATCCATTTTTAACTTTATAAACGTCCATTGATGTATTATCGTTCACAGCAAAATATTTACTTTTTTATATTCTATATTTAGTTTCCTACATATAAAATAGCAAAATGACCTTTGGTGCATAAAAATTAATCGTAAACGATAGTTGTCTTAAATTCTTTTCCGGTGGTTACATCAATGCCCTTCACCCCCAGTTCAGTTCCTCCATAAATCATAGTTACTAGTGCATTTCTCTTTGTTCCCTCAGTTAGGTCGGTCATTTCAACAACAAGTGACCCAATTTTCTTACATCCTTTCTCTCTGACATATACAGGATTCAGGACTCAGTTTGGAAGATATTAAACCTGATGGATGTTTGGAACCTTTCAAATGGTTCATAGATTTTTGTCTGTTGCTCTTCATTTAGAGCACGGTTTGGTTCCTTTTGACATGAATATCAAATACATCTTTGCACCAAATCTTACCAGAGCTATCTACTGTCTTCTTTTCCGGTAAATGCTTCGTGGGGTCAAATGGAATACATGTGCCTATTCCGTACGTGAAACAGAAATTCTACTTTCAAATATATCTGGTTTTTGGCCGAATAGAACAGCTCCTTTTAGGACCGCACAAAAAGGGTTGGATGGTACCAGTATCCACCGGTGTGGAAATGCCTCCGACATTTTCGTCTGGACGATATGTGACTCCGCTAAGCCTCCAACCAAGATGACCTTCTCAATGCTTTGAGTCTTTTCTTCATTCAAGATAGATTGAAGGTTGTCGAGTATCACCGTCATCGGCTCGTTGAAAAGTATCTCTGAAATAATTTCTGACCTGAAGTATAGGCCATTTCTTGTCTTTTCAAAGTACTTGGTATATTTGTGATCTTCATTTTTAATGATTTTGTCTTTTACTTCAGACCACACCTCATCAGGTAGGCGATGTTTTATCCATGGTTTGACCTGCTTTTTCTTTTCACGTATGGCAACCTTTTGTTTCTCAAATTCAAGTTCCATATCGAAAAGGTCAACTCGTTTGCACGACACAAGCGATGAAAGCCCATCCTTCGTTATGAAGATATCTCTAACTAACTGGGAAAATGAATCATTAACTGACTGCCCTCCCCAAGGACCACCGTTAGCCATCATTATCTGCTCGAGGTGACCGTTTTCCAATACTTTAACTGCTGTTATGTCAACTGTATGACCTACACGGGAAGAAATGAATTATTGTTGCCGTTTTTACCTTTCACGACCATATACCTCCACATTAACAATTCTAACATAACATATATATGCATGATGATGTTTGGCTTAAGTTGAACTAATATAGATTTGGAACAGATACATAAATCATACAGGTGGATACAGTTCTTTAAACTCACTTACTACTCAAACAATCATGGAGTGGGTAATACTGATATATGTGTAATGATTGCTGCAGTTGATCTCACAATTTATGCGCTACTTGAATTTCATAATCACTTAGGAGCTGTTATTTATCCATAGGAACCAAATATTATTATAAATCTAGTGGTACAATTAGGCTCAAGTCAATCGTGAGCACGCAAAGATGTCCTGATCTACTATTTAGGAGATACGTGGTATGTTCTATTTTGTTAAATACTACCAGCTTTATAACGGTTGTGTGCCTGTGACAATAAAAACAGCATTGCATATAACATTATCATTATAAAAAAAATCAACTCCTTTTGTACCGATATGGTTTAGTAGCTCGAGCTGCTGTAATGTATAAATGGATAAATATGGATCGTGAAATCCAATTAAGATGACAATGTTTTCTACTTGATTTCGCAATGTTTACAAATTTCATACTAATTTAAATAGCATGAAATATTTGTTTTCCTTTAAATCTTTGTAAATGCAACTTGATTTTAGTATCATATTTAAGTCACACGTTCCTTGATAAACAATGTTGTGGGAAAATGACAAGATTAAAAGATTCCATTAAAAAAATATTTTGCTTCCACTGCAGGGGCGAAGCGCCTTTGTTTTAAGTATGTTAAGATCTCTGTTGGACTTAAACAGAGAGAGCAATAACCATCAAGTGTTGTGTGGTTTCAAATATTGTAGTTTTTCCCTGCAAAACACAATGAAACAATTAAAACTAACTGAAAACTTGCTGAATGAATTCTTATAATCTTTAAGCATTCAAAAAATTTCAATAGTTTAAAGTAATCTAAATACTTTCCAAAGGTGTTCCGAATGATAACTGTAAAGTAATTATGTTCTAACACCACATAAGAATTAAAATGTTTTTAATTGAATTGTCTTTAAATGACTTTGCGGTAACGTTTATTAACACTATAATTACAAATACATTGTGAAGTCTTCTCAGTAAATCAGTACAGCTTTTAATCAAAATAGTCTTTAAATCAATATGTGTTAGAACAATGCAATTCCAACGCATGATTTAAAACTAAATAAATTAATCTAACCCCAGCAAAGTATCTCCACTAAGACGAGTCGTACTATTATGAATAATTTAATCTGCTTTTAAAAAAATAATTAATAAGTGTACAAAGCTAATACACAACAGATAAAATGCAATAGCGGTGTTTTAAATGAACTATTCTGTAATTTCGAAATGCTGATTGCAATCAAAAAGGTCACGTGGTTATTTTGACTTTTCAGGAATGGATCAGATTCACAAAATCTGAAGGAAAAAAACGCTCTCGAGTTATCTAGCAAATTCTTGCAATTCCAAAACTAGGCGCTGACTGCTGAGATATATACAAACAATCAAAAAGTTGGAACATGAGAAGTAACCTTCAAACAATTTAAAGAAATCTATAAATTTGACAGCGTTTGCAGACAAGCATGTTAGCATCACGCTCCTACGTTCTAAATTGCCTGAGAAAGTGCGCCTCGCAGTTATAATAATAGGAGTAAGTGTGATGTTGAAATCCAACATTTCAGTCTGTTGTGACTCTCCGACAAAGCCCAATGGACTGGAGATTCTTTTAAAAAGAAAACTATCAGAAAGGAATATCGACCATACGTAAAACAAAAACAGTGATAAAAAGAACCATTATTGAAGAATAAAAATTGCATTTGCTTTTTGAGCTCAAAGGCGTGCCTCTCATATTAAAATGTCAAGAAGATTAACTTATTTTTATGCGTGAAAAGGGATTGCATCTATAAAAATAAGATCCTGTAGAATAAAGTTATTTAAAATTAAAATAGCTAAACTATATATCAAGTATATTTTTGTGCAAAATAAAATAGCAAATCTAGAGGCTAATCTTGTAATAATATAAATAGCAAAACAATAGAATAAGTTTAATTCAAATATGAAAATTCTATAATATAACGATATTTATTAAACACTGGACTGTCTAAAAAGATTATTTTAATTAAAATACCAAAAACAGTGGAAAATGTTTGTTTAGATAATTGTCAGACTTAGACCCAAGATTCTGAAAATGGGTTTTATAGACATTTGCAGGGTTTAAAACTAATAGCCCGTACGAAAGAGATTAGTTGATTTCACTACAGACTTTTAAACCAAACCATTGATATATTAAAATGGGGCTAAGGAAAAGTTTATTATAAATTTAAAAAAGCAGAAATGGTGATTGTTGGTACCGTTTATTTAAACGACATATTTATAAGCATGCTGTGTTAACTAAATTGTACATATTTAAAAACATGATTTGACAAATGTTATTAAAACTTTTTAAACAGTTGCATACATTGGTTTAGTGCAAAGAAGATAAAATACTTTCTAAAACGAATTTCTTGTATGAAACCGATTTCTAAGAGAAACTTCTAATTGCTTGGCTGCATGTGAATTTTTTTGAAGAAGAAGAAGAAGAAAAAAAAACATTGGGAATGGGGAAATAGGTTGGTTATTCTTCTTTTTCTTCTTTTTCTGCTCTTCTTCTTCTCTCTTCTTCTTCTTCTTCTTCTTCTTCTTCTTCTTCTTCTTATTATTATTATTATTATTATTAGTAGTAGTAGTAGTAGTAGTAGTAGAAGTAGAAGTAGTAGTAGTTGTAGTAGTAGTAGTAGTAGTAGTATTTCCAATGTTCGTATTTGTTTATCAACAATGTTTAGCGCTAGATATCCGGAACGGCAATTTGTCCGCAATGCGTATTGGAAAGGGGTACATTAGCTTACAATCCATTTTCCAGAATATGACGACCTCCATTCACATCACGACCTGTTTACATGAACTAATTTAATCAACCTTGAATCTTATGAATGAAACATCGTGCACGCTATGGGTGACTCTTCTTTAATGTGCTGACTACGATAATATATATTAACGCTATACATGACGTTAACTAAATGATAATTGCAGAACATATTAAGTTGAAAAAATAATGAAGATAACATAAGATACATACCATGTGAACATAGACTAATATCTCTGATCGGTATATTGTTTCATCCCATAAAACGGACAAGAGTGGCATTATATGGAAGTGAGAAAAATTGTAAAGTTTATCTGATTTGTCATGCTTTGTAATATATGAAATACACTTGCTCTGTAATAAATGAAGTACACATGATTTTAATGAGAACCCAGAGGATATTAACAACCCGTTAACAGTATATATACAATTTCAAAAAAGATAACCACTGTGCAGTGAAATGCTCAAAAGAACCTTGCAGACTTGGAAGCCATAGAGTATTCGTATGAGCAGTTGCATAGAGCGCTTGACAGTACCAATGTGGACTATTACACTTAAGATTAGTGACATCAATGCAAACGCGGACAGCGACAAGATCGAATGTGAACTCATTCTAGGTAAGACGGGTATAAGAGAGATGAATGACAATGGAGAGCTCTTTGTAACTTATTAGGACTTAACAACCTAAATATCGGTGGGACATTTGTCCCATCATTATCCACATGGTTGTATGGGATATCCAAACTGAGTAATTAAGAATCATACAGACCAGCATGCTATACCTCACAGATGGAAGATGTTTCTGGTGGATGTGAGAGGTTGTGGATGAAAAGATATTGAATCAGACGATGAGATCGTGATGGTAAAATTACAGATAACAGTCAGCAGCATGAAGACTAGACTTCAAACACACCCATGACAACTCCAATTGCACGACTTTTTAGAAACAACAAGAGCTTGCGATCTCCCTCTTCAATAGATTACAGGCTCATTTGGGCCTTGGCGTGGGGCTCCATATATAGAAAGAAATGGAGTTTAAACAGTTTTCACATTTTCCAATCATATCGCTACGATGTCTGCAGTGTGACTGTTTATAGTGATGTCTAGCAATGAGGCATCATGCCTTAGAATAATAGCTCGATGATTTAAAAGAACATATCATGAACTTGATTAGGAGGTGTACGTCTGTGGAAAACCACCCATCATAGAAGAGGGAATGGATCTTGACATCGACATAGGACCCATAATCAGGGAAGAGATTATAGAGGAAATCATGAAACTCAAGAATGGTAAGCCACTGGCCCAAAAAACACTCTACCAGGTGCTTTAACAGTAGATGACATAGTTTCAAAAATACGTTAACTGATCATCTAAAGGAAGTCAGCGGTACCCCGAGTGAGGACGCAAGGCTAGAGTGTAACGATTCTCAAGAAAGGAGACCTTAGTGAGTGCCAGGACTTGAGAGGTATTCAGTTCGTAGCACGATTTTCCAAGGCTAATTTAGGAGAGGATTAGATATACAATGTATTCCCGGCTGTGCAAAAAACCATCAGAATTCGAGGTAAGTGGAGATGGATTTGACATACCATGCGCAGAGACGATTCCTACATTATTGGAATTGACTGGATTGGAACACTCAAAGAAAACGCAAAAAAAAGACGGTCAGAAACGAGTTTGGAAAAGAACCATGGAGACCAAACTATAGACCATCATCATGTACTAGAAGGTTGAAAAACAGATAGCCCAAGACCGTGACAAACGGGTAACTGCAGTGAAAGCTATGTCCAATTATGAACAAAAATGATTCTAGCTGCTGGAGTTGACATTGTCTTAAGTGAATGTCAGATATTATTTAGTCATCGTTCTGTAGGATCTTATTTGGTGGCATCAATGCTATGCTATTAGGAAAACCTCCATTAATTAGTTTACATTTGGAAAGTAAATTTTCATTTGGTTGATGGTAAAGGAAAGTACTTACATTAATTTACTAGAAATATAACATGATAAGCATTTTTTTTCAACCGATATAAGGAGGAGAAAGAGCTTAAATATGAAATGATTCTACAGCAGCTTGTTTGTGTTTCTCTAGTTAAAACAATCATCTTATTTTGGTCAAGGACTTTTTTTTTATCAATGGAAAAATTGAATTAGCTCGTAATATATATATATATATATATATATATATATATATATATATATATATATATATATATATATATATATATATATATATATATATCTTTTTTCCAATTCACACATCCACACATTGGTTTTATCGATTTGGAATTGGTTAGTATCTTCATACCTGTTAAAAGATTTAATTGTCTGTTAAAACCGTTATTGAATTAAACATCAGCACTAATTTCCCTTGCAGCTAAATTGTACTCATGTTGACTTTCGTGAGATCAATTATCTAATTGACCAATAGGAGTATTGAAGAATTTTTTCATATATAACTGTATTCAAGATGAGCAGCAGTTGTATAAGAACAAAACGGAATTCCTTTAGCCAAATTAATGAGGAAAAAACTCGATAGACTCCAAAAGAAATTTTAAAAAAATATGTTGCTGTTTAAATCGCTTCCGAACAACCTTGCGGTTATTCCAACTTCAATAAATATATTAGTATACAAAGTTACCTCCCATATCCACGACAATAAACTTGTTCCCAACACTCCCCAGTTCTCCCATGTATTTCTTCTCTTCATCGGATAAGTACATACAATGTACTACGGCAGCCTCTGGTTCTAGAGCTATGATCAATTGATCGTCTGGAATACCTGCCTACGGAAAAACAACCGTAACAATTAAAGCAGTGTTTTCTGTGTCTTGCCTGATCCTTGATTATTTTCGGCAATCACATATATTATGTTCTTTGTCAGTTCTTTTCTAATCCCTATGCATTTCTTTTTTTTTTTATTGAAGAACAGCTCTGTAAACCACGAGGAAATATGTAAAAACGCTTACAAGGAATGATATAGACATCAATTTATTTACTAATGAGTTATCATATGTGCTTCTTTCGAGTCATACATATCATTGCCGCACACGAAACTTCAAAAATTTCAGCAGTTTCAGTAACTGAATGTCAACAACGGACATTTTAGACAATCTCAACTTCAGTTTTGGGAACATTTTATCTATAAGGCATTCATATATAGCATGGCTCATTTTGGTTGAACCTCAATCTTAGCCTATTATATATATATATATATATATATATATATATATATATATATATATATATATATATATATATATATATATATATATATATATATATATATATCGGGGTATTAGTTACTTTATATGCAATAGCACGCTCCGTTAATAATAAAACAAAAAGTTATATAAACATACCATAACGGCTGATTCTCTCATGGCATGTTTGGCAAAATCATTCCAAATAGCAGGAACTGTAACGACCCATCTAATTTGTTTCTCATCTATCACTGGTTTGCTTTCTGCACCGGTTGTCTGACCTTTCCCAATGTTTCTCGCTTTTTGTTTGAAATTATATCTGTCAAATCTTTCGAGGCAATCCTATTTTAATCCCTCTATGTATTTGGACATTACTAAGGTAAATGGTATGTTCCTTCCGCAGTAGTCCTCAGCTTGATTTTTTAGGTTTGCTGGGTTTTCGTCAGTCGCGAAATCCTTTATATATGGAAGAGAAATGCAAATAAGCTTATGTCTCTATTCACGAAATAAAATTGCAGCAAAGAAACATCATTTAGTTTCAATTTAACAACTGGGGATCAAATGAAAGTATCTCAGCGCGTAGGTTCTTCGGGAATTTAGATATTTTCAATATTTTACTACAAGCTAAATGAAAGCTGTGAAATGGTAAAACAACTTCTGCATTCCAGTTAGGAAGAATAGTGAGCAAAACGTAACAAATACCAAATCGTCCGAATGTTATATCCCGCCTATTTGGCTTAATTAGTGGCGCTAGGAATGTATGTTATTTTGACCATATCTTGCCTGTGATGGTAAGAACCATCCACAATGAGCAAAGCCATCAAATATCATGACTGTGCACGTAACAGTGTCAGAATGATTCTGCTAAATTCAAAAGTAAGTACCGTTGACACCTAAGCCAACAATAAAAACGGCAAAGTAAATGTGTTACTTATGTGTCACAATGTTACGCTATCGAGTCAATGAGTTCCATAACCAATTAAATTACCTACGTATAATATCATCCTAATACAGTTCACTAACCTTTCTATAGAGAATCATTTTGAAGTATTTGAAGAAGTGATATTCAAATTCAGTTCCTGTATCGCATAATCGTAAATATTTTCTTTCTGCATCTTCGCCAATAGCAATCCGCTCTAGTGTATTGCACTTGAGAAGCAAGCACGTGCTTGTTTTATGTGTGTTGTTTGAGCTGCCCCAATTATCACTCATCCAGATGTCCCTAGGGTTGATCTTGAAATCGCTGCTGAACTGATATGCATATCCCGAGCACGTGCTCCCGATATCAAGAGCAATAACGATCTCTGGATCCATAACTTCTGTCTACCATACAAATCCTTATCTTATCTCACTTTCCTGCTGCCTGTAACTTCAAAACAAATACTGAGCACATTTATAACTAAGAAACATATATATTACAATGATAAATTTAAACAAATGAACCACATACGTATAAATATCAAAGTAGTTTTGCCACCGGCTCAGTGATCAATGTACCTCATAAATGATTTTATTTCCCATTACAAGTATGTTCTTAGCTACACTAGCCGTGAGGAAAGGCCCTTATTCAATCGACGGAGGTCCGACCAATGTCATTAACAATCCATTACATGCTACCACACCAAAGAGTGTTTCTTACCATAATTTGTATACATCTGTTAAGACGTCTGATACTATTAAGCCTATAACAAATTCGATCTTTGATCTCACTGGATAGTTTTGTATTTTCACAACTGCCTATTTTTTAAGGTAGAAGGCTTAAGCCTAATTATCACAATCCTAGCATTTTTCAGTTCACACATAAGCTAAATCTGTAATGTGGTTTAGAATTACTTTGAGTTAGGCTTGGAAATGAGTTGACTTGTTGGTGACTGCCTGTCGATGTTAGAATAGCATTGGAGATCAAATGCGTAACTTTGGTTTCATATGAGCTGCCGACTTGGCTTACGTATTTACATGTGTCTGCTACACAGAAAAATATTCAAAATATATATTGCCTGTCCAAAATGAATGTAAAAAAGAGGTGTTGCTGGTAGTGTTGGTTCAGTATAAAAGCCACTAGTTGCATAAGCAATTAACTTTAATACCTCAGTCAAAATCTTACAAGCATCCTTACCAAAAAAAATCATTCGTTAAGTTATATTTGTTTTCTTTGATGTAATAGTATCATTTTTTGCAATACATACATACAATAGATATACTAATTCCTTGGCTCAACTTCCGGTCTACTTCGAAGTGAATGCGATTTCATCGCGATTGCTTCAGCGATTGGTTGTTTCATTGAAAGAACATTGTCAAACATCGCTTTCAATCGCTACATCTCGGCTTAACCTGGCAAATATGTAATCGGAATTTCCACGACATTTTCTGTCAAGTCATTACGCTATTCCGATCGTTACATGTGGCTCAAGACTGTGACATATTCCCAGTATAAATGTAATGAAATGAAGATTTTATTGTTTATATATCAGGGCAAGAAATATTTTTAAAAACTGTAATCAAAATCGAAATTTAGTTTAAAAATGTGAGGACTTTGTCCCTGCCCCTGTTTTTAAACACAATCAATGTTATATGGTGACATTCACTCCGAAGAAGATTGGAAGTTGAGCCAGGGAATTAGTATAGAAATGTGAAATACACGAAGCAACGGATAAACCTTTCGCAAAATTGGCCATTCAGAATCAGTACGATTACATAAATGGTAATGGATGTAATATACGGAGTGTCTTCTTTACAGTGGTGTACATTGTGAGTGATTGAATGCACTGTTAGATTCAGAACATTAGATCGGACTCATCGAGATGTCAGATTGTGACAGACGAGAGTTAGGTACCTTGTGTTATATGGTGAGTGTATAATACTATTTAACTGTTTACATTAATTTACCCAGAATCAAGTGCCTGTGCTACAAACGTGACTCGTTTTGGATCTGTGCCAAGGGTTACTGTGTATTGCTATAGCTATGGGCTTAATGTTGTCGTTGTCTTTGTTTTGAATTACGTTCCTCGTCTAATCTTTCTTTATATGAAAAATAAACTGCAAGGCTCTCAGTAAGCCGTATCTGGAGTCATCCTACGATGTGGACGGAAGAGATGTCAGACGACCATCCGTGATGAATCAATTGTGACCCTCTATAAAAAAGGCACACGTGTGGACTGCAGTAACTACAGAGCCATCTCCCTGCTTTCCGTTGCTGGCAAAGTACTTGCTTGCATCTCGCTCAACAGGCTTATTGCGGCAGTGTCAGAAGATAACCTCCCCGAGATTCAGTGTGGTTTTCGCCCAGACCGCTCCACCGTTGACATAATCTTCGCAGTGAGACAAGTCCAAGAGAAGTACCTTGAGCAGAACATGAATCTGTATGATGTTTTCGTGGACCTGAGAAAGGCATTCGATACGGTCAGCAGGGACGCACTGTGGGTAGTACTCAAGAAACTTGGCTGTGCTAAGTAGTTTTCCAACCTCGTCCGGCTTCTCCACCTTGACATAAATCGAGAGATCCTCTCAGATGGTGAACCCTCCGAGAAATTCCCCGTATCTAATGGTGTCAAACAGGGTTTTGTACTCGCTCCGGTACTCTTCAACATCTTCTTCACACAGGTACTGTTCCATGCCATCCGGGACATTGACATTGGCATCTACATTAGGTATCGCCTGGATGGATCAGTGTTTGATCTCCGTCGCCTAGCTGCAAAAACCAAGACACTAGAAAGACTCATCATTGATGCACTCTTTGCAGATGACTGTGCCCTCATGGCCCATGAAGTAACTCACCTACAAGCAATCGTGGACAGATTCTCTGAAGCCTCCAACCTATTTGGACTCACAATTAGTCTAGGAAAGACAGAAGTCATCTTTCAACCCGCCCTAAACACTGTCCACTCATAACCCTGTATCACCATTGGCGACACGCAGCTGAATAATGTGGACAGTTTCAAATACCTTGGCAGCATAATATCTAGTGATGGCTCTCTGGACAAAGAGATCACTGCGAGGACCCAAAAAGCCAGTCAAGCACTAGGACGACTCCGAACCGAGGTCTTGCAGCACAAGGACATACGCTTGTCAACAAAGTTGAAGGTGTACATTGCAGTTGTCCTCACGTCTCTCTTATATGTCTGTGAAACGTGGACACTCTATAGAAGGCATATCAGTCAGTTCGAACAATTCCACCAGCGCTCCCTCAAATCCATCATGCGGATCAAGTAACAGGACAGTTGTGGGGTAACTTGTGCTTTTGAAAATAGTTTTTAAAACTTATTCATGTCCAAATCACCGCTGCCACAGGTCTGATGAATATTTCTAAGTGTATGTGTATCAACCCCGTTAAACACAGCAAGAATATTACGGTTGTCTCTGATCACTTTAGGGATTTATGTATAACGCAGGATTACATAAATCATGTCTGTGTTTTTTATGTCTTCCTCCAGAAAAGATGACGCAGCTCTTCTATTTTTGTGGTGTTTTTCATGATATATGCGCTTGTTGTCTATATTCGTCTACATTATTGTGTTTCATCATGCATTGGCTGTCCAGTTCGTATGTGTTTCTTCATCTCCTTGTTTTGGAAGCGAGAACAATTAGAATTTTTCTCAGCTATATTCTTTCACTATTAAAACGTCCTTTGTTTTTAAATAAACCGCCATCACGTGATCGCCAGTTAACCCGCTTACATTATAATGGACCCTCGTTAATTGTATTAAATGACCACACCTTTGCTCTTCCAGCTACATTGTGCTCAAGACTAAACGAACTGGGACTACATTCATCATTTCTTAAATATTGAAACGTTGAATATAGGAACGTTCTTTCAAAGCTGGCCGGCGTAGAACAGGAAGAAGAATTCCAGTTATCTCCCTTAAATCTGGGCCGTAAATTTTAATAACCTAGTGCAAATACATCTTGAATCGTCAACCGTTGTGTCAAATGTCCAAGAGATACCACTATGTAGTGCATTATTCAACGCCCAATCAGTAGGATCACCGGAAAGGCGCACATAAATAGTTAATGTTATCAATGATCAGAATATCGACGTCTTCTTCCTGACAGAGACATCGCAAAAACATCAGGCGATGAGCTCAAGTGCGTGGATTGAACATCCACCGCCTACTCCATCAAGTCGCTCCCCCGCAACTCTAGTGGAGGTGGAATTGCTGCCAGCACAAAGAATTCCATGATAAAATTCCTTGCGTACAATACAACCTTCAACTTCTGCCACACATCGTTTGAACAAGTCCAAACAACACTCACAATGGAACAAAGGTCAGTCCATTTTTTCTTTCTCTACCGCCTTCCTCGTAGTAGAAAAACAAGCTGACTGAATCTCTCTTTCTGGAGCACTTTCCGAATCTTCTGGAGCATGGAAATTTGATAGGTGGCAACCTAATTATTTTTGGAGATTTCAACCTTTAATTTGACTGTCCTGGAAACCCATACACGTGAAAACTCCTAGATTATGTTCATGTTTTCAACCTAAAACAGTCAGTTAATCAACCCACCCATAAACGTGGTCTCATTTTAGACTGGTTTCTTCATAGACCTGATGATAATATTCTGCAATTCATCACCCTTGTATACCACGAACTTGCATTAGATCACCTCTGCATTATATGCCTTCTCGACGTATCAGTCCCGAACCCTCCACCTTTATTTGCTACTAAGAGAAACCTCCGTATGATTAATAGAACCAAATTAATGCATGACATCCAAGAAGACCTTACAACTTACTTACATCCTACAAACATTAACTCGATAATTGACTGCAGTCATTGCTTGAAAAACATGTTCCAGCCACCAAGTGCAGAGTATCAATAACACAAAGTGTTCTCCATGATATAGCAGTGTTAGGGAACAGCTTCGCACTGCTAAAAGACATCGCCGTAAAGCAAAGAGACCTCTTTTTGGCCTTTCACCAGCCTCACTATTCATAAACAAATATATGAAGCTGCTAAGAAGAACGTCACAAGCATAGTCCATTTAGCCATATTATCCCACTACAGTACTAAGATCACGGAGAGTTCCAGCTGCAAAGAGCTCTTCGAAGTAACTAACAAACTAATGTCAAGTGACAAATGTACACCACTTCCAACTACACTCTCTTCGTAGACCTTCCGGACCTATTTGCAAATTTCTTCGGTGACAAATTACAAACCATTAGAGATTTACTTGACGACACAATTTCAATTGACTCGCACCGTAGAGTTATGATATAGAATTTCAGCAACAGCCATTATGAGTATTTGAACTTGTCTTTATGGATTTAGTAAGGACAGTCGTGATGAAGAGTGCACCCAAGTCATGTGAACTTGATCCAATTCCAATATCACTGCTGCTTGAGTGCTTAGACCCAATATTGCCTTCACTAACTGATGTTTTTTATTTTTTGTCTCATCGGGGGAATTCCCATCATTTTTTCAAAACTGCCATCGTAAAGCCTCTGCTGAAGCCAACACTAGACCATAACTATTTAAAGAACTTACGAATATAAGTTCATTAAGCTAATTTAACAGTCAATGTTTCTTTCGCTGGATGCAGTGAAAGAAACAGAAGTGGAGATATTCGTATCACACGCGATCGAAAAAATTAGATCAAAATTATTTCGCGAAGATCAAATAAAATACAATTTTTAATACATGTGTAAGACAACTGAAAAAGATTATGTGAAACGTAAATGCTGTCTACAGAAAGTGAGAGTAACAGCCCGGAATCAAAATTAGTACATTTTAGCAATGAATAATGAAAGTAAAAGTAGCAGCTATAAACGCATGTTTTCTGTATTGAATTTGTCCGTAGAAAATCAGCAGGAACAAAATAAATTATGTTACTTTATTATTTTAAGTATCAGTATGCCCATCAATCTAATAATATTTGTTAATCCGATCAAAATCAATACAGGAATGCACATAATTCAGAATCTGATCTCTGTCACACATAATCATATTACATTATATATGTATCCATTTTTATTAATTCTCGTTCAGATTTTATGTAAAGATTTATATTCTGAATTGTATCCTTAATTCAAGAAAGTGGCTGGTCTGGTCAGTTAGTTTGAAATGTATTTTTGATAATATCGGATTGTTCATTGGTATATAGATCGAATACCCGGCATGTACATGAGGCGTAAATGTGTATAGAATATATCCTTGCTGAGCCTGATTTGATTATTCAAGATTGGTATGAAAGTTGCTATCAGTTATTTCACATACAAGATTGAACGCGATCATTGATGTTAAATTTACAATTCCCGGTGATATTTGACGATCTTCACCGTGTGGGTCATTGTTATGCTTGAGAATATCTACCGGCGGGGTTAACTTTCTTCTACCACGCTTCAAATATTTTAGGGAAATAATATGTCTTTCTTGTAAATCTTTATTTTATAAGCTACGTCATGAATATGCCACGCTTTATCAATTTCATTGATCGGATATTCACCAGGTCTTGATCTTGATTATCGAGTCGGATATCATGTCTAATTCCAGGACCACAATACTTATATTTTGGAAGATGTTTTCTCCTGGGTATTTAGCCAAGGTGATCCTGGTAATATTCGTAATGAAGCAGCTACATTACCATCTATTTATTTTGTAAGGGAGACAAATTAATATATTTTCTAACACAATTACCACACTTGCCTACAAGTGCACGCCTTTTTGTCTTCTTCTCAAGACTGACAAACCTCTATTAGATTTCCATGGAAATCCGCCGGTGACCACACCGAAACTCACGGAGATAAAAACCTCCATGGATAATTTGATAAAATTGCGATCAGAGTATGACACTCATATCGTACAATTTACTACGTTACGTAAAAAATTTTAAAAAACCGATGATGCCGTCGATAATAATTTTGGTAAAAATGGAAAACCCGAAGAAATCAAAACAGATCTCACTGATATTATCACGAAACTCGATGAAATAACAGCGATTAATCGGCGAATAGAAGTTGTTCGCGAAGATATTAAAACGACCAACGATGTGATTAGGGATGATCTACCGAGGATGATAGAAAAACTTGAAAAAATAACAAACAATATCATAAATAGCGTGTACGCGATTCAATGCGGATCATTTACGTGGACACCATCCACTAACATATTAAATATCAACGCGGCCGTCAAAGGTATTTATCGATTAACACTAGTGTGGCCGACTCAATTTAATATTTCATCAACGAGTTCATCTGGGGTCAACAATATGATATCAACGATCATCGACAAAGGAACAACTGAACGATTCAAAAAAGAATCTACTGATAGCACTAGCAAAATTACGAGTATACCATAGTTGGCCAAATATTAGATCAGCACCATTTGGTGGTCAAGAACCGAATAATTCCCTTGTGTTTGCAAGTAAGAATAAACCCAATGGTACTCCAGATTGGAACGTTGTTTCGTTACCATCTGGGTCATACCAAATTGAACAAATTAATAACGAATTACAACGCAGAATAAAATCCATTACTGGAAAAGAATAGAAAATCGCTATAACAGTTCATGAGCCGACGTTATCATCTGCCATTGAGATTAACTCACCCGGATATTCCCTAGATATCTATTCGAGTTCGATAAGGACAATACTGGGTTGACCTGAAAAAGCACCTCGGACATCTTATCAAATACCCGAACCTAAAAACTAATGAATTTACATTTCTTGATAACAAAACCATGCAATGGGAATTTGGTTTTGAGAAAACTCCTGATTCATCCATTGCCATTGTATTTACTATAAATAATGTCATTGATTATTTGAAAGATATTAATCAATTACATAAAACACAATTAGAATGACAACGACAGAGTTTCCAAAAACATCTTTTTGATATAACGAGGTCATAAAATATATTGAGATATTAAATCAGCTTGTATCCGACATGGAATATATCAACACACGAATAATTCAAGTAATAATTAATGACAAAAACGGAGATAAACAAAAATTCATAACCGGTTACAATATCACAGAAGCTGATTTATCCGATTTCAAATTTCCTGGGTATAACGCAAATGAACTAAAATAATCTGTTGATGATCTCATCGATGAGTATTTCCTACAAATACTCGCCGCATGGAAAAAAATATCACAAACAAATATCCTCAAACATAATAATGACCTAGATGGTCGTGGGTGACATATCGCTCCTCAAAACTTGAATATATCCTCGGTGATTGCATTGAATTTAGTATGTGATGTTATTGAAAGAAGTTACCAAAGAAATCTCGAAAGTTCAAATAAGGACCAAAAGGGATATATTATAAATTCATTTGCAACAACAGCCCCTCCAGGATTTTTATTAATTGAAGACCAAACTAAAAATCCAGTCTATAGCGATGTCATAATGATTCGTTAACGAGAATTAATTTTAATCTAACTGACCAGTCCAATAATCTAATTGATTTACGAGGTGAGGTTTTACAAATTAGTTTGTTTGTGAAATCGTATAAAGGATTTTTTACCCCCATTGCAGCAGAGGGTGCGACAACGACTTTGCGTCCCCAAAGAAAACTTTTTTTACGATTTTGGAGGAAGCTTTGGTTTGCCATATGGACGCTTCTAAAAAGTTGTCGGATTCGCCCCCCGTCCTGCTATTTGATAATGTACAAAATTGTGGATATTGGATAGCAGTCAAACAGTAGTTGATGGACAGTATATCAAACAGTGTGTACTAGACAGACTATGTAAAACTATGTTTTGGATACTAATACAAAATCGTATGTTGTATACTGCTATGGGTTGCATCCTGCTCGGAATATAGGTACTGGTCAGCAATCAAGAGTAACTGTTTGGTATCACGCCAAACGTTGATGCTTTATAGTAATGAAATATTGCTTGTGGTTATTAATAATAATAGGACAGTACCCTATAAATAGATGTTAGACAATACTAATATAAACATTTTCTTGATAATAAAAGGTAGGGTATTGGATAATACTCAACAAGTGAATGATGTAGAGTGATTTAAAAAAATTGTGTTCGATAGTAACTAAACAATATGTGTTTAATATGTGCTTGATAGTAATTAAACAGTGAATGTTACACTGTACTAAAAATGTGGATATTGCATAGTAACCAAAGAGTGGGTGTTGGATAGTACTCTAAATGTATATGGCATTGTATAAGTGGATGTTAGATACTAATCAAAGTGTGAGTGTTGGAAAGTAATACAAATTATATGTTGGATACTACTAAGAAAACAGGTGTTGAATAATATCCAAAACATTTTAACATTACATTTCTCGTAGAGACTTAATAATGTTTCTATTTGGAAACGGTATATAATAATCCCCAAGTCAACATTACATTTCGCGTATAGTCATAACAAGCCTTCCATGTGTTAAATCAACGAATAATTTTAACATAGAATCCAGCACATATCTAAAGTGACTAATTTTGAGGTTAACTATAAAGATGTAACAATGCATCCCCATCTGAAGTTAGCCACTTCAAACAATGTTACCATTTATCCCCAATGCTAATTTACAGTAGAGATATCAAATGTCCCAATATGTTAAACCTATTGACAATTCTAACATAGGACTCGTAGAGCCTCAATCGACACGCAGTGTAAACCAACATTTTAGGTTTATCATTCAACTTTGTTTTTGGTAAGTAAATGCTGTCAAACTAACTGGATAAATAAACCAAATTTATGTTCAAACATTTGCAAAATATATTGTAATTCTAATGCTCACCTCTACTTTTAACTGAAACCTCTTTTTTCAAGACAAATATTTATTAAAATAAAAAGTAACTGAAATCGCAGCTTGTGAATATGTCCGTATCGTCATATATCCGTGCACTTAATTTCAAAAACATCTTAGTAAAGGAGATAATTCGTTACCATTTAATAATATTATATAATATATCCAAAGTTAAATTATGTCCGTATCCTCATATATTCGAGCACTTAATTTCTAAAATCATTTAAGTAAAGGAAATATTCCATTGCCATTCAAAAACAGAAGATAATATATACGAAGTTAAATTACGTCTCCCTTGACGTCACTCTTTAAGATGTGAATTCCTCCGGTTATGTACGTTATGGTCAATGGCTAATCATTCAAGTTATCCAAACAAGAACTTGATCCGGATACTTGTTTTCCACTTCGAGAATAATATAATCTCCTTCTGCTATGAAACGTAGGATTCCTTCGGAAATGAGCAGCAAATGAGCGCGAGCAAACATAATGATTCCTACAGTAAGATTTCTTTACATTTAGATTATTAAAAACATGCACTTTACAGTTCGCTTTTTAGGATGATGCACGTGTGCAATTAGAAAGCAAAAGCCCTTTGGTCTTCCTTGCGTGGTTTCGTATCATATACATTTCATTTATTTACGCCACATCCCACCCTGCAATATTGTTAGATCTGCATCTGGATATTACACTGTTTTTATCTTTTTAATATCTACCCTTAACAGTTAATAGAAAATAAACGGAGAATTATTTATGATGCTATTATTATTATTCTACCTTAATTCCACCCACCTGCTCAAACGTACATTGCCTATAAGTTAATTTATATATTATGACGAGGATGAATCTAAATCGAAATCAGAAACTAATCAGTTAAAAGGTTTCGACTGACGTCATAAGTCCAGAGCTATCTGAAGTCAAGCTGTTGAAACTAATATTTTCATTTATGTCTATAGCATTCTCAATTGGTCAGTATGTAACGCATTTTGGCTTTACATAAATTCAAAAACTATGTACCTGTGACACTTCATTTTGTATATATATATATATATTTCCTAGACCTAGAGAAACTCAAGACTACAAACGTGACTCGTTTTTGATCTGTGCCAAGGGTTACTGTGTTCTTTTTAAATACACGATAGACTATACATGGCGGCCAGTATTAATGGTGGAGGAAGAACCCGAGATAAAACAACCGAACTCACGAGAAGCTAATGGCAAATTTCTCACATACCCACAATGGCTGAATCTGAGACTCGAACCCAATCAGACAGAGGTGAGATGGCAGTGATCCATAACACAGAATTCTTTAGAATACTCGGCCACTCGGGGCCCCGGGTTACAGTGTATTGATGTAGTCAGACTGTAGCTATGGGCATTTAATGTTGTCGTTGTCTTTGTTAGGAATTACGTTCCTCGTCTAATCGTCTTTACATAAAAATAAACATATGATGTGCCTCTATTTATACATAGTTTATCCACATACATATGTATTTACAACTGTTCCCTTGGTAACAATCACAGCCTAGGCAAGGGGTGGGTGTTTTTTTTAAAAAAGATTGGTTCGATGTGGTAACACATTTCTAGGACACATAATGATATGTGGGGATGACATATTTTAGTACTTAATCATTGGTGTTCAAACAGCATGCAAATATCACGTCGCTCACCCAACATCAAAAACACATACGTGCACGCGCGCTCAGGGTCCATAGCCAGCAAAATGTTTTTTTTGCTGACAAATAAGATATATCCAGTACCACAGAAAATACTAGATGTGATGAAACTAGCAGCTAACAACTTCTTAAACATCACGTTCCGCCACCATTCTAAACACACACACACACACACACACACACACACACACAGACACACCCTCTGTATCCGCCATATTGTGATATTCACTGAACCACCACAAACGCTTATATGTGGCAAGCGACATTGTCAACAAAAATAATAATTTGCTGATGATTAAAATATATGCAGTGCTACTGAACAAATACTAGATTTGATGTCACAAGCAGCAAAAAAAACTTCTATGTTATTTTACCTACCTTTATATTACCTGCAGTGTCTGGCCTTTTAATGGTTGTGAAATACTAGGAACAGGAAGAAATATTACTGAACAAGAAGGGACACGTTACAGGATATATTGATAATGAAATGTGGGTCATGAACTTCAATACATCTTATTTATGCAGTATGAAATGGTATAACATCGATGAAAACATCATACGAGAAAGGTATTTTAAACAAATAACATTAATATGGATTAATATATAATTGAATTAGTTTATTTATTTATTTATTTATTTATTTGTTTGTTTATTTACTTAGGATAAGACTAGCATTGTGATGTTTAAAATAAACATTCCAATCTAGTGAGACACATTTTTTGTTTGTCATATTTGGATTTTAAACCAGGATTTGCAACAAATAATGACATTGGAACCTTGTTTGTTAATTTATGCCTGAACCACGTTTATTCATCCGTGATTTCATCCGACTGTTGATGTCGTCCGTTAGTAATAAATTAATACCGCTTAGAGTTCAGTTAACCTTCCTGTAATTTTCCAAAACTTGCAATTATAATTTGGAATCACACACGCAGAAACATGCAAAGCGAATATAACATAGCATATCATTCGTAAAGAAAATTCAGGTATGTGGATATTACACTTATCTAAGACATTGTGCTAGTAACGAGTTTGGCAAACACTTGTATCAACGACGAAAGACGATGCCGTTGAGTAATATAGTGTAACACGTTAGAAACAATGGGTTGCGGTGGACATTCCATGTTAAATAGTGTCGAAATACTATAGGGACATATCAGGAAATTAGATAGGAACGGCACTTTGGTGTCAATGTTTACTCTCTCGCGCCATATTTTGGGTTTATATGGTTACGATGGGGAATCCTATGTTAAAAATTTTCCCATTTTGTTAATGCGATCACAAAAAGATTACTGTATGTAACAGACAGTGCGTTTACAACAAAAGAAAACATTAGACTGAGTTTTCTTTCATTTGGAGTGACAAATGTAGCATCATGTTAGCCAGTCGCATTTTTGCAAAGATTAAATGACCTAATTTCAGGTCAAATTTTCATGAATCGGTTTTAAAAGATACATAGTTAATAAATAAAAATACAGTAGTAACTTGATAAACATCCTTTGGATAAAAAGTCTATCAGTTAACTGGATACAGTTTGTCGTGGAATTGGTGTTTTCTGAATTTTTTTCTGCTAAAGAAGGAGATTTGTGTTGACATTTGGCGTGAGATTTCTGGTAATGTTGAAACCTTTTATTCAGGCAGTATTTTTCCCCAGTTTACTTAAAGTGACAAATGTTGCAAATACGATGCCATATTTTGGACACAGACAGACTCTCTCTCTCTCTCTCTCTCTCTCTCTCTCTCTCTGTCTCATGTATTCGATCGTCGCACGCTCCACTTTGTAACAAGAGTTTTGGACTGGTAAACCTTTATCCTACGTTAATGTATTTAGGAAGCTAAAGTAACTTTTCTTAGATTAGTGTCACAACTGAATAATTAATATTTGACATGAGACTGGATTGTATGTTTCTTGCTCTTCATTTTCTTCTTCTTCTTCTTTTACTTCTTCTTCTTCTTCTTCTTCTTCTTCTTCTTCTTCTTCTTCTTCTTCTTCTTAATATATATATATATATATATATATATATATATATATATATATATGTGTGTGTGTGTGTGTGTGTGTGTGTGTGTGTGTGTGTGTGTGTGTTGAGTGCAATTACTAATATAATCGACTTAGTATCTTATATTATACATTGCAATCAATCCATGTCCATGTCAGGCGATAGACACCGAATATGTTTAATCATGTTTTCATGGTACATTTCCTGCCAGACAGAAGTATCATGTGAAACCTACAAATAACTCTTGATATCCCCTCATGACGTTACATATAATCTAAATAACTCCTGATTTCCCATCATGACGTCACATATGATTTAACTCCTGATTTCCCATCGAGACGACACATATTATCTAGATAACTCCTGATTTCCCAATATGGCGTCATATATTATCTAAATAACTACTGATTTCCACACATGACGACACATATTATCTAAATAACTCATGATTTTCATTCAGGACCTCACATAGTATCTAAATAACTCCTCATTTTCCATCATGACGTCATATACGATCTAATTAACATATTATTTCCCATCATGACATCACATATTATCTAATTAACTCCTGATTTCCCATCATGATATCACATATTATCTAATAACTCATGATTTCCCATCATAAGCACACACATATTATCTAAAGAATTCCTTATATAACCCACCATGATGACACATATGTAATGATGAAATATTGGACGCTCTTAGGGTAATCACCAGTTGGTATCAAAGACCGATTTGGGTAAAGTTCCGATATTTAATTTTTTTGTTATTTCCTACAATTATGAGGTGGCTTCATTGTTTTAAGGCTGATGTCATGAATTTATGTAAGATAACACACGTCCTAGAATATCGTTTGTGTGCGATTGCTGAGTGGTAAGTAGCTGATGTGAAGAGACAACTGGTAAAGATGCTCCGCACGCAGTGGAAGCTACTTCATTTAAAAGGGATACTAATTCCTCTGTTGATTTTAATACATGTATCATGAAGACTTTGTTTAAGTTCAGAAACGTTTGTGTAAGATAGGTTTCTCTTAAGTCTACGGCTTATCAAAGCCTACATTGGGTTGTAATCTCCAAAACAAAATATTCACCCAATGTAATAAATTGTATTAGAGACATTTCAATGAAATGGATAAATGTATCTAAATATGGATTTAATGTTTTAAACCCGACTTAAGAGAAAATAGTCAAGTTTGGTAAGGAAAGAAACGAGATGAAACTGTTTGACTTATTCGGACTGTCAAGATAATTTTTTCGTCGTCCTGATACCACAGCTGACTGTCCTAAAAGTATCACTGGATATTTTCATGCCTACAAAGTGTTGGCAAAAGTTTTAGAACACTACCGAAACACGCGTCCGCGCATATATATATACATATATGTGTGTGCTCGATCGGACATGTGTAACTACTTACATACCTTGATACATAATACAAGCTGTACATATGATGTTAGGTGTATTTTAACTATATCTGTAGTTTATTCCAGAGGGATAGTTAAGAGGGGTGAGAGGGGGCCAGATGTTTCCGGGCGCCAGGCTAGTGGGGCGCCAAAATGGGCTTTGAAATAGGTTATATGTGGAATTTTTGCTGTTGAGTTGAGGCGGGGCGGGGGTGACGTAAAATGAATCTTGTCCCCGGGCTCCAAACACTCTAGCTACGCCTCTGGTTTTAGTCTATATTCAAATCGACAAATCGGTCGTCTCTATTTATTGGATACAATTATTTATCTATAAAGCGAGCAGAAATTATTTCGCCTACGCCCAGAACACCAACAATAAATAAAGAAGTAAATAAATAAATCAACTTAATTGAAAAAGTAAACAAGATAGAATGGGTTATAATTAGTTTATTGTTTCTTCAAATATAGCATATGAAGGAAATGTGAAGATAATAGAACAGTTCAGAATGGAGACTGATAACCCATAGAAAATATTACCTTCTTGATCAGCATGCAAAAGATAGTGTAATCCAAGGCTGAGACTTCATTGATAACAAAGAAGTTGCTGATGTAAAAACGATTAGTAAATACATATATATTTCAGTGGAATTTGCAATCAAAGTTTGTAAATGTTAAAACGTTATATAATGCAATTTTATATGCATTATGACCCGGTAACCTTGACTATTGAATACATGTGCTGTATTGCAAAGTCCTGGTGGCAAGATGTATACATGTTTAATCAGATGTTATTCACGCAGGGAATCTTTGGTGCATGTATGGTTGCCACAGTTGGTGAACAATAACGAAACCGGCATGTTTATACTAGAATGCAAAATAAGCAGAGATGGATAATAGACCAACCTTTTATAAGTCCGTTTTTGGAAAACTTAAGCTTCTTACAAAATCGAAACTTTAAGGTCAATAACGTCAAACCGAAGCCTCAAACTAACCCAGAATTCTCTAAATGGGTTAGTTTAGTATTGTTACCGTATTTTTGTCCTCGGTCTTTTTCGACAAGGATGCACGCTCGTTTACCCTCCTTTTCAAAGCGTACGTAGTGGAAGTCTAGGACAAAAACCGTGTTTATGATGTGTTGTTGGAATTAGTGGAGAAACACAGGTGTGTGTACAATGTGGTGGTAAACATAACATAGAGGTTAAGCGATATTATGATTTTTTTTTAAAAAAAACAACGACAATAATGATAATGTTAAACGAAACGCTCAAAACCGTATAGTAAGATTTTCAAAATAATTATTTAGACAAATAATATTATTTTACAAATGGAGATACTGTTGACTAAAAATAAATAGTCGCTGCTGTTACTGATACTGGTTGTTTAAAATCTAATGCGAGGGTGGGCGTTAAGATGTATCTTTGTCACCCATTTATATTCGAATTTTTCCACAGACGAATCTAGAAGGGTCTTTTGTTCGATCATATTGATGACCAAAAACTAAATAATGATTTTCGTAATTTACGAGTTATCAAGCAGAATCAGAATTCTGCATGGAAACAGGAAAATATCATATATTTCATCAGGTCAAAATATCAGTAAATACAGAGACTAGTGAAGAATTAATATTTCCGTCGATAAAACAGCTGGCAGACATTTTGATATTAACCCTAGTTCGGAAAAACATGTCGCAGCAAATATAACCAAATCGGCGTTTTCGCTGAAGTATGAACAAAAATATAGTCATTATTTGTGAAGAGAGATAACTCTGTCAAGGATGCGTAATTTGGTTAGAGTTATCTCGCCGGTATTTTATAGTACTCTTTTTTTTTTTTTTTTAAATGAATAACCTTTTAGACCCCTGCGTAACAAGACAAACAATCGGCGTTAGAAATAGTGTAATTTCAAAGAAATTCAAACAAAGTTATCTGCAGAGAATAACTCGATCGCAAGACAGGTCAATCGATGGCAAAGTCCTTGACAGCGGCAAGTGGAATAACTGTCAGAAATTTCATAAAATAATATTTATTTATTGAAGGTTTTTTCGGTGTTTATGTATGTATGTATGTATGTATGTATGTATGTATGTATGTATGTATGTATGTATGTATGTATGTATGTATGTATGTATGTATGTATGAATGTATGAATGTATGTGTGTGTGTGTGTATATATGTATGTATGTATGTATGTATGTATGTATGTATGTATGTATGTATGTATGTATGTATGTATGTATGTATGTATGTATGTATGTGTATAAACATTATCCTTATTCTTCTGAATCTGTCAGGCTTTCTGCTAAATCGTGATTTTGTCAGCGATAATACCTAAGACACGCTTTATCACAAACATGCACACACTCCTGCCATTATTCACTCTCCCGAGGTTGATGGGGGTGGGTGAAACAATGTTTCAGAGGGCTCTGTATTTGTATGTGTTGTCCATATAATTAGATTAGATTTTTAAAATGTATGTTGTGCAGTCTATAGAATTAAGTTAGTTCAAATTGTATGTTGTGCTGTCCTTAGATCTAAGTCTATATATGAACCTTTCGAGCCTGCTATAATATCGTTTGGTAATCTAGATGTTCACGTGTGTGTGTGTGTGTGTGTGTGTGTGTGTGTGTGTGTGTGTGTGTGTGTGTGTGTGTAGATGTACCTTCCGAGCCTGCTAGATTGTCGTTTGGCAATCTTATTTTTCACATAAGTTTTTTTTCGTCCTAAGATCTAAGATTATATAAGTACCTTCCAAGCCTGCTAGAATATCACTTGGTAATCTAGGTCTTCGCCAGGTGGTTGTGCTGTGTAAATATATTTTTATTTAAATACATATTATGAAATAATTAATGCTATTTCTTCTGCAATTAAAAATTTACAAAAACTATCTAAATCCTGAAAAAAATTATTTCTCATTTTGAATCATTACAAGAGGGTAAATTCATAGATAGACATGCACTACCTTACGAATATAAGTTCATTAAGCTAACTCAACAGTCAATGTTTCTTTCGCTGGATGCAGTGAAAGAAACAGAAGTGGAGAAATTCGTATCTCTCTCACACGCGATCGAAACAATTAGATCAGAATTATTTCGCAAAGATGAAACAAAACAAAATTATCAATACATGTGTAAGACAACTGAAATATATTATGGCAAAAGACCATTTTATCATTTCTGCGATTACTGAAGTATGTGTGTGTGTTGTTGTTGTTGTTGTTGTTGCTTTAAAGTACCATATGGTTTTACAATCAATAACAATGACAATATTTCGTCTAAAAATAAAAATTGAAGACTGAGAAGGTATCAGCTGTTTGTCCATATATCACAATGCTAACGGTTTGTTGAAATGCATCTTTTCTTTGCCCTTCATCAGCATACGTGTCTCGCAGTCATATATAGCAATAGGTCTCAGGTGTTAGATTGTAAATTTTTTTAAGAACCAGAATCGGGTACATTTCTACGTTTAATTGCATGAGAGAAATTTCTACTGGAACTAAACAGAGGGAAGAGATACCCAGTCACAACATTTTCAGCAAAGTTTTTTTAAAAAATAATTTAAAAGTCATACATATAAATTATGATTTAGATACGAATTGACACGATCTTTTATGTTGCTTAGCGACTTAGCTTTTGCTAAGCCAAACATAAACTACAATTCTTAAAGGCATACAACCTAAGTTTTTCGACTTTTTTGTTCTTGCAAATGCATGATATTATGAAAAGTATAGTAGAAATAATGAGTAATTACAGGTAATTCAGTTTCAAAAAATGTACATCTGTAAGTTTAATCAATGAAATTATAACGATTTTCTGTACGGATTGCTAATTAATTATGCAGAAACGGAATTTACCGATATTCTCCGAAGTCGCAGTGTCAAGTGACGCGCGTCAACAAATAATGGAAGTCGAGGTAAGCCAGTGATTCTCTTTTGATGTAATTATTGCCTTATCTTTCGTCTTTCCTTCTCCTTAGTTCTTTATAGTCACCCACAATATATGTATTGCTTATAGATTTCTCATTATATATGATAAATTACAAGAAGTGGGCAAAAAAGTCAATATGATGAAAAATCCTGACAATAAGGGGTTCCTAAGGGGCCATTCTTGAAAGTGTTTACTTCTCGTGTTTGTGTGATTCTGTTACGTTGTAAGATAAACCAACTAAAATATGATAACTTGTATCATTGTAATCAGAACCGCTATTAAAAGGTCTCGCTAAAGTCGCTTCTTTGGCTCAGAATAAAGTTGATCTTCTTGGGCAGTTGCATTACCACATTACGTTCACGTATCCGATAGTCGATGTGATTTGCGCATTTATTTGTATATTTACACGTTTGCTTCATTGCATAACACAAAAATTAATATTTTCCCACATAATATTTAATGGATTTATTTTATTTGGAATTTTTTTTACTGACAATTTTTAAAAAATTTCTGCAGGACTTCGACCTGGTTGTTTTAGATGAAGTCGTGCTCCTTGTTGCACAGAGGTATATTCAAGATGTCCTGGCAGCAGAAGAAGATAATGATTACAACCAGGGGAAAAGGCATACTGCTAATAGGCAGTTTATTTTATGGACTTAACGGATACCTAAGTACTGGCAACAGACATGTCATTCCAAGCTGTTGTGTATGGGGTATAATGGATAAATAATTTTGGCCAGTACCATGGCTTTACACAAGGAAGACTTGGATGATCTATCCAAATATATGATGTGTGAATAATATAATTTATGTTGATTTTCTGTTGTATAAAACATTTCTTTTGTAGTATGCAATTTTTATTTTGCATGAACAAGTTTTGTTAAACATTTTTTAGCTACCTACCCACTAAAGAATGATTATATGTATGGCTATGTTTTGAAAGCAACTGTGAGGAGACTATTTATTAAAAACATAGGATGAATTGAAGTTGACTTGCATTGTCTTGGGATGCAAAGAATAGAATAAACAAAAGTACACTGGTGAACATGATTTTAATCGTGCATATACAGTAACACATTAAGTTAAATGATAAATAATGCATATTCATATTGAGTTGAGAAAGCAAAACTTGTTGCAGTGTTTCATGAATACAGATTGGTTTGCAAATATCAACAGAACTACAAACACTAGGATACTATTCTATCCAGACACTGCTCATTAATTACAATATCATGTAATACAAAATGGCTCTGGAAACAGAATAAGGTTTTTAAGACTAAAATACTAGTTCATCTAAAGCAACCTTGAATGCTTATATCACATATGTGGATCATCAGCCATCTTATTACAACTAAATCAAATATACTCAACACCATTTAAAAGCATCAAATTTTCAGTTTTTTAAAATGTGTTCATTTACCATAGAAATAATTATACCCTTTATATGAATACCCAGATGAATGTACACAACTGCATACACTGTAAAACTAACTATTATATATTATGAAATGTACAAAACTTATATAAGTACAAATGTGCACATAAAGGTATAACTTTAATTCAAGAGTACATGTACATTCAGGCATAAAAAACTGAAGGATATCATCTAAGAATAATTATGGCATATATAGAGATTTTCCATGTTATTTAGGTTGGGTGGGGTGCTCCCAATATTATTTAAATTATTACAAAAGACCCCTTTGGCATGTTTTTGTGAGGAATTGAAGTAGTGATAGACAGATGCAATGCTCAGAGCCCCCAGTCAGTGGTGCCAACAGTTAAATTAATGAATACACAAAATGTGAAAGTCAAATAAACAACAATTTAATCTCATTAAATAACAGTCATCTCTCAAATGAAATTCAAATTAAAACCCTATCACTCGTCTTTAACTCGACCAAGTTATGACCTATTTTATCATCTGACTTAGTGTAATAGATTTTCCTCTTGTCCTGTGTTCCTACTCGTCTGTATGATCTTTCTCTGGACTGGTAGTCCAATTCCATTCAGTATATCACACTTCTGCCTCCATTCTTCCTTTTTCTTTGTCTCCCAGAGACTTTTATATGAGAAACTAGTGTACCATTACTATAAATGATTACAGACATCCTATTCAAAAATACTAGACAGTTCTATAGAAATTACATTGATGTTTTGGTATCCTGTGCTTGGTTTCTATGCTTTTGACTCAAGTGATTACCAATTACTCAATGCCAAACTTTAGTACATCACCTAAACAAACTACTGCAGAGAAACAAATATTGAAATTAATCCCACCCCCATGTATGTTTCCTATTGCATTTCTTTTAAAATTAGGGTAGCTAGGTACTCATTCACACACACACACACACACACACACACACACACACATATATATATATATATATATATATATATATATATATATATATATATATATATATATATATATATATATATATATACTGAATAGTATATATAATGTACTAAGTACAATGCAAAACTGGCTCAGATATACATATCAAATTCAGGAATGCAGGGGTCATGTTACCAGGCGAGGAGACTTTGACCTCTTGATTTTTTAGACGTAAAATGACTGGTTGTACTTTATACCTTCCTCGATGTACCCATTAAGTTCTGGCAGTGTTGTAATCCAAGGCTGCATGTATTTATGCAATGTTGATACCAATTAGCCTATGCAGACAAACAAACTCTTACACATTCACAGGGGTGTTTTAATTGCTAACTGACCTTTAACCCTGTTTGCAGCAATATATCACTGCTGAGTTCATGAAATTGGGCCTACTGTACAGTGATGAAAATATACCAAATTCTGTTTCAAAATTGTAACAGTGTGTGTGATTTGGATTTTTAAGATACCTTTTCAGTCATATTGCTACGATGTTTGCAGTGTGGCAGTTTATAGTGATATTTAGCACTGAGGCATCATGACACAGACATGTAGCACGACATCCCACCCAGTTACATTATCCTGACAGTAAGACGACCAGTCCATACACTAACCTCTTAATGCTGAGCACCAAATGAGGCAGCTGTTAATACCATTTTTATGTCTTTGGTATGACCTTGCCAGGGATCAAGGCCTCCAAAACCTATTGCATCTGAGGTGGATGCTCCTACCACTAGGCCACTGGAACGGTCAACACCAGTATGTAAATAGTAATTTGTTGTTAACAAATATAATCAGTATCATTTTTAATTGATTTCTTCTTTTATAACAAAAAACCCCAGAAGTTAACAGCATTTTTTTCTTTATAAAATTAGCTTGAAACTGTATGTGAACCGGTAATAGCAGACATCGCTGCACCTGTGATAAACCACTTCATTACATTGTATTCTTAAAAAATTGGGCAAATAAATTCAGGAAAATATATAATTTAATTAAAACAAAGTCTAATTATTTTGTGTTAGAAAATTTAGCCTAAATATTTAATAATGAAACAAGAAATATGGGACAATACTATGCTGTGGAATTCGAAACAATGTTGTTAAGCTCAATGCTGTTTTCTGATTTAATTCATTTTCATGAAAATACATACATACATACATACATACATACATACATACATACATACATACATACATACATACATACATACATACATACATACATACATACATACATACATATATGGATTGAAGTCATTTGCTCCAATGTACATTTTTTCTTCTTCAAAGTATCCTAGAAATCTTTCTGACTGCAATTTTACACAAAACATGTAGAAAATAAAATTATTAAAAGGTACTTTATTATGCAATAATACCGACTTGCAATTACACGATTTTAATCTTGTTACTCCTATAAGATTAAATGAATTACAATGAATAGTTTCTGCTGTTCTTTTTTTTAATACATCATATGGCCAAAATACACTGCATTTACTTCAATCTAAACATACATATAAGATAAGTATAAATGCAATGGGTATGACAAGTTTGAAAAGGTCCTACATCTTGTGGTTCAAATGCATGTTTTTTTAAAAGCATTAAGAACATAATCAACAGTGGTCTGAAGATAAATTGAATCTTTGAAATCAAACAGATGCTGGACTTTGGCTCATAGTAGACACTTCAAGAAAGTCAAAGTCTATATGGGTCCATGGTAGGGATCATTTGTTATCATACAATCACTAGTATAGTCTCTCCATAACAATTTGATATCAATAGGTGTTACCTGACTAAAAGGCCTAAACCATTTTAACTTAAAATGAGATTTCTGTTTTGTAACAATCTGTTCTGTAGGTGGTGGTGGTGATATTGGAGCAAGTACATCAGATATTCACCTATGATCATTTATGACCAAAACAACTGGCTGGTTCATTCAAACTTTATCATCTAACCTCATTTTCAATATCAGCTTTCTTTGGGTTTGCAGACCATCTCTCACTTTTTTGTTGAATGACCTTTGATATCTGACAAGAAAATGCAAACATTTCACTGACAATGTCATTTTATATTTTTTTTAATTCTCAAAAGTCCAAATAAAAACTGCATTCAATTACATGTAACAAATCATTTTGCTAAAGATGAAAATGTAAATATAGCAAACCTGTATCTAACCCATATATCATAAAAATGTTTAGATTATTTACAGAATTTTCTAATTACATTACACTAATTCTAACCAAAAATGGTTTATGAAATTTATTTTAAAAAATTTCTTCTGTAAAAGATTAAATTGTACCACAAACAGACGGTTTATCAACTTTCACGTAAAGCATTAATATTTTAATGTAAATGAATTATTATGTTAACAAACAAGAATAAAGTTTATTACCTTATTTTTCCATCTGTGTTTACAATCACATCTCTGTCAATATGATTGTTATGATCAAGAGTTGCCAACAGATTCCTAGCTCTGAAAGCTGGTGGCTTATATGAATATTCTTTGGAGGCATACAATACAATCAAACATCTGGAAATTCTACAGTTCTGCTGTACTTCTGAAACAAAGTAAAATGACTAAATAAATAAATTGATTCAGATGCAAAGAACTATTTCAAAATTATAAATCCCAGTTAATCTGTTTTGATGAAAATGCCAGTGTACAGTAGCTTTATACAGGCAGAGAATAATCAATTCATTCCACCCCTGCAAATTTGTTTCCTTGTCACCTGAAATGGGGGTAGGGTATGCATTTGTGGGCTAATTTTGAATACATTGAAATACATCTGCTTCCAAGAATTGTTTGCTTAGATATATGCCTAGGTGTGCTAGAAACATCATTCGGCATCTGCATAAGGGTAAAAGTTGGAGTTTTTTCTTCTTCTGACCCATCATTTTCCTCCTGGCTACTTTTTACTTCCAATCCCCAATTTATCCTACTTCTGAAAATGTTTATCTGTCTGTGTATAGCTCAGACCGATATGAATTAGACTGCAAGCAAAAAAATAAAAATTCAGGAAACAAAATCTGATTCCAACAATGGGCATGTGCACAAAAATCGGGTAAAGCTTGACCCCTCCCTCCCTGTACACATGCATACTTTATTTTTTTACACACACCCCATCTGCGTACATGCAATTGCCCTCCCCATTCTGTAGAACAGTCTATATTTAATCCACACAGAAAAGATCAAGGATTAATAATATTATGTATTTAATATAACAGATAGTCCACCAATGTTGAATGTCTGGCTGCATCAAATAAATAAGCTGTGTAACTTTAAAAAGTTTGTTGATTGTCCACTAAAACTCAAACACCAACTGAACCCAGTCAAGCAGGTTACATATTAGACAAATTACTATCGAGGTATATGTGTAAATACATAATAAGCAGACCTCCCACCCCCATACACAAGCATATGCATTTGGGTAAACCCCCCCACCCCTTGCCTCTCCAAGTGTACTAAACGAACAAACCATAACTATGGCCTTAGTGTGGTTTGTATTTATAATACAATGTATTCATATTCTTACAATGATAACCAGTATATCTTCATTTTTTCAATTACGCATCAATACTATATTTAAGATATATTGTAATTACACATTTTTAACTTGTATGTTCATACACTGCAAAGAAAGCTTTTGTGGGAGCAATTTTCTGGTTTATACACAAATGCCATCCACAAATACCAATACAATACTATACATGTATATATATATGGTTGCTTTTTTAGTATACTTAACACGAATATTCTCCTTTTTTGTATGTATCACAATTATTTTTGGTAGTATATTTTCTCAAACTTTTAGACTTTTCCATCATAACACTTTCCTTCTCCTTAAGTTTTTTAACTTCAGACAAGACTGAATACCTTAAAATAAAATTTTGAAATGTGTAAATACTAATGTTGAACTTGGAAATCTTTAGTTTTGTATCAAAAGAAAGCATTATCATTTATCTTGGTTATTATAATGGGAATGATAATGCCTCAAGAAATAATAATAATAATAATAATAATAATAATAATAATAATAATAACAATAATAATAATAATAATAATAATAATAATTTATTTAAAGGGGTGACTAATTTAGTCAAAGACTATTCTCACTTGAGACTAACTAAAATACAAACAGCATGATGAGGAACATATCAATAACAAAAATGACATGTGCCAACAATTTACAACAAAAATATTATTCTAAATAAAACAAATCATATTTTAACAAAATGTACAATCTTTTCCAACTGCAAAATATTAAACTAGTATAGAATGATACATTTCCAGGTGCATCTACCAAAATATTTGTAAACTAGTAAATATACATAAAATTTAATAAAATGTAGTAATACTTACATAGATGCCATATCTGATTCTGATGTGGTTATATCAGAGACAGCAGGAATTTGTATCCTATGAATTGTTGGCCCAGGTGTGGAAGTTGTGGCCATGTCTTCTTTGACAATCCTCTGTTTCTGAAGTTTTCCTTGCACTGGCATTAAATTCATAACTAATATAGCAAGGGAAAATAAATATTTCATTAGACACAAAAATTTATATATATATTTTACAAATAATAGTGAATGAATGAATGTTAAATTAAAGTGAACCGGCCCCGGTGGGTCATTATTCACTGTTTTATCTTTCAAAAAAAAGTTATTTAATTTTTCCTGTGGGGTAAGGAATGATGCCACATCCCCACGGGCATTAATGCACACATAGTGTGCTATTTAATTTGGTCATGCACAAAATATACTTAACTGCATTACTTTTATTTACAGCCATCACTATTTACATTATAAATAATTTGTATTAAAAAAAAAAAGTAATGTCTGCTTGCCCCTAAATAGTCTTATGGTTGCATGCGAAAATGAAGATGATCATTAATACCCCTTCGGTAGCCTCAATAAACAGCTGCTGTATGTCATGTACATGCTGATTTCAGCGATATTGTTGCAGGGCTGTGGCATTTTATTTCATGCTAAATGGAATAATGCCAGTTTATATAAAATATGTTATTTTAAGAGGTTTGATAAAGAGTTAACAATACAAAAATAAAACAGCGGTATAAAAACTTGACTGTTCATTGCAAAATTGAGACTCACTGAGTCACCAGTATCCAGCAAGAATTTGGCAACCTCTGGATTATTTTCTAGGCTCAAAGTGGACTTCTTTTTATTCCATCGTTCATGCTGGTCACCAATACATATGCGTGTGCTGACCTTATTTGCCCAAACAGCTTTTTTTCCCTCCTCCTTTCAGAATCTAAGTGTTGGTTTCGATCTAGTTGCGAACACGCCATTATTTTTGTAAACACGTGTTTGCGCATGGCTAAAATTCTTAATCTTCGGGAGAGGTCAACACAGAGGTTACATGAATATAGACGTGGCAAATAGCGAATTTTTGTCTGCAGACAATAATTGAAAATCGCGTATTTTATCACAAAATTTACCGATACTAGCCTGATTTCGGCCTCAGTAACAGCCTGAATCGTAATTTTTCAACTAAATAAGTAATCACGAACTGAAAAAAGAACAAAATAATTTCATTCGTTTTAACTTAGGTTGTATGCCTTTAACATGATACACAAATCACAGCTAATTATTTTTCTGAATACAATACACATTAACCTCCACCCACTTTAGTCCAATGCGCGTTGTGGACGCCAAAAACATAGATATAAGTGTCGATGTTATCATCAATTGTAGATAATATATACGAAGTTAAATTACGTCTCCCTTGACGTCACTCTTTAAGATGTGAATTCGTCCGGTTATGTACGTTATGGGCAATGGCTAATCATTCAAGTTATCAAAACAACAACTTGATCCGGATACTTGTTTTCCACTTCGAGAATAATGTGATCTCCTTCTGCTATGAAACGGAGGATTGCTTCGGAAATGGACTACAAATGAGCGCGAGCAAACATAATGATTCCTACAGTAAGATTTCTTTACATTTAGATTATTAAAAACATGCACTTTACAGTTCGCTGGTTAGGATGATGCACGTGAGCAATTAGAAAGCAAAAGCTTTTGCGGGTTAGCCCTTTGGTCTTCCTTTCGTGGTTTCGTATTATATACATCTCATTTATTTACGCCACATCCTACCCTGCAATAGTGATAGATCTGCTCCTGGATATTACACTGATTTTATGTTTTTATTATCTACCCTTAACAGTTAATAGATAATAAACGGAGAATTCTTTATGATGCTGTTATTATTATTCTACCTTAATTCCACCCACCTGATCAAACGTACATTGCATCTGAAGTCAAGCTGTTGAAACTAATATTTTCATTTATGTCTATAGCATTCTCAATTGGTCAGTATATAACGCATTTTTGGCTTCACATAATTTCAAAAACTATCTACCTGTGACATTTCATTTTGTATATATATTTCCTAGATCTAGACAAACTCAAGACTACAAACGTGACTCGTTTTGGATCTGTGTCAAGGGTTATTGTGTTGTTTTTAAATGGCTATACATGGAGGCCAGTATTAATGGTGGAGGAAGAACCACCGACCCACGAGAAGCTACTGGCAAATTTCTCACATACCCACATTGGCTGAATCTGAGACTCGAACCCAAGCAGACAGAGGTGAGATGGCAGTGATCTATAACACAGAGCGCTTTAGACCACTCGGCCACTCGGGGGCCCGGGTTACAGTGTATTGTTGTAGTCAGACTGTAGCTATGGGCATTTAATGTTGTTGTCTTTCTTAGGAATTACGTTTCTCGTCTAATCTTCTCTATATAAAAATAAACATATGCAGTGTTGATGTGCCTCTATACATAGTTTTTCCACATAATAATAATAATAATAATAATAATAATAATAATAATAATGAGGACTTTGTATAGCGCCTAATCTTACGAAGCTCTAAGCGCTTTACACCATCTTTAATGATATGACTACACTACAGAACAACAAATGACAAAAACAATGAAATTGGAAAACATAAAAACATGCTGAAACATATAAGATACAAAATATGATTAGGTCGCTAAGTTTGTCCCTGCAGTCGAAACAGGTGAGTCTTAAGAGCACTCTTAAAAGGGACCACTGTGTCTTTGTGTCTAATTTCAATGGGCAATTCGTTCCACGTCGCCGGACCCTGTAGTGAAAACGAACGTTGTCCATATGACATACATATGTATTTGTAACTGTTCCCTTGTTAACAATCACAGCCTAGGCTAGGGGTGGGTGTTTTTCTAAAAAGATTGGTTCTATGTGGTAGCACATTTCTAAGACACATAATGATATGTGGGGATGAGATATTGTCTTACTTAATCATTGGTGTTCAAACAGCATGCAAATATCACGTCGCTCTCCCAACATCAAAAACACATACGTGCACACGCGCTCAGGGTCCATAGTCAGTAAAATGTTGTTTTTTTTTTTTGCTGACAAATAAGATATATCCAATACCACAGAAAATACTAGATGTGATGAAACTAGCAGCTAACAACTTCTTAAACATCACGCCCCGCCACCATTCTAAACACACACACACACACACACACACACACACACACACACACCTGTATCCGCCATATTGTGATATTGACTAAACCACCACAAACGCTTATATGTGGCAAACGATATTGTCAACAAAAATAATAATTTGCTGATGATTAAAATATATGCAGTGCTACTGAACAAATACTAGATTTGATGTCACAAGCAGCAAAAAAAACTTCTATGATATTTTACCTACCTTTTTATTACCTTTATTTATTTATTTATTTATTTATTTATTTATTTATTTATTTATTTATTGTTTTAGGATCAGACTAGAATTGTGATATTTAAAATAAACATTCCAATCTAGTGAGACACATTTTTTGTTTGTCATATTTGGATTTTAAATCTGGATTTTCAACAAATAAAGACATTGGAACCTTGTTTGTTAATTTATGCCTGAACCACGTTTATTCATCCGTGATTTTATCCGACTGTTGTCGTCCCTTAATAATAAATTAAAACCGCTTAGAGTTCAGTTAACCTTCCTGTAATTCTCCAAAAGTTGCAATTATAATTTGGAATCACACACTCAGAAGCATGCAATGCGCATATAACATAACATATCATTCGAAAACAAAATTCAGGTATGTGGATATTACACTTCACTAAGATATTGTGCTAGTAACGAGTTTGGCAACCACTTGTATCAACGACGAACGACGATGCCGTTGAGTAGTATAGTGTAACAGATTAGAAACAATGGGTTGGGGTGGACATCCCATGTTAAATAGTGTCGAAATACTATAGAGACATATCCGGAAATTAGATAGGAACGGCACTTCGGTGTCAATGTTAACTCTGTCGCGCCATATTTTGGGTTTATATGGTTACGATGGGGAATCCTATGTTAAGAATTTTCCCATTTCTTAATGCGATCACAAAAAGATTACTGTATGTTAAAGACAGTGCGTTTACAACAAAAGAAAACATTAGACTGAGTTTTCGTTCATTTGGAGTGACAAATGTAGCATCATGTTAGCCAGTCCCATTTTTGCAAAGATTAAGTGACCTAAATTCAGGTCAAATTTTCATGAATCGGTTTTCAAAGATACACAGTTAATAAATCAAAATACAGTAGTAACTTGATAAACATCCTTTGGATAAAAAGTCTATCAGTTAACTGGATACAGTTTGTCGTGAAATTGGTGTTTTCTGAATTTTCTTCTACTAAAGAAGGAGATTTGTATTGACATTTAGCGTGAGATTTCTGGTAATGTTGAAACGTTTTATTCACACAGTATTTTTCCCCAGTTTACTTAAAGTGACAAATGTTGCAAATACGATGCCACATTTTGGACACAGACAGACTTTCTCTCTCTCTCTCTCTCTCTCTCTCTCTCTCTCTCTCTCTCTCTCTCTCTCTCTCTCTCTCTCATGTATTCGATCGTCGCACGCTCCACTTTGTAATAAGAGTATTGGACTGGTCAACTTTTATCCTAAGTTAATGTATTTAGGAAGCTAAAGTGACTTTTTTAGATTAGTGTCAAAATTGAATAATTAATATTTGACATGAGACTGGTTTTCTGTATCTTGCTTTTCGTTTACTTTTTCTTCTTCTTCTTCTTCTTCTTCTTCTTTTTCTTCTTCTATATATATATATATATATATATATATATATATATATATATATATATATATATATATATATATATATATATATGTGTGTGTGTGTGTGTGTGTGTGTGTGTGTGTGTGTGTGTGTGTGTGTGTGTGTGTGTGTGTTGAGTGCAATTACTAATATAATCGACTTAGTATCTTATATTATACATTGCAATCAATCCATTTATATGTCAGGCGATAGAGACCGAATATGTTTAATCATATTATTATGTTACATTTCCTGCAAGAGAGCAGTATCATGTGCAACCTACAAATAACTCTTGATATCCCCTCATGACGTTACTTATAATCTAAATAACTCCTGATTTACCAGCATTTCGTCACATATTATCTAAATAACTCCTGATTTCCCATCATGACGTCACATATGATCTAACTCCTCATTTCCCATCGAGACGACACATATTATTTAGATAACTCCTGATTTCCCACTTTGGCGTCATATATTATCTAAATAACTACTGATTTCCCCACATGACGACACATATTATCTAAATAACTCATGATTTTCATTCAGGACCTCACATAGTATCTAAATAACTCCTCATTTTCCATCATGACATCATATACGATCTAATTAACATATTATTTCCCATCATGACGTCACATATTATCTAATTAACTCCTGATTTCCCATCATGACATCACATATCATCCAAATAACTCATGATTTTCATTTCGGACATCGCATAGTATCTAAATAACTCCTTTTTTTCCATCATGACGTCATATACGATCTAATTAACATATTATTTCCCATCATGACATCACATATTATCTAAATAACTACTGATTTCCCATCATGACATCACATATCATCTAAATAACTCATGATTTTCATTTCGGACGTCACATAGTATCTAAATAACTCCTTTTTTTCCATCATGACGTCATATACGATCTAATTAACATATTATTTCCCATCATGACATCACATATTATCTAAATAACTCATGATTTCCCATCATGACATCATATATTATCTAAATAACTCATGATTTCCCATCATGATATCACATATTATCTAATAACTCATGATTTCCCATCATGACATCACATATTATCTAAAGAACTCCTAATTTCCCATCATGACGACACATATGTAATGATGAAATATTGGACGCTCCTAAGGTAATCACCAGTTGGTATCAAAGACCGATTTGGGTAAAGTTCCGATATTTGATTATTTTGCTATTTCCTACAATTATGAGGTGGCTTCATTGTTTTAAGGCTGATGTCACGAATTTATGGAAGATAACACACGTCCTAGATTATCGTTTGTCTCCGATTGCTGAGTGGGACAACTGGTAAAGAAGAGTACAAACGCCTATTGCGGGAGCTATTTTGTATTTCCAATTATTAGTTAGCTCATATAGCATGAGACACGCTTTATCACTGGGATTCCACCCTAAATTGCTCAAACTTCAACAGACATGCACACACTCCCGCCTTTTTTCACTCTCCCGAGGTTGATGGGGGGTGGGTGAAACAATGTTTCAGAGGGCTCTGTATTCGTATGTATTGTCCATATAATTAGATTAGATTTTAAAATGTATTTTGTGCAGTCTCTATATTTAAGTTAGTTCAAATTGTATGCTGTGCTGTCCTTCGATTTAAGACTATATATGTACCTTTAGAGCCTGCTATAATATCGTTTGGTAATCTAGGGGTTCACATGTGTGTGTGTGTGTGTGTGTGTGTGTGTGTGTGTGTGTGTGAATAGATGTACCTTCCGAACCTGCTAGATTGTCGTTTGGCAATCTAGGGTTTCACATAAGTTTTTTCCGTCCTTAGATTTTAGATTATATATGTACCTTGCAAGCCTGCTAGAATATCGTTTGGTAATCTAGGTCTTCGCCAGGTGGTTGTGCTGTGTAAATATATTTTTATTTAAATACATATTATGAAATAATTAATGCTATTATTTCTGCAATTAAAAATTTACAAACCAACGGCATAAAAATATCTGAATTAAATCCTCAAAAAAATTATTTCTCATTTTGAATCATTACAAGAGGGTAAATTCATAGATAGACATGCACTACCTTACGAATATAAGTTCATTAAGCTAATTCAACAGTCAATGTTTCTTTCGCTGGATGCAGTGAAAGAAACAGAAGTGGAGAAATTCGTATCTCTCTCACACGGGATCGAAAAAATTAGATCAGAATTATTTCCCGAAGATGAAACAAAACAAAATTATCAATACATGTGTAAGACAACTGAAATATATTATGCCAAAAGACCATTTTATCATTTCTGCGATTACTGAAGTGTGTGTGTGTGTGTGTGTGTTGTTGTTGTTGTTGTTGTTGTTGCTTTAAAGTACCATATGGTTTTACAATCAACAACAATGACAATATTTCGTCTTAAAATGAAAATTGAAGGCTGAGAAGGTATCAGTTGTTTGTCCATATGTCACAATACTAACGGCTTGTTGAAATACATCTTTTCTTTGCATTCATCAGCATGCGTGTCACGCAGTCATATATAGCAATGTTAGATTGTAATTTTTTTTAAAAACCAGAATCGGGTACACTTTTACGTTTAATTGCATGAGAGAAATTTCTACTAGAACTAAACAGAGGCAAGAGATACCCAGTCACATCATTTTCAGCAAAGTTTAAAAATAATAATAATTTAAAAGTCATAAATATAAAATATGATCTAGATACGAATTGACACGATCTTTTATGTTGCCTAGCGACATAGCTTTTCTTAAGCCAAACATAAACTACGACTCTTAACATGATGCACAAATCACAGCTAATTTTTTTCTGAATACAATACACATTAACCTCCACCTACTTTAGTCCTACAATGGAAGACGCGTTGTGGACGCCAAAAACATAAATATAAGTGTCGATATCATCAAGTCATCAATTGTAGGACTATGACGCGTATTTTTAATCGAAAATACTTCAATAATCGCAGAAATTATACAATGGTCAAAACATAATTCATATTTTTGTGTTTGTGGGTGTATTTTAAATAACTGTTATATCACCACTTCCTTGGTTTTTTGGAATAGAAGATAAAAATGTTATTTCACCACTTCCTTGGCTATTTGGAACAGAAAATGTCCATATTATTGATGTTTTCTGTTTTGTATTATGCTTTAATTTCTAAAATAAATTGCCTAAGCTCTCCGGATAAATTTGGTAGTATATTCATAATGTAACAAGGATTTTCTTACTGTAACGAGACAAACACGTGAACAATAATCTTCGTTACGTATAACCTAGTTTCTCTCAAACGTATGTTCTGATTTTTAATATTACTGAGCTTTGTTACACCATCTAGTGTTTTAGTTTTGGTGTTACGAGATTCCGCCTATTGTGTCTATATACGGGACAAATTTAGATGCAATAGTGGTGTTTTATGAAGCGGTGTTGTGTGAAGACGTCCTTGTACGAAGCGGCATAACCATCCAGCCGGAGCATTCTTAGTTCGTGGAAAGGGCCAGTCCGGTAAATCTATATAAAAAAAAAATCTTTAAGAAAATAAAAACTAGGTATTTCTTCGGACAGATTATTTGCGCTATGTCAATTGTTCAATGTTCACGGAAGTCTTGGAATCAGGACCTTAAGAGAATGCGATCTTTGCCGAAGATATCTCTTCTGTTTTATGCTCTGTTCGTCTAAGCTGTCGAGTTACGACCCGCGACCCCGATATAGTCGATGACTCAGCGAGTCAGCTGGCGACTAAGAATAACGACTCATTTAGCGACCCAGATGGACGACCCAGTCGATGACTCAGCGATCTATAGACGGACTCAGCGACCCAGTAAGCGAACAAGTCGGTGACTCAAGAGAAAGATCCAGTCGACAACTAATCGACGACCCAGCCGACGAACGAGTCTGCGACAAGACGCCGCGAATACGATGTTATTCAGCTGGGCTAAAAATCTAGCATACGTTTCAGTGCCAGACGATAGGCAAACACAGCTTGGTATCACTCCAAATATAAAGACCTATCCTAAAGAACCCGAGATAACGAGTCTCGTGATAGTGTAGCCGAGTGAGTTCTGCTGAAAATTCGGTGAAAGCGGTGGCAGAGATTCGCACCAGGACCAGACTGAGCTATAACAGAGCTTGCATGGGATATACGGCGGCTTGCAAATTTAGCTTACTCAGAAGTGAGTTATCTTTTTTGTCGACACGTTCGCAAAGGAAGAATTCATTGATGCCCAGGATGATTCTGAGATGCACTTAAAAGTAAAACAGGCAAGACACTCTACGATTAAAGATACAGTGCAGATGGCTGTCGAGTTAGAGGCGTTTGTTAGAGTTGATCAACAACGACAAGGATGTAAAATACATGTCCTTGGAATGTCAACAAAGGAAGAAGGGCATGGCCCAATGATCATACAATTGACGAGCAGATGAAGCTGATGAGATTGGTCGCTGAATTTATGGATGAAGTACGGAGTACCAAGCAAGCAATCGCGACCTGTCCCAGAGCTATTCAAAAACAGAAACCTTGATAGAATTGCTTCTACGCTGTGGGCAGCGGGGTCATTACAAGAGAAATTGCCCTGCTACTACCTCATGCAACAATATTTCCCAACCGACACAATGGTCGGCGGGTTGCATTGACATATAACAAGGAGAAGAAAAAAACCCAGCAAAGACGAAAACCGAATAAATCAACTTATCGACATGGAAACCGATCGATGGATGCTGACGTTTAGTTCTATGTAGCAGACATCATTGTAGGGACTGGTGTCGATCCTGATTGATACGGGTACTAAAGTAACAATCATATCAAGAGAAGTCTATCGGAGCAAAGACCAATTATGATTCCTCCTATAAAGAAGGTCAGTCTCGCAGAAGGTAGGCCTCTGACAGGAAAGGGAGGGCGTGATCGGTGACTATCAAAGGAATAGGAACTAGATCTTTCGTCGACCGGAATAGAGGTGATCAGGGATTGTTCAAGACACCCGAAAATGTTAGAATCACGACCTTGCGAGAATATACATTTTAGCAAAAGATCTCTCTTCTCATTGTTTCGACAGGTTAGTCTCTTTGTCGATCTTGAGCGAGTTATGACCCGCGATCCCAACATGGTCGATGACTCAGTCGACGACTAGAACAAAGACCTATTCAGCGGCACAGAAGAATAACTCGCTCGACGACGCAGCGATGCAGAAGGACAATCCACTCGACGATTCAGCGAGCCAGTCGGCGACAAGAATCCAAAATTAAGACGATATCCAGCTGGAGTAGAAATCTGTGGCAGTCTTCAGACATCGTGGGGTATCACACTTAATATAAAGACCTGTCCTACAGAACCAGAAATAGCGAGACTCGGGGTTGCCTAGCCGAGAGAGTTCCGTTAAAGTAACATGTACTTATGAACTTAAAATTGTAATTGACTTAAAAGTAAAAAAAAGAAAAGAAAAACACGTGAAAGGAAGAAATATTTAATGAAAGGTTGTCCGAACATTAAATACAATTTGATAATGCGTTTTTTTATTGACTTTTAGGAAATATATAGTAAAAATGTTAATCACTTTAAAATGCACGTTGATATTAATGTATAAGACTGTCAGGATTTAATGTCTAGTTATAGCTGTGTTCCTATTCAGTAAACCGAAGACGGTAATTATTCAATATTTCTAATGTTTCGGGTTTACTGAATAAAAACACAGTATATAGGAGTAACGGTTCTACACACATTTATTATTGTGTGGTCCACTCAATAACAGTACATGTTAAATATAATGCTAACATCCTTTCATTTTGCAGATTGATGAAACCATAACTCGGGGTTTTCTGTTTGTTTCGAATATGCTGAATAGCACTAACATGTTAGCGATTCTAGAATGACTTCCTGAAAGCATCTTTTCACCACATCATGGAGCTATTGTAGTGGCTTTTTACGGATTATTTGGTAATAGTCTCCTTTGTGAGTCTTTCCGTCCAAATATCAATAATGCTTTGGAACTTTTGATATGTTATATTACCGCTTACTGGAGTATATTGGAATAAAGGACTCGCCGGTAGGACTTGGTCCAATTGGTAGTTTTTCAATTTGTACCGCTATACCAGAATAAACACAGAACTGCCAAATATGTCAGAAATTGCGTGTTGTCAAAAGTTTAGCAGTGGTGGCAGTTAATTGGTTTTTATTTCTTCGTAAATCACATCAATTTGTGTAATATAAACGTAATAAATAAACAGCAGAGACTGTGAACAGACTTTTTGCTGAAGCGTCATGTTTGAAGAGACAAAACCTTCCTTTGAAAATGAACAATACAAGGTCATTAACACCAAACTGAAGCTTGTAAACTGACAAAGGTTTTCTCTAACTGGGTTAGTTTATTTATATTATTGATTCTATTGTCGTTATGGTTTTCAAAATTTGTAATTATGTTCTGTTTACCACCTGGACGCTTTATTGAGATCGCACTATTTCTGCAGCTGTAATGTGTGAGTAATTAAATCATTATTATATATCAATAATATAACACCAGCTATGGAATCTTATACAGCTAGACCGGTACGAGAGAGACTAGAGGCAAGCAAAAAATAGCTTCAAGTGATTAGTTCTGTCAAGCGAAAATTACAAGAACGTCACGAGTCTCGGGTGAAATTTGCTTAAGGTTCGAACAATTATTTAAACCTTTTACAAAGGTTACAAATGTTACTGAAAGGGTTGCAAAGACTACCATAGGTCTTCTTCCTACATGAGAACAAACCGCTAAAACAACTTGAAAAATAGCAGAATGAAGGATTCAGCGAGATATTTCAGCTGAAATAGCTGCTGCGCAACCTTTTTTGAAAGAGTCAAGGAAGAAATAAAAGAGGGTATAAACAAAACTCGTGCTGAAATAGGTGCCACTATCAGTAATTAACACGAAATATATATGCCAACCGACGTTTTGCATGGAGTTTCGCTCGCTTTTGCGTAGCATCACACGATCGATCACATACATCAGTCTCGACAACACCAACAATATCTGAATTTGGTAACATAATTTTTTCTGTGTACCAAAAGACTCCAAAAATGAAACCCAGTCTTGTGTGTCCTAGTCAAAGAGGTCGTTTAGGGTCTATGTGAAATTTAACATGGGGCAAAACATTGGGGTTAGTCACTTTTCGATCGGTGATGTCAAATTGTTCTCTCATCGTCTGCACGTCTTCAATAGCCCTAAAAAGTTCGGAAGAAGTGAATTCTGCATGTGTGCTAAACCCGCGACATGCGAGTTCAAACGGCCGTGATACATATGTAGGCTCCGACGACCTCGATCTTTGACTTGGCACTGACGTTTGAGTTCCTCTAACAGGGAGTCAGTTAGGTCCGTAATGAAAATCTGCTGATTCCTCGCGTGGAGCGTCAGACGCGAAGTCTTTAAATTTCACAGTGTATATGTAAGTTGTCTTCCTAACTTTTCTCATTGTCGCCTTCTAAGTAATTTGGATGTTAAAATACTCCTTTATGTCCATTTAATCATTTCCCTTCATGGACGCACTCTGCTGTGACGGTATGGTGGCGAAGGAAGTCAATGATGTTTGTTCATTTTCTTTGTTCAACTGAGTAGAGTAGAAGGAAAGTAGATTTAAGCCCTTGCAAGCAGCCATTTACAGTTTGCGTCAATGACGAATAGAAACTTCACGAATAGAATTATTAATAATGTAGCACTTGCAAGCAACCATTGACAATAATGAAGAAAGAAAGTAGCACTTGCAAACTGCCACGTACAATTTGCATCAATGAAGAATACAATATACATGGATAGAAATATGCAAGTAGTACTCGCAAACTGCTATTTACAATAATGTGTCAAGAACGATTAGAAAATATACGCATACAATCATGGCTGTAATCCCCCTCCAAATATATCTGATTGAAGGTTCACATCTATAATTGTATTTGTTATAATCAAAATTTATTTTTGACAAATAAGACTATTTTGTAAACGTTTTTTTAAAACAATAATTCCACTAAAATTAAGATATTAAAAAACATTCTTAAAATATCAGCAACTTCATAGCAAGCGTATTCGGGAAATTCAATACATTGCCTACTCGAGGAAACTACCGAAGTACCGAAACTACCGAAGTACCGAAGTACCGGTGCAACGACAAACCACCATGGTATGTACCATCAGAACATAAAAAATTACCGCGGTAAACAGCACATAGGTAATACCGCACACTTATAACAGAATGTTCAAGAAGAACCATTGTATAGTGCAGCATCGATGAATGTGTTAACCTGTAAATAAGATGTAGATTTTGAATGGTCTCCTGACTGAGTAAGCTTTCAGTTCATTCAAACAGAAACTGTTGCTTGTTAGAACACACTATGAGGTTGTAAACGGATGCCATTTTATTTGCTTCAGGGATGATACCCATCTAACTTTTACGTTGGAGATTTGCAACATCTACTGAACAAAATCACAGCATTACAGCGATGTAAAATAGCTACCATCAGTATTCGCAATCACAATTTCAGACTTTTACCTGTGACGTTTATGAAATACACTTTGTTCAAGTAGATAATTGGCATGAAATAACTGCTGTGGAATTCGCTCGGTGGAAAACAATGTTTCCCTTCTATCAGTTTGATATATTGTGTAGACAAGGAGATTGCCACATCAATACTGTTCGTAGTCCCAACTATACCACTGTCATTCTGAAGAAGAAGACGCCTTTTAGGGCGATCTTAACAGTATGTGCAGCTCAGGAGGATACAATCTCGAAAGTCTTCAAAATCAAAACTTTGTAAAATAGTTCAAGAGACGTCTTGAATCAAAATGTACAAAAGAGTGCATAAGGATATCTGATCCATGATTCTCAAAAGATTCGTGACAAATCAAAATCAGAATAGGGAAATGAGCCTCGATACAATAATATAATTCATTCCAAATAAAAAAGGCACATTCCTAAATAAATAATAAGTAGGACAAGACTTTCTAGTCTGCCAATCATTTCATTTTCTCTATAATGGAATCATATTCCATATAAACACGAGATTTTATTCAGACCACGATGCAACGGACAGATGGAGCGATAATATTTTACTTGCCTCATCGAAATAAGTAGAGAATAACGAGGAACATTGAGATCAATATTACAACTCACCCTTTTCTGAACAATAAAGACTATACTCTCTTCTAGACAGTGCATGGTCAACATTCAAAACACGAGAATGGCAATGTAACTCATATCAGATCTCTACTATCCAACGTTAACATCTGACAGCGACCGCTTCGGGATCATGCTCTGATGACCTTTTGTTGTTACCATAATCGCGCATTGTATCGGCCAATCAGATGAAGTCTTATATATGTGCCATTGGAGACTGAGCAGTTTAGCTGAAAATCATCAATACGTGCCGAACGATTTTTTGACACTCAGATTTATGAAAGCTGCATTTCCATTGGCTAATTCTAACGTCTCTACAGCATGACCCTTAATCGACCGCTTTCTGATTTTAAGGTAGGTCGGCGGAGATCTGATTTTAATCAGATTGACGGGAAAACATATTTCTTAACTGCTGCGAGGGAAGAATAAGAAAAAGCATTTGGAAAAAACATGTACTTTTGTTCTTTTCTAATGATTTCATGTGTTTTCAATGCGATTCAATATTGTCGTGCTTTAACTATTAAGAAATAAGATTCATACAGCAACGTGACATCTGTTTAAATGCACAAGTGAACGTATTTATTTTTTAGTTTCTATATGTTTATCTGTCGTTGACATCTACAGTCTGGTTTGCAATCGTGATGAAAAGTGCACCAAAGTCTTGTGAACTTGATCCAATTCCGACATCACTGCTGCTTGAGTGCTTAGACCCAATATTGCCTGTACTAACTCATGTTATTAATCTCTCTCTCTCTCTCTCTCTCTCTCTCTCTCTCTCTCTCTCTCTCTCTCTCTCTCTCTCTCTCATCAGGGGAATTCCCATCATTTTTCAAAACTGCCGTCGTAAAGCCACTGCAGAAGAAACCAGCACTGGACCATAACGATTTAAAGAACTACCGCCCAGTTTCTAATCTCCCATTCATATAAACAAATCTTGGAAAAGGTTTTCCTAACTCAACTTGTATGTCATTTGAATTCAAACAGTCTTTTTAGCAATGTACAGTCTGCATATCGCCCTTGCCACAGTACGGAAACTACTCTTCTGAAAGTATTTAGTGACATTCTCTCTGCTTTGGATAGTGGTAGATTACAGTCATCACTCTCCTGGATTTATCTGCAGCATTTGACACAATAGACCATGATATATTACTTTACCGTCTCCAGCATGTATTTGGCATTCAGAATATAGCCTTACAGTGGTTCAAATCCTACTTAGTCAACAGGGCACAAATTATATCTGCAAATGGAATATACTCCAGCCCAGTTGACGTATGTTGTGGTGTTCCACAGGGATCTGTTCTTGGACCTGTTCTCTTCATTCTGTATACTCAGCCGATCGCAAGTGTCATAGATCATCACCCAGTGTTGCACCAATTATATGCAGATGACACCCAAATATACAAGTCTAGCAACCCAACTGAAGTTGATGCTACCAGAAATGGAGTAGAGAAGTGCATTTCTGATGTGAAATCATGGATGACATGTAACAAGTTGCAGATGAATGATGATAAAACTGAGGCTATTCTGATCACAACACAAAGACTTTCTCATTCACATCCTTTACCTCAGACAATAAATATCAGCAACACCAACATTACATTCTCACAGTCAGTACGGAACCTAGGCGTTACTCTAGATAGTACTCTCACATTGCACCAACATGTCATGAACATATGCAAGGCTGCATATCTTGAATTGAGACGCATCAGTTCCATTCGTAAATATCTTTCAGTTGATGCCACTAAAACACTTGTGTGTTCATTAGTACTTTCAAGACTGGACTATTGTAACTCAATTCTGTCTGGTTCGTCACAATATCTACTTCTGATATTTCTAAATGTTTAAAACACAGCTTCTCCGATCATCTTTAGAGTACCTCGATCAGAGCATGCCTTCCCACTGCTCTGTACCTCCTACACTGGCTATCCATTTGATTCAGAATCAAACAAAAACATTGTTCTCTGTGAAATGTTTCACTGACGGACTCCAATCCAACATAACCTATCCGACCTTACCCATTTGTACACACCAGCAACATACTTACACTCCTCTTCTGACAATCATATATTCATTATTCCTGCTATGAAAACAAAGTCATATAGACAATGTTCTTTTGCATACCAGGGCCCAGCAATGTTGAATGAATTGCCCATTGAAATTTGACACAAAGACACAGTACTCTTAAACCTCACCTATTTTGATTGCATGAACAAACTTAAAGACCTAATAATGTTTCCTACCTTAATATTTTCAGCATATTTTTATGTTTTCTAATTTCATAGTGGGTTTTTTTGTAGTCATATCATTATATATGTTGAAAAGTGCTTAGAGCTTCTAAAGATTAGGCGCTATACAAAGTCCTCATTATTATTATTATTACTTTTAATGGTGGATTGATATCAACTGTATAGAAAATGAGAATTTTTAAAACATTCTAGCCAGCATACTGTCTGACAGATTTGGTCCAGTTCTTTGAGTCAGCAGTTTTTGAGAAGAATGGGGTTATTGACTGGACAAAAATATTCAAATGTACCATAGTGGAAAATATTTAAATATATGCCTCCAGTGTACCAAATACAGGAATAAAGATCAGCTTAAAACATTCTGATAGTAAACCTTTTCCTTCAGATTCATGTTGGATGGCATCCCAGATATTTGGCATATACCTTTCTTCAAAGGGAATAATATTTGAGTAAAAGAAATATTCAAAAGCGAAAGCACTGAAAGTACAAACACTGAAACGGTTAATTTGACCAACATTTGTCTGAATTTCATATGTGCTTCTATTTACATTATGCTGATAATTACAATTGTTCTTCTATCACCTTGTAGTTTGTATGGCCTCATTAATGCATTCAGATTTGAAATTTATTGCTTTCGTCTATCAATTCCATTTCTGTCAAATAGAAATTCATTTACTGAAGTTTAATTTTCCATTTCAAAAATGCTAAACTGAAAGAGCTTTAACTTTTATATCTTGTCCTACTGAAATAAAAAAATACATACAATGCAAATGATAGTACTGAAATTACAATAAATAAAATGTTCAAGGATTTTAGAACATTTGTCTAATTTTATTTCATCCAAGGAGATACAGTCAATGCTAATGAAGTCATTATATCAAAGGTGGTTGGTTTGTTGGTGCCTACCTTGTCAACAAGAATGTCATGACTTGTAAATGCTGAAACGCTTCTTAATTACTGTAAGAATTTGTTCCTGCTTTATCATGTGAAAGATTTTTTCTTCAAAATATGGATATTTACTTGATTTTCAAATCTATATATTGTTTCTGTTTTTATTTATCATTCATCATTCTCCACTGTGCATTTCTGCTCTTATTTTTTTTCCATTATATTTCATCAAAATATATTCATCCTTTATTTTCAGTTTATTCTCTATTTCATTTGATTTGAGGTAATTATGAATTAAATTTACATTCATAATCATATGACTTTGCATTCTTTCTGCATAAGATTTGCATTCTTTTTTCATTGCACCTGTGCAATTAGCTACAAGTGTATTTTATTGTCTGTAAAAAAGCATATATAATAAAAATATAATAAAATACACAACTTCTTTAAAATGAGAATATGGTGGTCAAAACAAATAATCAAATGCAAAAGATTCTCTTTAAATATATTGTAAGTATAATCACTACAAACTACATGATATTTAAGTTGGTGAAACATATATTTTCTGAACAAATCTGCTTTTCTTGTTAAATTGATTAGTCGTGCCAAAAGCAGGTGGTTCTACCCATTAATTACAATACAACTTCAAATAAATTCAATGTTACTACAATTAACACTCATGTAAACTGTTATAAAATGTTACATCATAAACTAGGATACTCATAAAAACTGAACATGAACTATACATTTTCCAAATCAGATCGGTAATGTGAGAACTTCAGATCGAAAAGCTTCAATAAATAAAACAATTTAATTGTAGATTCAATGGCTTGCATCTGGTTTGTTACACTATTAGTCCATGCATGGAATACATTATAATCTAAATGATATACAGGACACGACAGCTGTTAACTCCAAATGATCTCATCGTCCCAAAATTAACTTTTCAAGTTGCAACATCGGTGCTTCAACCATCATGGATATCACAAATGCCACAGTATATGCAGTTACGAGATTGGCCATGTAATAGTAGATCTGTCAGAAAAGAAATGAAAACAATTTTACTTTAGTAGTTTATCTTAGGATGTACTTTCACTTTCAAATATTTAGTTGGAAAAAATTTTTTCATCTTGCAAGTCCAATCCACATACAGGCAATACAGCTGAAACAGATCAAATATTGAGGTGGACAACAAATTATATCACTAAAATAAGCATTCCCTTTATTGTGACATCTCACTTGTGAATCATGCTTTGACATATACACAATATATTTGAATGGTAACAATTATACACTGATACATACTGCAATAGTCAACGTCGAAAGTGTCACAGAATTAGGCAAAACAAAATAATTTGGTTATACCTTAGAACTATTTCACTATTTTGCTTGTACATACATACAACGTTATCAACGGTAAATAAGTGTTTTCCAGGCAAGCGACAGTACTAGCATGTATCTCAATAAAGGTTACTTGCAACGAGGAATATTAAAAAGTATGATATGCACAGGTATTTTACCCTGGCTATTACTCCCTCTCATATATATTTAAGGGAGATCAATTTATAACTGATACACTGGTCGTTTTGGATCTTGTCAAGGAGTGTATGCTCTCCATTGTGTTCTCCAGCCATAGGGCTAAATAGAGCTGACTAGAGCTATCTGAAACTGATTACAGCTGTCTGTGTGTATCTATGTATGTACATGCTGTCTGTACGTGTAATGCGTGTGACTGTAAATGTGGTGGATCCGTGAAGGGTGCAAGTGGCCAATACAAGTGTGGGCCAACCCAAGGATTTGGTGAAACTGTGAAGTTCATCAGTTTATGAGTCATATGACTGTACAAGGGTCAGGAAGCATATGCTTGTTCCAATTGTTGTTTCAATCGGGTAAATTTTCATTTGCATGAAATTATTTTTAATCTTAGTTGTATTCCAGAGATCATGTGAATCTCACTTACAGTGCATAACATTATTTGAAACACATTTGAATACCTTGAAATTATTTGATCCTGTCTTTCAAATGAGCTCTTCTAAGCAAGAGATCATTGTTGTCCTGTCTTTACCGGTCCCACCTGGGAACCATGAACTGTGTATTTGACTTGGTTCCTATTGGGAGGTCTTACTGTTGCCCTCTCCATTTCCTGCTTCTAACAATCTGAAGTCTGTAGTACAAAGTTCCTCTATCTGCAAAGATCCCACTTTGAACCAATTTTCATTACCATCTGAGTTGCTAGCATTGTGGGGACTGGTTTTTGACACCAGTCCTAATCCACACACCCAATCCGAACTTCTTTTTGTACCCTGATGCATCAGATTGTGGCTGAGGTGTCCAGAGGAACATGGATTATCAAAAGGTTTGTGAGGAGATTCAACCTCACATAAATTAAATGACATGATCCGATTTCTTTAGGTTCAACAAAGGGACAAACCCTTCAGAACGCACAGACCAGTCAGTGAAATACTGAAGGATGGGAATCACAAGGGACCTCAGGTGGACTGCAATGATATCCATTACCCTGATATAAGCAATCTCCCAAAGAACAGTGTTAAGGCAGAGATGTCAATTATGAACCAAGCTTTCCATCTTTCGTTGAGATATAAAAACCCAAATATAAAAAGCCAGAGCTTGTCATTCACGGTGCCATTCTGTGGAAAGGTGTGTACCTCTTCATATTACATGTAACTGTATTAATCCAGTTAATACAGCTAATTCATAAAATAGTGGAGTGTGTTCCCAGGACCAAAACAATAACCCTATTTTAGACAAATAGGCCCAACACATCATCCATGATGCTTGACCAAGCACCTGATGATAGGGTTAGTCGAGCTCCTTTAGGAATATTGTAAACATCAAAGCAGAGGAAGAGAGGGCACAAGTGCAGTGTGATCTTGCTTATAGCACACTGTTTTAACACAAATTCAGCCATAACACGATCATGATATGGCTCCCGAAATTTAATATACGTGTATTTTTCATACACAAAAAGATCAATTTTGCCTAAAGTACAAAAGAAAACAAAAAACGTTTGTTATCTTTTGGAGAAGAGATTGCATATGAATAATACAAGACAATCGTGGCATGGCTCCTGAAAATGTATACCAATTTTTATCATACAAAAAAAAAATTTAAATTCATAAACGTACAAAAAATAACACATACAAAGTTTATTCAGAGATCATGCAGAGCTTTTTTAATGTCGAAAATTGCAAGAGTTCTGTACTTTGTGATATCTGCTTTTTTGTTGTTGATATTTCTTGTTGCAGAGATCAACCAGACGATTAATTAATCTTTCGTCAAATTCATGTCCACTCGCTAGTAATTAAAATATACGATATGACTTGCTGGTATATTCAATAGGCAGGGAAGAACAGTAACTACTATCGAACAAATGATAGCCAATTTCTTTTTTAAAATTATACCCAGATATCATAACTTGCTGAAATTTCAAAGAAAACAGATTACCTTTGAGGTACCGATTGTTATAAAAACGTACTAAGCTAATGGAAAAAAATCCATCTCAACCATGCAATACAATTATTTGATGTTTTCACAATAAGTAACGGATATTTGTTTGACTCTCCATAGCTGTTCTTTAGTGGCGACTTCAATAACACATGAAGACATCATCGAGGAAATCAGACTACAATTCAATAAAAACAAAGAACCTTTCTTCAAGTCAGTACAGTAAAACCTGTAAGGTATGTTTTGGGAAAATAACAAAAACATATATATGTGCAATGTATATCTAACAATGAAATAAAAAGAAACAATACTCTTATCCAGAAACAGATCCAGAGGCAAAGGTCGATAGCTGCTTTCAAAGATAACATACAGGAATTAACTCTATAAACAAAGTGTGTAAACCGTCACACCAACTTGAACAGATGACAGCTTTGTGATTGAGATATAATCACTTAACATCAGGGTGGGGGTGGGGGAATTACAACAAATTGAAACATCACAAGTCTTGAATAATATCAACTGAATCCTGCAAACAATTCTCTCTTGCTCATTTAAATAGGCAATAACCTTATTCACATACGCAACAACAACGTCAACTTTGGCATTACAACGCCAATTCGTGACATGTACATTAGCATCTATTACTGGTAGTAACAATTCATTTTTTAAAAATATTTTTTGTTTGCTTTTGAGCAGAACAATCAGTACTAATCAAGTGGTCATTGTAACAATTGACTACATATAAGTCAGTGGTGTCTGTCTGTTCTCATGCTATGGTCATTGATAGGGATGCCATGTCCTACAGGCCAAGTGCGGGAATAATTAGTCTGGTTCCCTATTTCTTATGCTCCATGCGTTGCTCACTCCTGTTGTTCATCTGTCGATTCAATGAAGAACTTTCTTGTCATCTGAGGCTTGGAGGGGCTGGTTATGTTCTGTGCATGTGCAGGTGACTGATGAGGTCAACCCTTGCACGGAATGTACGTTTGCATAAAGGACGGGAAAAGTGGGACATCTACAGGAGGGTTGATGGCACATGCTTTACTGGCTTGCCACTTCAGCTCATACCAATCTAAATTTTTAAAACAAAGATCAAGAGGAAATACAACCAACATGGGGGAGGGGGGTAGATATAACAAACATCACAGGTCTTGGCACTAGAATGCCAATTCATGACATGTACATTACACCCTTATACAAATAGTGAAGAACAATGCAGGGAGCATAAGAAGACGAGAACCCAACTAGCAAATAATCTTCATATACTTTAGTCTTGTTTATGGCAGAAGCAATAAAACACTATAGGTATAGCAAAAAAATTCAGACATTAGTAGCGAGTCTATTTTTTTACATTTTATTTTTTAAATTTAGAATGGAATGAGCAGTAATTTTTAACAGAGATTAAATAAAGGTCAGTGGAGTTTATCCTCGTATTTGCGATGCGGTCATTCATAGCTCAGTCGAAATGTATATTTTGCCAAGACATCACTCATCACTAGTCATGTTCAGCAGGTGGTTGCTCATTACAGAGCATTTATATAATAAAATCAATCCATGCATTATGATTGTGGTTGGAAATGACAGGTGGTCGGTCATAGCAGAGGTTGTACATAGCAGTTTTTACTGTAACAAACTTAAATAAAATCAATGGAATCTGATGAATTGTTTCATTTTCCAACACGACTGGAACATGTTTATTGTGCTGTGAAAGTTTACTTTTTGCATTTTATGCTTATGAAATAACCAATGGCGGCATAAAATGCAAATTAACTTTTACAGACTTGGTACAAACTGAACAGTAAATGTGCTTCATCATTCGTTACGATATTGTGCTATTTTTCCCACTCAATTCAGACCTATATGATCTGTGACAAACTTATCGAATATTTTAAATCTTTGTGTGTGCACATTTATGTATGTGATGAGATTAGCGGATAAGTACACGGTGTTGATACTCTATTCATGCAATACATACGACATTAATATATAAAACAGTATACATGTGTATGTACCAATGTGTGGTTCTCTGAATAAAGTAAAATAATATACATGCCATCTGTTTTCACAACAGGTGTATTTCTCATTTAAAATACATCAATTTAAGAGTGTAACTTAGTGCCAGTAAGCATGTATTTTTGCTCCAGCTTTTATTACCTCCTCCCCCCCCCCCCCTTTAAAAATATTGTGGTACATGCATCATTTTCTTCAGCGTCTATAACACGGTCAGGCTATATGGCTCCCAACTACCATGTGATAGTCAGTGCATTTACAGCTGGAACCCAACCCTTCTTAAGAAATGGGAAAGTGTCCATAAACTTTCTCCTTATGCCAATACAGCCAAACTGATGGTTCTCTGGAGACTACTAATGATAGAACTGTACGAAAACGTATGCAAAAGCCACAAAGGCAATCAGGGTGAATGTGCTTCTTGACTGGTTGCAATGGACCTGTGTTGTTGATCACCTGAAGCCATGATGGGAAGGATGCCTCTGAAAAGCATCTCAACCTCCAAAGGTTCTGATATGGCCAAGCAAAGATCTTGAAAGCAGTAAATAAAATTGCAGCCTGTACACCAGTTTGATGCCAGCTAATTTCAATTATGGACTGGAGCAAACAAAAGTAGTAGCGAGTGAGTCTGGTTGATTTGTAGGTATATCATGTAAATTTCAGGTACATGGTGTATATAATTTCATATTAAAAGAATTAATAGAAATATAAACATTAGTTAAACAAATAACAGAAAATTGTTTCTACAGCATAGTAACAAGAACTGATGACAAGGGAAATAACTTGCATAAAATATGCGAATAATAAACTCTTGAAACTCCAATAAAAAAAAACTCTTATGCACCTAAGTGATGTCTGATGACACAAGCTGCCAGGTTCTTTAATTAAAAAGGGTGGTACTTCCCTTTATTACCAAATTAAGTAGAAAGAAAAGGAGGAAATAGTCATAGATCAGTATTTCCTTAACATTCAAATATCCATCGCTCTTTATGCCTGCTCCATTCTGTTTATAACCTCAAATGAGTTAAAATCCTCAAAATGCTATTGTATTTTAAGTAAACAAAATCATTTCAGACAGTTATTTTCCATTTGGATAAATACATTCAGTACAGTTTATCATGAAATCAAACCTGGAATAATAACAAGAAACAGTTGACACATTAGCTCTTCACTGACCAAAACAGATACTTCATCACCTTTAATTTTAAATCTTCTCATGACATGAGTTTTATTCATGATTTTTTATTGCTAGGACATGTATATTTAAATTTTGAACTATTTTTGGATTGCATTCACAATATCATCAGTTTTTTCCTTCTCATTTTTCACCTTGTATTCTAGGGTAATAAATTAGATTTATAATAGCAACACATGGTCCCTTAGTGCTGACTTGTTTGAGAAATAAAATGAAAATGTCACTCTACTTTTAAATTGCTTGTTCTTTAATTTGGTCTGGTATTCTGCCTTTTCTAATTTAAATTGCAAAACACTGCTGAATACAGGGTTGATGATCACTGTGTGTATTTTAACATCCTGCATGTACACTGGACACAAGTGCTCAAAGACATGTTTTTTCCCACCCTGCATGTACACTGGACCATAAGAGCTCATATTGTTTTTCCCCATCCTGCATGTACACTGGACCACACGGGCTCATATTGTTTTTTCCCATCCTGCATGTACACTGGACCACAAGGGCTCATATTGTTTTTCTCCCATCATGCATGTACACTGGACCACAAGAGCTCATAGTTTTTTCCCCATCCTGTATGTACACTGGACCTCAAGGGCTCATATTGCTTTTTCACATCATGCATGTACACTAGACCACAAGGGCTCATATTGTTTCTTTCCAATCCTGTATGTACACTGGACCACAAGGGCTCATTGTTTTTTTCCCATCCTGCATGTTCACTGGACCACAAGGACTCATATGCATGTACATTGGACCAAAAGGGTTCATATGCATGTACACTGGACCACAAGGGTTCATATTGTTTTCCCCCATCCTGCATGTACACTGGACTACACGGGCTCATATTGTTTTCTCCCATCCTGCATTTACACTGGACCACAAGAGCTCATAATGTTTTTTCCCCATCCTGTATGTACACTGGACCACAAGGGTTCATATTGTTTTCCCCCATCCTGCATGTACACTGGACTACACGGGCTCATATTGTTTTCTCCCATCCTGCATTTACACTGGACCACAAGAGCTCATAATGTTTTTTCCCCATCCTGTATGTACATTGGACCACAAGGGCTCATATACTTGTACATTGGACCACAAGGGCTCATATGGTTTCTTCCCATCCTGCATGTACACTGGACCACAAGGGCTCATATTGTTTTTCTCCCATCATGCATGTACACTGGACAACAAGGGTTCATACTGTTTTTATCTCGTCCTGCATGTACACTAGACCACAAGGGCTCATATATATGTACATTGGACCACAAGGGCTCATATTGTTTTTTCCCATCCTGAATGTACACTGGACCACAAGGGCTCATATAAATGTACATTGGACCAGAAGGGCTCATATTGTTTTTCCCATCCTGCATGTACACTGGACCACAAGGGCTTATATACATGTACATTGGACTACAAGGGCTCTTATTGTTGCTTTGGCTATCAAGGAATAAGATACAGCCAAATGTCATATCATAAAACTGCTGATAAGAGTCATTCCAAACTGGAGAGAATCTTCCCATCTCCTCACTGGGAGTGATGGAAGTGCCATTACTAGCAGATAATTTAGAAAAAATGCTTCTCATCCTCGAAAAAGAAAATACAGGCACCACACTCCTTCAATCCAGTTAGCTCCACTTGAGTGGACAAAGCAGTTACAAATCTGAGAAAAATGCATGAGTATCCATGGCACCATAAATATGAAGTAAGATTCCCTTCTCCAATTCCATACATAAGTTAGATGAGTACATATCAACCCCCATTTCCGCTAGAAATGATTATTAGTGGAGGGATAAGGTCATCAACTCAATCCCTGTACTCAAACCTATAACAGAACTCAAGTGACCAGCAATTGGTTAGGTGATGATAATCTCATAAAAGAGTTCACATCAAAGGAAAAATCATTGATATCCCTTTTCAGGACGAACAAGCAGCTCTTCACCATAACAATGACTTTGAGAGGTGCTGCTCATGCCTAGCAAAGGTGTGTGTATTCCAGAGTTTTTCCTACCCTGGAGGGATCCAGGCATTGGCTGCATTAGAGCAATCAACATGGATCCTGGAGACTTATTCTGAGTTCTGCATGACTATTAACAGTGGCATTAACAAAGAGAAAGATCCCATACCGTTCCATACTATTTTAGGATTGAGTCTAATTTGAGTCCTGCATGACTAAGAACACTCTGAAAAGGCAATACTTATGTAATATGTGTAAGATCCCATACCTATTGGAGTCAAGGTGATTAAAATCAACTACCCCATTGGAATTAGGCAAACAAAAATGAGTTTTGTCTTCCTCCTGTACAGAATGCCAACTCTTTAAAAAGGTCCCAAACTTAGTACAAACACTGTGACAGTAAATAAAAGAAAAACTAGAGAACAATAGACTCAACAGTGTTGGAACACAACCCCGCTTGATGCCATTGGTTACTGGGAATGGCTTAGATGTCTCTCCATTGTCCTGGACTCATGCCTGCATGCCATCGTGAAAATGCTGCACTATGGATATAAATATTCTTGGGCATCCGTACTTGCCTTTACCTTCAACAAACTCTCTCTGCTGACAGCATCAAAGGTCTTTGTGAGTGTAAGGATATACCCCTGTGGTTGTTGAAGGCCTGGCAGTTCCCTTTGCACTTGTATAGGTGGATTATGGAAGTGTCCTTGAATTCCTGGGGTATTGTCTCTTGCTGCCACATAAGTAAAAACAGTTGGTGGAGCCTTTCTATTAGGGTTGTGTTCTCTTGCTTGTAAACTTCAGCTGTGATGGAGTCTGAGCTAGGTGATTTGCAACTGGAGAGCAAACATATATCGATTTCTGTTTCTTGAGCAAGGTTAGAGGGTCATCCAGTGCTTCATTGATGGATAATTGGGGGAGATGATGGATGGCTCCATGTTTGATGGAAAAAGGGCGATTCCTGGATGCTGTCAAAGTGTTCAGCTCATCGTTGAAGTATCTTCTCTTTATCAGTAATTAGTGTGTTCCTGTCTGTGCTTGAGAAGGGCGGATGATCCAGAGGATGTAGGTCCATACACTTCTTTCAGGGCATTGTATAAGTTCTTCATGTCATACTAGTCTGCATAGCACTGGATCTCATCAGCTTCGTTGCTCAGCCATGTGTCCTTGCATCTGACGGAGTTTCTGCTGTACAGTTCTGCATAAATTGTTGGACACATATTTCCTAGAGGTGGACATTGGGTTGTTGAGGTAGGTTTGAAGGAGGTGGTGCTTCTCATCCCAGTTCCCATCCAGCTACTGCTTGATCTCATCCCAGTTCTCATTTAATAAGTCTTGATGATTTCTGGTTGAGGGTCCTAAAATCATTCATCAACCTTCTTTCCATGAGGGCGTACTTTTTTGGGCAAAATGTGGATGTTGAGCATGGTGATGATGAGGCGGTGGACAGATCTGCACAATGACTTAATCACATGCACTTCCTGCCTGTCCCTCTTCCAATTTACATAAACAGGTGACAGAAAAGGTTTTGAAATTTTCATACATGGTACAATTGGCTAAGAAATAATATGTACAATACATGATGCAAATAGGAGATAAGTCGAAAAAACAATGCATGACTGGATCAATAGATCATGTGATGGATGTAACACAAGAAAGCCAAAAAACACATATAAGGTTTTACAAATGTTCAAATTAGAATAAAGAAACTACTTTACCAGTGTCAGATCTGTGAAATGTATGGGAAGTCGAAAATTGAGGTAGAAAAAGTAGATGGTAACTGGGTGAACCAAGTAAGCTGCAAAGGTCAGTCTACCCAGGGATGCCCAGATCTTCCATGACAAAATCTGATTCACTGGTCCTGAATGAGAGAAAATTAAAATGAGAAAAATATGGATGACAGTGCATTAGATTCAGATTTCTATCCCTTGTTGTATTCTAGTTGGATTTTAGTTTTATAAGAATTGCAAATTCCTGAAATATTCAACATTAAACATATTTTTTTAGACTATTGTTGAATAAAAAATACATTTATTATCAAGACATTGTTTAACCTGGATAGAATACTTACATAACCCAGTCTCAATAGTGTAATGAAAATAACTTCTATTACCTCTCAAATTTAGCCCTCCCAGAATGATGAAAACAGATCTTCCAAAACAATATTTGTTTGGTGCCCTTGGATGTTCTTCAGCTTGAGAGAAACACGTATGATGCTTGCATTTACAGAAAAGGGATAGGACAATTATAATTTATTATATAAATTTCCTTTATCCATTAAAATACATTACCTCATCATGCCCTGTAGGACTGATCGTTAGTGTGTTACCATAACAATAAAAGGTTGCCAGGGTGAGTTCAGTGAAAGCTATAAATTCCATGCCTGAGAAAACATAATGGTATAATAAGCAAAGTCTGGTAGCCATCTAGGTGTCAGACAAATCCCTTGCAAGATTCAACTTGCCTTTATACAAAGGCAAATCTTGTAGGTAAAAATGACTGGAAGAAAGTTGACTGAACATACCAACCAACTGCCTTGAAAATATTCAATGACAGGCGCAAGCATCATCAAGGAACACTGGTTAGGACACTGTGGTTAGGACACGGGAAGGAGGTTATTAACTTTATATTTGGTCTGCACAACTTTCTTTCAATGACAAAGGCAGGTAATCTGAATACACAAAAGGACACTTCCTGGCATATGACAAAACCAAATGGATAAATGTAGATATGCCTACCCTAAAATTACTGTTTCAGGGTCATAGAACATCAAAATCAGGTACAGACATTTATTTTTAGGGACACAGAACATCAAAATCAGGTACAGATATTTATTTTCAGGGACAGAGAACATCAAAATCAGGTACAGACATTTATTTTCAGGGACAGAGAACATCAAAATCAGGTACAGACATTTATTTTGAGGGACAGAGAACATCAAAATCAGGTACAGACATTTATTTTTAGGGGTAGAGAACATCAAACTCAGGTACGGACAGTTATTTTCAGGGAAAAATCATATAAGCAATTAAGTTTAGAGATATTTTCATAGAATAATTCTCATTACTATTAGGACAAATATAAAAAGTCATTGTTGCTGCCAGATTTCATTAAGAACTCCAGGATATTTCACAAAAGCAAACATAACACTGTTCACACCCACCTTTATGAATAACCTCTTCCTGTTGTACTCTTTCCTGATTGTTTGGGCTCTTTGAACAACAGAAAATTGGTTTAGACCCTTTACTTACTTTCAATCTTGTAACACTATACATGTGTATCTTTAACTTTTATACGAGTATAATCACATGGTATCAGTGATATGTTTAAACAAGTCCAATTAGTTATGTATTTGTTGTACTAATTATTCAATGTTATTCACTTTTTGTTAAGATGTAGTACATACAGCCAACCATTCATGCATGTGTAAAAACATAATCATATACAGAAACATATATATGCACACACACACATGAAGAAAAAAATCTTTTTCATATTTTATTTCTTTTATCTTACCGCCTTGTCCTGAAACACAAGCTATAACCAGCCATGCAAGACAAACTCCCCACACTGTGCGAGAGACAGAAGTGTAGAGCATGCTGACACCAAGAGCATGTCCACGTTATCATGATTGTACTGATATGGCCCGTAGATTACCGCCAACGCTGAGGAAATCGCTATAATCCAGCCAACTGTTACTATCATCTACATTAGAAAGAACAAACAGAACGAGTCAAATAGGTCTTTGCCCTTAGACTAAAACACTTATACTTTTATCATCAATATTAAGACTGGTGTGGAGAACATATGAAAGTCACTCTTGCTTGAAAATTAGACAACAGCATCTAGCCTGTTTTGAATGGTAATTACACTCTGTCAGAAGCATCTAGAGAGCAATTTTCTGAAGTGCAAGTGAAATATTGTCAAAGAATGTAAAGAATGTAAGCAATGGTGATCTAATTTTGGTACAGCTAAGTTATCCTATTAGCAATATAATCACATGGCAAATTCCTGGTGTCGATAACATAGGATCCAAGATGATGGACAGCTAAGATGACAAATGTTACTCAAACAAGACAATCAACAGTTGTTTTATTAAGCAATATGAAGGTCAAAAAAAACTTGTTGAAAATAAAACAAGCAGAGTAACAACTATACTAGTAGAATATGTCTTCAATAAAACTTACCCAATCTTTTCACCTTAAGAGAACTGATACTACTTCACAAATCAATCCCTCCCTGGCTGATACTTCTTAGCTAAAGAACTGAAGGTTATCTGCCCACTTAGGTGGCAGTTCGATAGGGTGCTTTTCCCTTGAAACAGGGACTGGCACCTAATCCTGTGAAATCGTACATTACTACTTGAGAAGATGTCACATGCCAATGCAGGGAGACTGCGAGGGTCATATGTATTACGAAACATCTTTTTATTTAAAATTGTCTTTTTCTTAAAATACGTTACCCAGTCATAATACCTTATAATAATAGGTAATTGTTGGAGGGACATATATCTATTTACCCCACTGAGATCATCTTCAGTCACTTAAGGTACATGAGACAGCATCTCGATAACCTGACTAAAACATAGACTCCATATGTCGGGGAATGGCTTGAAAATGGAAACTTTTCCCTTCTGAATCTAGCAAAGTCAGTAAGCCATATCAAATGACACAGAAAAATAATCTTTTGCACCACAGGTAAAAGTTCCACCAGATCAAGTTGAGCCTTTTAGGAAAAGAGATCACTTAAATAAAAGCTGGTGAAGAGTGTTCAGATCTCAATTTCAAGGCACAAATAATAACATTGAAGAGAACAGTTTCACTCGTGAGCAATGCTTATGGTGTCCTAACTTCTAAAGCTGAGATGTGAAGCAAATTCGTCAGTGTGGGATTATTTCAGATATTTAGCACGTAGCAAATTCATCGGTATGGGGTTATTTCTGATATGCAGAACAGATAGCCCACAATTATCCTGGAAAAAGGTTGTCTGTGTTGATATATCGTCCTAGCCTTCAAGAAGAGGCATGGTCCTTGTCCACAAAATGACTCAGTAGATATCTATAGAAAGTGAGTTGAGTATCCAGGCATAACTAATCCAGCACAAATGAGAAAAAGGTTGGGATTTTTGGCATTCCACTTGTCACAAAAATGTCCATCATAGTTTGAGCTCAAAGTGTAAAAACTGAATGAAGAAGAGGCCTTTCCATTTGCTCATTCTTGCAGGATGTAGGATTTTCAGCCACTAATGAAAAACTTTTAAAATTTTTTTCATCTTAAGATTGTTGATATGTAAATAATGATCCTGAGGGAACCACACTCATCTGAAATCCAAAACTTGTAGCAGATATTCTGCCATCTGTATTTGCATCCATACCAACTGTGATTGCTGGAGGTTGTACTTGCTGAGGTTTTCTTGATGTGAGTCTAGAAAGGTTTCCCAATCTTTCAGATGCCACCTCATAATGTGCAGTTTCTAAAAGTTGGTTCAATGGTCAACGATTAGGCCTTCAGGTGGACCACATAATCATATTAATGAGAACTGAAGCGGCAAAATCCAGGACTAAAATCCAGGAAAAAATTCATGCAGCAAAGGAAATCTCAAGAATCATCGATTTTCCATGTAACATTATATTTATTCAATTATTGTTCCCATGGAAACATACTCAATTTACTTGAATATGGAAAAAAAATATTGATTTCCAGACATATTTGACAAAAATCTTGAAACGGTAGGAGATCTAAGATCCCTTTGTAAATAAGAAGACTGAAAATAAGAAGTAGAATAACAGATATTAAGTATGATGATTTCACAGGACTTGGCACCAACTCTGGTATCAGGGAGACATCACTCTAACTGCCACCAAGGTGGGTGATCACATTTAGTATTTTAGGTCAAATGTTTCGGTCTAAGAGGGCTGGATTTGCAATGTTTTAGTAGTTCTCCTATTGACTATGAATGGGTAATGTATTTGTTGTTCTCCTGTGGTACTATGAATATGTAATGTATTTGTAGTTCTCCTATGGTACATGTACTATGAATGGGTAATGTATTTGTAGTTCTCCTAACGTACTATGAATGGGTAATGTATTTGTAGTTCTCCTATGGTACTATGAATGGATAATGTATTTGTAGTTCTCCTATGGTACTATGAATGGATAATGTATTTGTAGTTCTCCTATGGACTATGAATGGGTAATGTATTTGTAGTTCTCCTAACGTACTATGAAAGGATAATGTATTTGTAGTTCTCCTATGGTACTATGAATATGTAATGTATTTGTAGTTCTCCTATGGTACATGTACTATGAATGGGTAATGTATTTGTAGTTCTCCTAACGTACTATGAATGGGTAATGTATTTGTACTTCTCCTATGATATTACGAATGTTTAATATATTTGTAGTTCACCTATGGTATATGTACTATGAATGGGTAATTTATTTGTAGTTCTCCTATGGTACTATGAATGGATAATGTATTTGTAGTTCACCTATGGTACTATGAATGGGTAATTTATTAGTAGTTCTCCTATGATACTATGAATGGATAATGTATTTGTAGTTCTCCTATGGTACTATGAATGGATAATGTATTTGTAGTTCTCCTATGATACTATGAATGGATAATGTATTTGTAGTTCTCCTATGGTACTATGAAAGGGTAATTATATTAGTAGTTCTCCTATGATACCATGAATGGGTAATGTATTAATAGTTCTCCTATGATACTATGAATGGGTAATGTATTTGTAGTTCTCATATGGTATTACGAATGTTTAATGTATTTGTAGTTCACCTATGGTATATGTACTATGAATGGGTAATTTATTTGTAGTTCTCCTATGGTACTATGAATGGATACTGTATCTGTAGTTCTCCTAAGTACTATGAATGGATAATGTATTTGTAGTTCTCCTAACGTATTATGAATGGGTAATGTATTTGTATTTCTCCTATGGTACTATGAATGGGTAATGTATTAGTAGTTCTCCTATGGTACTATGAATGGGTAATGTATTAGTAGTTCTCCTATGATACTATGAATGGGTAATGTATTTGTAGTTCTCCTATGGTACTATAAATGGATAATGTATTTGTAGTTCTCCTATGGTAATATGAATGGGTAATGTATTTGTAGTTCTCCTATGGTACTATGAATGGGTAATGTATTAGTAGTTCTCATATGATACTATGAATGGGTAATGTAATTGTAGTTCTCCTATGGTAATATGAATGGATAATGTATTTGTAGTTCTCCTATGGTACTATGAATGAATAATGTATTTGTTGTTCTCCTATGGTAATATGACTGGATAATGTATTTGTAGTTCTCCTATGGTACTATGACTGGGTAATGTATTTGAAGAAGAAAAGAAGTGGAGTCCTCCTAAAAGTCTCAGTGCATCATACAAAAATATAAATATTTAATAATCATTCTTCTTTTGTAATCATTCCACACTGTAAAACCCAACTCATACTGCCAGTTCTTTCTTTCTCTATGTATCCTTCTGTATTTCTCCAATTTAAATCAAGTTATCCTATACTCTTTTGGAAAGAAAAAAAAATCAGTCAACTGAAAATGTGTTAACCAAAAGTTTAATGCAAATTTTCTATGACTGTGACATGAATCCCAAAACCAAAGGGATGAAAGTACATGTCACAGAATAAACTGTCTTAACTTTATAAGAAGTTGTGCCAGATATGTGAAGAAAATCAATCAAATAATTTAGGAAATACAGACAAATAAAAAAAACTGAAAGCAATACAATCAAGCAATTTTCATTGACTGCATCTTCAAGATTATCAGAACTAGAAAGCATTTCAAAGAATAAATTATTTTAGCTTCATATTTATTCATCAAAGGTATGTAATAAAAACCATAAAGTGGTTCAATTAAGGAAACAAAGGGTCTTTAACCATAACACATTATTTCTTATTGTGAACTCAAGTCCAAGGTCATGACGGGACATTAATTTTCATAGTTTTATAATGTAATAGCAAGTATGAGGAGAATCTATTAAGGAAATATTGGAAATATTAGCATATGGTAAAAGTTTAAATGATACTCTAGCAACATTTCCTCCAGAAGAAACTAACTGCTATGTCTCACCTAAAACTAAAATTGACTTGATATAAATGAAAATGGACTATTCGTCATCTCATGACATAATACTGCAATTCTCTTCACCTTATTCAGCCGAAGATGACACTGAGTTTTGTACAGTAGATAACCAGTCAGGGTTCCCACCAGATAGACTCCCATCCTGGCATAGGGCCTCTGGTACATTGGACCACTCACAGCCATAGGATCCTCTGCATGTTTTGTAGGGACACTGAAATTGCAATAAGTCAACCAAATCCATACAATGTCTTCAGGTCTCCAAACAAGTACACTTCATTTCGAATGTAATATAATCCATTATCAATTTCCAAAACAATTTAAAAAAAACATCGATTTCTGTTAAACTAATGAAAGAATATGCTAACATTGATTAACATACTAAACACACATTTTTAGAGATGTTTTCCTTAAATTCATGTATGAGTTGTGTGATTTTTACATTTTTAATGTAGCTTTGACAATTTTTCAGTCACATCACTACAATGTCTGCAGTGTGGCAGTTTATAGTGATATCTAGAACTGGGGCATCATGCCATAGGCATGTACCATCATGTCTCACCCAGTCACATTATCTGGACACCAGACCGACCAGTCCAAAACGTAACTCTCAATGCTGAGCTCCTAGTGAGGCAGCTGCTAGAGCCATTTTTATAAGTCTTTGTATAACTTGGTCAGTGTTCAAACCCACGACCTCCTGCATCTGAGGTGGACTCTAACCACTTATTCTGCTGAAGTGGGCCATTCAATTTGTTAACCTAACTGTAATCCCAATACAAAGTTTTAATGATCATTAGCATTATTAGTAAATGAATGTAATGATGAACTACCACTTAATATTAAGTACTGCCACAAGTAGTTGAACAGAAGAAATAAATACAAATGGCTTGAAGGCCTTAAGCTATAGAAATTTGCAAACTAAGGAAACAACTCCTGAGATATGTTTCTTTATGAACTAAATATTAAGCTTTATAATATTATTCTAAATGTTAAATTCTTTACATTCCACTAGAGAATTTATATTAGCATTTTGGTGATTTCCTTATAAAAAAAAAACATTTTTCTCTATTATTTCATGGAGGACTATCTGTGGAACAAATTCCAAGGGACATAACCACTATAATATCTAAACAATGGTCAATCAAAGTATTGTAAAGATAATACTTTTAATTATTATATAATTCATAATGAGACAATGCAATTACAGTGGGAATAAAATGAACTAGTTTTTCCAGTTAGGGAATGCATCCACCATTATATATGTATGAAATTAAACATATAAATATAATGCAATTAAACACATAAATATAATGCCATTTAACATACAAATATAATGCTATTCGTTGGAAAAAGGAATAATTTAAGTATTAGACGAAGCTAAATCTTTAAGTAGTAAATGTCCAAAATAATAAAATTTTAAAGATCTTTTTATGAATGTAATATTTAGTCTCAAGAGAATTTTACTGAATTGAATAATACCTGCAATCACTTTTACACTGGCTATCCATTCAATCCAGAATAAAACACAAACTTTGTTCTCTGTGCTACGTTTCACTGATGGACTCCAGTCCAACATACCTATCTGGCCTCACTCATGTGTACACATCAGCACGATACTTACTCTCCTCTTCTGACAATCATATAGTTTTACTCATTATTCCCACAATGAAAACGAAGTCATATGAACAACCTTCTTTTGCATACCAGGTCCAAGCAACGAGGAACAATTGCCCCTTGAAATTAGACACAAAGACACAGTGATACCTTTCAAGAGTGCTCTTAAAACTCACCTTTTTCAACTGCAAGAATAAACTTAAAGACCTAATAATGTTTCTACATTAAATATTTTCAGCAGGGCTGTCAACGGGTACCCGGGTACCCGACCGTAGCGAAAGACCCGGGTATTAAAAATTAATGACGAGTACCCGTTCACAAAAAAAAGTTGTTAACAACACTATCAAAATATCATATATCATCAGCAGCACACTGGTCTGAGTAGTCAGAGTTTCCTCTGACCCTTGCCACCCCATTTTTGATATTTGGACATTCTTGTTGGGGTGTAGGGTCAGAGCACATTTCCTATCAAAGAGTTGGAATTCGCCGATTTGATGTCGGCATGGGTAGCAGCTTACATGCCGGCCGAGCAAACTTGAACAATCTTTCATCGAGATATAACAGCATGAAATCGATAGGAATATAGTTTATTTTCTCAAAAATCATGAGCATAGCATTTGTTATGCCTATAATCTGCTGACAGATGAGACAAAAGTACAATCATTGCTGAAATTTGTTCCGGATCTGGCCATTTGCATTTCTAGTCACGTGACTACACAAAATCTCGCAACCTAGGACAATAAGCAAATTTCCAAAAGTTGTTGAACATATAATTTGGACATATTATATAGCCACATAAATAAATATAGTCTATTCTCTCCTCACTAAGCCATACAGATGCTATAAATAGAATTCGTGGGAAAGTAGAACAAGGTTTGCTATAAATAGAACATGTTACTGTAAGAAAGTACAAGTCCACGGACATGAGTACTCGTATATTGTAGTTACGTAAAGCGGTCTTTTCTAAAATACGGTCTGTGGGATTAATGGAATGTTAATATAAACGAGATTTCTGGAAGGTGGATATACCGAAAAAGCGTAATCAATATACATTTACGCGTAACGTGTAATTTAGTTGGGGAAACATTTTGTTGCTCAAGGGTTGTACACGTCTTTCATGATCTATCGAGTACCCAGGTACTCGTTAAACTGCGCAACGGGTACCCGGGTAAGTTTACCATGGTTTTTGACAGCCCTAATTTTCAGCATGTTTTTATGTTTTCTAATTTCACGGTGTTTGGTCATTTTGTTTTGTTTTTTGTAGTTATATCATTTTATATGTTGTAAAGCAATTAAGAGCTTCTAAAGATCAGGTGCTAAATAAAGTCCTCATTATTAGTATTATTGCTATTATTATGAGCCTAAAGTGTTTTATCAAGTGCATATTAGACTACACATCCATGTTTTATATTTGACATGCTGGAATGTTAAATTAAAGGTCTATATCAACAATCTGATATGCTGGTGTGTTAAATGAAGAGTCTGTGTTATTCATATGATATGCGGGTGTGTTAAATGAAGAGTCTATGTTATTCATATGATATGTTGGTGTGTTAAATGAAGAGTCTATGTTATTCATATGATATGTTGGTGTGTTAAATGAAGAGTCTATGTTATTCATATGATATGCTGGTGTGTTAAATGAAGAGTCTGTGTTATTCATATGATATGCTGGTGTGTTAAATGAAGAGTCTATGTTATTCATATGATATGTTGGTGTGTTAAATGAAGAGTCTATGTTATTCATATGATATGTTGGTGTGTTAAATGAAGAGTCTATGTTATACATATGATATGCTGGTGTGTTAAATGAAGAGTCTATGTTATTCATATGATATGTTGGTGTGTTAAATGAAGAGTCTATGTTATTCATATGATATGCTGGTGTGTTAAATGAAGAGTCTATGTTATTCATATGATATGTTGGTGTGTTAAATGAAGAGTCTATGTTATTTATATGATATGTTGGAGAATTATGTCATGGGTCTATATTACTGATCTAACAGTTAATTGTCAATCAGATTGTTGGAATATGAAAACTTCAGTTATATAAAAGTATGTTGGATACTTACTCCACTAAACCATATATTTCATAATAGGACACCAGAAAAACTCTGATTCCTATACACAAAAGTATGAGACTTGAGGTAACTGCTATGCCAAGTTTCTTCCACCTTAAAAGACAATAGATCAAAAGATTCATTAAAAACAACAATAGTAAAATAGAAGCAAACAGTCATACATACATATATTTTTAGATAAGGATACTCAAAATATCAATTTGTTTATTAACATTTTATATAGTGCCTTGGTATTAAGGCCACTAGGATGCATGCATACCCATAACTAACTATAACATATAAATCCAGTAAGTTTCCTTTATTACTCTATTCATCACAATGTCTATTGGCATGAAAGAAAAATAAAGTAAAGAGTAATTCTTTGTAATGTAATGAAACTCAAGAGGAAAACTGAGGATCTATATAATTTCATATATAAAGGAAGTGATTTCATTAAAGGCTGTAAAACACCAGCTATGAATTATTCCAAGAATAGGTTTCCAGTATATGAATTACAACCTGAATTTGGATAGGTTTTCAGTATATGAATTACAACCTCATATAATCGATAGGTTTTCAGTATAGGAATTACAAACTGATATAATGGATAGGTTTTCAGTATATGAATTACAACCTGATATAATGGATAGGTTTTCAGTATATGAATTACAACCTGATATGATGGATAGGTTTTCAGTATATGAATTACAACCTGAATTAGGAGAGGTTTTCAGTATATGAATTACAACCTCATAAAATGGATAGGTTTTCAGTATATGAATTACAACCTCATATAATGGATAGATTTTCTGTATATGAATTACAACCTGAATTAGGATAGGTTTTCAGTATATGAATTACAACCTGAATTAGGATAGGTTTTCAGTATATGAATTACAACCTGATATAATGGATAGGTTTTCAGTATATGAATTACAACCTGAATTAGGACAGGTTTTCAGTATATGAATTACAACCTGAATTAGAATAGGTTTTCAGTATATGAATTACAACCTGATATAATGGATAGGTTTTCAGTACAAGAATTACAACCTGAATTTGGATAGGTTTTCTGTATATGAATTGCAACCTCATATAATGGATAGATTTTCTGTATATGAATTACAGCCTCATATAATGGATAGGTTTTCAGTATACGAATTACAACCTCATATAATGGACAAGTATTTGGTATATGAATTACAACCTGATATAATGAATAGGTTTTCAGTATACGAATTAGAACCTCATATAATGGATACGTTTTCAGTATATCAATTACAACCTGATATAATGGATAGGTTTTCAGTATATGAATTATAACCTGATATAATTAGTCATCTTGGATATTTTAAAGGTAATCTATGGTCAGGATTTTTATGAGTTTTGGGTAATTTCAATATTTTCATTTCTATCATATACATAAAAGTTTAATGATGATGCATTTCTTTTATGACTTTACATCAATGACGTAATTGTTATTTAAAATACAAGCACATCATCTGTTTCTTTCAAAACATTTTGTGCCTAAAGAAGCATAGAGTAAATGAAAAATTAGATGTAATGAATAGCTGGCATTTTTGTTACATTGTTATCCCAGTTAAAAATCACATTGTTCCACAATAATCATGAAAATTGTGTCTTGTGTAGTACAGAGTAGTCTAAGCAGGCCCGCACCTGGGGGGGGGGGGACAACCATGGCACTTGTCAGGGGCCCGAGCTAGATAGGGGCCCGCCCTTTTTCGAGGTTTTTTTTTTGAAACATGAAAGAGTCCCGAACTCTGTCAGCTGCCTGGGGCCCAGAATTTCCTAGGTGCGGGCCTGGTCTAAGCATCTGTCAAATTGTGACACCAGAACCAACTATCTACTGAACAGTCTCAATTTTGACAAGCCCAACATGTGGTATCATTTACCTGCCTATTCATGTATTTTGTAGGCAAAGATCCACAGCAATCTGAGTTGATAAGGTCTACAGCTTGAATTTTTTCTTAAGGTCAGCCCATTCCTATTTTACTTTATGTTTTTAAAAATCTAATGAGCTGAAACAATGCTAAAACATTTTTGGGACAATTTCATGAAAGCTGAAAGAAATCTCACTTCATTTTTGTTGTTTCAAGTTTTTTTTAATCACCCTAAATCACTGGTTCCATATCTTTTGCCACTCAGTGCAGTAACATATTGAGATCATCTATGTCAGTCAGATCCAAATAACAAATCAATCACATGTAAATATGTTCATGGGAGATAATTCATTTTAAACTTTGGATGATAGGTAATAATTCCTGAATAGCTTACTTGAACAGAAGAAATATACAAATGGGGCTGAGGAAGATGTAGAACTGCATGTCGTTGGCCAAATACCAGCTCCAGCTAGCACACTGGAAACATAACAAGTACAATGTATGAATCTGCATTCTACTGGAACTGAATCTATGATGTTACAATTTACTATACATTTTAGTGATTACAAACTTACAGGTACATGTCCTAACTTGACAATTGCTTATGTGCCTTCTAACAGTGAATTTTATGTGCCTAACACTGCTTGCTCAACTCAGTTGTAAATGGTAACTGGTACATATTCCATTTCAAATCTGCAATTAAAGTATTTACATATACAATGAACTAATCATAATAAGTGTTCAATGATGATGTAATGAATACTGTCATCATCACTTGCATAGTTACATAGAAAACATTAGACCCCTCTAACAACATAGGACACTCTCCACTCTGGAGGTGCATTTTTTCAATATGATCAAGCCGAATGAGGCACATGTTTGACCGATTTCCCCACAAAGTGATTACAAAGCATTCTGACCTATGGATTTTGATAAGTTCAAGAAAAAAATGTTTGATGAGAGTTTTAGCAACTGCTTACTCAGTCTTGTCCTGTGCTGATTGTATATGCATTGAGAATATGCCAACATTTGACTGGAAAAATAAAGTAAAACCTGCACCCCATTGTGCATTAGTTACATTAACCAGATACAATGTGATCCCATCCCTTGACATGTCTTCAGATACATTTCATCCCATCCCTTTGCATGTTTGCACTGCAGATACATTTTCTTTCCATCCCTTGACATGTCTTCAGATACATTTTCATCCCATCCCTTGGCATGACTTCAGATACATTTTCATCCCATCCCTTGGCATGACTTCAGATACATTTTCATCCTATCCCTTTGCATGTCTTCAGATACATTCACATCCCATCCCTTGGCATGTCTTCAGATACATTTTCATCCCATCCCTTGGCATGTCTTCAAATACATTTTCATCCCATCCCTTGGCATGACTTCAGATACATTTTCATCCCATCCCTTGGCATGACTTCAGATACATTTTCATCCCATCCCTTGGCATGTCTTCAGATACATTTTCATCAAAACCCTTGGCATGTCTTCAGATACATTTTCATCAAAACCCTTGGCATGACTTCAGGTAAATTTTCATCCATCCCATCCCTTGGCATGTCTTCTAACACATCTTCATCCCATCCCTTCGCATGTCTTCAGAACTCCACGTTTTTATTCCAGATGAATGAAAGGGATTCATTTCAGTTTTCTGGAAGAGTTGGACCAACTGCAAAGTATTAGATGGCTCCAAAAAAGCTCTGAAATACTTTCAAATCTTTGATTTAGATAACGTTTTTGAAAATATTGTTCATGTAAGGAGGTAAAACAAATAATTACTTGTGCACCTGTATTTTAACAGTCATAACAGATATGCAAATTGTATTGAATTAGTCATAGAATTTGACTTTTAAACTTTATTTTGATACCTAATCCAGACAGGATTCTTTAACATTGGCAAAAATTTGTTATTTCAAAATCCACAGGTCATTCTGCTTTATAACACCATTAGTGTTTAGGGGTCTATGTTCTATGCAAAGTTACTTAGTGATGAAAACGTTAATATAGATTAGTCATCATAGATTTATTTATAATTTTTTATTGTTTTCATATGAACTCTGGGTAATCTGAGTACCCTAGCATATATATTTTTTTAAATGGTGCTTTCCATGGGTACCATGTATGTATCAACGGAAGAGTTTACAACAGTTTCAATACAGTATCCTTTTCATTAAAGAGAAACATTGGTCAGCCCTGAATCAACAGTAATATTATTATATACTGGAAATTTTCACTCACTATTTTAGATTGGTTAACTGAATTTTCAACCCCATGTGATAGTTAAACAAACAGAACAACATGTGGGGACTGCTCCGGTGGCCTAGTGGTTAGAGCATATGCCTCAGATGCAAGAGGTAGTGGGTTCGATCCATGACCGAGTCATACCAAAGTCTTACAAAAATGGTACTAGCAACTGCCTTGCTTGATGCTCTGTATTAAGAGGTTAGTGTTAGGACTGGTCAACCTAGTATATGGATATTGTGACTGGGTGGGACATCATGCTACATATCTACAGCATGATGCCCCAGTGCTAGACATTACTACAAAATGCTACACTCCAAATAAAAAATTGTCAAAGCTATGTTAAAAATCAAGTTGTGGTGGGGGTTTAAAAATATTATGAAAACAAACAAATAGAGGAAAATATCTTGAAGTGCATGCATCAATGATTCACAAACTCACATTTGCAGCCATTGAGTTTTTTGGATACTTACAATCAGAGACAGGTCACCATAATGTGGGTAAAAATTGTTGATATAGATAAGATTTGCCCACCATGACTTGGTACACTCATTAATTGTCTGTGTCAGGATAGAACTTGGCTGGCTCACCAGATACTGATATGGGCCAGATACCATGAGTGGAACTAAAGTTCCAAATATCATCACCACAATGGCATATAGTGGAGTCAATCTGTAAAAAAAGGGGGGAAAAATCAACAAAACTGCTAAATGTATTTTTCATTACAGCAATAATGGCAAACACTCATACATGGAGACAGAGAAATTCAAGGAATGAAATGATATCACTGATACATGGAGACAGAGAAATTCAAGGAATAAAATGATATCACTGATACATGGAGACAGAGAAATTCAAGGAATGAAATGATATCACTGATACATGGAGACAGAGAAATTCAAGGAAAAATATAGTATCACTGATACATGGAGACAGAGAAATTCAAGGAATGAAATGATATCACTGATACATGGAGACAGAGAAATTCAAGGAATGAAATATCACTGATACATGGAGACAGAGAAATTCAAGGAATAAAATGATATCACTGATACATGGAGACAGAGAAATTCAAGGAATGAAATGATATCACTGATACATGGAGACAGAGAAATTCAAGGAATAAAATGATATCACTGATACATGGAGACAGAGAAATTCAAGGAATGAAATGAATCACTGATACATGGAGACAGAGAAATTCAAGGAATAAAATGATATCACTGATACATGGAGACAGAGAAATTCAAGGAATGAAATGATATCACTGATCCATGGAGACAGAAATTCAAGGAATGAAATGATATCACTGATACATGGAGACAGAGAAATTCAAGGAATAAAATGATATCACTGATACATGGAGACAGAGAAATTCAAGGAATGAAATGATATCACTGATACACGGAGACAGAAATGTATGGAATGAAATGATATCACTGAACCATGGAGACAGAGAAATTCAAGGAATGAAATGATATCACTGATACATGGAGACAGAGAAATTCAAGGAATAAAATGATATCACTGATACATGGAGACAGAGAAATTCAAGGAATAAAATGATATCACTGATACATGGAGACCAAAATTCAAAGAATAAAATGATATCACTGATATATGGAGACAGAAATTCAAGGAATAAAATGTTTCATCAAGACCAAATTTTACTTCAACCTGGACATATATAGTTACATGATGAGGATTCAAAATTATCTGCCTCCATCAAACAATGGTGACTGATCAGCAGAGAAAAACTTCCATAAAGACACTATAGTTATTTCAGATAGTGGTTTCTATATCATGTAAACATAGCTGAAATGCCAGTCATGTGAAAAATGATCCCTGTTACATGCCAGTTGCTTACTTATTCACCTCCAAAACAAGGGTTTCTATCACTGCTCAAATTTGTGACAAGTCTATTCAGAAGGCAAGAAAATCCAATACTTAGCAATATCCTGACTTCATGAGATTTTAAAGATCAAGTTCCCAAGGGTCGGGATAAGTGTAACAAATTCAAAAATACCTCATATGCTTTACCTTCATTTATAAATAAAGTGAAAAGCAAAATGTCTTTAAAGATATATAGACCTACATAATATAAATGGTCTTATCCAACATATGCCAGAAGTTTAAAAGGTTCCCAAAAAAATCACAGAGGAGCTGGAAATACTTTCTAACAAGTTCATTTTCAAATCAGTGGCAAGAGATTGGACTGCATAAACAATTATACTTGATTGTTCTCCTGAAGAAAAAGATTTGATCAGACATCTATTCAACTCTATGAAGTTCCAAGAGTGACACAACATACTGAGATTAAAATCTGAAGACTCAGGATTCTATTTTTATACATATTTTTATGAATGTCACTCAGACAAAAGATGGAACAAAATACCTGCTCAAAGTTGTATAATGTCTTAGAGATTTCACATTCTTAAAGAGACTTAAAATATTAGTAATTTAAAATGTTTGCAGTCTTGAGACTGAGTACTGGTTTCTTGCTCAAAAACCAAACCTAAAGCACACCCTCCTTCAATACCCATGGTGTGATTGGATAAATGAATGCTTGCATGCTGAGAATTATTAAAATATAATATGCAACAAAAACCTGCAAAGATGGATACAATACATGCAGTACATTTGTATCAATGAAATTTAAAAGTATATTACCAACAACAAAAATCAAAATTGTTTTCAAAAGGTAAATTTGACAATATGGGAACAGTAAAGCCTGTATATATTCATAAAGTGTGTGAACGTACCAGATGATATTGGATACATTGAGAATATGGGAAAAATTATGGATGTAAATATTAATCAGTGGATCTCTGTGTGCAAATACCAGTAGATATGAGAACAGTTCTGCCTGTAAATATTAATCAAGGGTGTGCACATGCCAGCAGATATGAGAACAGGTCTGCCTATAAATATTAATCAATGGTGTACACATAGCAGTAGATATGAGAACAGTTCTGCCTGTATATATTATTCAATGGTGTGCACATATCAGTAGATATGAGAACAGTTCCGCCTGTAAATATTCATGAAATGTGTACCCATACTATAGAGCTGGGATACATTCAATTTAGGGTGTACAGGTCTATTCATCTTGTTCTCTGTATGCACATATACCTAAATATTGTACACTGCATGCACGGATCTCTGCAAAATGAACACTCAATGAACTGATCTCTGCATAATGTACACTGTAAACATACATCTCTTCATACCATACACTGAACACATACTTTTTCAAGTATGCATTGCACATTATTAGCTTTCTTCATGCTGTTGTTGTTGTTGTTGTAGGGTTTAAAACCATTTTTCAGCACACAATAGGCTATACATGGCAGCCAATATTATTGATGGAGGAAGAACCCAGGAAAAAACCACTGACCCACGAGAAGCTACTGGCAAGCTTTATCACATAACTACATTAGCCGAATCTTAGACTTGAACCCAGGCAGACAGAAGTGAGATGGCAGTGATCCATAACGGAAAGCGCTTTAGACCACTCGGCCACTTGGGGCCCTCTATCTTCATGCTGTACATTGTATGCACAGATATATGACTAATCTCATGCACAGATGTGACTAATCTCAATACAATAAAACCTGTCTTGAAAGACCAATGCTTTGTGAGATCATCTGTCTTGAGAGACCACATTCTCAATGCACAAATTTATTCATTATATAGCATTGTGACCTGTTTTGAGAGACCACCTGTCTTGAGAGACCATACTTTTTTGGCAAAAAGAGGTGGTCTTACAAGACTGGACCTACTGTACTATATATTAAAAGTACAATTAACAAATCTATGTAAAGCATACCTCCAGTATCTATGCAGGAAATAGTAGGCCCAGTTCATTTTTCCCCTGTCTGTCCAACTCTTGAGGGACAAATATGTCACAAGAAGACCACTAAATGAATACAAAATAATAAAACCAGTTGAAGTAGAAAGCAAAGCAAATATTACCCATCAATATAGCTATAGATGATCTTTTATTATTGATTAAGAACAACAAGTCATAAGTCATAATTCCTAATTCTGAAAATTAAGTAATGGATCATAAAAGGAGATAAATTCTTAATGAATCAAATATTAACAATAGAGTAACATTTCTTCAGAAAACAATGCTGTTTTAATTAAATGTACGGAAGAATAACACAGCCTCACAGAACATTTTCTTTTTTTGTTTTACTACTGAAAGGAACTTTGTGGAGCATTTTAGTTTTATAGTAATGAACAGGGTGAGTATGCGTGTGTGTGTGTGCTTAGGATTTTTAACGTAAATTCATCAATACAATTTTTTCATCATATCGCTATGATGTCAACAGTGAGGCAGTTTATAGTGATGTCCAGCACTGAGGCATCATGCCGCAGACATGTAGCATGATGTCCCACCCAGTCACATTACCCTGACACCAGGCCAACCAGTCCTAACACTAACCTCTTAATGCTGAGCGCCAAGTGAGGTAGCTCTTAGTACCATTTTTACAGGTCATTGGTATGACTCGGCTGGGGATCAAACCCACAGCCTCCCGCTTCCACATTGGACACTCTAACCACTAGGCCACCAGAGCGGTTTAAGGGGCGAGTAAATACTTATACTGGCTTTCAATTTCTTGGATTTTTTAAATAATCACAATTAAGAAAATTTAAACCCCAGCAAAATTTTGGGACGTTACAGTGTAATCAACTAAGATGTTAAACAAATGTGATAATGTGACAAAGGTTAAAGCATCAATGGGCTTTGTTGGTAAGCCAATAAGAACAAGCAAATACAATGTGCATATTTATAAAACTGGTTTTCTATCAAGCTTCAAGATCAACTCACCTGAGGAAAAAGAAAGAGTCCACAGAAAATGTGCCGTTTGCAATAGGTTGGAATGTAAACCTAGTCCGGATTTTGGATGCATCCAGTAAATTGTCTGCAGGAAAATAAAATACAGAAAATAACCTCTTCAACAAATCATTCCTCTTTGGAAGATGTATAAATGATCATTTTTTAATGCAAATTCATTTCAAGAAATAATTCAATCAAATAAAATGAAAAAAATAGCTTTAGTAGAGACTTGACGTAATGTTCATCAAAGCAGCATTTGTAAGCAACTGTTATGGGTTAACTACCCTTTCTACCAACTAGGTGGCACCAATATGCACAATTTAGACCAGTTTTTGTCTTGAGCATGACATTAAAGGATGCTCATATTGAAGGGAATGGTGGGAGCAATTATTTGTAATGTGATCAGTACTCAGCTGAGTACAATGAGACACCAGATGATGTACCTAATGTTAACAGAGCACAATGAGATTACTCACGTAATACCTAATGTTAGGTGAACACAATGTGATGACTAATGATGTACCTAATGTCAGCTGAGTACAATGAGACACATGATGTACCTAATGTTAACAGAGCACAATGAGATTACTCACGTAGTACCTAATGTTAGCTGAACACAATGTGATGACTAATGATGTACCTAATGTCAGCTGAGTACAATGAGACACCATATGATGTACCTAATGTTAACAGAGCACAATGAGATTACTCCTGATGTACCTAATGTTAGCTGAGTACAATGAGAGACAACTGGTTAATACACATACAAGGGTGATCTCTGTGGGTAGGGATCCTGCACTTGATTATTAAACAACATCTCTGTGAGTTAGTCTTTTAGATAGTACTTTGTATTCCAGTGATAAACAAAGTCTTTATATGTATATATCTAAACAAGTCAATTTAAGCTGGATTCCTGCAAAGTACAATGTGTCGCATATACAAGGACGCATTTAATCAGCTGTACATACCACATAGTGTTGCAAACCCGTATGTATGTCCCTGTATGACCCACCACATGCTGATTACACGAATCCCATTCAGACAGGCAAGCGGTCCAACGGCTGTTTTTGTGTCTACAAGCTTCTTTGCATTACTAATGATGGAGAAGCACTTAAAAAAGGAAACCATCCATCCAACTGAAATGGAAAATTAATTCATTAGCAATTACATAAGAAAAACAACTTTGATGGATTGTTACTGCAGACCCTACCATTTTCTATGAAACATAATTCACACTTTTGTCCCCATCTTTAGACAATGGCTATAGCGGTCATTGCCACAAGTACTTTTTTTGAAGAAAACATGTGTTCAGTCAACTTTTTCTTTCAATATTGTATATACATGCTCTTAAGTAAATTCCAACTGCAAACTGCACAGACCCAAATCCGCTGTCACATACTGCATCATCACATCTGGGTCTATGCAGTTTGTAAGGAGTAATCAGAAGAATAATTCATAGAACCTGATCTGCAGTTGCAGTATGTAACAGAAGAACAGAATCAGTGTTGTTTGTAGTTTGACTTTACTTATAAAGGTGTATATATGGCAATGATATTGTCAAACTAGCAGGTAGATAGATGCATACATACACACATAATACACATGGATGCCAAAGTGATAGCTGTTTTTTTTCCCACTAAGGAAGACTCCATATAGTTATACCATGCCACCTCCACTATGACTGTAAACCTGTATACAAAAAACTCCTACCCAAATAAAAAATGTATCCCCCCCTTACCCACCAGAAGAAATGTTAGTTTTTATTTGTTTTTATGGTTTAACACAATATTTTATGAATTTCCATCCATGTAGTTCAAAGGAAATGTGGTCACATACAGAAAAAAACATCAAGAGGAAGTGTATTGCAATATTCCTGATGGTAAAGTGCGGGATAACAAACTTTAATGCAAACAAGTTTCAGGTCCTGATATCTGTCAAGTAGCCAATCAAGGATCAGATCTGATTTCCAAAGGTTTGACAATTATACAAAATGACTTAAAAGACATTGTCTTATAAAAAGGATATTAAATGAGTATTCATTTAAAAAATGATATTTATAAAATAAGTTCAATAATTTTTATCTTCCCAAGCCATGGCAAGGAAAATATTTAAATCATTAGCCAAATTACAAATATTCAGTTGAAATGAGCACAAATATCAGATTTATCACATCAAGAACAATACTGATTTAATTTCATCATACAGCAGAACAGTGTTGTTAAATGGCTTTGAAATACATTCGAATTCTTGGGTCGTAACACTTTTCCTTTGCATAATGCTATTTCATTTATTTGAACAAGATTTATTCAAGAGAATATCTTCGCATGAAATTTATAAGAATTCAATATATGAGGAATCAGTAGAGAGCCAGCAGCTTGTTGAAAAATCCTTGGAATACTAAAACAGAAAAATTTTAAAAAATCAATAACTGTCTACTGATTTAATGACGATATCATATATATATATATATATATATATATATATATATATATATATATATATATATATACACACACACTAAGTCTCATCAAAGACAATATGAATTGAAAACTATTTTGAATAAAGAGCAGAAGAGCAGAATCAAAATTGTACATCTTATCAAATCTTAGTAAAGTATTGAGTAAAGTAAAGACCAGAAATTGGCTTTGTATTCTTTGTTCAAATTCACTTTGTTCTTGACATGAATGGTCATTGATAGATTGCAACGGCCAATTTGCAATTCCATGCTTTAAAACAAATGTTCGTCGTTTTGTAATCTCTATTCAAGTTTTTTTATGTACAACAGCTTTCATAAATTTCTTCAAAATGGGTCTTGGAAATGGTATGGGATCAAACGTGCAACTAAAGCAAATTATTGATGAGCACACAATCTTTTATTGAAATATTTGTTGAAAAAGAACATAGCACTTACTGCTTGATGCAGACTGTAGCTAAGCAATTTGTGTGATGTACTCTACGTAAATATAATGGACAGGGTGGCAAGTTATTCATGAAATTTAAAACCAATTTGTGTGATGTACGCTATGTTATGGACAGGGTGGCGAGATATCAATGAAATTTAAAACCAATTTGTGTGATGTACACTACTTTATGGACAGGGTGGCAAAATATCTATGAAATTTAAAATCAATTTGTGTGATGTACGCTACTTTATGGACAGGGTGGCGAGATATCTATGAAATTTAAAATCAATTTGTGTGATGTACGCTACTTTATGGACAGGGTGGCAAGATATCTATGAAATCAATTTGTGTGATGTACACTATGTTATGGACAGCATGGCAAAATATCCATGAAATTTAAAATCAGTTTGTGTGATGTAGGCTACGTTATGGACTGGGTGGCAAGATATCCATGAAATTTAAACCAATTTGTGTGATGTACACACAGTGTGAAATATTTGTTTTACATTCATTTTTTTATAAACTGTAATCACATTTGCTAATTTCAAATGATCTGGAAATCTTTAAAGATTTTACAAGAACTGTTAAAAATGGTACACAGTGGATACTTAATTGATCATGTCATTCTTTTAAATAGCTTGGGATATCATAAATCTGGACCACACACCCCTAGATTGATTTAAACCAAGGTGTTATTACAAATGTTACATGCCTGCAAACTATGATATCAGTCTACTTACATAAATACTAGCAGTCATCGGATACATTGAAATTTGAGGTTATCAAGCTTTCACCTAAAGCATTCAGTGTGATGTTTTTATTTAATTGCTGCTTAAACATTTATTTCTAACCTTTTGACACAGTTTGGCTATTGATATTGTCAAGGTTCGCTGTAAATAGTAGCCGTGTAGTGTCCTGATCTTGAATATTAGTGCTTCTTTCTTGATTGGGGTTACTGGTCTCTGACGGTAGCTTGCCAATCTTGAGAAACTCCAAACACGTTCCTACGAGTGCAAGAAACACAAACACTCCACACACTGCCCTGAAATTAAACATAGGCAGCATACAAAGAAAAACAAAATCAGAGCAGTAAATTTGATGATACTACATAACTGAAAAACTGTTATACTGTATTTAAAAAGGTAATGGAGCCGATCCACAGCCCATAGAGTTCATCTGAATGATGTGGATATGTAGTCTGACTATAACATAGTGAATATGTCTTTCCTGTACATGCTTTAAAGGGAAGAACAAAATTATTATGACTTTATTCTTTGTATAGGGTACAATTTTTGTATGGGATGCTAATGTTTGTGGATACCATTGTTGCAGCCAACCATGAATTTAAAGCAATGAAATACAGGTCATTACTAAAGAAGAGATATTCCATTTTTCAAAGATACTTTCCGAATGAAAAATTAACATACAGCTATTTGCTGCTACAATTTTATTACTGAAATAAACTAACAGTTTTTGCATGTCACTGGTTTATTGTAACCATTTGTCAAGAAATTTTTTATGAAAGAATTATAATCACTATATCTTATTCCATGACATAAAATAAGAGTTCCATTCACCACCTAAATTGATCTGTCCAGATATTGGTAAAGATATAGATAATAAATGAGTGTTCCATTCACTACATAACTTGATCTGTCCAGAGATTGGTAAAGATATAGACAGTAAATGAGTGTTCCATTCACTACATAACTTGATCTGTCCAGAGATTGGTAGAGATATAGACAGTAAATGAGTGTTCCATTCACTACATAACTTGATCTGTCCAGAGATTGGTAAAGATATAGACAGTAAATGAGTGTTCCATTCACTACATAACTAGATCTGTCCAGAGATTGGTAAAGATATAAACAGTAAATGAGAGTTACATTCACTACCTAAATTGATTTGTCCAAATGTCGGTAAAGATAAAGACAGTAAATGACTCTGATCATAGATTCCCAAAGGCAGATGAAAAACCATGAATGAGTTTCTGTTTACCAAATGTTTGTATGTACAAAAATCCTCTTGGCCTATAAATCAAAAGTTTCTTTTGGAAAATCAACAATAATTGCAATTGAAAACAACTAACTTGTGAACTCAGCATCTTGTTTGCTCATTAAACGTTACAAAAATCAGGTAGGCATAAACTTTATTCACAAGTCTCAGCTACAACCATGAAAAAACTCAGCTATACATAATAAAAATTAATGATACATTTATGATCTTCCTCAAACAATGGAAATAATACAAGAAAAAAGAAACAATCTTGATTCAAAGCTTTTAATGAAATCTTGCTTGCTAATTAATATCAGAATAATGAATACCCAACACATGAAAAACTCAAAAACTCAACAAAATAGCCTCTTTAATTCTCTCTCTATCTTGCAAGAATTAACATAATGGCCAAAAAAAAAACAAGTTCAGAAGTAAAATACCCAATCAGGGAGTAAAATCCCAAATTAAGGAGTAAAATACCCAAATTAAGGAGTAAAAGACCCAAATTAGGGAGTAAAATAACCAAATTAGAAATGTTGACACAAGTGGATTATTGTTCACTATTGTACTAAACTATAAGTAGTTGAAACAAGCAGATTATTGTTGACTAATTTACTAAACAATCATGAGTAATTGACATGTGGATTATTGTTGACAGGTTTACTAAATAATAAAGTGTAGATGACACAAGTGGATTATTGTTGATTATTTTACTAAATAATAATGAGTAGTTGACATAAGTGAATATTGTTGGTTATTTTACTAAATAATAATGAGTAGTTGATGAGTAGTTGACATGTGGATTATTGTTGATTATTTTACTAAACAATAATGAGTAACTGACACAAGCGGATTATTGTTGACAATTTTACTGAATAATAAAGAGTAGTTGACACAAGTGGATTATTGTTGATTATTTTACTAAACAATAATAAATAGTTGACACAAGTGGATTATTGTTGATTCTCTAACTAAACAATAATGAGTAGTGGCCATTATTGTTGACTATTTTACTAAACTATAATGTAGTTGACACAAGTGGGTTATTGTTGATTATTTTACTAAACTATAATGTAGTTGACACAAGTGGATTATTGTTGATTATTTTACTAAACAATAATGAGTAGTGGATTATTGTTGACTATTTTACTAATCTGAAATAATAATGATTAGTTGACACAAGTGGATTATTGTTGATTACTTTACTAAACCATTATGAGTAATTTACATGTGGATTATTGTTGACAATTTTACTAAACAATAAAGAGTAGTTGACACAAGTGGATTATTGTTAACTATTTTACTAAATAACGAGTAGTTGATATGTGGATTATTGTTGACAATTTTACTTAACAATAATGAGTAGTTGACACAAGAGGATTATTTTTGACAATTTTACTAAATAATAAAGAGTTGTTGATACAAGTGGATTATTGTTGACTTTTTTTTACTAAACAATAATGAGTAGTTGACACAAGTGAATTATTGTTGACTATTTTACTAAACTATAATTGTTGACACAAGCGGATTATTGTTGATTATTTTACTAAACAATGAGTAGAGGACACAAGTGGATTATTGTTGATTATTTTACTAAACAATCTTGAGTAATTGACATGTGGTTTATTGTTGATTATTTTACTAAATAATAAAGAGTAGTGAACACAAGTGGATTCATTTTTTTTACTAAACAATATGTAGTGGACACAAGTGAATTATTGTTTAAATTTTACTAATTCGAAACTATAACGAGTAGTTGATATGTGGATCATTGTTGACTATCTTATTAAACAAAAATGAGAAGTTGACACAAGTGGATTATTGTTGACAATTTTACTAAATAATAAAAAGTAGTTGATACAAGTGGATTATTGTTGTCAATTTTATTGAACAATAATTAGTTGACACAAGTTAATTATTGTTTCAATATTTTACTAAACAATAAGGATTATTTGATGTGTGAATTATTGTTGACTATTTTATTAATTTAAAACTACAATGAGTAGTTGACATGTAGATTATTGTTGACAATTTTACTACATAAAATGAGTAGTTGACACAAGTGGATTATGGTTCACTATTTTACTAAAAAATAATAAGTAGCTGACACAAGTGGATCATTGTTGATTATGTTACTAAATAATAAAGAGTAGTTGATGTGTGAATTATTGTTGACTATTTTACTAAACAATAAAGAGTAGTTGACACAAGTGGATTATTATTATTTTACTAAATAATAAAGAGTAATTGCTGTGTGAATTACTGTTGACTATTTTATTAATTTAAAACTGCATGTATAATGAGAAATTGACGTGGATTATTGTTGACTATTTTACTAAATAATAAAGAGTAGTTAACACAAGTGGACTAATGTTAACTATTTTACTAAACAATAATAAGTAGTTGATACAAGTGGATCATTGTTGATTATTTTACTAAATAATAAAGAGTAGTTGATGTGTGAATTATTGTTGACTATTTTACTAAACAATAATCAGTTGTTGATACAAGTGGATTTTTGTCACCTATTTTACTGAACAATAATGAGTAGTTGTCACAACTGGATTATTTTTTCCTATTTTAGTAAATAATAATGAGTAGTTGACAAAAGTGGATTATTGTTAATTAGTTTCTTAAGCAATACTGAGTATTTGATGTGTGAATTGTTGCTATTTTATTAATTTAAAACTATAATGAGTAGCTGACAGAAGTTGATTATTGTTGACTATTTTACTAAACAAAAATGAGTAGCTGACACAAGTGGATTATGGTCGACTACTTTACTAAAAAATAACTAGTTGACACAAGCAGATAATTGTTGCCTATTTTACTAAGCAATGATGATTAGTTGACACAAGTGAATTATTGTTGACAATTTTACTAAATTATAATGAGTAGTTGACACAAGCAGATTATAGTTGACTCTTTCACTGAACAATCATCAACTACTATGGAAATATATGATTCAAACTGAGGTAAATATGATTTAGGTACCCAGTGTAGAAATTTAATGGTCAATTGTTTGTCTCTGGAAAATATACAAATATCAATACACATTTGAACATGTCATTTTTTAAACTAGTTTTGTTTCATCAACCAACCTTTCATGTTTATAAAACTGCAAGAACATCATTCAGTTTTAGTTGTTATGGGCTTCCAGGCAATTTCTACCCTTTATCATACAGGATATATGATGATAAATAACTCCCGAGATTCCCTACCAATATCAATGACACCAGTACTCACAATGCTGCTTTGGCTCCTGAAGTATATGTCTGTGGTAGCGTAGCCTCGACATCTACAGCTGTCAGTGTTATGTAGATATGAGTACGAAGATATGGAAATACCACTGTGTAAGGAAATTAAAGAATTCTGCTTAGTAGACTAAATGATAGCATGAAGATATGGAAATACCACTGTGTAAAGAAATGAAAGAATTCTGCTTAGTAGACTAAATGACAGCATGAAGATATGGAAATACCACTGTGTAAAGAAATGAAAGAATTCTGCTTAGTAGACTAAATGACAGCATGAAGATATGGAAATACCACTGTGTAAGGAAATGAAAGAATTCCACTTAGTAGACTAAATGACAGCATGAAGATATGGAAATACCACTGTGTAAGGAAATGAAAGAATTCCACTTAGTAGACTAAATGACAGCATGAAGATATGGAAATACCACTGTGTAAGGAAATGAAAGAATTCCACGTAGTAGACTAAATGACAGCATGAAGATATGGAAATACCACTGTGTAAGGAAATGAAAGAATTCCACTTAGTAGACTAAATGACAGCATGAAGATATGGAAATACCACTGTGTAAGGAAATGAAAGAATTCCACTTAGTAGACTAAATGACAGCATGAAGATATGGAAATACCACTGTGTAAGGAAATGAAAGAATTCCACTTAGTAGACTAAATGACAGCATGAAGATATGGAAATACCACTGTGTAAGGAAATGAAAGAATTCCACTTAGTAGACTAAATGACAGCATGAATAAAGATAATGGTAAATTGACTAAACAGCACTACGGTATACTTGACATAATGATGCAAAGAAACATGCACCTCTCCCTTCTTTTATCATTATTTGATCATTCAAATCCCTTATATGTACTTATGATGTGAACATAGGGGTGGGTACAAAAGAGATTTATTTTAGCTTGCAATTAAAAACCTGTGATCAAATTAATGATAGAGATATTATTAAATTTATCACTGCATAATGAGATTAAGCAGAAATGTGAAGTAAATATCATGAAATTAAAAACTGTTTAATGGACATACATTTTAAAAGATTTCTTTTCAAACCATGATCTATTCTCTATGAAAACACAATATACAATTAAACATAAAGCAACTAAAATGTAGAAAAAATATCTTTTGGTGGCAACATCGTAAAACATAAACACCAATTAAAGTCTTGTCAAGGGAAATTACCATTTAAATATTAACATTTAATTTGGTTTCAATGTCACCATAAATGTGATTAGCCCTCATTGATTCAAACACACCAACAGTCAACTGACTGTGCGAACAATGCCTGTGTGCTTTTATGAGACCTTAATTACAAGTATTTACTCAGTGGCTTTATTTTGACAACTGTTGAGAACTTGATGGACCATTACGATCAAGACACAAGAAAATTAATTGTCTCTACCAATTAAACAAATGAAAAATGTCATCACAGTATCATCCATATGTAGGGTCTATTACATTTCTTGTCAACATTACACGCCGTAGACAAACTCCTATTTGCATCCAGTCAAATGTACTTTAAAGTTTGAGTCTATAGAAGCAACACAGCAAACCCGTCACACAATTTACATGTAATTATTATTTATTAAACATTTGGAGTAGTCCTTCAACAAATAACTTTTGATAAGTTCTAATAAAAGAAAACAATGTTTGACCTAACTCTCATTTTTCAGGTAAATATTTGAGCTGGTGATCTGGATGTAGTGTTCCTGACCCAAACAATTACCATGTGCAAACTGTTTTAATTTGTACCAACAATATGTGATTCTAAATTCCTATCTTAACCAGTACAAACATATTTATGTCTATGGTTACAGTGATGTACAAAACTGTAAGTACCATATGACAAAAGAATTCATACACTAAAAGTCAATTTACTGACTTTAACTCACTTCTTCAGATCATATATATATATATATATATATATATATATTAAAATCCATTCAATGAAACTGACAATTGTTGAAATTTATATTAAATGCGTCACAACAGAAGATAAGTTTGTGTTTGTGGATTAAAGAATGCTAATATATGACTTTCATGTTACAAATGTTTTACCTGTACAGTTCAATTTATGGCGGCAAAATGATATTCCATGTTGAGATATCCTCAAATACAATACTAAAGTCATATCATACCAATCAATGATACTCCATGTTGAGACATCCTCAAATACAATACTTTAGTCCGATCATGACAATCAATGATATTCCATGTTGAGACATCCTCAAATACAAAACTCTAGTCCTATCATGCCAATCAATGATATTCCATGTTAAGACATCCTTAAATACAATACTCTAGTCCTGTCATGCCAACAAATGATATTCCATGTTGAGACATCCTCAAATTCAATACTCTAGCAAGCTGTCTCACACATCCACATTAGCGAAATCTGCGACTCGAAAACACACGGACAGTGGCAAGATGGCAGTGATATGTAATGGTGAGTCCTTTAGACCACTCATTCACTTGGGCCCTGACACTTGTTGAAAATTATATAAAATTTATCCCAACAGAAAATAACAGTTTGTTGAGACATCCTCAAATTGAACACTCTAGTCCTGTCATGCCAATCAATGATACTCTATGTTGAGACATCCTCAAATACAATACTCTAGTCCTGTCATGCCAATCAATGATACTCTATGTTGAGACATCCTCAAATACAATACTCTAGTCCCATCATGCCAATCCTAAGCATACATATTCCACTGAACTTAAGTCTAAGATCCATAAGGAACAAACATTTATGAAACCTCTGTTGCTATGTTTTAACAATCATCAAAGTAAAGTTACAACTCTTAAAATCTAAGTATAATCAAATGTTACCAATGGGAGACAAATTTACCCTCAATCTCCAAACAAATAATAGAAACTTAGTATCCCATGCAGGAACTACTTGCATTTATATCAAGAAACTGAAATTACATGTACTCAGTTACCACATTGAAAACTGCTGAAGCAAAGGAAACATAACTCCTACTCTTACCATTATTCAGAAACCACTGAACTTCTTCATTGGAACAGGAAGCTGGCATACAAATCCCAGTTACCAGAGGATAACTTGTTCCTCCACCAACAGGAAATGGCTGGGGAGAAAGAAGAAAAAAAATCATATATATATATATATATATATATATATATATATATATATATATATATATATATATATATATATATATATAATACAAAAGTACTATAATACAGGTTAGAGACGTTTTAATTCACACTCTATCTACTGAGATTGAAACCCATGTGTGTGTGTGTGTGATACGGTTTCACAAATAAATCAATGTACACAATCATAGTATTTTTCCCTCCACATGTAACTTACCAGATCTTAATTCAAAAATAGGGAGGAGGTTTCTTCAAATTAAATCTCACCAATATGAACACAGTTGAAACAGCCCAAAATCAAATTAATGGTTTCAGGTCTGATACCAAACCAATCATGGTAATTAAGTGTTTGAAAAGAAATAGACCATTATAAGCACAACATGGCTGGTCCAAGATTAGTTTTACTTCAAGGGTTGAATAAGTTATCAGAGAGAGAGAGAGATAAATAGAGACAGAAAGAGAGTAAGTGAATATCAACTGATTGCTTGATGCGGCTACCATTCACACATGACACTGTATAAGCCGCAAAATATCAAGGAGTGTATTATATCCAGGTTAGCTATATGCGTTACTTAGGATGATACTATTCAAAGACATCACCAGTTTAGTTTTTTAAAATACATTTAGAACTCAAGCAATTGCCAACAGGGGTATGTATGTGTCAGCAAGAAAGTAAAGGTACCTTGTAATCATTACAAGATTCTGTGAATTTCAGTGTAATGTATCAAAGTCTGATGCTTAATACCATAGCAATATGAGTAATTAGTTATTGTTCCATTCACTTCTGACACAAATGTGGGAAACAAGAGTTGGATCAATATGTTAAATGTTAAGTTGAATAGCAATCTTTCATCCCAGCATTTATGTAGATTATTTATTTATACAGTCTTTGAAACAAATCAAATACTTTTTTAAAAAAAGCAAACAGTCTTTTGGGTATTGTAACATTATACATGTGCAACTGACCAATCAGAACCCTCTGTGCATGAGTCATAGTCCAACTGGTACTATCTACAGGTGTCTGAATCTTTGATAGCACTCTATGTTAAGACTTCACAGTAGTTGTTTATATATATATATATATATATATATATATATATATATATATATATATATATATATATATATATATATATATATATTAAAGTTATTGATAGTTAGAACACGGTGTCTCATCTCATGTTTTGACGCAATAACACAACAGCTATTTTGATTACAAGCAGACAAAAAGATATTAATGTTATATCACTGATATAAGTGTTAAAAAATATGCAACAATTTAATAAATACAAATTCTTGAAGAATGATATATGACCATTTTTTGTGCAAGAATTTCTTATTTCACAGTTTTACAACATAAATATATTTCTAATAACCCATGCAAATGGCAACCAAGTTTAATAGCCATATATCTGACAAAGAGATTATTGCTAACTTATTAAAATAAAGCATTACAGACTCAGTTCCCAAACTCTAATCTGAGATGAAGTTATTTTTATATGTATCACTGATGCCCCAGTCATGTAGGATTAATTGAAAATAAAAAATCAGCCAAGTAAAACCATAAAGTCTATGCTTCAATTAATAAGAAATTGCCGTATATCAAAAAGATCTTTCAGCAAGCCCCACAAGCAAACGCTATAAAATTATGTAATTATGCACATTTTTACTTAACAGGTTAAATCAAAGCATATATATTTTTTTAGCTTCTTTGATTGGCAAATTCAGGCAATTAAAGGCTTAATTTCATTCTGTTCTCTTTCTCATAGTTCTTTGATATCTGTACAATCTGTAGTGTTCTCCTTTACAGATCTATGCTACAAAGAGACTCCAACAGATTTGTTTTGGTAATTTTTTAATCAGGTAAAATAATGCATGTTTTAAACCAAATCAGTTAAATTAAGTCATCGCCTCTAAAAACCCTAAATGTTAAGTCGACCTCCATCCAGATCAAATAAATTTAACAAAGAGACAAAACTTTCTGAATGTCAACCAATAGAAATGTATTAAATGACAAGGATACCCCAGCCAACATTTTGAAATTTAACAAGCCTGTTTCAATATACAAGAGGAAAGATAACAGTCCAAATGGATGCAAAACTTAAATTTTGCCAGAAAATGTTAACAATCCAAACTGACACAAGTCGTATTACATAAAGGTCTTCAAACTTTATAAGCAGAAATGAAATCCAGGCAGATGGACAAACATACAGAATTGGAATCAATGAAAAGATATGATTAATACAGTTTGTTTGTTTACTTGTTTGTTTGATTAGGATTTTTAACGTATCTTAAAAAAAAATTTAACTCATATCGCTATGATGTCTGCAGTGAGACAGTTTTTTTTAGTGATGTCTAGTACTGGGGCATCATGCCGCAGACATGTAGCACGATGTCCCACCCAGTCACATTATCCTGACACCAGGCCAATCAGTCCTAACAATAATCTCTTAATGCTGAGAGTCAAGCGAGGCAGCTGTTAGTGCCATTTTTGTAAGTCTTTTGGTATGACTTGGCCGGGGATCGAACCCACGACCTCTCGCTTCCGCTGCAGATCTAACCACTAGGCTACTGGTGCATTTGATTAAAACAGTAAGCCCAAACAAATAAATATCATAGAGGCATAAGTGTATAATAGTTCTCTTGATTAGACTATAATAGAAACCCATTTTGAAGTAAAAAACATCATTATATAGTGCATGGTCTCATAATAGGGGACATAGCTTATCACCAAGGAAGTCTTCTCTTTCAGTGAGGGCCAGCACATAATAGTGATGAAATTACATAAAAAATTTCATGCACACATTTTACAATAAAATTATTCAGATCCCTGATTTCATTCAATTTGTTTTCATCCTTCATAAAGTCTACACTATTACTGCTACAAAGAACAAGATTATGTCTGTCTCAAATGTGTATGTACATTTACACTTACTGCTTTCCCATCAATGTATACAGCCACACTAAAATACTGTCCTTGGATCTGTTTACTGCCTGTTGCATTTTCCAGGGCAGGTGAGAGGATTTCCATACACTCTTCAAAAGCCCCCGGCCAGAACCACCTGCCTTGTAAAATGCCACTGGGAAGTTTGGAAGAAGCATCAAACACTGGAAATTTGAGAATAACAGTGTTTAAAACACCCAATCAATTTTCATTTTCATGTGAATGTTTTTAAACTTTCTAAACCTTGAGTTAACCAAATTGCATTCTAAATGACCTCAAATACTGATAGTTCAATATTTTGTGGTAACAAATTATTGCTTTCTTTGGAAGAATTACATTTTTGTTAATATTTAAATTGTAAATTCCAGGAATTCAAGGTAAGACCATTTCTTCTGTTTAACTGCTGAGTTTGGAAATCATCTCATATTTCTCAATAATAACCTGATTTTCAGATTAGCTGCTGTGGTAGCCATTTTCATTTAGGACCAACTGGGCATCATTAAAAACTGTTTGATCAAAATCCCATGTGAAGGACATACATTTGAAAAGTGTAGTGAAACAATATTTTCAAGATGGCCACCATGGTGGCCATGATCAATCTCAGATCATTTAGTCCCAAAAAGATCCCATAATTAGTCTTCCAGTAAAAACACCACATCAAAAAGACCTTCCAGTTTGGATTATTAGCAAAAACAAAATTATCATGCTGGTATCCATGGTGTCCAGTCTAGACATCAGATCAGCACCATTTTCATTTAAAAGCAAACTGACATAAGACGCAAAACAAAATCATGGCCTGCCATTTAAGAGTATTGATAACACCATTTGTAAGATAGTAACCATGGGTGGCCATACTGGATAAACACCTTTTTCACCAACTCGACATCACTTCTGGTGAAAAACCAACGTACCTAGATGAAGAAATAATGACAGAACTTTCATGTCTACCATATCAGCACCATTTTCATCTGGACCAACAAGACATCACAAGAAGTCTATGACTGAAAACTCCATATCAGTTCATCTTTCCATTCAATTGGAGTTGTAATAACACAATTTTCCAGAGAGCCATTGTGACAGTCATATTGGATGTCAAAGCAGTCATATTGTCAAAGCAGTCACATTTGATGTCAAAGCAGTCATTCTGGATGTCAAAGCAGTCATACTGGACGTCAAATCACTCATATCGAATGTCAAAACAGTCATTCTGGATGTCAAAACAGTCATATTGGATGTCAAAGTAATTATATTGGATGTAAAAGCAATCACATTGGATGTCAAAGCAGTCATATTCAATGTTAAAGCAGTCATTCTGGATGTCAAAGTAGTCACATTGAATGTCAAAGCAGTCATATTGGAAGTCAAAGCAGTCATATTGATGTCAATGCAGTCATATTGAATGTCAAACCAGCAATATTCCCATTAACAATCAACTATAAATCAGAGACAATTCTTTGGTGAAAACCCCTTGTTGATATAATTACCATTCATGCAGATTTGAAAAAACCTGATTTTAAAAGATGGCCACTTTGGTGATCATACTGGAAATCAGAGAGGCACCATTTTACATATCAGATTAACTAGACACCATAAGAAGTTGTCTGGTGAAAATTCATCTCAGTACAACTTTCCGTTCCAGTGAGATACAGATAACAAGATTTTCAAAATGGCTATCAAGGTGGCCATATGGTTAAACATATCAGCATCATCTTAATGATAAGAAGTGTTTTAGTTTAATTAATTAATGTTAATATAACCATCCATTAATTAATGTTAATATAACCATCCATTAATTAATTAATGTTAATATAACCATCCATTAATTAATTAATGTTAATATAACCATCCATTAATTAATTAATGTTAATATAACCATCCATTAATTAATGTTAATATAACCATCCATTAATTAATTAATGTTAATATAACCATCCATTAATTAATTAATGTTAATATAACCATCCATTAATTAATTAATGTTAATATAACCATCCATTAATTAATTAATGTTAATATAACCATCCATTAATTAATTAATGTTAATATAACCATCCATTAATTAATGTTAATATAACCATCCAGTAATTAATTAATGTTAATATAACCATCCATTAATTAATTAATGTTAATATAACCATCCATTAATTAATTAATGTTAATATAACCATCCATTAATTAATTAATGTTAATATAACCATTAATTAATTAATTAATGTTAATATAACCATCCATTCAGGATGAGTAGCAATTAAAAACAAATTCAAGATGCCTACTGTGGCAACCATATTGGATGTCAGTGTAGCACCAGTATCACTTATGACCAGACAGACATAATATAATGTCTTCAGGTGAAAACTGCATGTTATATGCCTTTCATTTCACAAGGAGGAGAGATAATAAGATTTGCAGGATGACTGCCTGGTAGCCATAATGGCATCATTTTTACTAAAGACCAACTTGACATCAGATGATGCATAAAACCCCATGTCAATATGACCTTCCATTTAAGAGTGTTATAAGATTTCAAGATATCAGCCATGGTAGCCATACTGGATGTCAGATAATTAATTGTCACAAGAACACTTTTGGTGAAAACACAATCTTGATATAACCATCAACCTAAAAGGCGAAGCAAGAGCAATATTTTCATGTCTATTACATCAGCACCATTTTCATTTGGACCAATAAGACATCATAAGAAGTCTTCCACTGAAAACTCCAAAACATATGCTGAACAAGGACAGGGACTGTTACAACCTGCCAAAAAATTTGGGACACTGTCACTTACCATTTCATTGATTGATGTTAACAGTCAGTAGAGATTTAATCAGTCTGGTGATGAAGTCCTCAGTGTGTGGAAAAAGCTTCGGATAAAAACTTTCTCTGTGCTGCTGTTTGTGAATGTGATTGAACAGTTAAAACATTGTCAAATGGATAAATTAATCCTTATAACGGATATTTAATAACCTTGAAATCAGTTCTGTCATAAATACTAAAAGAGGATACATCATCTTACAAGAAAAGACAGAAAGAAAGAAAATGATGGAATAGATAAGAAAGCAGATAGAATAGGTGACAGACATAGAGATAATAAAACTTACTCTGGTAGGCGTATGTCGCTGAAGCATTTTGACTTGTAAGATCTGTGATGAACCTCTGTATATCGTTAGCACAGTATGGTGAAGTCTCACTTGACAGACTGTGATTCCTTGGTATATGTTCTACTGATACTGCAGCAATAAAAGATTTTGTAACCAGTCCATCTTTAATTTCATTCAGTAGGATCTGAGTGTCATGTGGAATTCTGGAATACTTGGACACTGGAATCTTAACAGGTATTCCAATGTAAGTCAAATCCAATACATCATGATGCTCAAGGATATGATCTGATGCATTCCCATAACCAAACATAATTGTGACAAAGCACACAATGGCCAAATAGCAGCATCTCGGTTCTGATAGCATGCTTGAGTTCAATAGTTTTGATGAAAATTATTTAAAAATTTTTAAAGTTCAGAGTTATAATGTTTCAGTTTAAAATTTGATATTGTTGTGTTACTCAGATCTAATAGGTGAAAATGATCCACAATAATTCATGAAAATGATCCACAATAATTCATGAAATGATCCACAATAATTTATGAAGCTTCCTGTCATCCTTCTGTTTGGTGGCAATATGGAGGACTGATATATACTGTAGGAAAACAAAAGTACAGTTAAAATCTATGCCTCTTAAATTTGAGCTTGCATGCATACTATATGTACAAATATGAAGTATAAATTTTTAGCTAGATAATCAGAAGTATGTCATTCATATTACAAGTTAGGCTGAAAAGTTTACACATAAATGGCTTGGTTAGGCTTACAACCTGTAAATGTTTATAAAATCTCTAAACATGTAAATTAAATGAAAATAAATATATATGGATGTCACTGACACGATTTACCTATTCCAGTATATATTTTTTACATCATGAAGATTGTTTAGTTGAATGTTTGTATTCTTGCATTTAATGTTAATTCTTTTCTTAAAGTATGTATCAGTGACTTTCACTACCTTGTTACATTACAAGTTAAATAGCTGAATTGTTAAAAATTGGTATAATGCAGTTAGGTTTGATAAACATATTGCAGCCTTTCTTAACAATGATATATATATATATATATATATATATATATATATATATATATATATATATATATATATATATATATATATATATATATATATATATATATATATATATATATATATATATTAATTTGCGACAGAAATTGAATTTACATAAATTTAAAATATATTTGTATGCCTGTTCAAATGCATTCTCCCTGACTCTGAAATGAATCAACATTTTAGACAGATTCATTTATAGATTTTAGACAGATTCATGCTATTTTACCTGTACATTTAAAAACAATTTACCCAAGAAAATACAATTGCCAAAGTGGAAAACAAAACCCAGGAAACAATGACAAGAAAATAAAACTTAATGAAACATGTGCATGCTTTCAAGATTGTAAGCCCTTTTATTCAGAATTAATGTCGATATTGGAGAGTACATGCTTCATCTTTTTCAAGTGTCAGAAACACAGCAGCAAAACCCAAAGATTGAAAATACATGTACCCCACTCCAGAGAACCCAACCATAAAATCCTTTCTGGATCATAATCAATGGATCCTAACCCAAAGTCCACTGTATATTATTATTCATAATTTTAATATGACATTATGTATTGCATTATGTCATGATATAATTATGAATGTCACTTAAATGTCATTATCTGTACATATAACTTTTCAAACACATACACACACCAAACAACATCAAGAAAGTGGCAATACAATTATATCCTTTTTAATAATGGTTACCACATTGCAGGCTTGGTGAATTTCTGTCCATCAATTTAGTTGAAATAGAGACAGACAATGAGAAAAATGGGTAGATAAATGGACAAGCTAGGTGTATCACTATATCCCCATCTCAGAACAGAGCTATCAAATTCTGAGATTTAACATAATATTCTGTACAATATTTGCAAATTATCAGGGATCTCATTTTTTTCTTAATTGTTGGTCATGTGCAAGGGTTTAGAAAGTAAACAAATCATATTGGATTTACTTTTACTATTTACAAGTTGCAGATTGTGTGGAATATGCCCAGAATTATTACTACAATAATTCTTGTTACATCCCATCTATGAGTATACTCAAATATCCCATCTAAGAGTATACCCAAATATCCCATCTATGAGTATACTCAAGTATCCCATCTATGAGTATACTCAAATATCCCATCTATGAGTATACTCAAATATCCAACAAGTCATGCAAACAATTACAAGGTGTCATCTTCTGTTATCCAATATTATCAGGAAACATGAAAGCCTGGACTGTGACATGTCAAGCCTACAACTGAAGTACTGCAGTAATTACATGACCATGACTCCAAGCTAAAGTACTGCTGGAAATGCATGACCATGACCCCAAGGTGAAGTACTGCTATAAATGAATGACCATGACCCCAAGGTGAAGTACTTCTATAAATGAATGACCATGACCCCAAGGTGAAGTACTGCTAAAAATGAATGACCATGACCACAAGGTGAAGTACTGCTAAAAATGAATGACCATGACCACAAGGTGAAGTACTGCTAAAAATGAATGACCATGACCACAAGGTGAAGTACTGACTTAAGTGCACGTATATGACCCCAAGGTGAAGCACTGATACAAGTGCATGTCCATGACCACAAGATGAAGTACTGCTATAAATGAATGACCATGAGTCCATGACAAAAGGTGAAGTACTGCTATAAATGAATGACTATGACCCTAAGGTGAAGTACTGCTAAAAATGAATTACCATGACCCCAAGGTGAAATGCTGCTAAAAATGAATGACCATGACCCCAAGGTGGTAAGGCTGATGGAGCATGTTACAAAATGAACTGTCCTAGTTTCATTTTGATTTGGTCTAAGTATGAACAAAATCGATCGTGTGGTTTTGAAACAAATTTAAAACATAAGCCAAAAACATAATGCAATATTGATTTTTGTTGTTGCTGTTTTGGTTTTAACACCATTTTGCAGTGCATGATATGGCTAAAAATGCTGGCATGTCTAATTGGTGGAGAAAGAACCAGAAAAATCATGGAACCACCAACTCATTGGAAGCTACTGGCAGCTTTCTCACACACCCATATTAGCTGAACCCAGCTTTCTCACACACCCATATTAGCTGAACCCAGCTTTCTCACATACCCATATTAGCTGAACTCAGCTTTTTCACATACCCATATTAGCAGGACTCAAACACACTCAGACAAGTGAAATGACTGTGTTTTAAACAATGTTTATATGCCTGTGACCTGTATCCCAAAGAGACAAATGACTGTTTTACAGACTGTGTTGTCTTAGCATTACAATGACTCTTTCCAAGTATAAATAAAATCCACTTTAGGGTTTAGATAATGTAGGCAAATGAAAAAACTTTAACCGAAATTTTAACTCATATTTTTTTATGTAACCTTGACCCAAAGGTCCAAAAGACATGTCACATATGAAATATTGTGACCTCATCATGGTTCAAGACAGGTATCTAACAATAGGAAAAATATGTAAACGAAAAACCACAACCTTGGCAATTACTGCTTAAGACTTAAATTTCAGGATGCTATTATCATTGCTATGTTTTGCTTTCCAGTTACTATGGAAAACCTCTTGGTGAAAGAAATTATTCACTATGTGAGAAAGTAAACTTAGGGATCAAACTTCTAGTCTGAGAGAATCTTATAACATGTGTGATATTTTTCAACACTGTGAATTTCCTCTAGTAAGAATTATCATGATACAACACATACATTTATTTACTTAGACACAGTTAAATTATTCTATAAAGTTGGGAGCAAAAGGATTTTTTCTGAATCTAATGTTTGTTTTGTTATAGACATGCATTGTACAGGTGTGCAGATTACACAAGGCATTGTACAAATGTATATAATTATTGTTTTGTCTTATAGTTCATGAAATTGTGTACTACACATGTACAATTCAAACATAATCTATAATTATACAATAGACATGTACTTATATACTGCACAGCAATAACTGTTGTATGTTTCTGATTACAGAGAGAGAGAGAGAGAGAGAGAGAGAGAGAGAGAGAGAGAGAGAGAGAGAGAGAGAGAGAGTCTCCCAATGCATAGGGGCACAATTATCCGAGCTACGCCAATGATTATACTCTACAGTCTACTACACAACTTGCTTATACAAACAGCTTTAGGGCTAGCATACTCCTCCAGTCCTTGGCGAAATAAATTACCGTGCATTAAAAGAATTACATCCCATCGGCAACAGCAGTAAATAGTCTTCTTTCGTCATATAACTTACGTTAAAGCATATCGAGGTCTACCTGCTTAGTCGCGACAACACACTGACTCGTGACTTTTATTTATATATATTATTCATAGTCACGTTCTATGCCTATTGTTCAGATCTGTAAGCTTGGTCATGTGATGCCTTTGTCCGAGTTTCCTCTGACCCTTTCAACCCCATTTTTTGATATATGGACATTCATGTTGGGGTGTAGGTTGCGAGATTTGTGCAGTGACGTGACTAAAAATACAAATGGCCAGATCCAGGTCAAATTTCAGCAACGATGTATCTTCGTCTCATCTGTCAGCAGATTAAAGACATAACGAATGCTATATTCGCGACTGTTTAGAAAATAAATCATATTCCTATCGATTTCAATCAGGTATATCTCGATGAAAGATCGTTTAAGTTTGCTGGGACGGTGTCGCCGAATTCCAACTTTTTGATAGGGAATACGCTCTGACCTTACACCCAAATTAGAATGTCCAAATATCAAAAAATGGGGTGGAAAGGGTCAGAGGAAACTCGGACTAGTGATGCCTTTAAATAGTCAATATAGTTATAACATTTAGACATCCTATTAATATAGTTAAACCAATATCAAGACAATCCCGATTGCTCAATGTTCTGAACAGAAACCGTTATCAGAAACTTCCTAACGAAAAGCTATTGACTGTTGTGGACGTTTTCCATTGTTAGCCAGGTACTAAACAAGGTCAAAAAATGCGAACATCGGGTCAAAATATAATTGGATGATTTTCAGTACTCGCCGTTTTTAATAGTGACATCACAGCGCGCGACATTCAATCTTGTTTGTACTAGATTATATCTCAATAGGCAATACACGTGAGAAATCGTTGGAACTAATTCTTGGAATCGGTTACAAAACGTGCAGCAACATGACAATGATCCCATGCATGATACCAGACTGAGCAACTTTAAATATGAAATCGTTAACTTTCGTTCGGCCTTGCCTGTTTCACATAGCATTGCACATTGTATCCTATCTGTAACTCAACAAATTTTCAGGTCAGCTAAAAATTACCAAATTTAATAGACGTATTATAAAACGAATGAGGTACTTTTTGGTATATTTAGTGACGCTGATTTGAACATTTACTGTGTTACAGATAGGATAGAATACAAGGTACGTAGTGAGTAACTTGATCCCTCCACCACCATGTTATATATATTGTCAAAAAATACACAAAACCACACATAGAGTTATATAGTGCTAACTCAATAAAGAAGTGAGTGAGGGAATACATGTTACTCAATGGTGTCACTAGGGTTGGTGTTACCCAGTGCGGTAACTCAAGGTGTCACCCCTATTTACCGCCTTCCTGCACAAAAATTCAAACATTTCATAGACAGCCATGTGCTCATGGCCACACCCATCTACCTCCTTACTGCACACATTCAAAATTTTAAAGACTTTCATGTTGGTGTCACCGCCTCTGATGGTGTCACCCGGTGCGGTCCGAACCCCCCGCACCCTTTGTTACGCTACTATATATAATAGTTGCCTGCGTGCCATATTATAGCATATGCTAGGGTCCCGATCTAAATGACATTTCAACCTATCAATTAACTAATATTATTCTTGATATGTCAGATTTTTTTTTTTCGTATGATCTGGCTGTATTGCAAATAATTGTATAAAAAAAATCAATTATTTTACTAAGCAAGTTTAATTTTTTTTAATACTTATGTGCGTCTTTTTAATTGAGGGCCACTTTATTGCATATACTACATGCCCCGTTATACTTTAATCTGGCACTGAGCGGCCTAGCAAACATGGTGTCAAATTTGTTATTGTTTTGTCGAGGACAACTGGATTTAGCTGATATTAAACTTGAAATTTTCTTCCATTTGTACCAAAAATTTTAAAAATGCTTTCTCTATATTTAGATTAACTTTTTTAAAACTACTAAGGCGCGAGGCCTCTGTGATCGCTGAGTCCGATTGGCCAAAATCTGTGTAAAAACGCCTTAAGGCCAATTCTGTGTGTGTGTGTGTGTGTGTGTGTGTGTGTTCTGTAGGAAGTGGGGTCTTTAATTAACACACTCCCCTTTAACAGGGGTCTCATTACGCAAAGACCCCAGTTACCAAAGACCCCAGTTCCGAAAACCATAAAAACGAAATCTAATCTGCCTATTTTATTATAAAAAATACTTATTAAAAATTACCCCAATTTCACCTTTTACCTCGCTATGATCTCACACCGAAAAAAAAGCGAACCGTCTTTAACAGAATAATGTTGGAAAGTCCGTCTTCGCGCATGCGTGTCTTTTGTTTCCGAAAATTTATGTGCAGGTAGGTGCTTTTAGTCTTTTGTTAATACACATTCATTTAAAAAAGTCATCTAACTATGTATCATTTTCTATTCGACCTTATATTCATTTAATTTGCAGAAATTAATAGTTTGATATTGATTATGAAAGGTTCATACATTAGCGGCTAAAAAACTTGCCGGCCGCCCACGGGCACTTGATTCTGAGTAAATTCATGTTTACACTCACCTTATATGGTGAGTGTATACATGAATTTACTCAGAATCAAGTGCCTGTGCGGCGGCCATATTATTTGAATTTGAATAGATTTCGTCGGTTTCAATCTAAAGTGTAATAAAATAAAATAAAAAATGATGGTTCAAATATTTATTAATATTGCTTTGCAGCAAACTAAATGCTTTATTATATTGCTGGTCGTACAAAGAGAACAGTCATTACTAAATGTTGTTTAAGTGTATATGTCCAGTGTTACACAGCGGTTCCTAACCATAGGTTGCGACGTTTTTCTTAGATGTGCTTGAACCACTGAGTGTATAGCCTACTTTTCTCGCTAATATTTTTGCCGGCGTGCTCCATGTCAATCCACATTGGATCGTTACATAGAAAATTAGGAGTATCCGTCCATAAATCAAGGAATGGGTTGGGGGGTCTAAATGTTATAAAGGTTAGACCCCCACCACCAGCCCCTAATTCTTAGACCCACCTACCCCACCAGCCCTTGATTCTTGGACGGATACTCCTAATTTTCTTAATAACAAGTCCCAGTGTGGCAATCCATGAAAAGTATTAATTGAATCAGGCTTGCATCAAATTCAATTCTACCAAATATTTAGTTTCTTCTTACCCTTCCAAGCTATGATGCCTTCAGCAAATCAAAAGGTTATATGTTAGTTCTGCACATCATAGCGATTGACAGATGTGTCATTTTCTGACTAAATTTTCACATCATTGTTACTCAAATACACTCCAGTATATCCTCCAGGTATATGTGTCAGAGCCCTTAAAAACAAATCGCAGAATACTTCATAAATTGTATAGTGTGATTAAAAGTTCATTTACATTTTGAAGAATCATATACCTGTACCAAATTTCAAAACTAAACTTTTCATGGTTGCATACATTTGTTCTGTGACAGTTTATTTATGAGTACACGTTTTGCTTTCCTTTTTTAAAACATCTGTTTCAGAGTGTTTGTTCACAGCACCACTTGTGGCCATCATTGAGATGAGATAAGAAATGTACAATCACAAGAAATGGCAGCAATGCCAATGGTGATTAAAACAATGAATAATCTTAATATGAATCAGTATTTTCTTCTCCTTAACAACTTTGTATGTTTTTGTTAAAGATTCTTGGTCATAGCAACCATGCAGTTTTAAACTATTCTAAAATGATGCAAATGGCATTGATGCATTTATGACTGAATTGGAAACATTTATTACTGTTTTGTTTCTAATACATAAATATTAATGTACCAAAATTTAAATATTTAAATGAGATAAGAAATCCCCTTTTTGTATTTATTAGACTGCAGCAAACAAGTTGATATTTTGAATGGGTACTAAACTTTAATATGCAATTTGACGTGCTTTTGTCATCATGTGTATATTTACAGGGTTTAGACAAGCTCAAAGCATTTTCTATATTTGGCAGCAAAGCATAACATAACTGTCTCGGAAATTTACGAATACTGCAGTATCAGCTAGGTGAAATCACACAATATCAGCGAAATACTATGGTTGCTTCAGAACTGACATATCACTGCAATACTCAAAAGTCACTAAAATACACACATTAAGTATATCTTTAGAGATATATTGATACATGTAGATTAGATTTAAATCAGTAATTGATGAATGTTAACACTTTAAGTCTCCAATTTATCTGTTGTTGACTGCTCACTTGATTTGCATACACTGTTAATAACTACAAACATGAGAAATATGTAATTAACAATGCAAGTGAGGTTAAACACGATTTGCACTATGTAAATTTTGGATCCATTATGGTACAGCTAGGTCTCCTCTTGGGTTAGCTCAAACCAGCCTGAGAATTTTGAAATCTTTATTTGCCTTTAATTAATTTCATGCTGGAGAAGTCAGAAAATATGCACATTCCAAATAAAAACAACAACAATCATAACAGTTAATCGATGTGCTTCTTTAAAGATCTGGTCACTGCTGTTAGACCTATGTCAATTATGACAATTTTGTCGTGTCCAGAAGTGTTGGGACACTTAAAATGTTGTTCTTTATTTCAGTTTTGGGATACAGAAAAAATACTTATCTTTCCATGTCTCAAGATTTACAGTCATTACGGTAGCCAACCCCAAAAAGTAACATTTTCAGATTTATACTTTGGCCATTGTATGAGCTTATCAGCTACCCACCCATACCACTCCAGGCTTTTGTTTTTTTCCAAAATTATTCTACTTATACACAAGTATATATAATACTAATACTAATACTAATTAGTAATAATACTAATAGTTTATGTACTTTGCCCATTATAGAGCGCTTATCATGAGTCATGCTGCCAGTAGAAGTCTTGTGGTTCTTGTCATAATGCTTCTTTTTTCAGGTAGGCAACTGTTTACACATCTGGGTACTTGGCTTGACAGAAACGATTCTTAAACTAATTGTGATTGCACAATGGGTTTTGGAACAATCAATCTCTCATAAGTTTGAGCTTGTGTTCATCAAAGAAGTTTTACAAATACATGTTTAAATACAGGTTACATAGAAAACTGCAGATAGCTAATTCATGACATGGTTCATCTTCATTGGGGGGAAAATCTTGTCTATTGACAGTGATTTTAAAAGTTTTGAAGTACTTCAGATTAATGGAGCTGGAAAAGTGTTCATGTATATACATGTACCATTTGATCCTGGAAATGATATTGAATTTGATTTTAATATACTTTAAGTGGACAAAATACTTGTCAGTCCCCTGTTCAATGTGTCCTTTGAAATTACACACAGTGTTATTAGTTATATATATTTGTTTGTTTGCTTTTCTTAATGATTATATATTAAGTCCTAGACTTCTGGACAACTTTAAATACTTTTCTTAAAGAATCCTGGCTATATTTTTGTCTTTTAAGTCATGTTGTTTACTTTAAAAATTGTGCATGTTTGCATTAACATCTGAAGCAGAATCAGTCTTATTGCTGTATTCAGTTTCTAAGTAATTTGGTTTGATTTATTTATTCAATTATTATTCACTGGAATTAATGCTCAATAATATTTTTGAATTTCAACATTAATTTGGAATTGTAGTGAATTCAGAGAACATTTTGGATTATACTACTGTGAAACATTAAAAGACTATTAGCACATTGCCACACTCCAACCCATAATCCATGTTTCATCTGACTTGGCACATCAACACATTCAGTATTGGAATTTATTTGGAATTCAATCAGAACTTCATACAATGAATTTGTTTGAGATACTATTCAGGATTAATTTTAATTCACAATATTGTTTATTTTTTTTTTAATAATTTCACTTTGTATTCTAGGGAAATGGTCTGTTTGTTGAATTTGACACAATCTGTTGCTTTTCATCTCACTGGGCGCGCAGCATTAAGAAATTAGTGTTAGGACTGCTCGGCTCAATATCAGGATAATGTAACTGGGACATACTATACATGTCTGTGGCATGATGCACTAGGGCTAGACATCACTATTAACCTCACTAGGCACTCGACATTAAGAAATTAGTGTTAGGACTGTTGAGATCAATATCAGGATAATGTAACTTGAGTGGGACATGATGCACATGTCTGCGGCATGATGCACTATCGCTAGACATCACTATTAACTGCACACTGTAGTCATTGTAGCAGTATGAATGAAAACATTAAAAAACAAATTACACACATACACTTGTTGCTTTTCACTCATTTTTATTATTTAGTTTAAGACTCATAACAATAGAAAAAAGGAGTATACCATGCATAATTAACCAGTTGCCTCATATGAAAATGACTTTGTAGGCAAAGTAATCTACATATACCAAAGTTACACAGTGCTGTATGCTATAAATATAACACCTGTTATTTTGTAACCTACTTGACTACATACACATAGTCCTGCCAGTTGACTGTTATCTTGAACATTTGCACAGAATACACATTTAAAGGGGGGTGGGGTAAAATAAGTCATATCCCAATTAGTGTTGTAGCTACCAATTATGAAATATTTAGAAATAAAGACTAGTCTATTATGCAAATAATTCTGGATTCTAACCATTAGAATATTTAAGTCCAGTATGACTCTTTATTTTATCTTTTTATGTGTTTTAGGCTGGACAGAGAAACCTCTCAACCAAAGAATGGGCCCAGTATTGGTGTGAAATTAGGCTGGATCAAGATGGGTTTGAAAAATATATATCCAATTACGTTGGTGAGTAAATTTGAATTTATTTTGTATGTGACAAAAGACAAAATAATATTCAACTCCAAGAGTCATTTTAAGTAGTTTGTGGTTTCAACACTACTAATGTGTTCATGTGCAACTGTGTCACTGTTTTGGTGACCCCAGTTTGTGTATTTGCATACACTATATGCATTTTTTATACCAATTTTAACAGTGTTATGGGACCCCAGTTTCAACTTTGTGTGTTTGGATGGTAGGACCCCAATTTCCAGTTTGAACACTTTTTCATACATTTGGATTTGTGATTGAACCTTTAGGACTATTCATGATTTAATTCACAATATTGTACCTTTTTTCAATTTCATTTTGTATTCTAGCGAAATAAACTATTTGTGCATACATGATATGCATTTGGGACCCCAATTATGATAGGCGTTTATGGGACTCCAGTTTCAGCTTTGTGTGTCTGGGATGATGTAGTAAAACTGCACAGCAGCTGTATAGTAGCTAAAATGTTAAAATATTGCTTTTGTTAAAGCAGATACTTATTTAAAAAAATATTGACAAAGACCCAGGACCAGTGACTGTAAAATAATCACAAGCTCTAACTAAAATTCCACCAGCCCAGATTACAATTGTCTGATATCGATAGTTAAGCTTTTAAACAACACAAAGCAACTGTTCTACAATTAACACATGTGTATTATTGTCTGTCAATCTTTCTATTTCAATGGATAAAATTATATTGAAAGCATTGGTCAATGAACTAATCAGGATGTTCAATTCAATGTGTCAAATATCTTAATATAAAGGTGATCTCAATATCGTACACACAGAAATGACATCATGAGCCAAAAAGTTGTTTGCCATGTGTCCAGAATCAAATCCTCCTTCTCTCTCTCCCCCCCCCCATCCTTTTCTTGGCATGCTTCACAAAGAGAACTGTCAGAAAATAGTTGAATTTGCTTGCTTTGCTTCCTAAATCACCCAAGCAATTGAACCAATCATGCTCTTCATTTTATACATATTGGGTAAAATCTAGTGTTGTTCCAATTATCGATTATAATCGATCATCAGTTGGTTGAGCAGATAATCGATTGTGAACTCCATAATCGATTGTGTGTAAAGGGAGACTACTCTTTAGGTGAATGCAAAGCAAAAAGGTTAGTAAAACTCCCAGCCATTAAAGTTGACCTGAAATTTATTAATTCCCTTCACAACTACAAATATGAAACCTTATGATTCATAATTAGGAACATATAGTCATTATTACATGATCAAGTTGTTAAATTGATGAGTTAATACATTTAAACACATTTTGTTGATTTGCTTCAGTCAAATTGCATCATCTTTTGTAGTATTTATAAACAATGACAAACAAGAAAAACATGTCCTTCTATACTTTAAATTATAGACACATCAAATGTGAATGAAAGAATTCAAGGGATTGTAGCAGTATTTCAGTTATATAGGACTGATCAGCCATAAAAAGTTGCATTCAATCAAAGTTGTAGAACAAAAGTAACACATAATGTAATATTATTGTCAGGTTAAAGTATACATGTCATTAAAAGAGATTACTTCTGTACATTTATAAACATATTGTACCCTTGATCAATGATATAATTGTGTAGCAAAAATTAAAATTTGCTCTTAGTAACCGATCATAATCAATGATCAGTTGGTTAAGGGCAACCGATTCCCATCACTAGTAAAATCTGACTTCAAAAGAAATTGTTTGGCCACTCACAAACTAGTCAGTAATCTTAAATTCAGTTTGCTTAAGGTCCTGTTACCCAAAAATCAGACCCAACATTGATGTGAAACTGGGTTCAACAAAGATGTGTTTGAAACAAATTCATATCTGGTTTTGTTGCTGAGTAATATAGGTTTATCTTGTATGTGGCTGAGACATTTAAGGCCTTTCGTTCTTTCAGCACTAATCATGTGCTTTATTCATGTTGATGCTGATCAGGTTTTGGTGCAATTGAGTCACTGAATTCTGGAGATCCATTAACAGTGTTTGTGGGCCCCTAAGTTTCAGCTTTGTACATTTTGTTGCAATTGAGTCATTGTATTCAGTGGACCATTTTTAACCCTTTATAGCTCCTAGTATTACAGTTGTTGTGCAGTTTGAATGCTTCTGAGTGCTATCATATCAGTTACTGAGACTATTGATGCTGATTGCTAGTTTGAATACTATTGCATCAAGGAGAAGAGAGACTGACAATACATTTGCATTATTTCGTTAGTCGTTAGTGTATTTCAGTGACATTAAAAAGCTTACCTAGTATAGTGTATAATTCATACAGTTCCACTTCATATCATCCAACCTTTCCATCATAAAAAAAATCCCAGTCATGTAAACTGTTTTGAATCCCACTCAAAAAATCCAATATTTACTTATGTCCATATAAAAACGAATGAAATCCGCACTCTAATTACAATGTTGAGAGTCGGGTACCTCTCAGAACAGTCATTATCCACACATAAATGACAATATATATATCCCTAGATATGCCCATATCTCTGTAATGCTGATTTCATACCATTTCATGTCTATTTTTGGAATCTATTTTCTTGCAGAATTGTTTGTTTCTTTCACAAGCTTTTCCATGAGACATTCTAGAAAAAATCTTTCTCATTGCTTAGTGGTCCTTGCTTGATTCTTGAACCAACATGAGAATCAAAATCTTATTTAGAACGTGGCAAGGTCACTCCATTGTGCAAGTGAGAATATGTCCGTCTTGTCATCCGATTAAAAATAACTTGCATCTGGTTTAGAAATGGGACTAATGTCAAGATCTGATCCATTTTCTAAGAATGATCCATTAAACTCTTTGATATTGCACTGAACCTATTAAAGATGCTCATATCTGAATCGGAATCCATCTTTGTTAATGTCAACTACACATGTTCCATAAAGTGCAGAAAATCCATTACAGTGTTTCTAAATTTACCTCTACGCTTTAAAAATTGCATCAAAATATTGAGTAAACAATCCTCTCATTGGTTATGATAATCAAAAGTATGTAGATTTCCGTACTTTCAACCAAGCAACGTTTAGCTAACATAGCAATATTCTGCACCACAAGCAGAACTGGTGTTTTGAGTGCAGTTGTCCTCCTTTTATACGGCCACCCTTCTGCACTAGGGAAGTGGCCTTATAAGACGAGTGGCCTTTCCAGGGGGGGGGCTAAATTTATTATGAGAAGTAAATGTAATGTATGTAGTAAGAAGGCTACATACTTCAAAGCATTAAATATCTTCGTCTAAAAGTAACATTAATCATTATAAGGTTCTTCTTGTTATAATAACAAACTTATTTCAACTGAATATACAATAATATTTATTTTTATTGGTGTAAGTTTGATATGCTAGCAGGTATTGTTGTCATTTACAATGCAAATTATATTCAAAAACGTTGTTTACATCTTGGTACATACATAATTATCTTTCCATTTGCTCCATTTTCCCACTGCTGCTGAATAACCTTATCGATTATGACTTTGTTTATTCAAAATTATTTCAGCATAAACTTGTTTTTTTTTTGAGTCTTTTCTACATAAAATTGTTCAGCGAGTCTCTCCCCCCCCCCCATTTTCGTTGAGTAGCATAACAGATTTTCTTCTAAAATAACATTTCTGTTAATGTGATGACAGGTTAATGTTTGGTAATGATTTATTTGGTTGTTGCTGACTGTATACAATTTAATTATGCGGACAAAACTTGTGTTGACTGGACGAAATACAGTCTTTGTAAAGAACGCCATAATGTGTTGTCTAATGATTTTTACCGTCTTTGTCTAGTACCCTATTTTTTCCCCCAGGTTCTCTGCGTGTGCCAATGTATAAATTTACAAAATATATTTTTAGCCTATGCTCACCTTGTTATGATCATAACAATTACGTCTGGTTATAATCATCAAAGAGAAGAACTCGACATAGGTGTTAAATCCCAAAATCTATCATGACATTATTGAGCCCATTTCCTGTAAACTTAGACTTTTATAGATAATGATATACTATTTATCTTTAGTCAACACTTTTAACCCAGACTTGACACTGGGAGATATATATCTACGATAGAGATAATCAATTGCTTATCTTAGGTAAAGATTTGAAATAATCATTGGTTCTGGATACATTTCAAGAAATAAAAGTGGCCGTTCATGAGGGGGACATTTTACATTTTTACTACTAAAATCCTGTCTGCTGGTCGCGTTAGAGGGGTGGCTGTTCTTGAGGGGTACTTTTGAATATGAACTTGTCAATGCCAAGGAATTCTGGCCGTAAGATGCAGGTGGCCGCTGGTTATGGGGGCTGTTTAAGAGGGAGACTAGGCACATAAGCGAACCTAGGATAGTAAACTATGCTTATCGGCACTGCATATATATATATATATATATATATATATATATATATATATATATATATATATATATATATATATATATATATATATATCAGTGGGGTTCAGGAGCTATTTACATAAGATGCTTAGATGCTGTAGTTGTAGCTAAAGGGTTAAGCATGTGCAAACAATATATATGCATTTGGGATCCCAATTTTAAGTGTTTATGGGACTTAAGTTTCAACTTTGTATATCTGGGATGATGGGACCCCAATTTCCAGTTTGAACACTTGTTACACGCATCTAGCATCTATTTGATTTACCTTCATTAGGTTGTTCTAGTTTGTGACCATATTTGACAATAAATTAGCAAAGTGGAATTGCCCACTACAGTCTTCAAATGCATTAGCTATTATGAACCAGTTAAGTAAATCAATGCAATGGTGGTTTATACCTGACCTTTTTGCCTTTTTAATCGTCTCTTTTTTTTAACTGCCAGAATTAGTTTTATATCAGCTTTAGTGATGACTTCTTACCATTTATATATGCTAAATGTAATGGGCATGTACTGAAATGTTTATTTTTGTTATATTTTTGCCCAGGGTTTTTGTGAATCCTGTTTTTAGCATGACATGCTACAGGATGGCAGGTCAACATCTTGATTTTTTTAAATATAGATTTCATCAGCATAATCTTAGCTTTGTCAAGTAAAATTAATTTTTTTCAATAAGCCTGACGAACTTCTCACTTATCTGAAATTAGAGAGGTCCTGGGTTTCAGGCTATCAGATTTTTTAACTATGTATAACATCCATTCAAAATAATGCTTCATTTTATTACACAAGATATATCCTGGTAAAAGTCCAGTTTTAAGCTTTGGTTATTATGAACATGCTTTACTTATTCGAATTTTTAATTTATTGCTTTTGCCCATTGTAGGTAATGGTATCTTTGCAATGGTGGCATTCAATAGAGGCGATTTTCTACTTGAGTATGTAGAGGAAAGGATTGAATTGACGGATTAGAAGCTGAAAGACGGGAGAAAAATATAGCAGGAAACAATGGAATCATAAATACAACAGATGTTATGTCTTTGGCTTTAAATACCATCAGAAGAAACATTAGTAAGTTTCAGCCAATATAATTATTATATATATTTAATATTTAATACAGTTATCAGGGTTGAAACTGCAAGGATTTGTGGGCTAAAAATTCTCCAATTAAAACCTCATGTAGCGAGTACAGATAGAAATTCAATAGAGCAAAATTGCTGATTACACCAAAAACTTCTCAATGAGAATAAATTGTCCCTTGAATCAGAACATAGCTTCAGCCTTGAATTGCACGATAATATGAGTGCTATATGTGGGAATATTTTTTTGTTTTGATTATTTAGTGTTTAGCATAAAATGCCTTTTTTTTGTCTTTTATGTTCCAAATGAGAAATGAATTGCTGTACAAATTCAAAGTTCTGCAAGTAGTTTAGTGAAAGTTGTATTGCTAACTGGAAATTTTCATGGAAATGGAACCTATACTCGGCAATTAAGCTTTGATTCATTAGTGTTTAATTACAATGAATATACACTTTTTCACCAGCAGAGTTGCTCAATTAATCTGTGCAACCAATCAGGTGAAAGTGGCTTCTTCACCGCATGCATTTCAAAACATGGTATAGAGTAGAGGTCATATCAGAGACAAAAACATCCTTTCAATCAGATATATTGTTTCTGAAATTGTGTACTATTTGTTGCATATAATAGTTGTAATCCATTAGTTCGGTCTAAATCAGATTGTTTGGGACTGTTTAAATCAACTGGCTGTATGCATGATCCTTAACACCTTTCAAGTTACACTGAAAGTCTCTTTGTTCAATTTTCCAATAGCTAAAATGTTTATTTATACATAACTCCCAAATTTAGCTAAATAAGTACTGTCCTTTTCACTCCTAGTGCATCTACAGAACTAAACATTTAGGTAATGCTGAGTTGGAAAATAAACAGAAAATAGAATCTATTGGTAAATTGATTTGATTTTTAGACAGATTTAAAAAGAACACTTCTTCAGGACAGTTTTAAATTAAGATGACTGAGTTCACAGGCTGATTTTCTGTTTATCAGGGTTGTTGGTGTTGGCAATAGTAGACTTCCTTCCCCACCAAATATTCAATATGGAAGAAGAGAGCATGGGCTTATTATCACTGGTGAATATTCAGATTCTCTCCACATACATGCCATAGACTTAGAAATGTTTTTATATTCATTCAGCGGTGTAGAAAATGTTGCCTTTTGATACTGGAAAGGATGATAATGAAATATTTTTACAGCCCATTCCGCATATATTAGGATTGTTTTGGCAAATGCAAATGAAAGTGAGATAAGAATAAATTCTAAAGACCATTCTGATGTTCTGAATTTGGTAAAGAAGCCCAACACTCTTAAGACTTGCATTGTAAAGACAGCTGCACTGAGATATAGTTATGCATGTACTAAACTATATCAATTAATTACAGATCAGACAAAAGACCACTAGTGTTTTGCAGATCTGTTCTTACAATTTGATGTAGACATGTAGCATTGTAATTATAATTAAAAAAATTGTTTATTTTTTTTCATGGTGTGGCTGGTATTTTATTTCCTATTCATCTCTAGGGTCTAGGTTAATGTGACTTGAGGCTTTGTTTTAATAGGTAGTTTGGACAGATATATGATTGTTGATCTATTTAAATGATTGGAAGACGGTTCTTTTTGTAAATTGCATTTTCTTTTTCTTTAGTAGTATAGATGCAACATCTACAAGAGGACATGTTTGCAAATTTGTGAACGATGCTGCCAACCACACAAAATCGCATGAATGAAATCAGAGGTGTACAATTCTTACCCAAGGCTTTGTCTGTTGCCAACCAGAAGTATTGACAGTGGTGAGGAGAGTAAATATGATTATGGAAATGGAAAGAACTTGTACTGGCGGAATAAGGTAGCGCTTTTGTTTTATCTCCATCTCAGTGACTCTTTGAGTGATATATATTAGGTAACTTCTTCAAAAGTTTTTCATGTCTCTCTATAATTTCTTGATATAGTTGTATCATTTTAATAAAGATTTGTATTCAAGTTTATGACCACAAGACTTTATATAAGTTTGAGGGTCGTTGTCCTCAAAATTTTGTTGAATTAGCACATTGGAAAAGTGAATTAGTACACAAGTTGTCAAGTTGGCAGTTCTTATCAGGTTTTGGGTAATTACGGAATATATATGTACCATTGAAACTAGAAGACAGAATTAACATGTCCGTAAACAAGATCAATATTGTCAAAGACGTATACCAAAAGCATATTTCACCAACAACATAATGGATTGAATTGATAAACAAAATATGTGACTAATATGCAAGAGTAAACAGATACTATTTGATGTTGCAACTTTCAGATTGGAGTGTGAGTTTTCATAATAATAATAATAATAATAATAATAATAATAATAATAATAATGACTTTATTTAAAGAGGGTAACACAATTATCTAAGAACTAATCTACCTTGAGGCCCTCATGCAAGGAATTTATTTAATTCAGCAGCATCTCAGAAGCCACTGGATATATTGGGTTTGGAAGATGGAAGTAGAGTGGGCATTTCTAATATCAACTGGAATACTATTCCTGAGCAAAGTTCCAGAGTATTGGAAACTTTTCTTGAATAATTCCTTATTTGGTTTGGGAATTTTATACTGTTTTGTAGATATTGATCGCATGTGGGGTGTATTACCAGGTAGCCTATACTGGAATAGGGATTGTAAATATTCAGGAGCACTATTATTGGATATCCTGTACATTAATTTGGCTCTTCTTAAACAGATTCTGTCTTTTATAGGTAATACTTTTAATTTACCAGCTAAATTTTCCATGCTTTCTTTCTGGTTTGATATTAGCCTAAATGCTCTTTTCTGAAGATTTTCCAACTTTGATATGTTTTTATCATTTGAATTACCCCATACTGTATTACAGTAGTCTAAATACGGTTGTATGTAACTGTTATAAAATAGTTTTCTGTGCCTTTCAGGGAGACAATGTCTTATCTTACTGAGAAGCCATAAACTTGAATTGACCTTTTTACTGATATGTTTGATATAATCATTCCATGATAGATTATTATCTACCAGAACACCAAGTAGTCTGTCGTGACAGACCATTTGCAAATTTTTATCATTCCATGTCAGACATAGTTCATTGCTATCAAGATTTTTCCTTTTTTTTCCTTGTTGAGATAAGTAATATTTTAGTTTTACCAGTATTTACTACCATGCCATTGCATGTGCACCAGTTTTCCAGCTTGTTTAATGCATTCTGTAAAGAAATTTCGAGTTCATGCTTTGTGTTTTGGATGTCTGATAATGTTGTGTCATCTGCATAGAGATCTGTAGATAATATCGAGTCTCTTAGTAAAAGTGGTAGGTCGTTATAAATAAAATAAATAGTAATGGACCTAGAATTGAGCCTTGTGGTACTCCATATCTAATTGTTTCAGGTTCAGACAGAATGTTATTTATATAAACATGTTGTGTTCTCTCACTTAAGTATGAAGTAAACCATCTAACTGTTTTGGTAGATTTTCAGTTTCTTCAAAAGGATTTCATGATCTACCTACCCACCTACCTACGGCACCACTGATGACCTGACAACCAGCTTCCTCCATTCCAATCTGTTCTCTGATACTCTCACTTTGTCACTCAGCTTCAGTCCTGTCCACTCTGAGATGTTATCCTCCCATCTTTTCCTCTTGTCTTCCTTTCCTTAGCCCTCCCTGCACAGTACCTTGCATGATTGTCTTAGCAAGCTCTGTTGATCATGTGACATGTCCATACCATTTCATTTTGCACTTTTTCACAATGGTCAGTAGCTCTTCATATGGCCCAATGGCTTGCTTAATTCTGTTTCCCACTTCCTCATTCGTGACATGATCTCTATATGTAATGCCAAGCAACCTTCGAAAGCATCTCATTTCAACAGCTTGTATCCTCCTTTCGAGATCCACTGTGAGGGTCCATGACTCACAGGCATATAGGAATACAGATGCAACCAAGGAGAGCATCAGTCTGATTTTTGAGCTGACTGAGGTGTTTCTGTCTTTCCAAACTGTCTTCAGTCTTGCCATTGCTGTTATTGTCAGTGCAATCCTGGACAATATTTCTGGTTTCGATCCCTCGTCTGCACGATGGCTCCTAAGTACTTGAATCTATTAACTGTTTCCAGTTTTTGGCCTCTACTCATGATGTCAGTGCTGATGCCACTGGTGTTGTTGGTCATCAATTTGTTCTTCTCTGCACTGATTTCCATACCAAAAGCAGTAGCTGTCCTGTCCAGTTTTTCCACCAACTGAGCTAGCTGCTCCTCATTTCCTGCAAGGCCATCGATGTCATCAGCAAAGTGCAGATTCGCTATTATTCTGCCTCCAATACTGACAGTTCCTTCATGGTCTTCCAGTGCATCTGTCATGATTCTTTCAAGGAAGATGTTGAAGAGAGTAGGTGAAAGCAATCAGCCCTGTCTGACTCCCACAGTTGTCCTAAACCAATCTCCTATTTGACTGTTGAAGCATACTGCACTGGTGGCCTTGCTGTAAAAACTTTCTATGACTTTGATCAGGTTAGCGTTGATGTTGTACGGCTTCATGGTGGACCAAAGGGCTGCATGCCAAACCCTGTCAAAAGCCTTCTGAAAATCTATAAAGACATGATAAAGGTCTTGTTGGTGCTGGAGGTATTTCTCACATAGTATCCTCAGGTTGAAAATCTGTTCAGTTGTGCTTCGCCCTGGTCTGAAGCCTGCCTGTTCTTCAGCTATGATTTCCTCTGCCTGCGGCTTCATTCTGTTTAATATGATATTTAGCATGACTTTGCTTGGGTGGCATATAAGACTGATCGTACGGTAGTTCTGACATTGCTGCAAATTGCCTTTTTTCGGGAGAGTTACTATGAGTGACTGAGTCCATGGTGTTGGCCATTCCCCAGTCTGCCAGATCTTGTTGCAGATTGTTAGTAGGGCGCTTATCATGACTTCACCCCCTTCTTGGACTAGTTCTGTAGGAATGTTGTCTACTCCTGCTGCCTTCCCTTTTTTCAATGCTTTCACTGCAGCCTCTACTTCTTCTCGGAGGATGGTGTAGTTGTCAGTGTTGGTACCAACACTGATTTCATGATCCACCATGTCAAACGCTTTCCTGAAATCCACAAATACAGATCCTATTATTTTACCTTGGTCAAGTGCTTGAAGCCATTTATCAGTTAGGGAGATCAAGGCAGTCTCACATGAATGTTTCTGTCTAAAGCCTGATTGATTAGGGTGTAACAGCAATTGTTTGGTTAAATATGAATGAGTCATGGACGTGTTTTTCAATCAATTTTGACAAGTTTGGTAGTATTGAGATTGGTCGGTAGTTATCAGCATCATTCTTAGTTCCAGATTTATAAATAAGAGTTATTTTTGCAGTTTTCCATATTTTGGGGACATGAGGTTGCAATACTTAAATTGATTATGAATGTTATGCTATCTAAAATAGCAGAGGCAGAAGATTTAATGCGTCTTGGACCAATCTGATCAAGTCCTGTAGCTTTCTTGGTATCAAGTTCACTGAGACATTTTTTAACAAAGTTTTTTGATACTGGTGGGATAGAGAAACATACTTCCTTAGAGATTTTGCTGCTGCAGAACTTTTTCAGTTCACTAAAGTTGTTTTCTATCACTGGTTCTTTTAACTTTGTGGAGATACTGGTGAAAAAATCATTGAAAACATTTGCAATGTCAGTTTCATCAGTGACTACGGTGTCATTTACCAGAAGTGAGTGAATTTTACTTGTCTGATTGTTGTGTGTTCCTCCAGTGAGTTCATTGAAGACTTCCCAAATGGAGATTGTGTTACTCTTTTTGTTTTCAGGCAATGACTGATAATACGACTTTTTAGCTATTTTAATCATACTTGTTATTTTATTTCTCCATACTTTATATTTTGCATGGTTTCCCCTAGCCTTGAATTGGTCTCGTGTTTTCATAGCATCTAGTATTTCAGTAGTAAGCCAATTAGGTTGAATTTCATTCATTACTCCATGTACTTTCAGTGATGCATGCTTAGAGACTACATTCCATAAATAAGTCAGTCCACACTCTCAGAGCTTCATCTATGTCATCCAAATTTTGGATCATATTCCATGGAACTTTATATAGGTCATCAAGAAACTGTTCTTCACTAAAATGTTTGAACGATCTGTAAGTGATCGTTTTGTGTGTGTTTTTCTTATTTCTCTGGCATTTAACCTTTCTTGTCAAAAAAGTAGGATAGTGTTCACTAAGACCAACATTTAGTACATTAACACAAGCCACATTGTCTAGTAGGTTGGTGTAAATGTGACCAATAAGAGTGCTTGATTTTTCTGTTACCCTTGTGGGCTCATTTTCCATCTGGACTAGGCCTAATGAGTCAATAAATTCCATCCAGTTGTCCCTTATTTGAGTGTTGAGAAGGTCCTTATTTATATCACCAAGTATATATGTTTCTTTCTCCTGTGCAAGAACATTTTCCATTTGTTTAAAAAAATTATCATTCCAGATTGCTTTGGAGGAAGGTGGCCTATAAATGAAACCAATTAGGAATGATTTTGCTTTATTTTGAGAAATTTCCACCCAGACACTCTCAATTTCATGTGACTCCAAGTCAAGTCGCCTTTCTGCATTTACATCTTCTCTAATGTATACAACAAGACCTCCCCTTGCTGTCTCTCTGTCCCTGCATAATGGTTTATTGTAGCCTTGACAGTGAAATAGATTATCATTGTGGTTAGCATTTAATTTAGTTTCAGTGAGTCCTAAAATATGTATATTATTTTCTTTAGAAAACAACATTAACTTAATCTGGTCTTTTTTTCCCAATATACCTTGTACATTTAGGTGACCTATGTTAAAACCTTTTGAATTTAGTTTCATATCGATTATATGTATGTTCTCATGCAGTGGGACACACAATGAGATTGTCTCAATACTACTTTTATCATTCTGACATCCTATTTCTGTATTTAAATTGTCATATATATTAGCATTTTCAAAGTCACATGCAGACCCTGAAAATCTGTTAGCTTTTGCATTTACAGTAGTGTGCAGTGAATAGTTAGAGACAAGAGTGTCACTTGGTACATTTAGATTTGTTGTAAATGAAGCATTGGCATTCTCCTCTTTGCCAGCTTCCTAGTATGTATAATACAATGCTGTACAGAGACTTTGTTTGTGTCCATATTTATGGCATCTGAAGCACTCAATCTGTTTGCCATGACGGCATACTTGTGTCATGTGCCTAGTTTCTCCACAGTAGAGACAGTAGTCATCATTGAAGTGTCTGAAAATGGGGGCAAACATGCTAATATTTCTCAGTAGTTGAGAGGTTCCTTTACTGCTTAGATGAATTTTGTCTCTGTCGTGGAGTCTTAGGTTGACGTCCTGGTTCTGAAGAAAGAAAGATGTGTATTGTGGAATGTGTTGGAAGTCTTCACATAGGTCAATTATGAGATCATTGATTACTTTCACCCTGGTGTCCACACGAGGAGGTAGTCCTGATATAATTATTTTACATGTATCTGGACTGCAATACCTAGCAGCATAGAGTAGACTTTCAAAATCTGTTCTGATTTGATTTAGTGACCTTCCCTCACTGGCATCATTTCCACCTACTAAAATAATAATATGATTATATTTGGTAAGGTCAGAATCATTATTTTGTCTGTGATGTTGTTGATTTTTGCACCTCTTAGAGTCTGGACATCTGTTTTAAAAAGTCTCATTGGAATTTTAGTTTCCAGTATTGAGGAGCCAGTTATTAGAGTCCTTTCTTTCATGGCTTGTGATTTCATCTGTTGGACTCTTGGGGGTTTGTATATCAGACACATCTCTTGGAGGAAGGGGTGCTGAAATTGGTGTTGCAATTGTGTGAACTGATCGAGCTGATGTTGATGTTGACACATTTGTCTGAATACATGGAAATGCAGTTGTTGGTGCAGGTAACAGACCTGTCTTAGCTGAGGGCCATGGGTGGACACTTTCTGCTGTTACAGGTGTGACACGTGACTTGGAGGAGGGTACTATTGTTTGCAATGCAGGTTTACTTAGGGTATCAGTTTTTAAATACATTTTACATTTTCTCTTGGCTGGTATTTGGATTGTCTGTGTCTGAGCATCTGACATTGTTGCTATTTGGGAGTCTGACTGAATTGCTATTTCACATGAGTTTACTTGCTCATCAATCCTTCCCTGTGCTGACTTAATAGCATGTAACTGTAGTTTTAATTCTTCAATTTGGGCCTCCAAGTTCCTAATTGTTGTTTGATGTCCACACATGGAGAAATCATTAAGGTTTAAGCCATCATTGCTATGGTCATGATTTATGGAGCATGTAACTTCCTGACACTCTCCAGGAGTGTTAATTTTATTGCCTGAGTCATCTAGGTCAAAGACTTTAGGAGCTGTTTCATATTTGGTACTACATCTAATTACTGGTGTAGATAATGTACTAATTGAGCTGTCATTGATTGACAGGTATAACCTTTCCTTAGTGTTATGGATAGGGGTGGAGGAGATGGGCTGAGTGGTAATCTGTTTTACATACGTTTCTTCCTTCAGGTCATGGCAGGCAGTGAAAAAATATTGAAGACAAATCAAATGGCCTATTCCCTGAATATGGAGTCTACTAGTGGTACTGTAATATGTTATACATGTAGTTACATGCAGAGTTTTCTCCTCATCATGTAATTGGAAAATTTGACTATTTTGCTTGATGTTACTATGTTTGTGCTCTTGATCTTTAAGCAGAAAGGTATGGACAGCACTTATCATGTTGTGGAAACTGTAATTGTAACACTTTGAAGATTATATACAACCTGCAGAAATTCTGGCTGTTGTTGGCCTGGTACATGTACATTGCTGTGGGTCATATTGAATTCTGGGTCATCATTTTCATGGTCCTGTGGATGATTTGTAGATTCCAGATTTTCTGTGGCATTTAAAATTACTCATCTGAGAAGGTAAGTTTAGGTCATGAGAGCTGAATCCTAAGAAGGAGTTAGATGAATCTGAGCTCAGAAGAAAGTTAGAAATCCAGTTTAAGGTTTTGTTTAGTGCAGCCATTTTGAACAAAGTCCTTTGTTTGATCCTCTTGATTTGTTTTTGTTCCATCAAAGCTCACACGGTTTAGTTGAACGAAAGAGGCACAGAATGTTGCTAATACACTCTTGCATATGTTATATCACATATAATTTTGCTTGTACAAAATTTAAAGGCAGCATTATAGATAATCAGATTCACATTTTCCATTTTGATAGCCATGTTGGATAACCTTAAAATCCTTTGTTTTGAACAGGTTTCCAAATTTACTTGAATAAATGAAAATGTGCAAATTGAATCTCATTTACTTTAACATTAAATTGTCATAAATCCACAGTATGAAGTATGGCAATAGGTATTAGCATATTTAACACCAGTTTTTTACACCTAGTTCACTTAATTGAGTGGATCTGACTGTTTGAGCCATCCATACATGGCAGCCATTGAAGAATAATAATACGATTAAAATAAAATAAGAACTATTGCAATTACTAGTGATTTAGCTCATGATGAAAATAATAGTACTGATTAACAGTAGCTTCACACAGGTTTTGAAAAACCCTTGATTTTGATTATTTATCATGAAAACCCCTTAAACATGAAAAGTGGAAAAACTTAAATTTGCATTCACATCTCATTTTTTATATATCTTGAATTTGTCTAATATCTGATTTAGTACAACTAAGTTTTACATTTGCCTATTGAATCATTTTGGGGAAAAGATAAGACCTAACAGTCATTCTAATGTTTTTTGCATGACACGTTAATTTTTTCCGATAAATATGGTCTTTTTCCATGCTTTATGGCCAGACCAATAGAGTTTTACTTGAAATTATACAAACCTAGTTTAGGTCACTATCCATTAACCAGTCCATGCAAATTACTGATGAATTATTGTGAATGTTAACTTAGTTGTCTGTTTTGATGGGGAAATACGTGTTCAATTGCAATTGGATCATAGATCCCAAATGCTATTGGAAATCCATGGCTATGTGTGATTTGTGTAATAACCTGGCTGTAAATATTCCAAAGTTTGCTATGAAACCTTGGACAAATGTTCCTAGGAAAAACCTCACAGAGTATTGGTTGCTGACATTCCAAGGTAAAAGTCCAGGGATAAACTTTTTTTATACCAATGTCTAAGTTTTTTTTCCACAAACCTCTAATGTTGACCTCGAACTTCCAATGTTTTTTTGTAACCAATACTCTGCGGTTTCCTAGGAATCCTCAGACATGTCCATGGTGTCCAAGCATTCTGAGGATCCCTTGGACATATTGTCCATGGATTTCTTGGACAAGATACCGCCCTGGTATAAAACATCAGACCAGAAACTGAAGCAAATATTACAGAATATAAGAATAAATCTTATTTTTACTTTGTTTAGCACATACAATTAAAATTATGAAAAAGGTCCAAATATCATGGATGCCCACAATGTTTCTGTAGTGCCAAATTGTCAATTTAAATTTGAAAATCCATCTATTTATATCTTGGTTTCTAGATGGTTTTAACAACTAATTGATTTTCTTGTTTATCATCATCTCGTTGATATTCTGCCATATCCTTTGAATCAGTTTTGTAAAAAAAAAAAAAAAATATTGGTTGAAAATATAAAATGTGATTTCTTGATAAAACAAATTGTATGACTATAATATAACTCTTACTGGCAGCCGTAAATTTACAAATCATTCATGAAATTCTTAAGTGATGACAACAAGGTTTTAACCATTAAAAAGTTATATTTATACAATTGACTTTTTCTTTGAATTTGGTACCATCATTCTAAATTGTTGATAACAAATACAGTAAAGATTACCTATATTCTGTTGTGGCTCAATGCCTTACAAGTTCAAACTTGTTTTAACTGTATTCCGTTAGTTATAAGAGCCTTAAGCACTCCTTTACCCATTTTATCCTGAATATGATTACGGTCGTAATGCCTCATTATATCCTGAATACACCTGCGGTCATAGTGCCACATTTTATTCTGAATTCGACTGTGTTTGTACTTGACTATGTACATGTGTAGTGTCTCTAGACACAATTTCTTCATAACAAATATTTGTGTACTTCCCCACCTCAGATGCTTTAAATTGCACATATCTTTTCGTTTAAAGTATCTGAATGATCAAACTGCTAATTATAGAATTTTTAAAAACTGGCCTCCAACAGTTTATGCATGTTTAGACGAAACAGAAATTAAGCCTTTTAAAAAGTATTAATAATCAGCACAGAAGAATAAAATGGAATATTCAGATTCTTGTGAATAAAAGCAGGAAGGTAAATTGAATTACTTTCAATGAACATCACATGTCAATTTGAGTATGGGCAGGAAATATGGTTGCTGTTGTCATGGGAAATAGAAAAAAATTCCAATGTAACAAACCATATTTGCCATTGTTCATACTCTAATTTTCGCAGTTCTTTGTGTGTCTCCATCACTAAATCACCTGAAAACTGATAGATTATAAATACTTGGTCATGCATACATCAACATTAGAGCCCGTACCTTTGTTATTGAAGCTTCAATAGTCGTGATTCTAATCGTGCAAACTCCAGAAAGTACTGAACAAAAACCACAGCTTCTGTTTTGGAGAGTTGAAAGTCTGAGTCAGTTACTTTGAATAGCATATTTAGGAATAGAGCCTAAGAATCGACTGTGATCTGACATAATGGTCATTCACATTGCTGAATGTAGTATTACTAGGGGGTTTCCCATGAAGGTGGCACTATGAAAACCAGCCCAAAATAGCTGCTTTTTACAGTTGGCAACCAAATATGGTCCATGAGAATGGTGTACAGATGTCAAAAAATGTCTTTGTTAGTTGTATTACTTACTGGTTTCTTTAAACTCTTATCCAATATTACTTTAAAAAATTACCTTTGTGAGCCGATTTCCAAAACTAAATTTGCCCCCTCTCCTAATTATCTTCTGCAGATATGTTTTGTGGCACGTGTGGCACCAATTGTAAAAAATATGGACCTTAATTGCTATTTTCTCTGGTTTGGTGGAATTTTGTTTAAAGTTTTTCCATAATCATATCAACATAATTTCTTTGTTATATCAGAAATCAACTTATACTTTTCAGTTGTTGAATCTAGAAAGATATGCACCAGAACTGTAGCAGCAGAGAGAGTGACGGTGACAAAATCGTCCCCATTTTGCAACTTTAAGTCTCCATTTCCGATTCTGAGACTTAACGAAAAATCGCTAACCCGTATTTTGGCAATCTGAGACTTAGTGATTTTTGCCTTAATGACATGTGAACCATGTGATAGCAGGGGGTGCGACGGTGACAAAATCGTCACCACCATACAACTTTAAGTCTCCATACAATCAAACTTAACAAAAAATTGCTAACCTGTATTTTGCCGTTCTGAGCCCTAGTGATTTTTGACTTCAATCAATAAACAACCCGCGGAATTTAATTATATAATCGATCAAGTCCGATCCGAGTATATAATTAAGGTTACTCAAACATTTTCGTGTTTTTTTAAAAGTATTTTATGTTTTTGTTGTATAGGTATGCCAATAAAATCGACTCCATTATCCGAAAAAGACATCGAAGATATTATCGCGATGAAAGGTAAAATTCCAATATCGGAAATTAAGGCAAAATATCATATCGGGTTGCAACGAGTATACTCGATTTGGGGTGGTCCGATAAATAAACCAATAACCAATAAAATATTAAATCGTATGTTTGATATTATCGAAAACTCTCAGGTGTACACGAGAGAGCAAAAAAAATTCCAGAGATAATTTTTCACGGAGGAGGAAATGAAAATAAAAATCTGAAAGATTCTATACCAGAGATTTTACCGTGTCAAAAATGTATAGATACTGAGGCAAAAGAACAATCTCATCAGCAATATATAGATTCGTTAAAAAGGCAACAACAACAATATATAGATTTATTAAAAAATAAAGAGCAACAACAACAGCAATATATAGATTCAATACTTATCAAAAACCGTAATTTATCCTCAAATTTAAGTTTATTACAAAACAAAAATTATGATTTATCTGAGCAGTTACAAGAACTTAAAAAATCAGGTGGTGGAGATATTATATCTGATGAGATTAATTCATTAAAATCTCAAAATCAAGAACAATTAAATGATATTAATTCATTAAAATCTCAAAATCAAGAACAATCTGACGAGATTAATTCATTAAAATTGGAAATTGAAAAATCTTATATTCCTGTTGCTGAGTTTAATAAGGTGCTTGAGTTAAATCGTGGACAGGTTAATATAATTAAAAAATTAAAATCTCAAAATCAGGAATATGTTAATGAGATTAATTTGTTAAAATCAAATACTTCCATTAACCCTAGAAATGTAAATATTTCTGATGCAAGCATTTCTAAGTTAACTGATAAGATTTTAAAACTTGAGGAGGAATTACAGGATACTAAGAGGGAGCGTAGTGAGGAAGAGGATGAAAAACTTATTCTTAAAAAGGAAAATATAGAATTAAAGAAAAAAATAAAAAACCTTACTTGGAATCATTACTAATTTAATTGATAATAATAATAATAATAATATGTCAAAAATCGGGGAAGCACAAATAACCAGATTAACTCGGGAAAGATTGGCTGCAATTAAGAAATTTCTTCCTGTAAGAGATTCTTTCAGAAATAATCTTCAAGCACAACAACAAGCAAAAATGGGATATACTGAGGAAACAAGAGAATTATTTAAACCGATCACAGAAGCCACAAAAGAAGTTGTAACCGCGGTAGAAGGATTAAAACCTGTAGTTGCACCTATAGTTGCGCCTGTAGCTGCGTCCCAAAAAATTCCTCTTATTGATAAATTTACCGAAGAAGCTAAAAATAAATTTAGAGAGCTTAAATTAGTAAAACGTGATGATTTTGTGGAATTTGGTCGACTCGTTGCTGATAATTATGACTACAGGGATGAATTTTTAGATGATAAATATAAAGGAGAGAAGATAAGTAGATCTGAATGGGCTGATGTAATGTATAAAATCAATAGAGAAATTATTGGAAATATACCAAAAAAAACTGTAGATTATAAAACTTTTAAAGTTGGATTTGATGGTAGTGTTTTAGAGGATGCGGAACAAAAGAAACAACAAAAACAACAAGAGGCAGAAGAAAAGAAACAACAAACAGAAGAACGAAAAAGGGTACAATCAACTCAAAAACGAAAACCTGGACGACCACGAAAACAACCAGATCCTGATATTGAAGAAGAAATAACAGGACAAGGATATCGCGGCGGAAACACTAGTGTTTCTAACATTAGAGTAAAAAATTCTAGATTTATCCCTTGTTCAAGAACTATTGATGATGATGTATCACGACTTGAAGTTCTTATCGGTGGAAAAAGGGCTGGAAATAATTCCCCGGAAATCATCAATGAGGCCACTGAAATCTGTCAACGACTGTTCCAGGGTAAAGTAATTGGTATGGGTTTTTGTTATGAATTCAAGATTACCCGTTTATAAACTTAAACATGGAAATGGAATTGGTGACGTTGTCACGAGTTTCCTTACTAGAATAGCCCCAAAATTACTTCCTATAGGTAAAGAAATCGGGTCTAAAGCCATCGGAATGTTAACTAATAAGGCTGGCACAGAACTTGGCAATCTCGCAATTCGTGGAATTGATGCGGCGGCAAATAAAATTGGATCTTTGGTGAGAAAAAAACCAAAATTGGAGTCTACAAATAATATGCCACCTAAAACTGGCAGTGCAATTAATAAAATGGTTCAAGCTCGTTTAAGACGTATTTCTGGTTCCGGACTAAAACGATTAATTATTTAGATTTATCAAATAAATATAATGTTTGAATATGAAACCGATGACGCCTTTGATATAGATGCTAAGGTACAAAAAAATGATTCAATACGGGATTATCAATATTTTTCATATACCGCCCAACAACCTAATGGCCCAGGACGAATTGAACTTAGATTTGATGATACCTCTAAATATTTTCTCCCCGCAGAGGCTTTTATTGAGGTTGAAGGTCGATTGCGAAGATCAGATAATAATAACCCTTACGCTGATCTTGCAACCACAAATATTGGATTTGTCAATAACGGTATTATGGCATTATTCAAGTCGGCTGAGTATCAAATTGGAACAACTAGAATTGAATCTATCGATAATGATGTGGATGTTGCAACAACAATACTAGGACTTGCAAGATACTCCGATGATTTTATTCAATCAGCCGGACATTCAATGATGTTTGCAAAGGATACAAGTAATGTTGCTGACTCCAATCCGTTTACGGTAAGAACCCCAAATAAGCTAGATAACTCTGCCTTTGCTGACGGTTCTAAAAGTGAACCTGTTGTTGTGGGTACTAATCCTAATTATAACTCAGGGTTTGCAAAACTTAAAAAGATGTTAAACGATAATGGTCAGTTTTCTTGTACGATTCCACTTTCACATATATTTGGAATTTGTAGGGATGTTAGAAAAGTTATCTTTGGTTCTAGTCACACTGTAGTTCTTACACGAAACTCTTCTAATAATTATGCATTGTGGAAAGGGCCTGGTGTTACTGATGGTATAGTTGAATTAACAAAACTAGCACTGTGGATGCCTGTTATGACACCATCACTGAGTATTGAAACTAAATTGCTATCTTTTATGGATCATGGAGGTAGAAATCTATTATCCTGGCTTGAGGTTACAACCTCAACCATAACACATACCGCTAGCGGAGTTTTTACGTGGCAAGTCGCACTAACTAAAAATACATCCGCGCCAAGACATGTATTTGTTGCGTTACAAAGTGTAAATAGAACTAAAAATTTACCTGCTCCAGCGGCGGCTGATGTTGCTAGTCAACAACTTCGATCTCATATGATATTTGATCAATGTGGCGTTAATGAGGTTTCACTACGTGTGAGTAATCAACAAGAACCTGAAGAACAACTTATTATCAATTACGCAAATAATCAAATTGGGCGGGTTTATCACCGACTATGGTCATTTATGGGACGTGATCAAAATATTGATACCGGTCTACAAATATCTCAATTGGACTTTCAGCAACATTACCCGATTTATTATTTTTCGTTGCAACATCTTGACCTGTCTAAACACTCTACCGTTGACGTGAAATTCCAGGCTCGTGTTGATACAGCCCCAGCTGAGGGATTTAGAGCGATTGCTGTAATTCTAAGTGATAAATCAATGATGCTTGAAGGGGGTAGTGGACGAATGAGATTGATTGATGCACCTGTGGAAACTCTTTAGTGAAAAAACATTTTCAATTGAAAATTACAGTACGTTTTACAATAAATGTCATATAACACTATCAACGTCACATTGACTCAAGGTCAAATAAAGAAATTACAATCATCAGTAGCTAAAGAATGCGGAACTACAATTTCGCTGAAACACAGTCAACTAACTGGCGGACCAAATAAATTATCGCTAACTAATACTCAGATAAAACAAATAAATACTGCATTAAAAAATAAAAAAGGAGCTCAAATTACTCTTTCCAAGGCTGCAATATCCAATATGGTTAAAACAGGAGGATTTCTTCCATTGCTTGCAGGCGCGCTAGCACCAATTCTTGGGTCGCTAGGTGGTTTTCTCATTGATAAGATTACTGGAAAGGGAATATCAGGACGAAAAAAAAAGGGAAAGGGACTCAGACTTCCAGGGAGCCGATTCACAAGATACATACCACAGTAGAAATTCAAAGAATTTTACCGAAGGATTTCACACCAGAACCGATGGTTCCTATGTCAAATTACGATCTCATCAACGCGGTTGAAAAATCTAAATCCACTAAATATCCAATAAAACATTTCAGAGGTGTATTTATGAGAGATCAATTACCGGATCATCCACAAATACCGGAAACAGGAATAATTAATCTTGATAATAATGACGGACCTGGAACTCACTGGGTAGGTTACGCGATAGCTCCAAAAAATATTATTTATTTTGATTCGTATGGGTTACCACCACCACCTGAATTTATTAATTATGTGAGGGGAATTGCAAGCAATTCTAAGGGATTTCCAATTTGGTATTCAACACTTCCAACACAAACAATAACTGATCCTCCGATATGCGGACCAGAAACTATTAACGCATTATCAGTACTATCTAATACTACTAATCCTCTGAAAGCAATAAATAAATATACTGCAATGAAAAAAACAATTTGAAATTGCAAATCAATTTAGATTTCTAAATTGCTTTATAATAAATGTCAGATATTTTTTTAAGATCAACAACTCGACAAGAGAAATCTCTCTCCGCCCGACAAATAATGAATATGATAAAAGGTATGTAACATCAGGGTTAAATCTCGTTAATGTAGATCCAGGAGAATTAGTTGTTTTTGAAGATAGTAACGGCAAATTAACAACAAGTAATTTATCACTGGATGACATCTTAACTAAACAACCAACTGCCCCCGACGACTCTATTGTGGTATTCCAAGGAGGTAAACTCTCAGCAGGTGAAACCCTTACATCGATGACAGATAAATTTAGTGAAGTAAATCAGATTAAAGATCAGGTAGTATCTATTAATACTGACCTAAATAAATTCTTTGGTATTCCACGACAATTAGATTTATTACAAATCACGCATGTAAAAGCCTTAATAGATAATTTAACGCGATTACGAACTGAATATGATGCTCACATTGTTAGATTTGAATCGTTAAAGAGAAACTTTGATAAAGCTAACGACATACTTGATAAAATATTAGATTCTAACATCAGAAATATTAAACCGAAGGATCTTAAAGCATTTTTAGATGGGCTTGTCACGATCAAGAAAATCACTGATGACATCGAAGGTTTAAATGATCGATTAGTTTTAGATTTAATCAGGAGTGATAAAAACACTAGTGATATTACTGCCATCAATAAATCAGTTTCAGATTTAACCGCGGTTAATAAAAAATCTACTGATGATATAAATTATATTTACAACCAGTTAGGAGTTTGGGCCGCCTCTCAAACAATTTCTGAATCAATCGCGATTAATAAAAAATCAATTGAGGATATTAAAACAATCACTGACGCGGTCAAAGAAGATTTTCCAAAAATAGCTCCCAGACTCGATAAAATAAAAATACCTCATAACGCAGATCAAATTAAAAATCTTACATATGTGATTGAACAAGAAAAAGATGATTTTATTTAATTAGCTGTGTCGAGATTTTACATGATAATCAATGGAATTTATAGAATTTCAGTGGTTTCTGAACATCAATTTAATATTACAGTAACTTATTTTAATAAAACCTATCGAGGAATTAATACGGTTTTAGTACTTGTTGATAATATATCAATTGATGATGTATCAAAGATAGGTGGTCAATATCCTATTGATTTTAGTTTATCAACTGATGATAACACTATAGTTAGAGCATCAGTGAGATTTATTATAGAATATATCTCAGTTATCTGAGATATTTGAGTATTGGAAAAAAGTATTTGAAAATCTAAAAAGATTCTACAATAATGCCACCAAAGAAATTTCCACCTCCAAAATCACAAAGTGATTTTAATGTTTCACCGTCCCAGTATCGATATGATACAGTGTTAAAATATCAGCAACAATTACAAGATCTTGTTAATACTTATACCGTCAAAAAGAAGAAATACCAACGAAGAATAACCGCGATAGATATAACTGTTTACACTGTGTCAGGGGTCATTGTAGGAACTGGGATAGTATTATCTTCAGTTACTATGATAGCTCCTGTTGTAATTCCTATTGTGATTTCTGCTGTTACAACATTAGTTGGGGTTTTCACTGGAGTGTCAAAGAAAATTTCATCATGTTCTTCACATAAATTACGTGATTACACATTAAAACTTAATACAGCAACTAGCACATACACAGAGATAACAGCATTGATTTCTAAAGCGATAAGCGATAGTGAAATAACTGAAGAAGAGTTTTCGCATATTACTGATCGTTTCAATTCCGCAATGAAGAAATTAAATACTGACAATATACATAATGACGTCAGTCCCAAAATATCTAGTAACCAAAAAAAATAATTCAATCGTTTTTTCATGGAAATCTCCAATCGAGTGGTATACCGTCGGAATTGCACCTGGTGAGTATACAATGAAAGAAATTAATAAACAACTAAATAATAATATGTCTATAGTTATGGGTGAAAATTCGAAGAATTTTGATGCAAGCATTTCTGAGAATTTTATACCAAAAATCATATTATCTTATAGAAATATATTTATAATAGCTCCAGAACTTGTGGTTGATATCTACCAGAGTAGTATTAGATCAGTGATTGGTTGGTTGGATTATCCTCCAAACTCAGAGAGTTTTAATGAGGACTCTGTAATATTCCTAACAGAAGGTAATTATACGATTGAAATTGAAAATTCGGACGAGGATGTAAAATATGATACGGATTGAGAATTAAAAATTGCTTGCAATTTTACAATTGAATTTTGAAATGCAATTTGAAGAATATTTTGTATTTTGAATAATGTCTCAGGAAATACTAAATCAAATCGCGAATAATACAACCTCAATGAAAACATTACTGATAAACATTACAACCACCACCCCGGAATTCACTATTGAATTTAATCCTCCATTAAAAGCATCTGAAATTGCGTTAACTCAACTAGGGTGTTACAATAGCTGGCCAAATGTGAGGTCAGAGCCGTATAAAGGTAAACTTCCTAATAATAGTTTCACATTTTCAGCTAATTATAAACAAAATCCGGACGGTACCATCGCTGATACAACGACTTGGCACACAATCCACATACCTACAGGCGCGTATGATATCGAGGACATCAGCGAAGCAATAATCGAAGAGATTGAACATATCACCGGACCAAATCTAGTATCAGGTAAAGATACTCCTCTTACCGATTCTGACGATAAACATCCAATTGAAATTCACGCTAAAGAATCTTCGTTGAGTTCTATCATCGAAATAAATTCACCTGATTACGCTATAGATATTTACAACAGTAGTATAAGGACGTTACTGGGATATCCCGAATCTTACTTAGATACAATTGATAAATCAAAACTACCACCAGAGCCTAAAAGAGAAGATTTTACATCTGAGAAACGGAATGATCACGGATTATATTATAGTGATGTTGATGACATTTCTGGAAATGTAATTTCTAAATTTACGTATACACGGCGTGGAACTGTGATAGGTGAGGGTGGTATTCCAGATATAGCTGGAAACCTTACACTAATAAATTCTGATTTTAATCGGTTTATAAATTTATTGGTGGGCGCTATAGGTGCAATTCCACCGAAGATAGATACTGTCAAATTCGTTGAGATACTTAATCAGATAATCGCAGACGCTGAAGACAATAATCAGTATGCCATCGATATCGTTGATACACTTACTCAGCCAGCTAAACAAAGATTTGCAACAATCCATAATATTCGCGTTGAAGATATTCCTGGTTTTAAATATCCCGGATATAATGTCCCGGATATAATGTACCGTGGCAGCGAGGAAAACTCAGCGACACAATCAACGAATTCTTCCCTATTATTCACAGACGATGGCTTGACAGTCTTCCTGCAACGCACCACAGATTACCAGAGCCAAAATTATCTGACTTTATCGATAAATTGACAATATTTGAGGAGGGTATTGTAGATAATCCGCGTTTATATCCTGAATTCAATTATAGCGACAACAGTAACGTGTACGCGCTATCGCTACCTGGAATTACAAAACACTCTCGTATGTTAACTCCAGAAATGTCTGATTATCCACAAGAAGGTCCGATATCGTGGTGGGGTAAGTTGCAACAGGCGGCAACATGGGAGTTTTCAATAACCTGGAACTCGTTACCTCAAATTTTTAATGCGATGAGACAAAAATTTATTCAACGAATTCAACGACAGCGAGAATGTTTCATAAATATAATTAATACCGCACATGAATTTAGTGATGTGATCACCACACGAGATACAATTGTGCGTAATAATAGAACTCTTAATCAAATAACTGCGGACATGAATTTTCTTAATCAAACATTATTGGATATATCGATCAATAATCATCGAGGAAGTTTCATGAAGTTAACAGCCACAACTGAAAGCACAGTACAGAGTTATAAATTTCCTGGTTGGTGTGTGCCGGAGTTGAAGACGTTGCAGCGAAAACTGGTTGACGAATACTTTCCACAGATTCATGCGTTATGGTTTAAATTTATTCCGGTAAAGGAATAACAATTCACCGAGAAATAATCACAAACACAAATCTCCACGTAACGTTAATATATCAGCAGTAATTGCCATCCACGTTATTTGTGATGCGGTATTAGGTAGTTACACGATTGATACTGTAAAATCTAATAATGCAGCCCAGGGTTATATCCTGTATACATTTTCACCTAACGTTTCTCCCGGTAGTTTAATTGTGAAGAATCCGTCTCCGGTAACTTATTTAGACACAGCTAACCCGTATAATACAAAGATGTTTTTTAGAATAACTGATCAAGATTTTTCTTTGTTAGATCTTCGCGGAGAAAAACTACAAATCACATTAAATGTAAAGTCGTAGACTTTTATCATAAATTGCAAAGCAATTTTTAGGGATTTTCAAATTAAAAAGAAAATCTATTTTGTATTATATATATCAAAATCAAAAAATGATTTTCAACCAATCAATCGTCGACGAAATCGTAACACAACTTAACCTCATACATAAAATCCCAGAAATCACTGCAATAGTAGCACAAAAAAAAATACAACATTTCAATGCTGATTACCTTGCAGATGAATTTCGTAAGATTGAATCCGCCGCCGCCAAGGATTATCCAACATATCGATCAGAATATCGTGTAGTTAAAACGCTAATCAGACAACGTAATCAGATAATTTATCAACTTAAGTTAGGTAATAACGATAGCGTGTTAGATGAACTTATTGTTCTCAGTAAGTTGTTAAATCCGCTATTGAAATCTATTGGAGATGTATTTGAGGAAGAAAAAAATATAGCTCAGTTTGCTGAAAAGTTTGATAATAGCTGTATGTAAGAAATTATTTAAAAATCTTAAGATTTTTTATTTGGATTTTATTACGCCCAACAAAATGAGATTATAGCGTTATATTTATCAGAGTATGATGATGTATATATACCATCTGCTGCTCGTATTACAGATGTATTATTAATATTGAAATATCTCCCGGCAGAATTTGTTGAAGGAAAATCGATGATTTCATCACCGTAAAAGGCTGTTACTGGTCTTGGAACACGATTTTTACTTGTATTTGGTTTTCTATTAAGACAGTTTTCACTGGGAGTAACTATTCTTAAGTTATCAACGCGATTATTTAATCTATTTCGATCAATATGATCAATTACACGTCCGGCGGGAATTTCTCCAAGAAAAATCTCAGCGATAAATCTATGAGCGAGATATATTTTTTTTTTCCTTCAAATCTTACAGTAATTAATAAATACCCCATATTATTAACGCTTCCAATTTCCTTTCTTAGTCGACGATGTCTAACATTTCCATCTCGGGATGCTTCATAATCAACGTAAATCGGGTGCGAGCGGTATTCGTTTGAATTCATTTATTCTATATAGAATTTATTTGTTTAAATGTTATTTTTGAAAATGCTAGCATTTTTCACCTTGGTTTGTTTATATAATCCTCCGGGGTCTGGATAACTGGAGTTCTGTGATTAATGTGAGTGTAGACATCATAGTACCGTTTTAATTCTCTGTATTTTTTTCCGCCGTGTTCCAGGCATAATTCTGTTTTTCCTCTTACTCCAACACCACACACTATACAAGGTTTTGGGCCTGTACTACCACGCCGGATTAGTACTTGATGTTGTCCGCAATATTCTTTTTTCGATTTTTTATTACATGTGTCCGTCGAACCGATTAGCAACCACTTACAACTATACATTATATAATTACATATATATTTAATTAAATTTTAAACAATTGTTTTAATTATTTTTTTGAATTAGATATTTGCTTTAATATAATGAGTAAATATTATTTTTCACTCGATGCGAGATCTGGATTATCACTAAGAGGACTTGATAGAGAGCTTAAAAAACTAAGAAAATTCGCTATAAAAGAATTTCGCCTTGATGGAGCCTTAGGTATGTTTACCAGTTATCGAACAATGATAAAAAGATTTTATGATAGTACTATAGATGAAGTTCGTGCAATGAATATAACATCACAACTTGGTGATTACACCTATTACTGTAAAATAAAATGGATAAAGTGGGAACAGGGAGAAGGAAATAATCCAGGTAGATGGATTATCCGAGATAACTATAATCCGGTGATGAAAGATGGTAAAATTGTAATATTTAGTCAGGATATGAACCCCGGAGCGTTAGTTGGAATTGATAGTAAATACTATAATAAAGATTATCCTGTAACTGTTGTGATGTATGGGATATATAGAATTTATGTTGATATTGATCACGATAGAATGTATCCGATGAGAACATCTTCAATCAATTGTGTGGCAGAACGAGTTATGGAACATTTTAAAAATTCTTCACGGGGAAATGGATTAACTAAACAACGAGAAGAAAAAATAACAACTTGGGGGGAACGGATGATGGAAAAAGGTGGGGCATCAATTAGTGATGTTGCTAAGTTAGAAACGTCTTTAAGATACCCAATTACAATTAAGTCGTTAACCGGAGAAATATTAAAGGATTGTAAATATAAATCAAATAAAGTACCAAATGAAATTATTGATCACAACGGGCACGCCTGGAATTCTGGTATTACTGAATTTCCTCCATCAAAAATTATAAAATATATAAAAGAATTTAACGGAAATATCTTTGATACAATTGCGGAGATCCACAAGGATGATCCAACCGGAGTATGGTTATTTAAGAGTGATGAAGATCCTGAAATGGGATACGATCAATTTGTGAAAACTAATGGAGAGTTATACCGTCTTGAAGAATTAAATAATCGTATGAAAAATGTTACAAAGAATTTTGTGGAAAACTTTGACGAAAAAATATTATGTAATTCTTTTACAGTATCATCAGTGGCGGCTCATTACGCCCGTGAAAAGAATTCTTGGAAAAAAACTCCGAAAGGATTTCTTGATGATGTAAAATTAAGTTGTGTTGAGTACGGACATGGCGGGTTATGGAATACTAAATACGATATAAATAATTTAATCTCTGCTGATATGAGCGCTAGTTATCCTGGAGGGTTTTTAGGAATGGGAGAGTGTAACGAATATTTTAAACGTTTCGGACATCCAACGCATGAGATGACACGGGTTGCCATTAACGGGGATTTACCCGATTTTGATTTAACAGGGTTTGCTAAGGTTATTTCTTTTAAACTTCGCGATGGATTACATCCTTGTAGTTATTGCTGGCTTGGCAAACATATGTCTGAGAAAGCTTGGACCCCTATTGTACTACTACGATACATGTTAGATAGTGGTATGTTAACTATGTTGACTGTCGGTGAGGCAATAATAAGTTATAAATCTCAAAAAGAGGTTTGGTTACCAACACCAGACTTAGATAGAGAAATTAAAAAGGTAAGAGAGAATTTTCCGGAATATAGCGAAGAGCGGATTATGGAAATGGCTAAACAAATATATTGTGATAGACAAAAATCAGCAAAGGATTTAGGAAGAAAAATAATAGGAAAGTTTACCCAAGGAGGAAGATTTTCTAATGCTAGAACCTCTTCTAGATTAGTGGTTGATCCGACTGAAGAACAAATTATTATTAAAGATCTTACTAACACTAATAGATTTGTAACGAGTAGAAAGACATTATTATCAAATGGAAAAGAATACGGAACTGTTATAACTTATATAGATGGGGAGAGTCCTCAATATACACATTTAAGATCTTCCATGTTGGCGTATACAAGTATTAATTTATTCTCGATGATAAATAGATTTCCAGATATTGCTGTAAGAGTTGCTACGGATTCTATGTACTTTCATAAGAAACATATTAATGCTGTTAATCAATTTCTTAGTAGAAACGCTGGTGTTTCAGGTTGGGGAACATGGAGAATTAAGAAAGAGCGATTACATTGTTATAACCATCATGTAGATGTTGAGATATCTGATAGTTACCGTGGAAAAAATCCAGAAAATATTCAATCAGAGTTTTCTTTAGCACCATCGGTGTTTGATCCTATAACGAGATATAAGACGGTTTACTTAAATGGTTGTGGAGGTTGTGGAAAAACTGAAAGAGTTATTAGATTATATAAAAATTCTAATATAAAAGGATTAGCACATTCTCATAAACTAAAGAAAGATATAATAGAGCGTGGAATTTTTGCTAGTACTTATCACAGCTTTTTTAGATGGAAGGGTGATGCGTGGACTCCGGAAAGAATGGGTAATAAATTTATTCCATTGGAATTTCTTTGGGATGAGGTGTGCACAGTACCGTTAAAAATATTACAACAGTTTCTAGGTTGGTTACGTACGAAAAATACTAAGGTGATAATGTGTGGTGATGATGGTCAACCGCCACCATTTTGCGGAGAACCACCTCATGAGTGGTTGAAAGACAATGTTGATTATTATGAAGAAATGACAGATGATCATAGATCGCTAGATGAGCAAATAAAAGATTTAAAACGTAGAATCCGCAGGCAATCTGATTATGAGCAGTGTAGAGTTCTCAGAGAAGTTATTGATGAAACTCATGAGAAGAATTTTTGGGAATTATGGACACCTGCTGATATAGTATTTGCAAGTAGAAAAATAACGCGAGATGATATTCAGCAAAGATTATTTGAGATACATAAAGAAAAGTTTTCTAATGAAAAAGTTCCATTATGTTACAGACCATCTGACACACGACAACAAAATATTGATGTTGATATTCCCGGTGGTGGAATTGAAAAATTAGTGTTAAATGAAATTATATGGGTCAACATTGATGTAGTTGAGGACGCATTAAATACTGAAAATTCACCTTGGGTGTTAGGATACGCCGCCACAATACACTCATCACAAGGATTAACTATTGAGGATACAACTATCTGGATCGTAGATAATCGTATCGAGTGGTCAAATTTAGTTTATTTAGCGGTATCTAGAGCTAGACGAATAAATCAATTGAAAAGAGTTATCATCGAAGATAACGCGAACAGCTCTGATGTTGATATTTACATCGTTGAGAAAAAATTATCGGGATATCGACAACAAGATAAGAAAAAAAATAGAAATTTTAATATTAACTCAAAATTGATTTTATCATTGAAAACGCAACAAGATAATCACTGCGCCGCTTGCAACTGTTTAATGCGATGGAGATTTCATCCTGGAGATAGTTATCAATTTACTGTGGATAGAATTGATAATAATTTAGGACATATTATTGGTAATGTGAGATTAACATGTCTCGCGTGTAATATACGTCACGCTAGCATTTCTAACTAATTTTTCGTGGTGGTAATTGAGTATCGTCAGGAATAACTTGTAGTTGTTCGCGCGTAAATCCTCGCTGAGGTGCGGACGAATCTAATCTATAAATTGCTGGCCTAGAAATGCTAGCATTTCCACTAAAAGATCGTGTCGACGATGATATTTTATGTGTAGTGATACTCCAAATAGGATCAGTGGCTCTTGCGCCACCACCTTCAAGTTCACCTGGCTCATATAAATATCTTACAGTGACGTTACTAAGAATTGGTTGGAAATTGGAAGTGTTAGTGGAAATGGTAGCATTTCTAATGCTAGGTACATACTCTTTTTTTATTGCGATGTTAGGTTTGATGCCAATCATTCTAGTTATTTCGTTATTTAACGCGGATACTACTTTTGGTAACCTTGAAACCCATTCACGAGAGCGAGTTTCTTGAGTAAGTTCTTTTGCGTATTGATATCCAAATAACCGCTCGGCGAGAGTTCTATTAAATCGCTCTACAATTGCCTGATCGCGGTGTATTGCAGTATGTCCTCGTCGTATAGCTACGTTATGAGCTTTCATTGTAGATGTAACAATACCTTGAAATTCCTTACCCGGATCAACTTGTAATAGATTTGGCCATTTTAGTGGACCTTTACGATAAATCTTTTCAAATGCATCGGAGACTTCTTTTGACGACTTTGTTTTTAACGGTATTGCTTGTTTATATCTGCTAGCGATATCAACTACAGTTAACGCGTATTTGTAACCATTATCACGAGGAAGAAATAATATATCGGCTTGATGAACTTCATTTGGTACAAAAACATCAAAATGAGAATAATTAATTTTTTTAGGACCCGGAAGATAAATTTAACATAACGCCTGTTTGGATAACCAATCTTTCGCGGTTTTATATTTCACTGATGCGGCGCTAGCGAGTTTTTTAATTGCTGCGTAACCTTTCCAGTAGCCAGTAGGTGAGAAATAAATAGATTCCATATTATTGTAAAATAATTTAGATTTTCAATTACCGAAAATATTTTACCTTTCATAGCGGTTTTTATCAATGCTGAAGCTAACTTTTCTTTGAATTTTTTATCTGGAATTGCATTTATCGCGTAAATTAATTTTACATCTGCGAGATGACGTTGTTGAAGATCATCACTTCGATATGCAATATCATGTATTCTACAAGCCTCATCAATAGCGTTAATTGGATCTTCACCTGGATTTGGTTGATCATTTTCGTTGAGTCTGATATCTAATCGAGTTCCAGGTCCACAATAACTATATCCTGGAATATGTTTTTCACCTGGATACTTAGCCCAGGGAAGTCCCGGAAGATTACTTAAACGGTTGGCGATATCTCTACCGGTTTTTTTTTAATAAATCTAAATTTTTTTATGCCACAAATTTCACAGTTACCTGAGGTGGCTAGTCTATTATTTTTAGTTGTAACTGTTGTTTCGTTTATTGTTGGTGTTCTTGTTTTACATTTCACACAATATAAATCCATAACTTTTATAGTAAATAAACGCATATCAATAAATGGAAGTGATTGATTTTAGCGCTACAAAGAAAAAACAACCAGTTAAACATCATGAGATGTTACCGAATTCTATCAGGATGATTATTATCGGACCATCCGGAAGTGGTAAAACTCAACTATTGTTAACGATGATAATGAAACATATGACCTGGGATAAATTATATTTAGTCGCCCCAAGTGTAGATGATCAACATTGTTATCAGGTATTAAGGGAATATAACGAAAACGCATCTGAAATTGCTGGAGAAGATGTCATCGATATAATAACTGATATTGATGAAGCTCCATCTGTAGAAGATCTTGACGGGCAAGTAAATAATCTTGTTGTGTACGATGATGTTATGTTAGATAAACAAAGAAACCCCGCAAGAATTTTCTCACGTGGACGCCATAAAAACGCTGATGTTATTTATGTAACTCAGCGATATACACAAATTCCTAAAGTAATTCGCGATAATTGTAACCTGCTAAGTGTGTTTAACGGTGTGGATACACACACGTTAAGAAATATCTGGCAGACGTGGTGTTCTGATATGAATTTTAATCAATTTAAAAACTTTTTCAGTAACGCTCAGCAAACCCCTCATGGATTTGTCACAATAGCGTTACATGATCCGCGGACACGATACCGGATCGGACTTGATCGAATATATAATTAAATTCCGCGGGTTGTTTATTGATTGAAGTCAAAAATCACTAAGTCTCAGAACGGCAAAATACAGGTTAGCAATTTTTTGTTAAGTTTGATTGTATGGAGACTTAAAGTTGTATGGTGGTGACGATTTTGTCACCGTCGCACCCCCTGCTATCACATCGTTCACATGTCATTAAGGCAAAAATCACTAAGTCTCAGATTGCCAAAATACGGGTTAGCGATTTTTCGTTAAGTCTCAGAATCGGAAATGGAGACTTAAAGTTGCAAAATGGGGACGATTTTGTCACCGTCACTCTCTCTGCTGCTACTGTACTAGTTGCAGTATCAACAAAGAGACATATAAACACCAAATCTAAAACTCAGCGAAGACCTTGGACAAGTCAAGAAAGGAATGCTGTGCTCAATCACTTAAGTTGTTTCATCAGGATGCTTAAAATGCCTAGGCAAGAAGATGTACTTATTGTTCTTGCAAAAGAACCATGCCTTGGATCAAGATCATGGCAAAATATTAAAGACTTTGTTTACAATCATATACAAAGGGTCAAAATAAAGATGAAGTTGTTATGTCATTTGCACATTAAGTGATTATTTGTCCATTATAAATTGTACCCAACATCATGTCTTCAAAAGCATTTGCCAATGCACAATTGCAATTTAGCTCAGTATTATTTAATTCATTCATACCATACTAATTTCAAATCAAACATTGTTCTGGTAGTACAAACAGTTTTAATTTTGGAAACAAATTCATCAACAGGAAGTGCATTGTTAAAGAAATGGCTTTTTTAGTAGAATGATGGAGTTGCCTCAGGTGCATGATTTTGATATGGATGGTTGCATAGTAACAAAGCTAGCACATACAAGATACCAACTGCTATATCCATACATGCTACCCATTAAGCTTTTGGTGTAATCATTAAACTTTTCTTCACTAAATTTTGCATAAACATATACAGATTTCACTTTTTTTATAAATCCACTTTTTAAAAAAATCAATTATTTGCTTTCTTGTTTTTAATAGCATTTCATTCATCTCACAGACCGTATGTTATAAAAGACTGCTTTTATTATAGCTACAATATATGAGTACGCTTGTCCGTGGACTTGCATGCATTTTTTTCTAACAGTATCATGTTCTATTTATATCAAACCTGGTTCTAATTTCACACTTTTGACCTCAAAATCTATTTATAACATCTGGATGGCTTAGGAGAGAACAGACTGGTTTTCTAATTTTAATCTTTACATGCCGATTCTTTGTTCTAATTCATATTTACTGCTGAACCAGTGTATATGTATTTGGTGCTAAAAAGTATATCGATGTATATATGAGAGCAAAAATATCTTTCAAAAATTTCACAGATGGATTAAAGAAAGGCAAAAAAAACTAAAACAGAAAAAAACAGAATTTTCTTAATATGAAGACGAGTGCAGCATCACGTGACATCTATTTCAGACAGTGTGGAAAGAATTTTAATATTTGGCGCTAAAAGTCTTAAGATGGATTTTAGTACATGTGTGTGTAAAGCTAAAACTGCTTCATCTGAAAACTTGAAACAGTAAAAGATGCAAGGGGCAAATAAATCATTGTTTATTGAAATATTAGCCTGTTATATGTGGACTTTTTCTGCCTGGATTCTTCTTTTTACCACTTGGATAACACTATTACATCGTCGGGTTGGCATGTATGTATATCAGTAAAATTAGGATAAAGGGTTTGAGAATACAGTGTAGGAATTATGTGTATCATAAAAATATGGTTCGGGTAGAATATAGAACTTACCACTTATTACATGCCAAACGTTCCAAATTATTGCAGTTTGAAGAAAAAAATTGGTTGTGTAATATTTGTTTTATAATTTCATTTAAAATATACATGACTTGACTACATTTAAATCAAGCAGTTTAGATATTAGTATTAGCATCATATTAATTATTGCTATAGAAAATATATATAACAATATGCATATGCATACATAATCAAAGTAATTAGAATATTAAGATTGCAGTAAAAACAATATTCAGATCAATGATAAATACAAACAAATGTAAATATTAGTGTAAAACAAGGGCTGATATGTTTATCACAATTTTAAAATTAAGATATGTAATCAGAATTTTCAAAATATTAATTGTCAATGTGTTTGTCAGACATTTACACTTGTATTTAGGAATTTGTATTTGCAACAAAAATTATAACAATAATGTCTACGTGATCAGGAACTCAGATGAGGTTGATAATGAACGAAATCCACACAAACTAATTAGGTAATCTGGCATCTGATTTACTAAATTAGATGCACCTGTGGAGCCATATTTCTTATCTGACCTTGATCAAATTTGATTTTATATAATAAAGATTATTTGATGGGTTTGATAATGAGTAAGATGTATGCAATTTGATGAAGTGATCTTTCATTTGATTGGCTAACCTTGTTACCATGATGAATGTCAGAATTCTGATCCAATTTTGATCCAACTTGAAGATAAAATTATACCACTAAGACGTTGAACAAGTTCAGTAAGATCAATGCATATTTTTTAGGTATCATCTTGCGTTGGAATAGCCAGGCATATTGCTACTCTAGCAACCATATTTCGGGTCCTATTTTGAACAGACTTGAAATTTCAGCTTATATCATGCAGATCCTGGATGAATTTGCTAATGAATATGATCCTTTCACATTAATGATGTAATCTTTGATCTAATTGGTTGAAGTTGTTGCCATTCGAGATGCCATATTTGTGAGCTGATTTGAGCAGACATGGAATCAAAAGCATTGCCTCTTCAAGTAATAAGCGAGATCCATGCATATTTACGTGTCAGTCTCGGTTGAGACATGCCATTCTGGAAGCCATAACTTTCATCGAAATTACAACAATGTGTTTATATTGTCAAGATCTGCAGTTGTTTTTAAATTAGATCCAAGTATTGGTGGATTCTTTTATCAGATTGCACTTATGGCGACCTGTGAAGCCATAGTTATAATCATTGTGGCTTATTATCATCAATGCCGACATTGATTATGAGAAAGAGACTCCATGTGCATATAAAGTCTGCCTTTATGTGTTGAAATAATCTCTGAGGATATCATACATTAGGTAAAATCAACATGATGGAAAGTTTGGGAGAGAGTTTACATTGAATTTGTTCTCATAATACTACATAAACTTGATTGGGGAAATGGTTACATAAGTCAAATCAGCAATAACAGGCCTAGTTGAGCCTTTTGTTAACTCTTTATTGGCATATGCCATCTTAATATCAAATGCAAAGGTAGTAAATTGACTTTTTTGTTAGGATTATATTCACCAGCATTCGCAGCATAAGCATCTGGTAATTCAGATTATGAAATGATTTAATGTTTTCATTTTCATGCACATATTGTTTGATATAACCTTGAAGTCCGCGATCATAGAACGTAGCTTATGCAATATTTCTGCAACACTGAAAACATTAGTATTTTTGCCTCACACAGTTAACGGAAAATATTTTTAAAAGACTTGTTCGATATTTTGCCGCAATGAGGTAGGACCTGACATTGATCTTACTGGATTTGCCTGTATAATGTCATTCGAGTTTTCAACCCAACTACCTACAAAATAAATGGGCTCTAATAGTTTTTATTACGATATATGCTTGATTGTAAAATACTGATATCGTTATCGGTCAGTGAAGCAATTATATCATATCGGAAGCAGATCGAAGTTTGGTTACCATAACCAGAGATACGTGATATCGAGAAGATCAGCGAGATCAAAGAAAATTGCCCTCATGTCGGCGAAAACGAGTTTACTGAAACTTTCAATACTATATTCAAGATTTTAAAGATAACAGCGAGGAACATTATGAAAAATATTGGCAGAAAAATAATCGGTAAATTTAGTCAAGGAGGATCATATGATCATAAAATATATTTTACTAGATTAATTATAGATGATGCGGGACTCGATCTTATAATTGCTGATACCGCACGCAGTAATACGTATATAGGTAAAGAAACAGCTTTTCTGTCAAATTTAACTAAATTAGGTACGATTGAAAGTTATGTTGGTGGAGAAACTCCGCAGTTTAACCATTCAAGGTCGTCGATGCTCGCGTGTATTTCTATAAATCTGTTATGTAAGTTTGTATCTTTATCATAGCCTTATTCCCATTTTTTGTTATGAGAAGGAATTTCTCACAAGTTAAGGAATGACGATGTCCATGAAGAGAGAGAGAGAGAGAGAGAGAGAGAGAGAGATCTTAAAGGAAGGTTGTAACTCATAACAGTGTAGATACGGCTACAGCATGGGTAAATTCTCGGTGTGAAAGGTTCAGTGATACTGTAATATTCTCCATGAACTTTTATGAGATGTGTTTTGTGATAAACTCTGATCGTGATAATTTCTGTATGAGAGAGAGAGAGAGAGAGAGAGAGAGAGAGAGAGAGAGAGAGAGAGAGAGAGAGAGAGAGAGAGAGAGAGAGAGAGAGAGAGAGAGAGAGAGAACAACAAGTTTCTTAAAAGAGGTGTCACTACAATGACAGAACACATGTAAGTCTGGGGAATGAGGTATGGGATCTGTAATTAGAGAGGCGAGTCTTTCTAGCTTCAGAATGAAGGAACTTTATTTAAATAATTAATATACATATAAATACTACATTCTAGAGATAAATATATACCGTATTTTCGCGTATATAAGACGCGTCTTATACAACATTTTACACACCACGCGAAAAGTGATGCGTCTTATGTAAAATATTTTTACACAAACCGTCAAAACCCGCGTCTTATATACGGGTATATGCGCGAAAATACGGTAAGTATTTTTTTAACACGAACGACCGGTACAGTGTGTGATATTGAATGACGATTTTTGCGGTCGATATTCACATTTCACGATTTTCATTCCTAGTTGTAAAAACAGTTGGGTAAGTGTTCAGTAATTACCACGTGTACCAATCTAATGCAGGCCACTTCAAATTTAAAATCCTGTCGTTTCAATGTTTTGTATACCGTAGTTATTGCAGATCTACGTTTAGTCGGAGTAAATGTTTTAAATTTAAATAATATAGTATGTTTAAATAGTTTTGTTTATTGTTATTAATTATCACAGCAAAAACTACGGCGGCTATATTACCTATACATCCGGTTGGGTTCAAAGATACTTATCGGTAAATTTTTAGTATCTTTGGTGGGTGCGTTCGAAAACAAGACAAGACTAAATAGTTCGAAAACAAGACAAGAATTTATTCAATATTGGACTTAAATATGAAAATCAGTAATACCATATATTTAAAATTTTTATTAAACACAATATAATAAACTGTTACTAAATTGTGTGTGACTTGATCAAACATCAATGTACCGTATTGTTCTATTCATCTTCATTTTCATCGTCATCAGTTTCGGCTTCAAATCCACTGAAACTTGAATCAAATTCACTGTCGTCGCCGGGGAATAACTCCATAACTGATGCTAATCGATCCTCATTGGCGTCAGTGGTATCGGATGCAGCTGAGTCGTCGTCCGAAGAACTGATATAGCTTGCCGATTCGGGAATTATCCCACACTTTCTGAAGCCATTGATGATTGACGTAATTTTCACTTTCTCCCATGCCCGAAGAACCCAATTACATGCCTCTACGTACGTTGCACGACGTTGTCGACCAGCTGGCGTGAATGTGTGATTACCGCTAGTCATCCAACGATCCCATTCCTCACGAACAAAAGTCTTAAACGGATGATTGACGGCAACATCCAAGGGCTGTAGCATGCAAGTCAGGCCACCTGGGATAACGGCTATGTGGGCTCCAGCACTGTTGATGTGCTTCTGCACAGTTGTCTCCTTATGGGCAGCCATTGCATCAAAAATCAGAAGAGATTTTTTCGTGAAAAATCCGCCTCTTCTTGTTCTGAAGCATTTGTTAGTCCCTGTATGCATCACCTCTGTGTTCATCCAGCCCTTTTTGTTGCAGACAACAACGACTCCAGCTGGCAACGTTTCTCTTGGCATGGTTATCCTTTTAAAGATAACCATGGGTTTAAGTTTTCCTCCTGCAGCAGTGCAGGCCAATACAACAGTGAAGCTGGTTCGTTCATGTCCGGTGGTATTAATCGCGACTGTCTTCACTCCTTTATCTGCTACTGATCTAGTAGCTGGAATATCGAATGACATTGGAATCTCATCCATATTGATAATGTCATCATGGGCCAACTTCAGTTCACTCATTTCCTTCTGAACAAAGGTATGGAAAACATCCAATTTATTTTCCCAATCGTCCGGTAGCTTCTGTCCAACAGTTGTACGTGACCGGACTACAATATCGTTCCGTTTCATAAACTTGAACACCCAGTTTGCACTGCCACCAAGAAAGTCTGTGATGTTCATTTCTGTAGCAATAATTCGAGCCTTCAATTTGATCGCTATTGTTGAAACGGCACGGTTACTTTCACGTTCCGAACGCACCCAGTTGGCTAGATTTTCTTCCAAGTTCGGCCATCTTGCATTTCTACCTCTACGAGCTCGTTTCCTTGGATTCATCTTCTTAATCTCCTCTTCATCCAACCTCCAATCACGTACATTTTTCTCGCTGCAGCTAAATTCTCTTCCAGAAGCTCTGTTGCCACGCTCCTTGGCAAACTTGATGACGTCTAATTTAAAGTCGGCTGTATATGACTTTCGCTTCGGCATCGTGACAATTTTATAAATTTTAAAAATGCAAATTGATCTCTCACTTATATATACCGGTAACAAGATACTATTCCCACGTTTATATATGCTAACCACATACATCAGGCATTTATTTTTCTATGTACGGTACTAATCACACTCGCTGAAGACTTGGTCTCCTAGCAGATCAATAAAGCCGCCTTTACATCTGGTGTTTATTGTTCTAGAATCTAGAAACCAGGTACCGGTACTCAACCCATCCGCTATTGGCCCGGCGGCAGATAAGAATAAACAATAAATCGTTGCGGTCCTGCCTCAGACAATTCTTTGATCTAAACTAAAAATGTTACAGAATTAATTGATTTATGTACATGTACTTGAACAGTTGTAACAGAGTATTGATTGTTTCACTTTCTTCGCGTAAATGTATATCTGAGGCATCTAATAATGATAAAGAAAAGAATCCCGAAATAAAATGTTCACCAATTACCGGTATGTGTAGAAAGCCTGTTGCTCAACCTACTAATAAAAGGGCAGCTGTTTTGTTAACTGAGAATATATTCACATTCGTTTTATTGCCCTTCTTTGTCTTTTGTATCGGCGAGAAAATATAATGATTTACCGGTATATATTTGTTCAGTTGTCATTACAATATATACTTCTATTCATTAACCGCTGGACATCGTCGTTAATGCGAACTACTGATTACGTCAGTCGGTGTAACAAATAAACGCGCGTATTTGAAAATGAGTTCAGAAGCCATTTGAGTTTATTTATCTACCGGTAGTAAAAATAATATCTCAACGCGAAGACCACAGACCAGTTGGCAATTAAATACACGTTTTGTTCTCTCTCTCTCTCTCTCTCTCTCTCTCTCTCTCTCTCTCTCTCTCTCTCTCTCTCTCTCATAATAACAACATATTTTTAAAACGTTGAGCAGAATGAGACCGATTTTGTAAATTAGTACATTGAAAAAAATAATTATTTTTTCGTGTACGAATAATAACATGAAATACGGTACATCCGACGGGTGATGAAACATTGGACAAATTTTCATTTATGATAAAGGAAAGGAAGCCACTGGATATAAATTGCTCAGTGCGGCAGATGGCAGGCCGCGTGCGTCTTATGTAATTTTGTTTTACACAAATCGAGAAAACCCGCGTCTTATATATGGGTGCGTCTTATGTAAAATATTTTTACACAAAGCGTCAAAACCCGCGTCTTATATACGGGTGCGTCTTATATTTGGGTGCGTCATATATGCGCGAAAATACGGTAAGCTTTACATTCAAAATACATGAAATACATATAAAATTACTATTTCCTTTCAGGGTTGCCAAATTCATTCATTCGTATAATTTCTGCATTTTAGAATATATTACGAAGAGTTAAATCTCGATTAAGTTTATGATAGCCAGAGAATATACAATGTTATAGCTGCAATTAATGCAACAATCATTTTGAATAAATGTATTTTACTAATTTGCAAACATATTAACTTTACCGTTAAAATCTCAAACATTAAAAGTGCTTATTCTATAAAGAACTTTACGAACATAGACAGTTCTTAGCTGTAATTAGAGAGGCGAGTCTTTCTATTTTCAGAATAAAGGAACTGACATTGCACGGTCTGCACCGCTTTTTATGTGTAATCTGGGCTTAACAACACGACCAAATATGGTTACCCCTGAATATCCCAGTGTATACTTCATACTCGCCAGAAAGATGCTCTCATCTCCATTTCACAAGAACGTCCATATTGTTTTACGTCATTCGACAGAACGTTTGCTGCATTAAGAATCTACTAACTAAATTGGAATTCTACGAATGTATAGTCTGTAACCTATGTGGTTTGCTGAGAGTAATTTTCTTGCTGACTTTGCAATACAAGAGAAATGTACATATGCAAGCGAGTTTTGTCTTTGCTCGTAAGGGCGCAACTTTATTGAAATAGTATATAGTTGTGATATAGAAAAAAAATGTAATTAGTCTTGATCTATTTTAATACAAAATTACTTCACTATAAATTAGTGAAAATTTTACTTTAATACAATTTAAAGAAAATGTCAATCTTATTCCTTTTACTAAAAATTCTGTCCTAATAAATCTATTGTTAATGAAAAATGGATTTCCTAAGACCGCGGGTAGAGTTGCCCCAGATTCATTTAAAATCTGGTGCCTAAACACATAACAACATATATGTTATCAAGACACCAAATAATTGTTACCTAACTACTAATACATTATTATATAATTTTAATATCAATGATCACATATGTATATATTCTTTTGCTATATTCGAAAGCATTCACTTAAATTTGATACAAAGGACTAAGTCACTTATATTATGCTAAAAATACAATAGGTCACCAACCATCTTCACTGTGAACCAGTATACTGTCGGAAATAAAACTGTTTACTATGATCCTTTTATTTTACTCTACTTTTAATCTCTGAAAATGGCTGTCAATGCATTATTGTCAATTCATCATCTCTTGATTATGGAAGTAACTCGTTGATTCCTTTAAACAGAGGCAAAAACTGGAGTTTTGTCAGCTTCATCTTTGGTTATCAAAATAGTTGCCTAAACTATACTTTGCATTAAATAATATAAAAATTGAATCGCTTGATTATCACAAGCATCATATAAAATATATTTGAAAGTGACGCAGCCAAATTGCAGATTCGACATATATCAATGAGAATTGTAAGTTGATTTCCTATTTATGTTTCGAAAGGTTATATGTTCTTTGAAATGGGTTGGGAATGTTTGATTATAATAATGAAAGTGTTCAAAAATATTCATGATCTGAGTAAGACATGCTTACAAGACTTTTGTCCATGTTTATTTGGGAAGATGCCTGATTACTCCTTTTGATAGTTTTTGTTTCCACTTGTCCCTCGTATGATTGGACAGTTTCTTTTGCCTAATTTTTCTATTATTTAGATGCTGGAACTTCTTTCCATCTGAAGCATCAATTCTCAAACCTTGGGGAAGTTTTGCAGTTCATATGAGGACAAGAGATGGATAAAATGAGACTATATTTAACATACCGATGGCAAAACTGAGATCAGACGATATAAGCGAAAGCACATATGAAGAACGGATCAACTGTTCACCTTGGTCAATAGAGATATGAAGTACATGCAAGGTACACAAGACAGAACGAAATGACTAAAATAATACATTTCTTCGATTTAAGATGAGTACAACTACACGAATACAAACGTAGCAATTTCTATTTTAAACGGAATGCATGGTTACTCTTATTTTTTATTTACAAGGGTGATCCACAATGTTACGGACGAACACGCCCACGGTACTGTGGCGCGTCTTATTAGGTAAAAGTTATGAACAAACGGGCCTAAAGTACCGCAACATCTCTAAAAGCTATACGTGACAACACAACACATTATTATAACACACTTTCAGTTGTATCGATCTATCACGTGAAAATGTGTCCTCCTCGAAAATTTCGAATAACCAATGCATTTCAATATTACACTTTTATTACTGCAAACTTCCGTCTTCCTTTTTATCTCTGTTGTCCTTTTTCCATTTCGCATATTTAGTCTCTCCTTTTTAACATTTTTCTTTCATTATTTTCTTCTTCGTTCTCTCTTTCTTAACTTTTTGTAAGTCGTTATCAATTTCCTTTATTTACGATACACCTGATACATTCTGCTTTTATCCTGGTCTAGCTTTAATTACTTTTTGGCGTATGAAGTATTTGTTTTATATATTGATTGGTTGCAGGCTCAGGCCGCCCCGAGTAAGAGGTTAAGAAATGACCCGACGACCACTTTATCGTTGCATAGGTGCGAAAGCTAAGCGATTACAAGCAGACTTTCACGTTATTTCAAGGCTTGCGGAAGCTGCTCCGACACCATTATGGCGGCCACTATATGACATGTTCAAAATTCAAATCGCCAAAACTTCAAAATGCCAGTTTTCGTGACAATTTGACAATATTATACAAATTAATTTTACTTCAAATTGGGATTTGTCAGTAACAAAGACTTTGAATTTTACATAAAGTATATATGCTTAAAAATAGTTCGCCTATTACAAAAACTTTCCATGAACCGGAAACCTTTACTGTACAGAGTGTACATGATTGATGCCACAAACTAAATGTTTTTGTTTCTGTGGTATCTTTGTGTTGGTGTAAAGGGATATAACTCTTCATTTATTAATTAATTCGTTATTAATTCATGCATTGTGTGAGAATTTCTGTTGCAAAATCCTGCGAGGTTTGACTGTCAAATTATATATATATATATATATATATATATATATATATATATATATATATATATATATATATATATATATATATATATATATAATTCCAATACAATATAATGTAATAATTCCAATACAATATAATGTAAACGTATTATAAATTAACATCCACGTTTACAAGCACAAAAATGGAGAAGACACGGATTTAATTTGATTTCAAGAGATTTAAAATGAAACCACTGGTAACTAGGTATCGAGAGCAGCATTTTGGTCACGAGCAGCACAAACAACGGCAGCTATGTCAAAGCTAAGACCCATCTGGAGAGACGAGAATATTTATCTGAAAACTAAAATTAGATTATTGAGAGCACTAGTCATCTCAATCTTGTTGTATTCATGTGAGGCCTGGACCCTGACAGCAGAATTACAACGAAGAATCCAGGCACTTGAAAGGAGATGCTACAGAAAAATCCTTGGCATCTCTTACATGGACCAGATCACTAATGAAGAAGTGCAAAACACCATCAGGCACAAAGTAGGTCATTATGAAGACATCATCATCACTGTCAAAAGAGAAAGCTGAAATGCTATGGCCATGTCACAAGAGCCAACAGTCTATTCACAACAGTACTACAGGGCAGCGTCCAGTGTGGCAGAAGGAGAGGTAAACAGAAAAAAAAGTGGACAGACTACATTACAGAATGGACCAGGAAAAGTTTTGTGGAGACACAGGCATTGTCACATGATCGAGACAAGTGGAGGAAACTGGTCAGATGTTCAGCAGCACAGTGCTTCGACGACCACACTAGGTCAAGAAACTGATGATGATGATGATGATGAGTAACTTCGTCAATCATACTTGATTAAATTTACTTGCGTTCTGTTTCATACTTCTGATTGACTTTACTCAAAGTGTACAAGAAGAGCAATTATTGTAAAATACATGCAATGTGATGTCAACAAAAAACGTGACTTACTTTAAACCATGAAAACTGACTTTGAAATATGTTCCTATTAATTTACTTATAACGAAACCAAATGTTAAAAGTTTCTTTTCTCATTTTCATCCATTAAACAACTTAGAAAACTAGGATTGTAACCGTGGAAAGCAAGTAATAATAGTGATGTTGATTCATTGAGAGAGAGAGAGAGAGAGAGAGAGAGAGAGAGAGTCGCTATTAAATGCTTCTAATTATTATCTCCATTTTGCTTATGCCTTTTAAAATAGTATTACATGTATGTTAACTTCGTCATTATTATGTTAAAGCACGTATTATTGAGTAAAGTTTAAATTAAGGAAGACTAAATTAATGTTTATGTAATGCAAGTATAATTACTGGAAGATTGAATGAAAGTATATGTAATGTAAGTATAATTGAGGAATGTTTGAATAAACGTATATGTACCGCATGTATAATTACTGTTGCCAGAAGCGTATATGAACAGTGTTCCTGTTTTCCAATTAGTGGTAAAGTATACATGTTTTAAATTCTTTTCCTGTTGTTTTGTCGATGCCTTTTACTCTCAGTTCTGTTCCTCCGTAGATCATCGTTACCTCTACCTCTCTGTTTGTTCCTCCAGTAACGTCGGGCATTTCAATTAAAATAACCGCGATTTTCTTACATCCCTCATCAGTGACGTACTTAGGTTCCATTGATTCAGTTTGGTAAATGTCACAGCGCATTTGTTTCTGGTCCTTTTCCAGTGGATTATATGCTTTTGCCGGCTGCTCTTTGTTTAACACTATTGTTTGATTTCTTCTTACGTGAATGCTGAAGACGTCGTTACAAAAAATTCTGCCAGTAGAATTGACCATTTTCTTATCGGATGGGTGTATTTCAGGATTAAATGGTACACAAATGTCTACACCATAGGTGAAACGAGAAATTCTGCTTTGAAAGATGTCAGGGTCTTGACCGTAAAGGACGGCTCCTTTTAAGACTGCATAGAAAGGATTTGCTGGTACATTGATGCTTCGATTTGGAAAGGATTTTGCAAAGTTATCTTTGACGATACCTGACTCTGCAAAACCTCCAACTAAGACGATTTGGTCACATGCAGTTTCTTTGTTGATGACAGACTGCAGATGTGTCATTATCCCTTGCAACGATTCATCGAAAAGCTTTTCACTTATAATTTTTGGCTTGAAGTATAAACCGTTTTCCGTCGTATCGAAATATTCTGCATATTCGTTGGTCTCGTTTTTCTTAACAACTTTTTTTACCTGTTTCCAAATCTTCTTGGGAAGAGGAAGCTTTATATATTCTTTGTTAGGCTCGAGATTGCCCCGTAACCCGACCTTTTGTCGCTCAAATTTTTGTTCCATTTTGAAAAGATCAGCTCTCGTACATGACGCGTAAGGCGACGCCCCATCATTTGTCGTGAATACCTCTGTGACTAGCTGGGAAAATGCATCGTTTATTCTCTGAGCTCCCCAATGTCCGCCCTGAGCAACCATAATTTGCTTCAACTTACCGTTTTCTAACACTTCTACAGCTGTTATGTCAATTGTCCCTCCTGCAAGAGAGAAGTAAAATTTATAAGAAATCAATAGTTTGTATCTACTTCTTGAATATTGTTTTACCTATATAAGGAACACGATGGAATGATCAGTGGGCAGCAGAAATCACCCAAAAATAAAAACAGTTCTCTGGATTGAGTACTTCGAACCGCCCGGAACTGTTAGGTATTTATATCACAAATCATTCTTTCTTTAACGATACAGCATTCTAACAAGGTGTATATTTTTAACTTTTCATAAGAACAAACGAAAGTAACAAACGAATTTAAAGAAATGTTAGAAAGAAATGCGAATCTCCATTTATATTGCAGTAAGAGATATATGATAATGATAGTTTCATTTGTCACGTTTATTAAAGACACCTCGTTCTTCATGAAGAGAAATAGATCATAGACAACACAAACCTGTATGTATGTATGTAAGTATGTATGTATGTATCTATGTGTGTATGTATACGAGATTTGAAGGTGGTCAACGCTAACATATTTATACATGCAACAAATAATAGCCGCATACCATTAAAATAATTTTAACACTTAGTGCATTTGAGAAGGGAACGAATGTGTACCGCCAAATGTTTGCATACAAAGTTTCATCGTTGTGTTAACTGTTAGAAAACGTTTCGAAAACTTTTAAAAAAGAAACATATTATTAACAAAGTACTCCATGTGCTAAACTGATATTATTAACAAAGTACTCCATATGCTAAACTGATATTATTCCTAAAGTACTCCATACGCTAAACTGATATTATTCCTAAAGTACTCCATACGCTAAACTGATATTATTCCTAAAGTACTCTATATGCTAGACTGATACTATTTACAAAGTACTCCATATGCTAAACTACGTTTCCAACTGCAACCTACTAACTGAACAAAACTACGAAAGAATCAGAAACGTTGATTCAATCATTGCTCTGGAGAATAAGAAAGACAAATCATAGTTGTTTTAACATTTTTGTGGACTTAAATATGTCATGTATATCTTAGCAATAAAATATAAAAGTATGGTTATACAGGATAAAATTAACAAAGGGCGACAATAACCTGAACACGTTAAATGGCTATAAAACAATTTTTGCTTTGACAAGGAGAGTACGAATAGGCTTCAAGACATCGTGTTTTTTTGACAAGGAGAGTACGAATAGGCTTAAAGACATCGTGTTTTTTGACAAGGAGAGTACGAATAGGCTTAAAGACATCGTGTTTTTTGACAAGGAGAGTACGAATAGGCTTCAAGACATCATGTTTTTTTTTTTTTACCTTGGACCCATATACTGGGAAACCTAGTTCTAGTTAAGAGGGATAAAATCTAACTTGTGATAAATATTCTCACTCCTCGTCAATTTAACACCCACTAAGACTCTTTACAGTGATGTTAAACTGGTATCCCTGTTCTAGGATCTCATTATAGCCTTACTGCAAATGTACACCATACCAAATTTTGAGCCATTCAAGGTAACAATTTTTTTTTTACAGTTATGACTATAAATAAAGTTCTCTGTTTGTCGCCCATAATTACATGTTATGATTATCTCCAAAGTTCTATGTGTATTACCCATGATGACATGTTTATTGGCATCCAAGTGTGGGTCTTTTAACCATGCTCATATCCAAGGGGAGGGGTAGGGTGCCATTGAGAAAGTTAGATCAATTCAAATATCATTGATTTGACATCCATGGTATCATGATTTTTTGATATTCTTTCTTTTGCAACTTAGCATCCCATTTAACTGCTCCTCAACCTCTGACCGACCGTAAACAAAACGCTACTTGCATCGTAGATATTTAATAATTTAGGAAATATACTAAAATTAAAATGAATAGCAAAAGCAACAAAGATTAAAGAGCGTGTTATAAATAATCTTCCTTGAATTTTGCCTCGTCCAACCCCCGCCCCCTCAATCCTTCAGATGATCAAAGACCGAGCCAGTGTATCTCGAAAAGGAAATGTGTTAAGCATTATGTTTTCGTTGCATTCCACTTAGCTATTTCATTAGAGGCAATTTTAAAACATGATCTAAATTTAAATGGCCTCAGTAATTTAGCAGTGATACTGAACTTAGATATTTAAATAGCATAAATACACTTTTCTCAATGTTTCGGGAGACAGTTGAAAAATTTGCATGTAATTTAGAAAGGAGACTATAAAAACACGTCTAAATTAAACAAACGGTGGATGTAAGCTAGGTACGAGGAATTAGAAAGATTGAACGTCGAGTAAAATCATCCTGAGAATTTGCTAAGTTAAAATGTATCAATTGGTAATACGACGAAAAATTTACTTCTGAACGAGTAAGAATTGTATGATTGTAAATGCGGCATGAAGTTTGCGAAGGATGTTTAATAAGCCAATTCTCTATTCTTCTAAATTACTTTGTAATAATTGTCATTGTAAAAGTTTGAAAAATATAATGTATCCATCATTAATTTAAAAAGTATTTCTCTCTCTCTCTCTCTCTCTCTCTCTCTCTCATTGCACTGAGTATGTGTGCACTTGTCCAGATAACAAGAAAATGAGGTTTTATTATTATATACTTAAGACTAATATCAATTTCACTGAGTACGAAAACAAAATGCACAACTTTCGACAGCTATTTGAGAATTGTATTTCTGGCACCTTTAATTAGTCTAAAGCAAATGAAAGACTTTTTGTCTCTATAAGCCATAGCTAAAGCTAATAAAAGTTACAAATTAATGAGAAAGGTCAGCTATTTATTATTAAAACTAAAATGAAGTCGTGTGCCACACGTTTCAAAGCAAACTCAAAATAACTTTGAGAATATGCTATTAGCTTTTAAGTAAACGCTGAAGACTATTTTGAATACTGCATAAACTGCAACAGAAATATATAATTTATTGTCCTGCCCTACGATATTCCGTGTAACTCTGTCTTTTGTACCTATTTATACCAATTATGCCTACGAATTCATCCAAAAATTGGATCACATTTTATGATATTTGTGCAAGCTTATTACATAATATCAGTATTTTAAATAGCCATAGCCAATTAAAAACAAATATATCCATTTTATAATTAAAGTTTCAGCTTAGAATGGACTAAAATTGCATATTGCTATGAATTAGACATTATTTCGTCCAAAACATTTACGTAGTGGATAAATGTATACTTATGTTTGAACACCTTGTATTTCAAAATCTACCACGTGATCCAACATGTAGATTGCATTACTTGTTTGTTTTACCAATTGCTTATAATTTAATGAAATTATTATGTCCCTTAATATTTGATAGTAGTTACCTACAAATTAATGAAAAAAAGTATTGTGTCCCTCAACATTTATTTGATAGTAATTAATACCTCCCATATCCACGACCATGAATTTACTTCCGACATTGCCCAGATCATCCATGAGGGACCTCTCTTCTGGAGACAGATACATGCAATACAACACAGCAGCCTCTGGTTCCAGTGCCAAAATTAGCTGATTGCTATTAATGCCCGCCTATGGAAAATTATAACAAGTCTGAAATAACATCGTTTTGATTTTTCTTCTTTCTTTAGTCTTCTTCAGAACCACATATTTTGAAAACTAGATTGCTGCATGTTAAAATCCAATAATATTTCTGTAGGCATTAGCAAGATCATATAAAACTGACTAATTTAAATACATTCGTTAACAATTTATTTGTAAGAGTACTTTATTTAAAGAAAATATGGTACTGAGGCTTGGATCAGCGGTAAAAATATTGGGTTCATAGAAAAGTATGACATAATTGAGTCAGAAATATTTATAATTCACCCGACGCTGCAGTATCAAATGACCTCCACCCATTTTCTTTTAAGCAAATTTCGAAAAACGAAGACAATCATGATATTATGATTAGAAAGATAGGCTAATGCAACGTACATCGACGGCCGATTTCCTCATTGCATCTTTTGCTACATCATTCCAAATTGCCGGAACTGTAATGACCCATCTGATTTTTGTCTCATCAATCTTCTTCTTGTTTCCATCCTTTTTCTGAGTCTGAATTTTATCCGGTTTCTTTTTCTCATCAACTGCCTGCTCTGTTCCTTCGGCTTTCGCTTTTGCCTTTTGTTCATCATATATCCCCAATTGTTTGTAGCATTGCTCAAGTAGTCCCCCAATGAATTTTGACATGACAAGTGTAAACGGCACATGCTGCCCACTATAATCCTCGACTAGATTTTTGTTTTCGTCGTTAATTCTGAAATCCTTGAAAACATTTGTGGATGTAGAAAATTTTACAAGGTAGTTTTCAAGTGAAATATATGAAACTAATTAAATACTACTACTACTAATAATAATAATGATAATAATAATAATAATAATAATAATTATTATTATTATTATTATTAATTATTATTTTTAATTATTGTTATTGTTTATATTAATATTATTAATTTTATTATTTGTATTATTTTTTAATATATTTATTATTATTATTATTGTTTATATTATACTTTCTATTATTATTATTTGTAATATTATTACTAATTTTACTATTATTACTATTACTATTTATATTATTAATATTATTATTTTTACTACTATTATTATTATTACTAGTAGTAGTAGTAGTAGAGTTCGATAAATATCACTTTATTCGGTTCATCGTACGATGTCAAGTACGTTACATTAGTCTTAGGCTTTGCAATTGACATTTTTAAATGTTTAAACATGATGCGCGTATCGATTTTTTAGGATATGCAGTCATGACACGAATAAAAGCGAGTGTTATGTAATAAAGGCATATATTAGCAAGTGCAACCAAAAGGCTTTATGCGCAAGAAAATTAAACAACAAAAATCTATTATTCGACTGACTGTATTTAAATTTACATCTGCATATATGAGGAATTTTTTTTAAAAATCGAAGCAAGGGATTTTTAACCTATATTTGATAACGAAGTGGTATAAGGCTACATTATATACTTTTTATGTCACTAATATTCAGATTTTAATAAATGTTTTATTTACCTCCCTGTACAAGACCATTTTAAAGTTCCTGAAGAAGAGAACATCACCCTCTTTTCCCTCATCGCAGATCTTTGAATATATACTTTGCGCATCTTCACCAATGGCTATCAGATTTTGAGTCTTGCGCTCAAGTAGCAGGCAGCTGGTAGTCTTGAATGTTTCGCTATATGAGTTCCACTTACTTACATGGATAATTCCAGTTTTGTTCTTATAGTCGCCACGAAACTGATATGCATACCCAGAGTGTGAACTCCCAATATCAAGTGCGATGACCAATGCTGGCTCCTCGTTAGTTTTATCCATGAGTTAATAACAGATCCCTACTTTATTTTATCTCATCAGAACTGAAGAACTAAAATGAAATAGAGAAAAATATGAAAACTACATAATGAAAATATTAAGAACAATTTATTTATTGATTTTGTGAGAACTATTTTCTGCAATGTAAAGCCCTAATTTGTAGCTCAACTCACCGCCTGTCAAACGAGGTTATTGTTCGACCTGCATATATTGTGAGTTGTATTTCTTTCATCTACTGCACATTTCTCAACTTCTATACAATTCAAACATCACAGTCTTTTCCCAACGCATGCGTGCAAAAAAATCCTCGTATGTAAATAACAGCCGTTTCAACTTCATTCTATTCTATGCCTGTTTTTCGCGAGTTGGAGATCAAAAACCCGACGAATTAAGATTTGTTTTGCATTTAATAAATCATAACTGATATTAATCCCTTTTGCTATTTTAGCTTTATCCACATCTACATCTTTATCTACATCGTTATTAATGAATACATCTTGCGTCAATGTCCAACAAATACACTAATCGACATTTAAAAAATCGTACTTCATCTTAACGATTACGTTTTTGTTTGTCGAGTCGTGAAACCCCGTCGACGGTGACACATCAGATAGATCAAATAGTTCATGATTGTTGTAAATATTCTGATACAGAGCATTATTACAGTCACTACCAGAAATTTCATAAACCAACGAATCTGTGTCTGTTAATAATAATCGTGTAATGGGTCATTTCCTTTCAGCAAACCCGTAGCGATAATCAAACATCATCCATTTTGATAAATCCAACACTGAAGCACCGACATATATCGGCGTGTTTAGAAACAGATTTCTCTTTTTTCATGATTAAGACGAGGTTTATATTAATCTATGTGATTCCTGAATAACTGTTCGATTTAATTAGTTTTTATTACGTCGTTGAATGTTGCTAACGCTTTCAATATCGACTCGTTTACGGATATTCACCATGGTTAACTGACATTATGTTTTTCTGGAAGAAGTGAGATAAAGGTTGTAACGAATGTTATAAATTAGTGAAACTGAGGTCTGTGTTTTTTTCTTTCCAATCAGAATTATAAATAGCAAGAATCACCAACAATAGTAATACAGTAATGACTTGAATGAGATCTTAATGAACATTCCCATGTGAAAACCTTCTCGCTAAAACGTACAAACCACCTTTACAGAGAAATGCTTTATGCACAGTATGCTCTCAAACTAAGTCCAAATCCTCTGAACCACGCATTTGCGGCTGTTTTTGAACCCAAATACAAAACCTTGTACGAAACAAATAAATGTCATATCTTTATTTGGCATCAGAATATCATCCACCCTTGACAGTAACAAAACTGATCTCTCTACAATTCATTAAACGTTTGTCTACGAAACACCTCTCTCACTCCTTAAACAATCAAACCTACATTTTACGTCACACGATGGAACAAATCTGAGACAAACCGTTCCATCTTTGAGCACTCTTATCGTGAACTCCTCACAGAATTTAGAAACTAAACAAGAATTAATACTAACGGATCAACGATGAGGTAAAGGCTGCTGCAGCCTTCGCTAGTTGCAAACACACAACATGGGTTCGTTTGCAAAATGGTACATCAAATTTTGCGGCCCCAATCAGAGCAATACCTTGAAATCCGTGCGGAATTGACTGTGCACGTGAGAACAAGTTTTTAAACTTAATTATATCCATGTCTCTAGTACACTAAGTCTGATTAATATTTCTCAAAGTATGCGTATTAATCATAGCAGGAATTTTACAGTTATCTCTGACCACTTTTTTGTGTATACCGTTGAGTAACATAAATCACATCAGTATTTTATGTCTTCTTGCAGAACATATTCTAGCTGGATCTGATTGTTTGTCGTCGTAGACTACTATATTATTAATAAATCCATCAAGGTGGATGGAGCTTTATCAATATCAGTAGGAAACTCAATAACATCATCGCCTTCTTTATTTAATAATCTTGCGTTTTCATTAAAATTAAAGCACCTCTTAGCATCGTTAATCATCAACTGACGGAGCTCCTAAATATAACTTATCCCCCGTGAGCCATCGCATTGTAAGATTAAGTAATAATTGAGTCTTACCATCCAGATCCAGATCGACAAATTATAGTCAATCGAATAGAATTTGGTAACGCTAGAAGATGCTTTACTGGCTCTTGTATATTTTGGTCGCCGAAAAATCAATTACATCCATGATGTAGAAATATAACAAATAAGATATATTAATATTGTGTAAAATGTAGAGCACTGACATATACAGATGAAGTAACAACAATAGCACAAAAAATTAATGGCGTGCAGTCACAGGCAAGTTCTGAAATGTGGCAAAACACTTTATTTATTTCGAATGCAAACATTTTTTGAAAGGGCGGTAATATAGCCACTTCGTTAGGAATATTACCGAGACCTCCGTAGACTAAATACCCAGAAGAAAAACATCTTCCAGGATATAATTAGTGTGGTCCTGGTATCAGACTTTATATGCGACTTGATGATCAAGCTCAGCCAAAGCCCTGAGAGTATACAATAAATAAAATTGATAATGTGTGTCATATTAATGATGTAGCTTAAAATAGTAAAGATTTACAACAAAGACATATTGTGAAGTTGATTCATGCATTAAAGTCTATGATTAAAAATATCTCTCAGAGAAACACTTGCTGGCTTCTTAGCAAAATCTGCGATGAAAGGTAAACTAGCATTAGGTGTTGGTAATCAATAAACTGATTATTATAATAATGGAATCGATTTAGTATAGCCTAATAGGATATTGGAGAGATAGAGCAGCGATTAATAACTCGCTGATGCAGCAAATGTTATACGTTCTATTGCTGAAAATTGGTTATCACGACATGCAAAATGGCAACTTTATTTATCACCTCCTAAACAAATTCAGTGAGCACATGTTGATGTCAGAACTTCCAATGAAGTTCATCAGGCGGATATATTTTGTTTACCACATGATAATATTAAAATTGGAAGACGTTGATTCACATACAAATATGCGTTTGCGTGCTGGTTAAATAATTAATCCCGCATAAAAACACCTCTAAAGATTTTTATTTTAAATTTTTCAGCAGCGTTATTAAATCGAACTTTGACATTGGAAAATTTAACGAACTATTCCTGAAAGTATCAGACCTTTTCCGTGTCATGAGTTCGGATTTCCCAGTAGTCTTAGACACTTCCCCCTTGTTTAATTCCAGACTTGTTAAAACTGCGCCCATCGCTGCGGCTTTAGCGACAACTGGGTCAGCGGCAGCTATTAACGCTGGTATAGCTGCAAGAATTAGAAATATAACACCTGATTTGGTTATATCTGAAATAGCACCTGTATGAAGATTATTTCGTATTCTGGTCTTGTCTTTTTTAGCGCTGTCGAATGTTTTACGCTGCGTTCTATCAGTAACATATTTTTGACCACCTGTGATTTGGTTATGTTTTAGCATTATTGTGGTTCAGGCGTTTTTCACGGACGCGGTTTGTAGTTTTTTTTTTTAAATGGCCTGGAGCCAGAGTGACATTAACGTTACTATATTGCATTGATAAAATATGCGAGGGATCTAATTACAATTGCATATTCTCTTTTTGGGCGTCAATGACTCTCATTCTTACACCAGCACCTTCAAGTAACATTGATTAATCTCTGAGTATAACAGCTATTGCTCTATGATTCGGAACATCAGCAACATTTATATTTACACTAGCTAGGAAGTGTATATCAACGACAGTTTGTCTGGTTAAATCAAGGTGTTTCAACGGAAAATAATAGATCGGATACTGATTTGTAAAATCTGTGATATTTGTAAACCAGCGTCTATATTTTGATCACGTTGCAAAAATTTCATTAAGCGATGATATTCACGTGCTACATGATTTTGATCAAAATTAAGGAAAAAATATGCTTTGATGATTCTTGCCGACCATTTATACTTAACGAAACTTCAGAAACACCGAGTTTGTCAAATATCATATGATTATGCACTTGAGAAGTTAGTCATTAGTATTTTTAAAAGCAATATAAATATGTCGTCACGCAGAAACGCCAAGCTGCGATGATATGTGCCACGTACAATTACCCTTAATTGCGCTCTGAACACTATATGTAGTCCCTATTAACCATGATATTAATGATTTACCACCCGAATCCATACAAAAGTAACTTTTGTTCTTAAGTAATTGCTGGAGTCATTACTTTACCAGCATTAGTTGTGTAAGAGTCGATATTACTGACATATAATAATGATCTAATTCACAGCAGCAGAGATGGCGTGACCTCAATGAGAGGTCAGAAGAGTAACAATCGCGTGCTTACGTTTTAAAGAAACACTAAAACAACGATACAGTTATGTATATTTGATATAAGTCATTTATATTTATTTTTATTGCTTGTTTGTCAGATTCAAATTTAACATTTTTAGTTTAAGATTTATTCATTGGGAGATGACCTGTACTTTGCCAAATAAACACCAGGTGTTGACCTCATTCTGACCTGGCTTCAGAGTTGTAAACAAGCTTTTAAAATAATTGATTGGTTCCAAGGACATTATGGAGCTTTGTATAAACATCTTTCTATTTTTAGTTGGGTCATACGGTGTTTACGTGGGGTTTTTTTAACGTAAATTTGTTATAAAAGATTCTGGAAGATCATGTGACGCCTTTCTTGTTTACGTAAAAACAGGTATATAAATTATGTTTTGAGAGAGAACTATTTAGTAGAACTTGGGCTGTTAGAATATGAAGTTGTGTCGTTTTGAGTTATTATAAATTACTTTGTATTGGAAATTATTTCAATTCGTTTGGATCAAGAGGAATTATTTTGTTATTTATCTGGAAAATAATTGTGCTCATAGAATTTTATTACCAAGAACTGACTTCATCAAGTGACATCGTCTTCCATCTTGAATACTTCACAAGGATTCGAACTTGGAATTATTTGGATATTTTACTACCAGGACTTTTACAATTTCTCTAGTGGATAATATTTTGAATTATTTTTGGATTAATGTTGGCATTGATTCTTAAAACTGTAAGTTTATTTTTTCTGTTCTGGAAAATATTTGTGCTCAATAAATTGTTAATTAAGTTTTTACAAGCTTATTATTCTCACTCTTTCTATGTTACTGTTCATTCGAGCCTAAGCACGTAACATAGAAATTGGGAGCTCGTACGGGATTGAGATCAATTGGAATTTTGGCTAGAAATTTTTTCAGAAAACTTCTGCCTGAAATTTGAAATCCCCTAATTTTTTTAATTTTTTTAAAAATCTTTAGTGAGATTGACAGGCTTGTATTAAAATGACATAAAAAGTAGAAATATTTCTTTCTAATCCTACTCAGGAACAATTACATCTTTTCAAAAAAGATGAGTTGATTCAACTTGCCAGAAAATATGATCTTTCTGAAGTCAAGGCTTCTTTAACGAAACAATATATCAAATATATTTTGGTCTAATATTTGTTAGAAAAGAATGTTTTGGCAAAACGTGCTTTGATTTTGATCAGTAAGTCTGCATCAGACTCTGACATTAAAATAAAGAAATTAGAATTAAAATTCAAGATGGAATTAGAGTTGAAGAAGCTAGAATTTCAGGAAAAGGAGAAAGAAAGACAATTACAATATGGAAAAGAGGAAAGAGAGACAGGAAAGGGAGAAACACAAACAATTACAATATGACAAAGAGGAGAGAGAGAGAAGAAAGAAAAAGAAAGGCAAATTGAATTACAAAAAGAGCAGATGCACATTCGGTTACAGTAGTTAAAGAAATAGAGCTGGCAAGTAAAAAAACACCTTTATACTTCAAATCCAAATTTAAGTTTTGATTTAGCAAGGAATATTAGATTAGTGCCCCCTTTCAGAGAAAAAGAAGTAGACAAATACTGCATTCGTTTTGAAAAAGTTGCACAAAATTTAAAGTGGCCAAGGGAGCATTGGACTCAGTTATTGAAATATGTGTACTCAATGGTAAGGCTAGTGAGATTTACACTTCACTGTCTGTTCACCAAAGTGGTGACTATGATATGGTTAAAGAATGTATTCTAAGGGTTTATGAGTTAGTCCCCGATGCTTATCGGCAAAAATTCAGAAATTACAGAAAAGAAGCTGGACAAACTCATGTTGAATTTGCTAGAGAAAAAGAGCAGTTGTTTGATATATGGTGCTTAGCCAAGAAAGCCGAACAAGATTATAAAAATCTCAAGCAAATAATATTAATTGAAGAGTTAAAAAAAACTGTGTCCATAGTGACGTTAAGTCTTACCTCGATGAGCATAGGATTGAAACCTTGGAAAATGCTGCTCGAGCTGCTGACGAATATTCCTTGAAACATAAAGTTAATTTTGTTAACAAGACTTCTACTCAACAGTCTTCTAGCAGAAAAGTATTTCAGCCTAATACCAGCCCTTTTTCAACTCAAACTAGCACAACTTTCAAAAATCAAACTTCAGAAAAGCTTGATTCTAGATCATTGTCTCTTCCGACGTGTACATATTGCAAGAAAAAAGGACACGTTATTTCTGATTTCTACAAATTGAAAAATAGGCATCAAAATCAAGACAGACCTGTTACAAATGCTCTTATTTCTAAGAGGTCAAGGTCACGGTCATGTTTTGAAAGCAATACATTTGTTGGGTCTAATAAATCCCAGTCTGATTTTATTATGGAGAATTATGAACCATTCATATCGAAGGGTTCTATATCACTCTTGGGTGATTCAGCCAATCCCACCCCTATTAAAATTTTAAGGGACACGGCAGCTTCTCAGAGTCTTTTATTGTCAGGTACTTTGCCTTTTTCTGAAAAGTCTTCTTCTAATGAAAGTGTTCTTATTCCGGGAGTAGAGTGCGGCTTTGTTAATGTTCCTCTCCATTGTGTAAATTTGTCATCAGACTTAGTATCAGGACCCGTGACAGTCGGAACAGTCTCGGTTTTACCCGTTAAGGGCATTCATTTATTGTTATTCAACGATTTAGCTGTAAACAAGGTTGTGGTTAATCCACTTGTAACTGACAAGCCTGATTTGGATCAGAAAGTTGATCCAATTGAAAAAGAATTCCCTCATGTATTTCAAGCTTGTGCAGTTACCAGAGCTATGGCAAGGAAAGCTCTTGAGAATGATGTCGATGAAGTCAGTATTCCTTTAGCTGACACGTGTATAGGTCAGGCTTTTGAGGAGGTCACTTTTACTCTTTGTTTGGATCAATCAGAAGGTTTTGATCATAGTGACCCTCTCTTAACAACAACTCATTCTCTTTATTCTAATCAGGGTGATAAACGACAGTCATTTGTCGTCGAACAGGAAAAAGATCCTGAGATCTCCTGTTTGTTTCAAAGGGCCATACGTGAGACTGAAGCCACTGATGTTCCTGTCTGTTATTTCATTAAAAATGGAATTCTTATGAGAAAATGGAGACCTCTCGAGGTACCTGCTGGTGATGAGTGGTCGGTGAACAATCAAACAGTAGTTCCAAAACCTAATAGACTGGAAATACTTAATCTGGCCCATGAAACTCCTTCGGCTGGTCATTTAGGGATTAATAAAACTTACCACAAGATCTTGACTCACTTCTATTGGCCAAAATCAAAAGTGATGTTGCCAAATACTGTAGATCTTGTCATACTTGTCAAATGGTAGGAAAACCCAATCAGAAGATACCTAAGGCTCATCTACAACCTATTCCTGCCTTTGACGAACCATTTAGTAGAATTATGGCAGATTGTGTAGGTCCATTACCCAAGACCAAGTCAGGTAACCAATATCTGTTGACCATTATGTGTGCGTCAACAAGGTTTCCAGAGGCAATTCCGTTTAGAAATATAAAATCTAAAACAATAGTACAAGCTTTGATCAAGTTTATTTTACTCAGTATGGCCTTCCCAAATCTGTTCAGTCTGATCAGGGTTCAAACTTCATGTCTGGAATTTTCCAACAAGTTATGTATGAATTGGGAATTCAGCAATTCAAATCTTCTGCCTATCACCCTGACAGCCGAGGGGCATTAGAAAGATTCCATCAGACTTTGAAAAATATGATCCGATCATATTGTTTTGATACGAATAAAGATTGGGATGAAGGTATTCATTTACTTTTGTTTGCTGTTAGAGAATCAGTTCAAGAATCTTTAGGCTTCAGTCCCTTTGAACTGGTTTTTGGACACACTGTGCGTGGACCATTGAAGTTATTGAAAGAGAAACTTATCTCTAATGAAGATACTGAGATCAATCTTCTTGATTATGTTTCCTATTTTAGATGCAAGTTGTCAAAGGCTTGTGAGGCCGCAAGAGCAAATATGCACTCTGCTCAATCTAAATGAAATCAAGATAGGATCAAAAAAGTCGAAGGAAAGGAGGTTTCAGCCTGGTGATAGAGTCATGGCTCTCTTACCAATGCCACAAAATCCTCTTCAGGCCAAATATTATGGTCCATACACAGTTGACAGGAAAATTAATGACTTAAATTACATCATAAATACTACTGGGAGGCGCAAACAAAAACAACTCTGCCATATAAACATGCTAAAAGAGTATATTGAAAGAGATAGCCATGTTAAACCTGTAATTAATTTAGTTGTACCTGTCCCACTTAGTGAAGAAATATCATCAGATTCTACTGATATTGAAATGACGAATCTTTGTAATTCAGAAATTATGAAAGTTCTAGACCAGAAACTTTCCCATTTGCAAGTGCAAGAAAAAAAATGAACTGAAACAGTTATTATTTGAATATGAGCACTTATTTCCAGATGTTCCTACAAGGATAAACAAAAATTTTTATGACGTTGAAATTGTAAAATCCAAACCTGTTAAGCAACATCCATACAGGATGAATCCACTCAAACAGGAATACTTAAAAAAGGAAATTCAATATATAATGGAGAATGATTTTATCGAGCCCAGTAAAAGTGATTGGAGTTCACCATGCATACTTGTTCCAAAACCAGATAAACCTTTCCGTATGTGCACTTATTATAGGAAGGTGAACAGTGTGACAAAAACAGATTCATTCCCATTACCAAGAATTGACGATTGTATTGATAAAATCAGGAATGCCAAGTATGTCACCAAATTTGAGCTTCTGAAAGGATTTTGGCAGATTTCACTAACGGAAAGAGCAAAGGAAATCTCGGCATTTGTGACTTCAGATGGACTTTACCAATATAAAGTAATGCCATTCGGGATGAAAGGGTCACCAAGAACATTTCAACGTCTGATGAATATGATCACCTCTGGTCTAGAAAATTGTGATGCCTATATAGATGACGTCATAATCTACAACGACACCTGGATAGAACATCTAGCAATAATTCGAAAATTCTTTGACAGACGCACCGATGCATGTTTGACAGTTAATTTATCTAAAAGTGAGTTCTGCCGTGCTTGTGTGACTTTCTTAGGACATATTGTGGGACATAGACAAGTTAAACCAATAGATTACTAAGGTGGAGTTTGTTATTGCAGGAATATAATCTTGACATCCGGCACATGAAGGGAAAAGATAATTTAATAGCAGACGCTCTTTCTCGTGTATAACAATATATTATATCATATAAACTGTGTAATTTATACGAGTTCTTTTAACCTCAGGTGTAAATTGGTTTCTGGTAAAAAGAAAGTTTTATCATATAAACCTTTCTTTTTATTTTATGGGGAAAGGTGTTACGTATATTTGATATAAGTCATTTATATTTATTTTTATTGTTTGTTTGTCAGATTCAAATTTGACATTTTAAGTTTAAGATTTATTCATTGGGAGATGACCTGTACTTTACAAAATAAACAAAAGGTGTTGACCTCATTTCTGACATAGCTTCAGAGTTGTAAACAAGCTTTTAAAATGACTGGTTGGTTCCAAGGACATTATGGAGCTTTGTATAAACATCTTTCTATTTTTAGTTGGGTCGTAAGTGGGTTTTTTTAACCGTAAATTTGTTCTAAAAGATTCTAGAAGATCATGTGACCCCTTTCTTGTTAACGTAAAAACAGATATATAAATTATGTTTTGAGAGCCAACTATTTAGTAGAACTTGGGCTGTTAGAATATTAAGTTGTGTCTCGTTTTGAGTTATTTTAAATTACCTTGTATTGGAAATTACTTCAATTAGTTTGGATCAAGAGGATATATTTTGTTATTTATCTGGAAAAGAATTGTGCTCATAGAATTTTATTATCAAGAACTGACTTCATCAAGTGACATCGTCTTCAATCTTGGATACTTCGCTGGGATTCGAACTTGGAATTATTTGGACATTTTATTACCAGGACTTTTACAATTTCTCTAGTGGATAATATTTTGAATTATTATTGAAATTTTTTAAAATTAATTCTTGAAACTGTAAGCTTATTTTTTCAAATCTGGAAAATATTTGTGCTCAATAAATTGTTTATTAAGTTTTTACAAGCTTGTTATTCTCACTCTTTCTATGTTACTGTTTACTCGAGCCTAAGCACGTAACAATACAGTAACTTATAAACTAACACACACGATATTATCTCTGTTAGTTGGATCCTTCGGTTTGACGTTATTGGAGTTATAGTTTCATTTTTGTAGAAGGCCTAACTTTTGAATACGGCCCTTTCTAAAACGTGTGCTGTTTACCCTCTCTGCTGCCAATCTATTAAGATTATACTCAATCGACATTCCAGGAAGTTAAGAAATTATATTCACATATAGCTAATCACATGTCAAAGGCCGCAATCTGTGATTCGAACGATGATATCACTGTAATCAATGGAGAAGCTTATCGGGGTGCTACTTTGCCACGTGGTTAATTCGACTACTACTGCGTTTTAACAATTGTACCTGCTTAATGTTAATTTTCAACTTTGATTTTTTTAGTTTTAATGTGATTAGGTGATTATATTACTGGGATAGACCATTTACTGTTCCAGAGGAAAGACTGAAGAGAAAGTAAACTTGTATGTTCGAGATTGACAATGGTAGAACTTTAATAGCATAGTCACTGTAAACATTAAATAGGGTGGAAACAACTAAATTATGTTATGCATCGTACATGAAGTATTTGTATTTATTATGAAACGAATTGTCTTTGTATTGTTTCCTTACACTACACCTACAACATACTAATTGTTAAAGATATATTTTAAAGACATGCAGCCTGTCTTATAAAAAAGACACTACCCAAACGATTGTCAAATGAAACAAAACAAAACCTCCCCATTATAATTACCCTATTTGTGTGATAGCGTAAAAGTTTGTTTTCGTGTGTGTGTGTGTGTGTGTGTGTGTGTGTGTGTGTGTGTGTGTGTGTGTGTAAGAAATGTGTTCTTTATTTTGTTTTGGGGTGTGTTTAGGGGGAGGGGGCTGTTTATTTAGTGTCTGAGGCATCATCAAAGATAAAATTGAACACAGGAGAGTGAGTTTCGGTTAAAACCCAGAAACAGTAACATATTAAAATTACCTCTTTGCTTGCTTCTATTGCAATGCTCGACTAAGAAACATGACATATACGATATAAAAGACATTCACAATCTAAAAATACAGTTGGGAAACAGACTCCATGAAATGCATATAGGATGGAAATCCAGATTCAGATCTTTGAAAAAAAGTTTCGTAGTTATCGACTGATACATATTAATGTTATCAACATGATGCTCAACACAGCTACATTTCCTTCCCAGAATGTGCCTTTTCAAGAACTACAAAAACAACAACATAAGATATTAATAGGGTGTCAATAAAATCAAATATGGTTTATCCTGTCTGATATTTGGTGTATTGTGCTACTGAAACAACAGCTGTAAATGTGCCTTGCAACAAGAACATAAACAATTGTCTACAATCTTACACACTAGTTGTATTGTTTATTTTCTTACCAGTCCTTGTTTGAAATATACCGATCGTAACAACAATAACAACGATAGTTTCATCAATATCAATCAAAACAATAATTCTTTAGATCACATCAGCAGCTTTCTTCTGCAACATTTAGAAAAGTATTCTCCTTTCATAGCGGGTGACATTTTGGATATAAAAACGACCTAGCTATGAATAATTAGTTTTATTTAACATTCCCTAGGGACAGTTAAATGGATGGGTTTTCTAAGAACATATTATGTTGTTTCATAACAAAATTAGCACAAGCTATATAATTAGATTAAGACGAGTATTCGGAATTAGCTGCGGTATAAATTTTAATTCAACTATAATTACGAAAGACTTCCTAGTCAAAATATAACAAGTGGATGTTTGATGGTACAAAAGTTATTTGTTTGATAATGTACAAAATTGTGGATATTGGATAGCAGTCAAACAGTAGTTGATGGACAGTATACCAAACAGTGTGTACTAGATAGACTATGTAAAACTATGTTTTGGATACTAATTCAAAATCGTATGTTGGATACTGCAATGAGTTGTATCCTACTCGGAATATAGGTACTGGTCAGCAATCAAGAGTAACTGTTTGGTATCACGCCAAAAGTTGGTGCTTGATAGTAATGAAATATTGTTTGTGGTTATTAATAATAATAGGACAGTACCCTATAAATAGATGTTAGACAATAATAATAATAATTGGTTCTTCATCGTAATAAAAGGTAGAGTGTTGGATAATACTCAACAAGTGAATGATGTAGAGTAATTTAAAAAAAATTGTATTCGATAGTAACTAAACAATATGTGTTGAATATGTGCTTGATAGTAATTAAACAGTGAATGTTACACTGTACTAAAAATGTGGATGTTGCATAGTAACCAAAGAGTGGGTGTTGGATAGTACTCTAAATGTAGATAGCATTGTATAAGTGAATGTTAGATACTAATCAAAGTGTGAGTGTTGGATAGTAATACAAATTATATGTTGGATACTACTAAAAAAACAGGTGTTGGATAATATCCAAAACATTTTAACATTACATTTCTCGTAGAGACTTAATAATGTTTCTATTTGGAAACGGTATATAATAATCCCCAAGTCAACATTACATTTCGCGTATAGTCATAACAAGCCTTCCATGTGTTAAATCAACGAATAATTTTAACATAGAATCCAGCACATATCTAAAGTGACTAATTTTTAGGTTTACTATAACGATGTAACAATGCATCCCCATCTGAAGTTAGCCACTTCAAACAATGTTACCATTTATCCCCAATGCTAATTTACAGTAGAGATATCAAATGTCCCAATATGTTAAACCTATTGACAATTCTAACATAGGACTCGTAGAGCCTCAATCGACACGCAGTGTAAACCAACATTTTAGGTTTATCATTCAACTTTGTTTTTTGTAAGTAAATGCTGTCAAACTAACTGGATAAATAAACCAAATTTATGTTCAAACATTTGCAAAATATATTGTAATTCTAATGCTCAGCTCTACTTTTAACTGAAACCTCTTTTTTCAAGACAAATATTTATTTTTTAAAAAAAGTAACTGAAATCGCAGCTTGTGAATATGTCCGTATCGTCATATATCCGTGCACTTAATTTCAAAAACATCTTAGTAAAGGAGATAATTCGTTACCATTTAATAATATTATATAATATATCCAAAGTTAAATTATGTCCGTATCCTCATATATTCGAGCACTTAATTTCTAAAATCATTTAAGTAAAGGAAATATTCCATTGCCATTCAAAAACAGAAGATAATATATACGAAGTTAAATTACGTCTCCCTTGACGTCACTCTTTAAGATGTGAATTCCTCCGGTTATGTACGTTATGGTCAATGGCTAATCATTCAAGTTATCCAAACAAGAACTTGATCCGGATACTTGTTTTCCACTTCGAGAATAATATAATCTCCTTCTGCTATGAAACGTATGATTCCTTCGGAAATGAGCAACAAATGAGCGCGAGCAAACATAATGATTCCTACAGTAAGATTTCTTTACATTTAGATTATTAAAAACATGCACTTTACAGTTCGCTTTTTAGGATGATGCACGTGTGCAATTAGAAAGCAAAAGCCCTTTGGTCTTCCTTGCGTGGTTTCGTATCATATACATTTCATTTATTTACGCCACATCCCACCCTGCAATATTGTTAGATCTGCATCTGGATATTACACTGTATTTATCTTTTTATTATCTACCCTTAACAGTTAATAGAAAATAAACGGAGAATTATTTATGATGCTATTATTATTATTCTACCTTAATTCCACCCACCTGCTCAAACGTATATTGCATATAAGTTAATTTATATATTATGACGAGGATGAATCTAAATCGAAATCAGAAACTAATCAGTTAATAGGTTTCGACTGACGTCATCAGTCCAGAGCTATCTGAAGTCAAGCTGTTGAAACTAATATTTTCATTTATGTATATAGCATTCTCAATTGGTCAGTATGTAACGCATTTTGGCTTTACATAAATTCAAAAACTATGTACCTGTGACACTTCATTTTGTATATATATATATTTCCTAGACCTAGAGAAACTCAAGACTACAAACGTGACTCGTTTTTGATCTGTGCCAAGGGTTACTGTGTTCTTTTTAAATACACGATAGACTATACATGGCGGCCAGTATTAATGGTGGAGGATGAACCCGAGATAAAACCACCAAACTCACGAGAAGCTAATGGCAAATTTCTCACATACCCACATTGGCTGAATCTGAGACTCGAATCCAATCAGACAGAGGTGAGATGGCAGTGATCCATAACACAGAATTCTTTAGAATACTCGGCCACTCGGGGCCCCGGGTTACAGTGTATTGATGTAGTCAGACTGTAGCTATGGGCATTTAATGTTGTCGTTGTCTTTGTTAGGAATTGCGTTCCTCGTCTAATCGTCTTTGCATAAAAATAAACATATGATGTGCCTCTATTTATACATAGTTTTTCCACATACATATGTATTTACAACTGTTCCCTTGGTAACAATCACAGCCTAGGCAAGGGGTGGGTGTTTTTTTTAAAAAAGATTGGTTCGATGTGGTAACACATTTCTAGGACACATAATGATATGTGGGGATGACCTATTTTAGTACTTAATCATTGGTGTTCAAACAGCATGCAAATATCACGTCGCTCTCCCAACATCAAAAACACATACGTGCACGCGCGCTCAGGGTCCATAGCCAGCAAAATGTTTTTTTTGCTGACAAATAAGATATATCCAATACCACAGAAAATACTAGATGTGATGAAACTAGCAGCTAACAACTTCTTAAACATCACGTTCCGCCACCATTCTAAACACGCACACACACACATACACACACACACACACACACACACAGACACACCCCTCTGTATCCGCCATATTGTGATATTCACTGAACCACCACAAACGCTTATATGTGGCAAGCGACATTGTCAACAAAAATAATAATTTGCTGATGATTAAAATATATGCAGTGCTACTGAACAAATACTAGATTTGATGTCACAAGCAGCAAAAAAAAACTTCTATGTTATTTTACCTAACTTTCTATTACCTGCAGTGTCTGGCCTTTTAATGGTTGTGAAATACTAGGAACAGAAAGAAATATTACTGAACAAGAAGAGACACGTTACAGGATATATTGATAATGAAATGTGGGTCATGAATCTTACATCTTATTTATGCAGTATGAAAGGGTATAACAACGATGAAAGCATCATACGAGAAAGGTATTTTAAACAAATAACATTAATATGGATTAATATATAATTGAATTAGTTTATTTATTTATTTATTTATTTATTTATTTATTTATTTATTTATTTATTTATTTACTTAGGATAAGAAAAGCATTATGATGTTTAAAATAAACATTCCAATCTAGTGAGACACATTTTTTGTTTGTCATATTTGGATTTTAAACCAGGATTTGCAACAAATAATGACATTGGAACCTTGTTTGTTAATTTATGCTTGAACCACGTTTATTCATCCGTGATTTCATCCGACTGTTGATGTCGTTCGTTAGTAATAAATTAATACCGCTTAGAGTCCAGTTAACCTTCCTGTAATTTTCCAAAACTTGCAATTATAATTTGGAATCACACACGCAGAAACATGCAAAGCGCATGTAACATAACATATCATTCGTAAAGAAAATTCAGGTATGTGGATATTACACTTCACTAAGATATTGTGCTAGTAACGAGTTTGGCAACCACTTGTATCAACGACGAACGACGATGCCGTTGAGTAGTAAAGTGTAACAGGTTAGAAACAATGGGTTGCGGTGGACATCCCATGTTAAATAGTGTCGAAATACTATAGAGACATATCAGGAAATTAGATAGGAACGGCACTTCGGTGTCAATGTTAACTCTGTCGCGCCATATTTTGGGTTTATATGGTTACGATGCGGAATCCTATGTTAAAAATGTTCCCATTTTGTTAATGCGATCACAAAAAGATTACTGTATGTAACAGACAGTGCGTTTACAACAAAAGAAAACATTAGACTGAGTTTTCTTTCATTTGGAGTGACAAATGTAGCATCATGTTAGCCAGTCGCATTTTTGCAAAGATTAAATGACCTAATTTCAGGTCAAATTTTCATGAATCGGTTTTAAAAGATACATAGTTAATAAATAAAAATACAGTAGTAACTTGATAAACATCATTTGGATAAAAAGTCTATCAGTTAACTGGATACAGTTTGTCGCGGAATTGGTGTTTTCTGAATTTTTTTCTGCTAAAGAAGGAGATTTGTGTTGACATTTGGCGTGAGATTTCTGGTAATGTTGAAACCTTTTATTCAGGCAGTATTTTTTCACAGTGTACTTAAAGTGACAAATGTTGCAAATACGATGCCATATTTTGGACACAAACAGACTCTCTCTCTCTCTCTCTCTCTCTCTCTCTCTCTCTCTCTCTCTCTCTCTCTCTCTCTCTCTCTCTCTCTCTCTCATGTATTCGTCGCACGCTCCACTTTGTAACAAGAGTTTTGGACTGGTAAACCTTTATCCTACGTTAATGTATTTAATATTTGACATGAGACTGGATTGTATGTTTCTTGCTCTTCGTTTTCTTCTTCTTCTTCTTTTTCTTCTACTTCTTCTTATTCTTCTTCTTCTTCTTCTTCTTAATATATATATATGTGTGTGTGTGTGTGTGTGTGTGTGTGTGTTGAGTGCAATTACTAATATAATCGACTTAGTATCTTATATTATACATTGCAATCAATCCATGTCCATGTCAGGCGATAGATACCGAATATGTTTAATCATGTTTTCATGGTACATTTCCTGCCAGACAGAAGTATCATGTGAAACCTACAAATAACTCTTGATATCCCCTCATGACGTTACATATAATGTAAATAACTCCTGATTTCCCATCATGACGTCACATATGATTTAACTCCTGATTTCCCATCGAGACGACACATATTATCTAGATAACTCCTGATTTCCCAATATGGCGTCATATATTATCTAAATAACTACTGATTTCCACACATGCCGACACATATTATCTAAATAACTCATGATTTTCATTAAGGACGTCACATAGTATCTAAATAACTCCTCATTTTCCATCATGACGTCACATACGATCAAATTAACATATTATTTCCCATCATGATGTCACATATTATCTAAATATCTCATGATTTCCCATCATGACGTCACATGTTATCTAAATAACTCATGATTTCCCATCATGACGTCACATGTTATCTAATTAACTCATGATTTCCAATCATGAGCACACACATTTTATCTAAAGAACTCCTAATTTCCCACCATGACGACACATATGTAATGATGAAATATTGGACGCTCTTAGGGTAATCGCCAATTGGTATCAAAGACCGATTTGGGTAAAGTTCCGATATTTGATTATTTTGCTATTTCCTACAATTATGAGGTGGCTTCATTGTTTTAAGGCTGATGTCATGAATTTATGTAAGATAACACACGTCCTGGAAAATCGTTTGTCTGCGATTGCTGAGTGGTAAGTAGCTGATGTGAAGAGACAACTGGTAAAGATGCTACGCACACAGTGGAAGCTACTTCATTTAAAAGGGATACAAATTATTCTGTTTATTTAATATCCTGAAGACTTTGTTTAAGCTCAGAAACGTTTGTGTAAGATAGGTTTCTCTTAAGTCTACGGCTTATCAAAGCCAACATTGGGTTGTAATCTCCAAAACAAAATATTCACTCAATGTAATAAATTGTATTAGAGACACTTGAATGAAATGGACAAATGTATATAAATATGGATTTAATGTTTTAAACCCGACTTAAGAGAAAATAGTCAAGTTTTGTAAGGAAAGAAACGAGATGAAACTGTTTGACTTATTCGGACTGTCAAGATAATTTTTTCGTCGTCCTGATACCACAGCTGACTGTCCTAAAAGTATCACTGGATATTTTCATGCCTACAAAGTGTTGGCAAAAGTTTAAGAACACTACCGAAACACGCGTCCGCGCATATATATATATATATATATATATATATATATATAAATATATATATATATATATATATATATATATATATATATATATATATATATATGTGTGTGTGTGTGTGTGTGTGTGTGTGTGTGTGTGTGTGTGTGTGCTCGATCGCACATGTGTAACTACTTACATACCTTGATAAATAATACAAGCTGTACATATGATGTTAGGTGTATTTTAACTATATCTGTAGTTTATTCCAGAGGAATAGTTAAGAGGGGGAGAGGGGGACAGATGTTTCCGGGCACCAGGCTAGTGGGGCGCCAAAATGGGCTTTGAAATAGGTTATATGTGGAATTTTTGCTGTAGAGTTGAGGCGGGGCGGGGCTGACGTAAAATGAATCTTGTCCCCGGGCTCCAAACACTCTAGCTACGCCTCTGGTTTTAGTGTATATTCAAATCGACAAATCGGTCGTCTCTATTTATTGGATACAATTATTTATCTATAAAGCGAACAGAAATTATTTCGCCTACGCCCAAAACACCAACAATAAATAAAGAAGTAAATAAATAAATAAATCAACTTAATTGAAAAAGGAAACAAGATAGAATGGGTTATAATTAGTTTATTGTTTCTTGAAATATAGCATATGAAGCAAATGCGAAGATAATAGAACAGTTCAGAATGGAGACTGATAACCCATAGAAAATATTACCTTCTTGATCAGCATGCAAAAGATAGTGTAATCCAAGGCTGAGACTTCATTGATAATAAAGAAGTTGCTGATGTAAAAACGATTAGTAAATACATGTATATTTCAGTGGAATTTGCAATCAAAGTTTGTAAATGTTAAAACGTTATATAATGCAATTTTATATGCATTATGACCCGGTAACTTTGACTATTGAATACATGTGCTGTATTGCAAAGTCCTGGTGGGAAGATGTATACATGTTTAATCAGATGTTATTCACGCAGGGAATCTTTGGTGCATGTATGGTTGCCACAGTTGGTGAACAATAACGAAACCGGCATGTTTATACTAGAATGCAAAATAAGCAGAGATGGATAATAGACCAACCTTTTATAAGTCCGTTTTTGGAAAACTTAAGCTTCTTACAAAATCGAAACTTTAAGGTCAATAACGTCAAACCGAAGCCTCAAACTAACCCAGAATTCTCTAAATGGGTTAGTTTAGTATTGTTACCGTATTTTTGTCCTCGGTCTTTTTCAACAAGGATGCACGCTCGTTTACCCTCCTTTTCAAAGCGTACGTAGTGGAAGTCTAGGACAAAAACCGTGTTTATGATGTTTTGTTGGAATTAGTGGAGAAACACAGGTGTGTGTACAATGTGGTGGTAAAAATAGCATAGAGGTTAAGCGATATTATGATTTTTTTTTTAAAAAACAACGACAATAATGACAAAGTTAAACCGTATAGTAAGATTTTCAAAATAATTATTTAGACAAATAATATTATTTTACAAATGGAGATACTGTCGACTAAAAATAAATAGTCGCTGCTGTTACTGATACTGGTTGTTTAAACTCTAATGCGAGGGTGGGCGTTAAGATGTATCTTTGTCACCCATTTATATTCGAATGTTTCCACAGACGAATCTAGAAGGGTCTTTTGATCGATCATATTGATGACCAAAAACTAAATAATGACTTTCGTAATTTACGAGTTATCAAGCAGAATCAGAATTCTGCATGGAGTGGAACAGGAAAATATAATATATTTCATCAGGTCAAAATATCAGTAAATACAGAGACTAGTGAAGAATTAATATTTCCGTCGATAAAACAGCTGGCAGACATTTTGATATTAACCTTAGTTCGGAAAAACATGTCGCAGCAAATATAACCAAATCGGCGTTTTCGCTGAAGTATGAACAAAAAATATAGTCACTATTTGTGAAGAGAGATAACTCTGTCAAGGATGCGTAATTCGGTTAGAGTTATCTCGCCGGTATTTTATAGTACTCGTTTATAAATGAATAACCTTTTAGACCCCTGCATAACAAGACAAACAATCGGCGTTAGAAATAGTGTAATTTCAAAGAAATTCAAACAAAGTTATCTGCAGAGAATAACTCGATCGTAAGACAGGTCAATCGATGACAAAGTCCTTGACAGCGGCAAGTGGAATAACTGTTAGTCAGAAATTTCATAAAATAATATTTATCTATTGAAGATTTTTTTCGGTGTGTATGTATGTATGTATATATGTATGTATGTATGTATGTATGTATGTATGTATGTATGTATGTATGTATGTATGTATGTATGTATGTATGTATGTATGTATGTATGTATGTATGTATGTATATATGTATGTATATATTTATGTATTATGTATGTATGTGTATAAACATTATCCTTATTCTTTTGAATCTATCAGGCTTTCTGCTAAATCGTGATTTTTTTCAGCGATAATACCTAAGAAAACGAGAAGAGAGAAGAGTACAAAAGCAAATAATCCACACCTATTGCGTGAGCTATTTATGTATTTCCAATTATTAGTTCGCTCATATAGCATGAGACACGCTTTATCACAGACATGCACACTCCTGCCATTATTCACTCTCCCGAGGTTGATGGGGGGTGGGTGAAACAATGTTTCAGAGGGCTCTGTATTTGTATGTGTTGTCCATATAATTAGATTAGATTTTTAAAATGTATATTGTGCAGTCTATAGAATTAAGTTAGATCAAATTGTATGTTGTGCTGTCCTTAGATTTAAGTCTATATATGTACCTTTCGAGCCTGCTATAATATCGTTTGGTAATCTAGGTGTTCACGTGTGTGTGTGTGTGTGTGTGTGTGTGTGTAGATGTACCTTCCGAGCCTGCTAGAATGTCGTTTGGCAATCTAGGGTTTCACATAAGTTATTTTCGTCCTTAGATCTAAGATTATATAAGTACCTTCCAAGCCTGCTAGAATATCATTTGGTAATCTAGGTCATCGCATGGTGGTTGTGCTGTGTAAATATATTTTTATTTAAATACATATTATGAAATAATGAATGCTATTATTTCTGCAATTAAAAATTTACAAAAACTATCTAAATCCTCAAAAAAATTATTTCTGATTTTGAATCATTACAAGCGCGTAAATTCAAAGATAGACATACACTACCTTACGAATATAAGTTCATTAAGCTAACTCAACAGTCAATGTTTCTTTCGCTGGATGCAGTGAAAGAAACAGAAGTGGAGAAATTCGTATCTCTCTCACACGCGATCGAAACAATTAGATCAGAATTATTTCGCGAAGATGAAACAAAACAAAATTATCAATACATGTGTAAGACAACTAAAATATATTATGGCAAAAGACCATTTTATCATTTCTGCGATTACTGAAGTGTGTGTGTGTGTTGTTGTTGTTGTTGTTGTTGCTTTAAAGTACCATATGGTTTTACAATCAATAACAATGACAATATTTCGTCTAAAAATAAAAATTGAAGACTGAGAAGGTATCAGTTGTTTGTCCATATATCACAATGCTAACGGTTTGTTGAAATGCATCTTTTCTTTGCCCTTCATCAGCATGCGTTTCTCGCAGTCATATATAGCAATAGGTCTCAGGTGTTAGATTGTAATTTTTTTTAAAAAACCAGAATCGGGTACATTTCTACGTTTAATTGCATGAGAAATTTCTACTGGAACTAAACAGAGGGAAGAGATACCCAGTCACAACATTTTCAGCAAAGTTTTTAAAAAAAATAATTTAAAAGTCATACATATAAATTATGATTTAGATACGAATTGACACGATCTTTTATGTTGCCTAGCGACTTAGCTTCTGCTAAGCCAAATATAAACTACAATTCTTAACATGATACACAAATCGCAGCTAATTATTTTTCTGAATACAATGCACATTAACCTCCACCCACTTTAGTCCAATGCGCGTTGTGGACGCCAAAAACATAAATATAAGTGTCGATGTTATCAAGTCATCAATTGTAGATAATATATACGAAGTTAAATTACGTCTCCCTTGACGTCACTCTTTAAGATGTGAATTCCTCCGGTTATGTACGTTATGGGCAATGGCTAATCATTCAAGTTATCCAAACAATAACTTGATCCGGATACTTGTTTTCCACTTCGAGAATAATGTGATCTCCTTCTGCTATGAAACGGAGGATTGCTTCGGAAATGGGCTACAAATGAGCGCTAGCAAACATAATGATTCCTACAGTAAGATTTCATTACATTTAGATTATTAAAAACATGCACTTTACAGTTCGCTTTTTAGGATGATGCACGAGAGCAATTAGAAAGCAAAAGCTTCTGCGGCTTATCCCTCTGGTCTTCCTTGCGTGGTTTTGTATCATATACATCTCATTTATTTACGCCACATCCCACCCTGCAATAGTGTTAGATCAGCACCTGGCTATTACACTGATTTTATGTTTTCATTATCTACCCTTAACAGTTAATAGATAATAAACGGAGAATTCTTAATGATGCTGTTATTATTATTCTACCTTAATTCCACCCACCTGCTCAAACGTACATTGCATATAAGATAATTCATAAATTATGACGAGGATGAATCTAAATCGATATCAGAAACTAATCAGATAAAAAATTTCGACTGACGGCATCAGTCTAGAGCTATCTTAAGTGAAACTGTTGAAATTAATATTTTCATTCATGTCTATAGCATTCTCAATTGGTCAGTAATTAACGCATTTTGGCTTTACATCATTTCAAAAACTGTACCTGTGACACTTCATTTTGTATATATATTTCCTAGACCTAAAGAAACTCAAGACTACAAACGTGACTCGTTTTGGATCTGTGCCAAGGGTTACTGTATTGTTTTTAAATATACGATACGGCAAATTTCTCACATACCCACATTGGCTGAATCTAATACTCGAACCCAAGCAGACGGAGGTGAGATGGCAGTAATCCATAACACAGAACGCTTTAGACCACTCGGCCATTCTGGGCCCCGGGTTACAGTGTATTGTTGTAGTCAGACTGTAGCTATGGGCATTTAATGTTGTCATTGTCATTGTTAGGAATTACCTTCCTCGTCTAATCTTCTTTATATAAAAATAATCATATGCAGTGTTGATGTGCCTCTATTTATACATAGTTTTTCCACATACATATCTATTTACAACTGTTCCCTTGGTAACAATCACAGCCTAGGCAAGGGGTGGGTGTTTTTTTTAAAAAAAGATTGGTTCGATGTGGTAACACATTTCTAAGACACATAATGATATGTGGGTATGACATATTTTAGTACTTAATCATTGGTGTACAGCATGCAAATATCACGTCGCTCTCGCAACATCAAAAACACATACGTGCACGCGCGCTCAGGGTCCATAGCCAGCAAAATAGTTTCTTGCTGACAAATAAGATATATCCAATACCACAGAAAATACTAGATGTGATGAAACTAGCAGCTAACAACTTCTTAAACATCACGCCCCGCCACCATTCTAAACACACACACATACACACACACACATACACACACACAGACACACCCCTCTGTATCCGCCATATTGTGATATTCACTGAACCACCACAAAAGCGACATTGTGAACAAAAATAATAATTTGCTGATGATTAAAATATATGCAGTGCTACTGAACAAATACTAGATTTGATGTCACAAGCAGCAACAAACTTCTATGTTATTTTACCTACCTTTCTATTACCTGCAGTGTCTGGCCTTTTAATGGTTGTGAAATACTAGGAACAGGAAGAAATATTACTGAACAAGAAGGGACACGTTACAGGATATATTGATAATGAAATGTGGGTCATGAACTTCAATACATCTTATTTATGCAGTATGAAAGGGTATAACAACGATGAAAGCATCATACGAGAAAAGTATTTAAACAAATAAAATTAATATGAATTAATATATAATTTAATTTATTTATTTATTTATTTATTTATTTATTTATTTATTTATTTATTTATTTAGGATTAGACTAGCATTATGATGTTTAAAATAAACATTCCAATCTAGTGAGACACATTTTTTGTTTGTCATATTTGGATTTTAAACCAGGATTTGCAACAAATAATGACATTGAAACCTTGTTTGTTAATTTATGCTTGAACCACGTTTATTCATCCGTGATTTCATCCGACTGTTGATGTCGTCCGTTAGTAATAAATTAATACCGCTTAGAGTTCAGTTAACCTTCCTGTACTTTTCCAAAACTTGCAATTATAATTTGGAATCACACACGCAGAAACATGCAAAGCGCATGTAACATAACATATCATTCGTAAAGAAAATTCAGGTATGTGGATATGACACTTATCTAAGACATTGTGCTAGTAACGAGTTTGGCAAACACTTGTATAGTGTAACAGGTTAGAAACAATGGGTTGGGGTGGACATCCTATGTTAAATAGTGTCGAAATACTATAGGGACATATCCGGAAATTAGATAGGAACGGCACTTTGGTGTCAATGTTAACTCTGTCGCGCCATATTTTGGGTTTATATGGTTACGATGGGGAATCCTATGTTAAAAAATTTCCCATTTTGTTAATGCGATCACAAAAAGATTACTGTATGTAACAGACAGTGCGTTTACAACAAAAGAAAACATTAGACTGAGTTTTCTTTCATTTGGAGTGACAAATGTAGCATCATGTTAGCCAGTCGCATTTTTGCAAAGATTAAATGACTTAATTTCAGGTCAAATTTTCATGAATCGGTTTTAAAAGATACATAGTTAATAAATAAAAATACAGTAGTAACTTGATAAACATCATTTGGATAAAAAAGTCTATCAGTTAACTGGATACAGTTTGTCGTGAAATTGGTGTTTTCTGAATTTTTTTCTGCTAAAGAAGGAGATTTGTGTTGACATTTAGCGTGAGATTTCTGGTAATGTTGAAACCTTTTATTCAGGCAGTATTTTTTCACAGTGTACTTAAAGTGACAAATGTTGCAAATACGATGCCATATTTTGGACACAAACAGACTCTCTCTCTCTTACTCTCTCTCTCTCTCTCTCTCTCTCTCTCTCTCTCTCTCTCTCTCTCTCTCTCTCTCTCTCTCTCTCATGTATTCGTCGCACGCTCCACTTTGTAACAAGAGTTTTGGACTGGTAAACCTTTATCCTAAGTTAATGTATTTAGGAAGCTAAAGTGACTTTTCTTAGATTAGTGTCACAACTGAATAATTAATATTTGACATGAGACTGGATTTTATGTTTCTTGCTTTTCGTTTTCTTCTTCTTCTTTTTCTTCTTCTTCCTCTTCTTCTTCTTCTTCTTCTTCGTCTGTGTGTGTGTGTGTGTGTGTGTGTGTGTGTGTGTGTGTGTGTGTGTGTGTTGAGTGCAATTACTAATATAATCGACTTAGTATCTTATATTATACATTGCAATCAATCCATGTCCATGTCAGGCGATAGACACCAAATATGTTTAATCATGATTCATGGTACATTTCCTGCCAGACAGAAGTATCATGTGAAACCTACAAATAACTCTTGATATCCCCTCATGACGTTACATATAATGTAAATAACTCCTGATTTCCCATCATGACGTCACATATGATTTAACTCCTGATTTCCCATCGAGACGACACATATTATCTAGATAACTCCTGATTTCCCAATATGGCGTCATATATTATCTAAATAACTACTGATTTCCACACATGACGACACATATTATCTAAATAACTCATGATTTTCATTCAGGACGTCACATAGTATCTAAATAACTCCTCATTTTCCATCATGACGTCGCATACGATCTAATTAACATATTATCTCCCATCATGATGTCACATATTATCTAAATAACTCATGATTTCCCATCATGACATCACATATTATCTAATAACTCACGATTTCCCATCATTAGCACACACATATTATCTAAAGAACTCCTAATTTCCCACCATGACGACACATATGTAATGATGAAATATTGGACGCTCTTAGGGTAATCGCCAATTGGTATCAAAGACCGATTTGGGTAAAATTCCGATATTTGATTATTTTGCTATTTCCTACATTTATGAGGTGGCTTCATTGTTTTAAGGCTGATGTCATGAATTTATGTAAGATAACACACGTCCTGTAAAATCGTTTGTCTGCGATTGCTGAGTGGTAAGTAGCTGATGTGAAGAGACAACTGGTAAAGATGCTACGCACACAGTGGAAGCTACTTCATTTAAAAGGGATACAAATTATTCTGTTTATTTAATATCCTGAAGACTTTTTTTAAGCTCAGAAACGTTTGTGTAAGATAGGTTTCTCTTAAGTCTACGGCTTATCAAAGCCAACATTGGGTTGTAATCTCCAAAACAAAATATTCACCCAATGTAATAAATTGTATTAGAGACACTTGAATGAAATAGACAAATGTATCTAAATATGGATTTAATGTTTTAAACCCGACTTAAGAGAAAATAGTCAAGTTTTGTAAGGAAAGAAACGAGATGAAACTGTTTGACTTATTCGGACTGTCAAGATAATTTTTTCGTCGTCCTGATACCACAGCTGACTGTCCTAAAAGTATCACTGGATATTTTCATGCCTACAAAGTGTTGGCAAAAGTTTAAGAACACTACCGAAACACGCGTCCGCGCATATATATATATATATATATATATATATATATATATATATATATATATATATATATATATATATATATATATATATATATATATATGTGTGTGTGTGTGTGTGTGTGTGTGTGTGTGTGTGTGTGTGTGTGTGTGTGTGTGTGTGTGCTCGATCGCACATGTGTAACTACTTACATACCTTGATAAATAATACAAGCTGTACATATGATGTTAGGTGTATTTTAACTATATCTGTAGTTTATTCCAGAGGGATAGTTAAGAGGGGGAGAGGGGGACAGATGTTTTCGGGCGCCAGGCTAGTGGGGCGCCAAAATGGGCTTTGAAATAGGTTATATGTGGAATTTTTGCTGTAAAGTTGAGGCGGGGTGAGGGTGACGTAAAATGAATCTTGTCCCCGGGCTCCAAACACTCTAGCTACGCCTCTGGTTTTAGTCTATATTCAAATCGACAAATCGGTCGTCTCTATTTATTGGATACAATTATTTATCTATAAAGCGAACAGAAATTATTTCGCCTACGCCCAAAACACCAACAATAAATAAAGAAGTAAATAAATAAATAAATCAACTTAATTGAAAAAGGAAACAAGATAGAATGGGTTATAATTAGTTTATTGTTTCTTCAAATATAGCATATGAAGCAAATGCGAAGATAATAGAACAGTTCAGAATGGAGACTGATAACCCATAGAAAATATTACCTTCTTGATCAGCATGCAAAAGATAGTGTAATCCAAGGCTGAGACTTCATTGATAATAAAGAAGTTGCTGATGTAAAAACGATTAGTAAATACATGTATATTTCAGTGGAATTTGCAATCAAAGTTTGTAAATGTTAAAACGTTATATAATGCAATTTTATATGCACTATGACCCGGTAACCTTGACTATTGAATACATGTGCTGTATTGCAAAGTCCTGGTGGGAAGATGTATACATGTTTAATCAGATGTTATTCACGCAGGGAATCTTTGGTGCATGTATGGTTGCTACAGTTGGTGAACAATAACGAAACCGGCATGTTTATACTAGAATGCAAAATAAGCAGAGATGGATAATAGACCAACCTTTTATAAGTCCGTTTTTGGAAAACTTAAGCTTCTTACAAAATCGAAACTTTGAGGTCAATAACGTCAAACCGAAGCCTCAAACTAACCCAGAATTCTCTAAATGGGTTAGTTTAGTATTGTTACCGTATTTTTGTCCTCGGTCTTTTTCGACAAGGATGCACGCTCGTTTACCCTCCTTTTCAAAGCGTACGTAGTGGAAGTCTAGGACAAAAACCGTGTTTATGATGTGTTGTTGGAATTAGTGGAGAAACACAGGTGTGTGTACAATGTGGTGGTAAACATAATATAGAGGTTAAACGATATTATGATTTTTTTTTAAAACCAACGACAATAATGACAATGTTAAACGAAACGCTCAAAACCGTATAGTAAGATTTTCAAAATAATTATTTAGACAAATAATATTATTTTACAAATGGAGATACTGTCGACTAAAAATAAATAGTCGCTGCTGTTACTGATACTGGTTGTTTAAAATCTAAAATCTAATGCGAGGGTGGGCGTTAAGATGTATCTTTGTCACCCATTTATATTCGAATTTTTCCACAGACGAATCTAGAAGGGTCTTTTGTTCGATCATATTGATGACCAAAAACTAAATAATGATTTTCGTAATTTACGAGTTATCAAGCAGAATCAGAATTCTGCATGGAGTGAAACAGGAAAATATCATATATTTCATCAGGTCAAAATATCAGTAAATACAGAGACTAGTGAAGAATTAATATTTCCGTCGATAAAACAGCTGGCAGACATTTTGATATTAATCCTAGTTCGGAAAAACATGTCGCAGCAAATATAACCAAATCGGCGTTTTCGCTGAAGTATGAACAAAAAATATAGTCATTATTTGTGAAGAGAGATAACTCTGTCAAGGATGCGTAATTTGGTTAGAGTTATCTCGCCGGTATTTTATAGCACTCTTTTTTTTTTTTTTTAAATGAATAACCTTTTAGACCCCTGCGTAACAAGACAAACAATCGGCGTTAGAAATAGTGTAATTTCAAAGAAATTCAAACAAAGTTATCTGCAGAGAATAACTCAATCGCAATACAGGTCAATCGATGACAAAGTCCTTGACAGCGGCAAGTGGAATAACTGTTAGTCAGAAATTTCATAAAATAATATTTATTTATTGAAGATTTTTTTCGGTGTTTATGTATGTATGTATGTATGTATGTATGTATGAATCTGTGTGTGTGTGTGTGTGTGTGTGTGTATGTATGTATGTATGTATGTATGTATGTATGTATGTATGTATGTATGTATGTATGAATGTGTGTGTGTGTGTGTGTGTGTATGTATGTATGTATGTATGTATGTATGTATGTATGTATGTATGTATGTATGTATGTATGTATGTATGTATGTATGTATGTATGTATGTGTGTGTGTGTGTGTTTGTGTATGTATGTATGTATGCATGTATGTATGTATGTATGTAGGTATGTATGTATGTATGTATGTATTATGTATGTATGTGTATAAACATTATCCTTATTCTTCTGAATCTGTCAGGCTTTCTGCTAAATCGTGATTTTGTCAGCGATAATACCTAAGAAAACGAGAAGAGAGAAGAGTACAAAAGCAAATAATCCACGCCTATTGCGTGAGCTATTTATGTATTTCCAATTATTAGTTCGCTCATATAGCATGAAACACGCTTTATCACAAACATGCACACACTCTTGCCATTATTCACTCTCCCGAGGTTGATGGGGGTGGGTGAAACAATGTTTCAGAGGGCTCTGTATTTGTATGTGTTGACCATATAATTAGATTAGATTTTTAAAATGTATGTTGTGCAGTCTATAGAATTAAGTTAGATCAAATTGTATGTTGTGCTATCCTTAGATCTAAGTCTATATATGTACCTTTCGAGCCTGCTATAATATCGTTTGGTAATCTAGGTGTTCACGTGTGTGTGTGTGTGTGTGTGTGTGTGTGTGTGTGTGTATATATGTGTGTGTAGATGTACCTTCCGAGCCTGCTAGATTGTCGTTTGGTAATCTAGGTCTTCCCCAGGTGGTTGTGCTGTGTAAATATATTTTTATTTAAATACATATTATGAAATAATTAATGCTATTTCTTCTGCAATTAAAAATTTACAAAAACTATCTAAATCCTCAAAAAAATTATTTCTGATTTTGAATCATTACAAGCGCGTAAATTCAATGATAGACATGCACTACCTTGCGAATATAAGTTCATTAAGCTAACTCAACAGTCAATGTTTCTTTCGCTGGATGCAGTGTAAGAAACAGAAGTGGAGAAATTCGTATCTCTCTCACACGCGATCGAAACAATTAGATCAGAATTATTTCGCAAAGATGAAACAAAACAAAATTATCAATACATGTGTAAGACAACTGAAATATATTATGGCAAAAGACCATTTTATCATTTCTGCGATTACTGAAGTATGTGTGTGTGTTGTTCTTGTTATTGTTGTTGTTGTTGCTTTAAAGTACCATATGGTTTTACAATTAATAACAATGACAATATTTCGTCTAAAAATAAAAATTGAAGACTGAGAAGGTATCAGCTGTTTGTCCATATATCACAATGCTAACGGTTTGTTGAAATGCATCTTTTCTTTGCCCTTCATCAGCATGCGTGTCTCGCAGTCATATATAGCAATAGGTCTCAGGTGTTAGATTGTAAAAACTTTTAAGAACCAGAATCGGGTACATTTCTACGCTTAATTGCATGAGAGAAATTTCTACTGGAACTAAACAGAGGGAAGAGATACCCAGTCACAACATTTTCAGCAAAGTTTTTTAAAAAAATAATTTAAAAGTCATACATATAAATTATGATTTAGATACGAATTGACACGATCTTTTATGTTGCTTAGCGACTTAGCTTTTGCTAAGCCAAACATAAACTACAATTCTTAAAGGCATACAACCTAAGTTTTTCGACTTTTTTGTTCTTGCAAATGCATGATATTATGAAAAGTATAGTAGAAATAATGAGTAATTACAGGTAATTCAGTTTCAAAAAATGTACATCTGTAAGTTTAATCAATGAAATTATAACGATTTTCTGTACGGATTGCTAATTAATTATGCAGAAACGGAATTTACCGATATTCTCCGAAGTCGCAGTGTCAAGTGACGCGCGTCAACAAAACATGGAAGTCGAGGTAAGCCTGTGATTCTCTTTTGATGTAATTATTGCCTTATCCTTCGTCTTTCCTTCTCCTTAGTTCTTTATAGTCACCCACAATATATGTATTGCTTATAGATTTCTCATTATATATGATAAATTACAAGAAGTAGGCAAAAAAGTCAATATGATGGACAATCCTGACAATAAGGGGTTCCTACGGGGCCATTCTTGAAAGTGTTTACTTCTCGTGTTTGTGTGATTCTGTTACGTTGTAAGATAAACCAACTAAAAATATGATAATTTGTATCATTGTAATCAGAACCGCTATTAAAAGGTCTCGCTAAAGTCGCTTCTTTGGCTCAGAATAAAGTTGATCTTCTTGGGCAGTTGCATTACCACATTACGTTCACGTATCCGATAGTCGATGTGATTTGCGCATTTATTTGTATATTGACACGTTTGCTTCATTGCATAACACAAAAATTAATATTTTCCCACATAATATTTAATGGATTTATTTTATTTGGAATTTTTTTTACTGACAATTTTTAAAAAATTTCTGCAGGACTTCGACCTGGTTGTTTTAGATGAAGTCGTGCTCCTTGTTGCACAGAGGTATATTCAAGATGTCCTGGCAGCAGAAGAAGATAATGATTACAACCAGGGGAAAAGGCATACTGCTAATAGGCAGTTTATTTTATGGACTTAACGGATACCTAAGTACTGGCAACAGACATGTCATTCCAAGCTGTTGTGTATGGGGTATAATGGATAAATAATTTTGGCCAGTACCATGGCTTTACACAAGGAAGACTTGGATGATCTATCCAAATATATGATGTGTGAATAATATAATTTATGTTGATTTTCTGTTGTATAAAACATTTCTTTTGTAGTATGCAATTTTTATTTTGCATGAACAAGTTTTGTTAAACATTTTTTTAGCTACCTACCCACTAAAGAATGATTATATGTATGGCTATGTTTTGAAAGCAACTGTGAGGAGACTATTTATTAAAAACATAGGATGAATTGAAGTTGACTTGCATTGTCTTGGGATGCAAAGAATAGAAAAAAACAAAAGTACACTAGTGAACATGATTTTAATCTTGCATATACAGTAACACATTAAGTTAAATGATAAATAATGCATATTCATATTGAGTTGAGAAAACAAAACTTATTGCAGTGTTTCATGAATACAGATTGGTTTGCAAATATCAACAGAACTACAAACACTAGGATACTATTCTATCCAGACACTGCTCATTAATTACAATATCATGTAATACAAAATGGCTCTGGAAACAGAATAAGGTTTTTAAGACTAAAATACTAGTTCATCTAAAGCAACCTTGAATGCTTATATCACATATGTGGATCATCAGCCATCTTATTACAACTAAATCAAATATACTCAACACCATTTAAAAGCATCAAATTTTCAGTTTTTTAAAATGTGTTCATTTACCATAGAAATAATTATACCCTTTATATGAATACCCAGATGAATGTACACAACTGCATACACTGTAAAACTAACTATTATATATTATGAAATGTACAAAACTTATATAAGTACAAATGTGCACGTACAGGTATAACTTTAATTCAAGAGTACATGTACAGTCAGGCATAAAAAACTGAAGGATATCATCTAAGAATAATTATGGCATATATAGAGGTTTTCCATGTTATTTAGGTTGGGTGGGGTGCTCCCAATATTATTTAAATTATTACAAAAGACCCCCTTGGCATGTTTTTGTGAAGAATTGAAGTAGTGACAGACAGATGCAATGCTCAGAGCCCCCAGTCAGTGGTGCCAACAGTTAAATTAATGAATACACAAAATGTGAAAGTCAAATAAACAACAATTTAATCTCATTAAATAACAGTCATCTCTCAAATGAAATTCAAATTAAAACCCTATCACTCGTCTTTCACTCGACCAAGTTATGACCTATTTTATCATCTGACTTAGTGTAATAGATTTTCCTCTTGTCCTGTGTTCCTACTCGTCTGAATGATCTTTCTCTGGACTGGTAGTCCAATTCCATTCAGTCCATCACACTTCTGCCTCCATTCTTCCTTTTTCTTTGTCTCCCAGAGACTTTTATATGAGAAACTAGTGTACCATTACTATAAATGATTACAGACATCCTATTCCAAAATACTAGACAGTTCTATAGAAATTACATTGATGTTTTAGTATCCTGTGCTTGGTTTCTATGCTTTTGACTCAAGTGATTACAAATTACTCAATGCCAAACTTTAGTACATCACCTAAAGAAACTACTGCAGAGAAACAAATATTGAAATTAAGCCCACCCCCATGTATGTTTCCTATTGCATTTCTTTTAAAATTAGGGTAGCTAGGTACTCATTCACACACACACACACACACACACACACACACACACAAACATATATATATATATATATATATATATATATATATATATATATATATATATATATATATATATATATATATATACTGAATAGTATATATAATGTACTAAGTACAATGCAAAACTGGCTCAGATATACATATCAAATTCAGGAATGCAGGGGTCATGTTACCAGGCGAGGAGACTTTGACCTCTTGATTTTTTAGACGTAAAATGACTGGTTGTACTTTATACCTTCCTCGATGTACCCATTAAGTTCTGGCAGTGTTGTAATCCAAGTCTACATGTATTTATGCAATGTTGATACCAATTAGCCTATGCAGACAAACAAACTCTTACACATTCACAGGGGTGTTTTAATTGCTAACTGACCTTTATCCCTGTTTGCAGCAATATATCACTGCTGAGTTCATGAAATTGGGCCTACTGTACAGTGATGAAAATATACCAAATTCTGTTTCAAAATTGTAACAGTGTGTGTGATTTGGATTTTTAAGATACCTTTTTCAGTCATATTGCTACGATGTTTGCAGTGTGGCAGTTTATAGTGATATTTAGCACTGAGGCATCATGCCACAGACATGTAGCACGACATCCCACCCAATTACATTATCCTGACAGTAGGACGACCAGTCCATACACTAACCTCTTAATGCTGAACACCAAATGAGGCAGCTGTTAATACCATTTTTATGTCTTTGGTATGACCTTGCCAGGGATCAAGGTCTCCACAACCTATTGCATCTGAGGTGGATGCTCCTACCACTAGGCCACTGGAACGGTCAACACCAGTATGTAAATAGTAATTTGTTGTTAACAAATATAATCAGCATCATTTTTAATTGATTTCTTTTTTTATAACAAAAAAACCCCAGAAGTTAACAGCATTTTTTTCTTTATAAAATTAGTTTGAAACTGTATGTGAACCGGTAATAGCAGACATCGCTGCACCTGTGATAAACCACTTCATTACATTGTATTCTTAAAAAATTTTATCAAATAAATTCAGGAAAATATATAATTTAATTAAAACAAAGTCTAATTATTTTGTGTTAGAAAATTTAGCCTAAATATTTAATAATGAAATAATAAATATGGGACAATACTATGCTGTGGAATTCGAAACAATGTTGTTAAGCTCAATGCTGTTTTCTGATTTAATTCATTTTCATGAAAATACATACATACATACATACATACATGCATGCATGCATGCATGCATACATACATACATACATACATACATACATACATACATACATACATACATACATACATACATACATACATACATGGATTGAAGTCATTTGCTCCAATGTACATTTTTTCTTCTTCAAAGTATCCTAGAAATCTTTCTGACTGCAATTTTACACAAAACATGTAGAAAATAAAATTATTAAAAGGTACTTTATTATGCAATAATACCAACTTGCAATTACACGATTTTAATCTTGTTATTCCTATAAGATTAAATGAATTACAATGAATAGTTTCTGCTGTTCTTTTTTTTAATACATCATATGGCCAAAATGCACTGCATTTACTTCAATCTAAACATACATATAAGATAAGTATAAATGCAATGGGTATGAAAAGTTTGAAAAGGTCCTACATCTTGTGGTTCAAATGCATGTTTTTTTAAAAGCATTAAGAACATAATCAACAGTGGTCTGAAGATAAACTGAATCTTAGAAATAAAACAGATGCTGGACTTTGGCTCATAGTAGACACTTCAAGAAAGTCAAAGTCTATATGGGTCCATGGTAGGGATCATTTGTTATCATACAATCACTAGTATAGTCTCTCCATAACAATTTGATATCAATAGGTGTTACCTGACTAAAAGGCCTAAATCATTTTAACTTAAAATGAGATTTCTGTTTTGTAACAATCTGTTCTGTAGGTGGTGGTGGTGATATTGGAGCAAGTACATCAGATATTCACCTATGATCATTTATGACCAAAACAACTGGCTGGTTCATTCAAACTTTATCATCTAACCTCATTATCAATATCAGCTTTCTTTGGGTTTGCAGACCATCTCTCACTTTTTTGTTAAATGACCTTTGATATCTGACAAGAAAATGCAAACATTTCACTGACAATGTCATTTTATATTTTTTTTAATTCTCACAAGTCCAAATAAAAACTGCATTCAATTACATGTAACAAATCATTTTGCTACAGATGAAAATGTAAATATAGCAAACCTGTATCTAACCCATATATCATAAAAATGTTTAGATTATTTACAGAATTTTCTAATTACATTAGACTAATTCTAACCAAAATTGGTTTATGAAATTTATTTTAAAAAATTTCTTCTGTAAAAGATTAAATTGTACCACAAACAGATGGTTTATCAACTTTCAGGTAAAGCATTAATATTTTAACGTAAATGAATTATTATGTTAACAAACAAGAATAAAGTTTATTACCTTATTTTTCCATCTGTGTTTACAATCACATCTCTGTCAATATGATTGTTATGATCAAGAGTTGCTAACAGATTCCTAGCTCTGAAAGCTGGTGGCTTATATGAATATTCTTTGGAGGCATACAATACAATCAAACATCTGGAAATTCTACAGTTCTGCTGTACTTCTGAAACAAAGTAAAATGACTAAATAAATAAATTGATTCAGATGCAAAGAACTATTTCAAAATTATAAATCCCAGTTAATCTGTTTTGATGAAAATGCCAATGTACAGTAGCTTTATACAGGCAGAGAATAATCAATTCATTCCACCCCTGCAAATTTGTTTCCTTGTCACCTGAAATGGGGGTAGGGTATGCATTTTTGGGCTAATTTTGAATACATTGAAATACATCTGCTTCCAAGAATTGTTTGCTTAGATATATGCCTAGGTGTGCTAGAAACATCATTCGGCATCTGCATAAGGGTAAAAGTTGGAGTTTTTTCTTCTTCTGACCCATCATTTTCCTCCTGGCTACATTTTACTTCCAATCCCCAATTTATCCTACTTCTGAAAATGTTTATCTGTCTGTGTATAGCTCAGACCGATATGAATTAGACTGCAAGCAAAAAAAGTAAAAATTCAGGAAACAAAATCTGATTCCAACAATGGGCATGTGCACAAAACTCGGGTAAAGCTTGACCCCTCCCTCCCTGTACACATGCATACTTTATTTTTTTACACACACCCCATCTGCGTACATGCAATTGCCCTCCCCATTCTGTAGAACAGCCTATATTTAATCCACACAGAAAAGATCAAGGATTAATAATATTATGTATTTAATATAACAGATAGTCCACCAATGTTGAATGTCTGGCTGCATCAAATAAATAAGCTGTGTAACTTTAAAACGTTTGTTGATTGTCCACTAAAACTCAAACACCAACTGAACCCAGTCAAGCAGGTTACATATTAGACAAATTACTATCGAGGTATATGTGTAAATACATAATCAGCAGACCTCCCACCCCCATACACAAGCATATGCATTTGGGTAACCCCCCCCCCCCCTTGCCCTCTCCAAGTGTACTAAACGAACAAACCATAACTATGGCCTTAGTGTGGTTTGTATTTATAATACAATGTATTCATATTCTTACAATGATAACCAGTATATCTTCATTTTTTCAATTACGCATCAATACTATATTTAAGATATATTGTAATTACACATTTTTAACTTGTATGTTCATACACTGCAAAGAAAGCTTTTGTGGGAGTAATTTTCTGGTTTATACACAAATGCCATCCACAAATACCAATGCAATACTATACATGTATATATATGGTTGCTTTTTAGTATACTTAACACGAATATTCTCCTTTTTTGTATGTATCACAATTATTTTTGTTAGTATACTTTCTCAAATGGGTTGATAAAACTTTTAGACTTTTCCATCATAACACTTTCCTTCTTAAGTTTTTCAACTTCAGACAAGACTGAATCCCTTAAAATAAAATTTTGAAATGTGTAAATACTAATGTTGAACTTGGAAATCTTTAGTTTTGTATCAAAAGAAAGCATTATCATTTATCTTGGTTATTATAATGGGAATGATAATGCTTCAAGAAATAATAATAATAATAATAATAATAATAATAATAATAATAATAATAATAATAATTTATTTAAAGGGGTGACTCATTTAGTCAAAGACTATTCTCACTTCAGACTAACTAAAATGCAAACAGCATGATGAGGAACATATCAATAACAAAACTGACATGTGCCAACAATTTACAACAAAAATATTATTCTAAATAAAACAAATCATATTTTAACAAAATGTACAATCTTTTCCAACTGCAAAATATTAAACTAGTATAGAATGATACATTTCCAGGTGCATCTACCAAAATATTTGTAAACAAGTAAATATACATAAAATTTAATAAAATGTAGTAATACTTACATAGATGCCATATCTGATTCTGATGTGGTTATATCAGAGACAGCAGGAATTTGTATCCTATGAATTGTTGGCCCAGGTGTGGAAGTTGTGGCCATGTCTTCTTTGACAATCCTCTGTTTCTGATGTTTTCCTTGCACTGGCATTAAATTCATAACTAATATAGCAAGGGAAAATAAATATTTCATTAGACACAAAAATTTATATATATATTTTACAAATAATAGTGAATGAATGAATGTTAAATTAAAGTGAACCGGCCCCGGTGAGTCATTATTCACTGTTTTATCTTTCAAAAGAAAGTTATTTAATTTTTCCTGTGGGGTAAGGAATGATGCCACATCCCCACGGGCATTTATGCACACATAGTGTGCTATTTAATTTGGTCATGCACAAAATATACTTAACTGCATTACTTTTATTTACAGCCATCACTATTTACATTATAAATAATTTGTATTAAAAAAAAAAAACAGTAGTGTCTGCTTGCCCTTAAATAGTCTTATGGTTGCATGCGAAAATCAAGATGATCATTAATACCCCTTCGGTAGCCTCAATAAACAGCTGCTGTATGTCATGTACATGCTGATTTCAGCGATATTGTTGCAGGGCTGTGGCATTTTATTTCAAGCTAAATGGAATAATGCCAGTTTATATAAAATATGTTATTTTAAGAGGTTTGATAAAAAGTTAACAATACAAAAATAAAACAGCGGCATAAAAACTTGACTGTTCGTTGCAAAATTGAGACTCACTGAGTCACCAGTATCCAGCAAGAATTTGGCGACCTCTGGATTATTTTCTAGGCTCAAAGTGGACTTCTTTTTATTCCATCGTTCATGCTGGTCACCAATACATATGCGTGTGCTGACATAATTTGCCCAAACAGCTTTTTTTCCCTCCTCCTTTCAGAATCTAAGTGTTGGTTTCGATCTAGTTGCGGACACGACATTATTTTTGTAAACACGTGTTTGTGCATGGCTAAAATTCTTAATCTTCGGGAGAGGTCAACACAGAGGTTACATGAATATAGGCGTGGCAAATAGCGAATTTTTGTCTGCAGACAATAATTGAAAATCGCGTATTTTATCACAAAATTTACCGATACTAGCCTGATTTCGGCCTCAGTAACAGCCTGATTCGTAATTTTTCAACTAAATAAGTAATCACGAACTGAAAAAAGAACAAAATAATTTCATTCGTTTTAACTTAGGTTGTATGCCTTTAACATGATACACAAATCACAGCTAATTATTTTTCTGAATACAATACACATTAACCTCCACCCACTTTAGTCTAATGCGCGTTGTGGACGCCAAAAACATAGATATAAGTGTCGATGTTATCAAGTCATCAATTGTAGATAATATATACGAAGTTAAATTACGTCTCCCTTGACGTCACTCTTTAAGATGTGAATTCGTCCGGTTATGTACGTTATGGGCAATGGCTAATCATTCAAGTTATCAAAACAACAACTTGATCCGGATACTTGTTTTCCACTTCGAGAATAATGTGATCTCCTTCTGCTATGAAACGGAGGATTGCTTCGGAAATGGACTACAAATGAGCGCGAGCAAACATAATGATTCCTACAGTAAGATTTCTTTACATTTAGATTATTAAAAACATGCACTTTACAGTTCGCTGGTTAGGATGATGCACGTGAGCAATTAGAAAGCAAAAGCTTCTGCGGGTTAGCCCTTTGATCTTCCTTTCGTGGTTTCGTATTATATACATCTCATTTATTTACGCCACATCCCACCCTGCAATAGTAACAGATCTGCACCTGGATATTACACTGATTTTATGTTTTTATTATCTACCCTTAACAGTTAATAGATAATAAACGGAGAATTCTTTATGATGCTGTTATTATTATTCTACCTTAATTCCACCCACCTGATCAAACGTACATTGCATCTGAAGTCAAGCTGTTGAAACTAATATTTTCATTTATGTCTATAGCATTCTCAATTGGTCAGTATATAACGCATTTTGGCTTCACATAATTTCAAAAACTATCTACCTGTGACATTTCATTTTGTATATATATTTCCTAGATCTAGACAAACTCAAGACTACAAACGTGACTCGTTTTGGATCTGTGTCAAGGGTTATTGTGTTGTTTTTAAATGGCTATACATGGAGGCCAGTATTAATGGTGGAGGAAGAACCACCGACCCACGAGAAGCTACTGGCAAATTTCTCACATACCCACATTGGCTGAATCTGAGACTCGAACCCAAGCAGACAGAGGTGAGATGGCAGTGATCTATAACACAGAGCGCTTTAGACCACTCGGCCACTCGGGGGCCCGGGTTACAGTGTATTGTTGTAGTCAGACTGTAGCTATGGGCATTTAATGTTGTTGTTGCCTTTCTTAGGAATTAATTCCTCGTCTAATCTTCTCTATATAAAAATAAACATATGCAGTGTTGATGTGCCTCTATACATAGTTTTTCCACATAATAATAATAATAATAATAATAATAATAATAATAATAATAATAATAATAATAATAATAATAATGAGGACTTTGTATAGCGCCTAATCTTACGAAGCTCTAAGCGCTTTACACCATCTTTAATGATATGACTACACTACAGAACAACAAATGACAAAAACAATGAAATTGGAAAACATAAAAACATGCTGAAACATATAAGATACAAAATATGATTAGGTCGCTAAGTTTGTCCCTGCAGTCGAAACAGGTGAGTCTTAAGAGCACTCTTAAAAGGGACCACTGTGTCTTTGTGTCTAATTTCAATGGGCAATTCGTTCCACGTCGCCGGGCCCTGTAGTGAAAACGAACGTTGTCCATATGACATACATATGTATTTGCAACTGTTCCCTTGTTAACAATCACAGCCTAGGCTAGGGGTGGGTGTTTTTCTAAAAAGATTGGTTCTATGTGGTAACACATTTCTAAGACACATAATGATATGTGGGGATGAGATATTGTCTTACTTAATCATTGGTGTTCAAACAGCATGCAAATATCACGTCGCTCTCCCAACATCAAAAACACATACGTGCACACGCGCTCAGGGTCCATAGCCAGTAAAATGTTTTTTTTTTTTTGCTGACAAATAAGATATATCCAATACCACAGAAAATATTAGATGTGATGAAACTAGCAGCTAACAACTTCTTAAACATCACGCCCCGCCACCATTCTAAACACACACACACACACACACACACACACACACACACACACACCTGTATCCGCCATATTGTGATATTGACTAAACCACCACAAACGCTTATATGTGGCAAACGATATTGTCAACAAAAATAATAATTTGCTGATGATTAAAATATATGCAGTGCTACTGAACAAATACTAGATTTGATGTCACAAGCAGCAAAAAAAAACTTCTATGATATTTTACCTACCTTTCTATTACCTTTATTTATTTATTTATTTATTTATTTATTTATTTATTTATTTATTTATTTATTGTTTTAGGATAAGATTAGAATTGTGATATTTAAAATAAACATTCCAATCTAGTGAGACACATTTTTTGTTTGTCATATTTGGATTTTAAACCAGGATTTGCAACAAATAATGACATTGGAACCTTGTTTGTTAATTTATGCTTGAACCACGTTTATTCATCCGTGATTTCATCCGACTGTTGATGTCGTTCGTTAGTAATAAATTAATACCGCTTAGAGTCCAGTTAACCTTCCTGTAATTTTCCAAAACTTGCAATTATAATTTGGAATCACACACGCAGAAACATGCAAAGCGCATGTAACATAACATATCATTCGTAAAGAAAATTCAGGTATGTGGATATTACACTTCACTAAGATATTGTGCTAGTAACGAGTTTGGCAACCACTTGTATCAACGACGAACGACGATGCCGTTGAGTAGTAAAGTGTAACAGGTTAGAAACAATGGGTTAAATAGTGTCGAAATACTATAGAGACATATCCGGAAATTAGATAGGAACGGCACTTCGGTGTCAATGTTAACTCTCTCGCGCCATATTTTGGGTTTATATGGTTACGATGCGGAATCCTATGTTAAAAATGTTCCCATTTTGTCAATGCGATCACAAAAAGATTACTGTATGTAACAGACAGTGCGTTTACAACAAAAGAAAACATTAGACTGAGTTTTCTTTCATTTGGAGTGACAAATGTAGCATCATGTTAGCCAGTCGCATTTTTGCAAAGATTAAATGACCTAATTTCAGGTCAAATTTTCATGAATCGGTTTTAAAAGATACATAGTTAATAAATAAAAATACAGTAGTAACTTGATAAACATCATTTGGATAAAAAGTCTATCAGTTAACTGGATACAGCTTGTCGTGGAATTGGTGTTTTCTGAATTTTTTTCTGCTAAAGAAGGAGATTTGTGTTGACATTTGGCGTGAGATTTCTGGTAATGTTGAAACCTTTTATTCAGGCAGTATTTTTTCACAGTGTACTTAAAGTGACAAATGTTGCAAATACGATGCCATATTTTGGACACAAACAGACTCTCTCTCTCTCTCTCTCTCTCTCTCTCTCTCTCTCTCTCTCTCTCTCTCTCTCTCTCTCTCTCATGTATTCGTCGCACGCTCCACTTTGTAACAAGAGTTTTGGACTGGTAAACCTTTATCCTACGTTAATGTATTTAGGAAGCTAAAGTGACTTTTCTTAGATTAGTGTCACAACTGAATAATTAATATTTGACATGAGACTGGATTGTATGTTTCTTGCTCTTCGTTTTCTTCTTCTTCTTCTTTTTCTTCTACTTCTTCTTCTTATTCTTCTTCTTCTTCTTCTTCTTAATATATATATATGTGTGTGTGTGTGTGTGTGTGTGTGTGTGTGTGTGTGTGTGTGTTGAGTGCAATTACTAATATAATCGACTTAGTATCTTATATTATACATTGCAATCAATCCATGTCCATGTCAGGCGATAGATACCGAATATGTTTAATCATGTTTTCATGGTACATTTCCTGCCAGACAGAAGTATCATGTGAAACCTACAAATAACTCTTGATATCCCCTCATGACGTTACATATAATGTAAATAACTCCTGATTTCCCATCATGACGTCACATATGATTTAACTCCTGATTTCCCATCGAGACGACACATATTATCTAGATAACTCCTGATTTCCCAATATGGCGTCATATATTATCTAAATAACTACTGATTTCCACACATGCCGACACATATTATCTAAATAACTCATGATTTTCATTAAGGACGTCACATAGTATCTAAATAACTCCTCATTTTCCATCATGACGTCACATACGATCTAATTAACATATTATTTCCCATCATGATGTCACATATTATCTAAATAACTCATGATTTCCCATCATGACGTCACATGTTATCTAAATAACTCATGATTTCCCATCATGACGTCACATGTTATCTAATTAACTCATGATTTCCCATCATGAGCACACACATTTTATCTAAAGAACTCCTAATTTCCCACCATGACGACACATATGTAATGATGAAATATTGGACGCTCTTAGGGTAATCGCCAGTTGGTATCAAAGACCTATTTCGGGTAAAGTTCCGATATTTGATTATTTTGTTATTTCCTACAATTATGAGGTGGCTTCATTGTTTTAAGGCTGATGTCATGAATTTATGTAAGATAACACACGTCCTGGAAAATCGTTTGTCTGCGATTGCTGAGTGGTAAGTAGCTGATGTGAAGAGAAAACTGGTAAAGATGCTTCGCACGCAGTAGAAGCTACTTCATCTAAAAGGGATACTAATTTCTCTGTTGTTTTTAATACATGTATCATGAAGACCTTGTTTAAGTTCAGAAACATTTGTGTAAGATAGGTTTCTCTTAAGTCTACGGCTTATCAAAGCCAACATTGGGTTGTAATCTCCAAAACAAAATATTCACCCAATGTAATAAATTGTATTAGAGACACTTGAATGAAATGGATAAATGTATATAAATATGGATTTAATGTTTTAAACCCGACTTAAGAGAAAATAGTCAAGTTTGGTAAGGAAAGAAACGAGATGAAACTGTTTGACTTATTCGGACTGTCAAGATAATTTTTTCGTCGTCCTGATACCACAGCTGACTGTCCTAACAGTATCACTGGATATTTTCATGCCTACAAAGTGTTGGCAAAAGTTTTAGAACACTACCGAAACACGCGTCCGCGCATATATATATATATATATATATATATATATATATATATATATATATATATATATATATATATATATATATATATATATATATATCTGTGTGTGTTCGATCGCACATGTGTAACTACTTACATACCTTGATACACAATACAAGCTGTACATATGATGTTAGGTGTATTTTAACTATATCTGTAGTTTATTCCAGAGGGATAGTTAAGAGGGGGAGAGGGGGCCAGATGTTTCCGGGCGCCAGGCTAGTGGGGCGCCAAAATGGGCTTTGAAATAGGTTATATGTGGAATTTTTGCTGTTGAGTTGAGGCGGGGCGGGGGTGACGTAAAATGAATCTTGTCCCCGGGCTCCAAACACTCTAGCTACGCCTCTGGTTTTAGTCTATATTCAAATCGACAAATCGGTCTTCTCTATTTATTGGATACAATTATTTATCTATAAAGCGAGCAGAAATTATTTCGCCTACGCCCAAAACACCAACAATAAATAAAGAAGTAAATAAATAAATCAACTTAATTGAAAAAGGAAACAAGATAGAATGGGTTATAATTAGTTTATTGTTTCTTCAAATATAGCATATGAAGCAAATGCGAAGATAATAGAACAGTTCAGAATGGAGACTGATAACCCATAGAAAATATTACCTTCTTGATCAGCATGCAAAAGATAGTGTAATCCAAGGCTGAGACTTCATTGATAATAAAGAAGTTGTTGATGTAAAAACGATTAGTAAATACATATATATTTCAGTGGAATATGCAATCAAAGTTTGTAAATGTTAAAACGTTATATAATGCAATTTTATATGCATTATGACCCGGTGACCTTGACTATTGAATACATGTGCTGTATTGCAAAGTCCTGGTGGGAAGATGTATACATGTTTAATCAGATGTTATTCACGCAGGGAATCTTTGGTGCATGTATGGTTGCCACAGTTGGTGAACAATAACGAAACCGGCATGTTTATACTAGAATGCAAAATAAGCAGAGATGGATAATAGACCAACCTTTTATAAGTCCGTTTTTGGAAAACTTAAGCTTCTTACAAAATCGAAACTTTAAGGTCAATAACGTCAAACCGAAGCCTCAAACTAACCCAGAATTCTCTAAATGGGTTAGTTTAGTATTGTTAACGTATTTTTGTCCTCGGTCTTTTTCGACAAGGATGCACGCTCGTTTACCCTCCTTTTCAAAGCGTACGTAGTGGAAGTCTAGGACAAAAACCGTGTTTATGATGTGTTGTTGGAATTAGTGGAGAAACACAGGTGTGTGTACAATGTGGTGGTAAACATAACATAGAGGTTAAGCGATATTATGATTTTTTTTAAAAAAAAACAACGACAATAATGATAATGTTAAACGAAACGCTCAAAACCGTATAGTAAGATTTTCAAAATAATTATTTAGACAAATAATATTATTTTACAAATGGAGATACTGTTGACTAAAAATAAATAGTCGCTGCTGTTACTGATACTGGTTGTTTAAAATCTAATGCGAGGGTGGGCGTTAAGATGTATCTTTGTCACCCATTTATATTCGAATTTTTCCACAGACGAATCTAGAAGGGTCTTTTGTTCGATCATATTGATGACCAAAAACTAAATAATGATTTTCGTAATTTACGAGTTATCAAGCAGAATCAGAATTCTGCATGGAAACAGGAAAATATCATATATTTCATCAGGTCAAAATATCAGTAAATACAGAGACTAGTGAAGAATTAATATTTCCGTCGATAAAACAGCTGGCAGACATTTTGATATTAACCCTAGTTCGGAAAAACATGTCGCAGCAAATATAACCAAATCGGCGTTTTCGCTGAAGTATGAACAAAAATATAGTCATTATTTGTGAAGAGAGATAACTCTGTCCAGGATGCGTAATTTGGTTAGAGTTATCTCGCCGGTATTTTATAGTACTCTTTTTTTTTTTTTTTTTTTAAATGAATAACCTTTTAGACCCCTGCGTAACAAGACAAACAATCGGCGTTAGAAATAGTGTAATTTCAAAGAAATTCAAACAAAGTTATCTGCAGAGAATAACTCGATCGCAAGACAGGTCAATCGATGGCAAAGTCCTTGACAGCGGCAAGTGGAATAACTGTCAGAAATTTCATAAAATAATATTTATTTATTGAAGGTTTTTTCGGTGTTTATGTATGTATGTATGTATGTATGTATGTATGTATGTATGTATGTATGTATGTATGTATGTATGTATGAATGTATGAATGTATGTGTGTGTGTGTGTGTGTGTATATATGTATGTATGTATGTATGTATGTATGTATGTATGTATGTATGTATGTATGTATGTATGTATGTATGTATGTATGTATGTATGTATGTATGTATGTGTATAAACATTATCCTTATTCTTCTGAATCTGTCAGGCTTTCTGCTAAATCGTGATTTTGTCAGCGATAATACCTAAGACACGCTTTATCACAGACATGCACACTCCTGCCATTATTCACTCTCCCGAGGTTGATGGGGGTGGGTGAAACAATGTTTCAGAGGGCTCTGTATTTGTATGTGTTGTCCATATAATTAGATTAGATTTTTAAAATGTATGTTGTGCAGTCTATAGAATTAAGTTAGTTCAAATTGTATGTTGTGCTGTCCTTAGATCTAAGTCTATATATGAACCTTTCGAGCCTGCTATAATATCGTTTGGTAATCTAGATGTTCACGTGTGTGTGTGTGTGTGTGTGTGTGTGTGTGTGTGTGTGTGTGTGTGTGTAGATGTACCTTCCGAGCCTGCTAGATTGTCGTTTGGCAATCTTATTTTTCACATAAGTTTTTTTTCGTCCTAAGATCTAAGATTATATAAGTACCTTCCAAGCCTGCTAGAATATCATTTGGTAATCTAGGTCTTCGCCAGGTGGTTGTGCTGTGTAAATATATTTTTATTTAAATACATATTATGAAATAATTAATGCTATTTCTTCTGCAATTAAAAATTTACAAAAACTATCTAAATCCTCAAAAAAATTATTTCTCATTTTGAATCATTACAAGAGGGTAAATTCATAGATAGACATGCACTACCTTACGAATATAAGTTCATTAAGCTAACTCAACAGTCAATGTTTCTTTCGCTGGATGCAGTGAAAGAAACAGAAGTGGAGAAATTCGTATCTCTCTCACACGCGATCGAAACAATTAGATCAGAATTATTTCGCAAAGATGAAACAAAACAAAATTATCAATACATGTGTAAGACAACTGAAATATATTATGGCAAAAGACCATTTTATCATTTCTGCGATTACTGAAGTATGTGTGTGTGTTGTTGTTGTTGTTGTTGTTGCTTTAAAGTACCATATGGTTTTACAATCAATAACAATGACAATATTTCGTCTAAAAATAAAAATTGAAGACTGAGAAGGTATCAGCTGTTTGTCCATATATCACAATGCTAACGGTTTGTTGAAATGCATCTTTTCTTTGCCCTTCATCAGCATGCGTGTCTCGCAGTCATATATAGCAATAGGTCTCAGGTGTTAGATTGTAAATTTTTTTAAGAACCAGAATCGGGTACATTTCTACGTTTAATTGCATGAGAGAAATTTCTACTGGAACTAAACAGAGGGAAGAGATACCCAGTCACAACATTTTCAGCAAAGTTTTTTTAAAAAATAATTTAAAAGTCATACATATAAATTATGATTTAGATACGAATTGACACGATCTTTTATGTTGCTTAGCGACTTAGCTTTTGCTAAGCCAAACATAAACTACAATGATTAAAGGCATACAACCTAAGTTTTTCGACTTTTTTGTTCTTGCAAATGCATGATATTATGAAAAGTATAGTAGAAATAATGAGTAATTACAGGTAATTCAGTTTCAAAAAATGTACATCTGTAAGTTTAATCAATGAAATTATAACGATTTTCTGTACGGATTGCTAATTAATTATGCAGAAACGGAATTTACCGATATTCTCCGAAGTCGCAGTGTCAAGTGACGCGCGTCAACAAATAATGGAAGTCGAGGTAAGCCTGTGATTCTCTTTTGATGTAATTATTGCCTTATCCTTCGTCTTTCCTTCTCCTTAGTTCTTTATAGTCACCCACAATATATGTATTGCTTATAGATTTCTCATTATATATGATAAATTACAAGAAGTGGGCAAAAAAGTCAATATGATGAAAAATCCTGACAATAAGGGGTTCCTAAGGGGCCATTCTTGAAAGTGTTTACTTCTCGTGTTTGTGTGATTCTGTTACGTTGTAAGATAAACCAACTAAAAATATGATAACTTGTATCATTGTAATCAGAACCGCTATTAAAAGGTCTCGCTAAAGTCGCTTCTTTGGCTCAGAATAAAGTTGATCTTCTTGGGCAGTTGCATTACCACATTACGTTCACGTATCCGATAGTCGATGTGATTTGCGCATTTATTTGTATATTTACACGTTTGCTTCATTGCATAACACAAAAATTAATATTTTCCCACATAATATTTAATGGATTTATTTTATTTGGAATTTTTTTTACTGACAATTTTTAAAAAATTTCTGCAGGACTTCGACCTGGTTGTTTTAGATGAAGTCGTGCTCCTTGTTGCACAGAGGTATATTCAAGATGTCCTGGCAGCAGAAGAAGATAATGATTACAACCAGGGGAAAAGGCATACTGCTAATAGGCAGTTTATTTCATGGACTTAACGGATACCTAAGTACTGGCAACAGACATGTCATTCCAAGCTGTTGTGTATGGGGTATAATGGATAAATAATTTTGGCCAGTACCATGGCTTTACACAAGGAAGACTTGGATGATCTATCCAAATATATGATGTGTGAATAATATAATTTATGTTGATTTTCTGTTGTATAAAACATTTCTTTTGTAGTATGCAATTTTTATTTTGCATGAACAAGTTTTGTTAAACATTTTTTAGCTACCTACCCACTAAAGAATGATTATATGTATGGCTATGTTTTGAAAGCAACTGTGAGGAGACTATTTATTAAAAACATAGGATGAATTGAAGTTGACTTGCATTGTCTTGGGATGCAAAGAATAGAATAAACAAAAGTACACTGGTGAACATGATTTTAATCGTGCATATACAGTAACACATTAAGTTAAATGATAAATAATGCATATTCATATTGAGTTGAGAAAGCAAAACTTGTTGCAGTGTTTCATGAATACAGATTGGTTTGCAAATATCAACAGAACTACAAACACTAGGATACTATTCTATCCAGACACTGCTCATTAATTACAATATCATGTAATACAAAATAGCTCTGGAAACAGAATAAGGTTTTTAAGACTAAAATACTAGTTCATCTAAAGCAACCTTGAATGCTTATATCACATATGTGGATCATCAGCCATCTTATTACAACTAAATCAAATATACTCAACACCATTTAAAAGCATCAAATTTTCAGTTTTTTAAAATGTGTTCATTTACCATAGAAATAATTATACCCTTTATATTAATACCCAGATGAATGTACACAACTGCATACACTGTAAAACTAACTATTATATATTATGAAATGTACAAAACTTATATACGTACAAATGTGCACATAAAGGTATAACTTTAATTCAAGAGTACATGTACATTCAGGCATAAAAAACTGAAGGATATCATCTAAGAATAATTATGGCATATATAGAGATTTTCCATGTTATTTAGGTTGGGTGGGGTGCTCCCAATATTATTTAAATTATTACAAAAGACCCCTTTGGCATGTTTTTGTGAGGAATTGAAGTAGTGATAGACAGATGCAATGCTCAGAGCCCCCAGTCAGTGGTGCCAACAGTTAAATTAATGAATACACAAAATGTGAAAGTCAAATAAACAACAATTTAATCTCATTAAATAACAGTCATCTCTCAAATGAAATTCAAATTAAAACCCTATCACTCGTCTTTAACTCGACCAAGTTATGACCTATTTTATCATCTGACTTAGTGTAATAGATTTTCCTCTTGTCCTGTGTTCCTACTCGTCTGTATGATCTTTCTCTGGACTGGTAGTCCAATTCCATTCAGTATATCACACTTCTGCCTCCATTCTTCCTTTTTCTTTGTCTCCCAGAGACTTTTATATGAGAAACTAGTGTACCATTACTATAAATGATTACAGACATCCTATTCAAAAATACTAGACAGTTCTATAGAAATTACATTGATGTTTTAGTATCCTGTGCTTGGTTTCTATGCTTTTGACTCAAGTGATTACCAATTACTCAATGCCAAACTTTAGTACATCACCTAAACAAACTACTGCAGAGAAACAAATATTGAAATTAATCCCACCCCCATGTATGTTTCCTATTGCATTTCTTTTAAAATTAGGGTAGCTAGGTACTCATTCACACACACACACACACACACACACACACACACATATATATATATATATATATATATATATATATATATATATATATATATATATATATATATATATATATATATATATATATATACTGAATAGTATATATAATGTACTAAGTACAATGCAAAACTGGCTCAGATATACATATCAAATTCAGGAATGCAGGGGTCATGGTACCAGGCGAGGAGACTTTGACCTCTTGATTTTTTAGACGTAAAATGACTGGTTGTACTTTATACCTTCCTCGATGTACCCATTAAGTTCTGGCAGTGTTGTAATCCAAGGCTGCATGTATTTATGCAATGTTGATACCAATTAGCCTATGCAGACAAACAAACTCTTACACATTCACAGGGGTGTTTTAATTGCTAACTGACCTTTAACCCTGTTTGCAGCAATATATCACTGCTGAGTTCATGAAATTGGGCCTACTGTACAGTGATGAAAATATACCAAATTCTGTTTCAAAATTGTAACAGTGTGTGTGATTTGGATTTTTAAGATACCTTTTCAGTCATATTGCTACGATGTTTGCAGTGTGGCAGTTTATAGTGATATTTAGCACTGAGGCATCATGACACAGACATGTAGCACGACATCCCACCCAGTTACATTATCCTGACAGTAAGACGACCAGTCCATACACTAACCTCTTAATGCTGAGCACCAAATGAGGCAGCTGTTAATACCATTTTTATGTCTTTGGTATGACCTTGCCAGGGATCAAGGCCTCCAAAACCTATTGCATCTGAGGTGGATGCTCCTACCACTAGGCCACTGGAACGGTCAACACCAGTATGTAAATAGTAATTTGTTGTTAACAAATATAATCAGTATCATTTTTAATTGATTTCTTCTTTTATAACAAAAAAACCCCAGAAGTTAACAGCATTTTTTTCTTTATAAAATTAGCTTGAAACTGTATGTGAACCGGTAATAGCAGACATCGCTGCACCTGTGATAAACCACTTCATTACATTGTATTCTTAAAAAATTGGGCAAATAAATTCAGGAAAATATATAATTTAATTAAAACAAAGTCTAATTATTTTGTGTTAGAAAATTTAGCCTAAATATTTAATAATGAAACAAGAAATATGGGACAATACTATGCTGTGGAATTCGAAACAATGTTGTTAAGCTCAATGCTGTTTTCTGATTTAATTCATTTTCATGAAAATACATACATACATACATACATACATACATACATACATACATACATACATACATACATACATACATACATACATACATACATACATACATGGATTGAAGTCATTTGCTCCAATGTACATTTTTTCTTCTTCAAAGTATCCTAGAAATCTTTCTGACTGCAATTTTACACAAAACATGTAGAAAATAAAATTATTAAAAGGTACTTTATTATGCAATAATACCGACTTGCAATTACACGATTTTAATCTTGTTACTCCTATAAGATTAAATGAATTACAATGAATAGTTTCTGCTGTTCTTTTTTTTAATACATCATATGGCCAAAATACACTGCATTTACTTCAATCTAAACATACATATAAGATAAGTATAAATGCAATGGGTATGAAAAGTTTGAAAAGGTCCTACATCTTGTGGTTCAAATGCATGTTTTTTTAAAAGCATTAAGAACATAATCAACAGTGGTCTGAAGATAAATTGAATCTTTGAAATCAAACAGATGCTGGACTTTGGCTCATAGTAGACACTTCAAGAAAGTCAAAGTCTATATGGGTCCATGGTAGGGATCATTTGTTATCATACAATCACTAGTATAGTCTCTCCATAACAATTTGATATCAATAGGTGTTACCTGACTAAAAGGCCTAAACCATTTTAACTTAAAATGAGATTTCTGTTTTGTAACAATCTGTTCTGTAGGTGGTGGTGGTGATATTGGAGCAAGTACATCAGATATTCACCTATGATCATTTATGACCAAAACAACTGGCTGGTTCATTCAAACTTTATCATCTAACCTCATTTTCAATATCAGCTTTCTTTGGGTTTGCAGACCATCTCTCACTTTTTTGTTGAATGACCTTTGATATCTGACAAGAAAATGCAAACATTTCACTGACAATGTCATTTTATATTTTTTTTAATTCTCAAAAGTCCAAATAAAAACTGCATTCAATTACATGTAACAAATCATTTTGCTAAAGATGAAAATGTAAATATAGCAAACCTGTATCTAACCCATATATCATAAAAATGTTTAGATTATTTACAGAATTTTCTAATTACATTACACTAATTCTAACCAAAAATGGTTTATGAAATTTATTTTAAAAAATTTCTTCTGTAAAAGATTAAATTGTACCACAAACAGACGGTTTATCAACTTTCACGTAAAGCATTAATATTTTAACGTAAATGAATTATTATGTTAACAAACAAGAATAAAGTTTATTACCTTATTTTTCCATCTGTGTTTACAATCACATCTCTGTCAATATGATTGTTATGATCAAGAGTTGCCAACAGATTCCTAGCTCTGAAAGCTGGTGGCTTATATGAATATTCTTTGGAGGCATACAATACAATCAAACATCTGGAAATTCTACAGTTCTGCTGTACTTCTGAAACAAAGTAAAATGACTAAATAAATAAATTGATTCAGATGCAAAGAACTATTTCAAAATTATAAATCCCAGTTAATCTGTTTTGATGAAAATGCCAGTGTACAGTAGCTTTATACAGGCAGAGAATAATCAATTCATTCCACCCCTGCAAATTTGTTTCCTTGTCACCTGAAATGGGGGTAGGGTATGCATTTGTGGGCTAATTTTGAATACATTGAAATACATCTGCTTCCAAGAATTGTTTGCTTAGATATATGCCTAGGTGTGCTAGAAACATCATTCGGCATCTGGATAAGGGTAAAAGTTGGAGTTTTTTCTTCTTCTGACCCATCATTTTCCTCCTGGCTACTTTTTACTTCCAATCCCCAATTTATCCTACTTCTGAAAATGTTTATCTGTCTGTGTATAGCTCAGACCGATATGAATTAGACTGCAAGCAAAAAAATAAAAATTCAGGAAACAAAATCTGATTCCAACAATGGGCATGTGCACAAAAATCGGGTAAAGCTTGACCCCTCCCTCCCTGTACACATGCATACTTTATTTTTTTACACACACCCCATCTGCGTACATGCAATTGCCCTCCCCATTCTGTAGAACAGTCTATATTTAATCCACACAGAAAAGATCAAGGATTAATAATATTATGTATTTAATATAACAGATAGTCCACCAATGTTGAATGTCTGGCTGCATCAAATAAATAAGCTGTGTAACTTTAAAAAGTTTGTTGATTGTCCACTAAAACTCAAACACCAACTGAACCCAGTCAAGCAGGTTACATATTAGACAAATTACTATCGAGGTATATGTGTAAATACATAATAAGCAGACCTCCCACCCCCATACACAAGCATATGCATTTGGGTAAACCCCCCCCCCCACCCCTTGCCTCTCCAAGTGTACTAAACGAACAAACCATAACTATGGCCTTAGTGTGGTTTGTATTTATAATACAATGTATTCATATTCTTACAATGATAACCAGTATATCTTCATTTTTTCAATTACGCATCAATACTATATTTAAGATATATTGTAATTACACATTTTTAACTTGTATGTTCATACACTGCAAAGAAAGCTTTTGTGGGAGCAATTTTCTGGTTTATACACAAATGCCATCCACAAATACCAATACAATACTATACATGTATATATATATGGTTGCTTTTTTAGTATACTTAACACGAATATTCTCCTTTTTTGTATGTATCACAATTATTTTTGGTAGTATATTTTCTCAAACTTTTAGACTTTTCCATCATAACACTTTCCTTCTCCTTAAGTTTTTTAACTTCAGACAAGACTGAATACCTTAAAATAAAATTTTGAAATGTGTAAATACTAATGTTGAACTTGGAAATCTTTAGTTTTGTATCAAAAGAAAGCATTATCATTTATCTTGGTTATTATAATGGGAATGATAATGCCTCAAGAAATAATAATAATAATAATAATAATAATAATAATAATAACAATAATAATAATAATAATAATAATAATAATAATTTATTTAAAGGGGTGACTAATTTAGTCAAAGACTATTCTCACTTGAGACTAACTAAAATACAAACAGCATGATGAGGAACATATCAATAACAAAAATGACATGTGCCAACAATTTACAACAAAAATATTATTCTAAATAAAACAAATCATATTTTAACAAAATGTACAATCTTTTCCAACTGCAAAATATTAAACTAGTATAGAATGATACATTTCCAGGTGCATCTACCAAAATATTTGTAAACTAGTAAATATACATAAAATTTAATAAAATGTAGTAATACTTACATAGATGCCATATCTGATTCTGATGTGGTTATATCAGAGACAGCAGGAATTTGTATCCTATGAATTGTTGGCCCAGGTGTGGAAGTTGTGGCCATGTCTTCTTTGACAATCCTCTGTTTCTGAAGTTTTCCTTGCACTGGCATTACATTCATAACTAATATAGCAAGGGAAAATAAATATTTCATTAGACACAAAAATTTATATATATATTTTACAAATAATAGTGAATGAATGAATGTTAAATTAAAGTGAACCGGCCCCGGTGGGTCATTATTCACTGTTTTATCTTTCAAAAAAAAGTTATTTAATTTTTCCTGTGGGGTAAGGAATGATGCCACATCCCCACGGGCATTAATGCACACATAGTGTGCTATTTAATTTGGTCATGCACAAAATATACTTAACTGCATTACTTTTATTTACAGCCATCACTATTTACATTATAAATAATTTGTATTAAAAAAAAAAAAGTAATGTCTGCTTGCCCCTAAATAGTCTTATGGTTGCATGCGAAAATGAAGATGATCATTAATACCCCTTCGGTAGCCTCAATAAACAGCTGCTGTATGTCATGTACATGCTGATTTCAGCGATATTGTTGCAGGGCTGTGGCATTTTATTTCAAGCTAAATGGAATAATGCCAGTTTATATAAAATATGTTATTTTAAGAGGTTTGATAAAGAGTTAACAATACAAAAATAAAACAGCGGTATAAAAACTTGACTGTTCATTGCAAAATTGAGACTCACTGAGTCACCAGTATCCAGCAAGAATTTGGCAACCTCTGGATTATTTTCTAGGCTCAAAGTGGACTTCTTTTTATTCCATCGTTCATGCTGGTCACCAATACATATGCGTGTGCTGACATAATTTGCCCAAACAGCTTTTTTTCCCTCCTCCTTTCAGAATCTAAGTGTTGGTTTCGATCTAGTTGCGAACACGCCATTATTTTTGTAAACACGTGTTTGCGCATGGCTAAAATTCTTAATCTTCGGGAGAGGTCAACACAGAGGTTACATGAATATAGACGTGGCAAATAGCGAATTTTTGTCTGCAGACAATAATTGAAAATCGCGTATTTTATCACAAAATTTACCGATACTAGCCTGATTTCGGCCTCAGTAACAGCCTGAATCGTAATTTTTCAACTAAATAAGTAATCACGAACTGAAAAAAGAACAAAATAATTTCATTCGTTTTAACTTAGGTTGTATGCCTTTAACATGATACACAAATCACAGCTAATTATTTTTCTGAATACAATACACATTAACCTCCACCCACTTTAGTCCAATGCGCGTTGTGGACGCCAAAAACATAGATATAAGTGTCGATGTTATCATCAATTGTAGATAATATATACGAAGTTAAATTACGTCTCCCTTGACGTCACTCTTTAAGATGTGAATTCGTCCGGTTATGTACGTTATGGGCAATGGCTAATCATTCAAGTTATCAAAACAACAACTTGATCCGGATACTTGTTTTCCACTTCGAGAATAATGTGATCTCCTTCTGCTATGAAACGGAGGATTGCTTCGGAAATGGACTACAAATGAGCGCGAGCAAACATAATGATTCCTACAGTAAGATTTCTTTACATTTAGATTATTAAAAACATGCACTTTACAGTTCGCTGGTTAGGATGATGCACGTGAGCAATTAGAAAGCAAAAGCTTTTGCGGGTTAGCCCTTTGGTCTTCCTTTCGTGGTTTCGTATTATATACATCTCATTTATTTACGCCACATCCCACCCTGCAATAGTAACAGATCTGCACCTGGATATTACACTGATTTTATGTTTTTATTATCTACCCTTAACAGTTAATAGATAATAAACGGAGAATTCTTTATGATGCTGTTATTATTATTCTACCTTAATTCCACCCACCTGATCAAACTTACATTGCATCTGAAGTCAAGCTGTTGAAACTAATATTTTCATTTATGTCTATAGCATTCTCAATTGGTCAGTATATAACGCATTTTGGCTTCACATAATTTCAAAAACTATCTACCTGTGACATTTCATTTTGTATATATATTTCCTAGACCTAGACAAACTCAAGACCACAAACGTGACTCGTTTTGGATCTGTGTCAAGGGTTATTGTGTTGTTTTTAAATGGCTATACATGGAGGCCAGTATTAATGGTGGAGGAAGAACCACCGACCCACGAGAAGCTACTGGCAAATTTCTCACATACCCACATTGGCTGAATCTGAGACTCGAACCCAAGCAGACAGAGGTGAGATGGCAGTGATCTATAACACAGAGCGCTTTAGACCACTCGGCCACTCGGGGGCCCGGGTTACAGTGTATTGTTGTAGTCAGACTGTAGCTATGGGCATTTAATGTTGTTGTCTTTCTCAGGAATTACGTTTCTCGTCTAATCTTCTCTATATAAAAATAAACATATGCAGTGTTGATGTGCCTCTATACATAGTTTTTCCACATAATAATAATAATAATAATAATAATAATAATAATGAGGACTTTGTATAGCGCCTAATCTTACGAAGCTCTAAGCGCTTTACACCATCTTTAATGATATGACTACACTACAGAACAACAAATGACAAAAACAATGAAATTGGAAAACATAAAAACATGCTGAAACATATAAGATACAAAATATGATTAGGTCGCTAAGTTTGTCCCTGCAGTCGAAACAGGTGAGTCTTAAGAGCACTCTTAAAAGGGACCACTGTGTCTTTGTGTCTAATTTCAATGGGCAATTCGTTCCACGTCGCCGGACCCTGTAGTGAGAACGAACGTTGTCCATATGACATACATATGTATTTGCAACTGTTCCCTTGTTAACAATCACAGCCTAGGCTAGGGGTGGGTGTTTTTCTAAAAAGATTGGTTCTATGTGGTAGCACATTTCTAAGACACATAATGATATGTGGGGATGAGATATTGTCTTACTTAATCATTGGTGTTCAAACAGCATGCAAATATCACGTCGCTCTCCCAACATCAAAAACACATACGTGCACACGCGCTCAGGGTCCATAGTCAGTAAAATGTTGTTTTTTTTTTTGCTGACAAATACGATATATCCAATACCACAGAAAATACTAGATGTGATGAAACTAGCAGCTAACAACTTCTTAAACATCACGCCCCGCCACCATTCTAAACACACACACACACACACACACACACACACACACACACACACACACCTGTATCCGCCATATTGTGATATTGACTAAACCACCACAAACGCTTATATGTGGCAAACGATATTGTCAACAAAAATAATAATTTGCTGATGATTAAAATATATGCAGTGCTACTGAACAAATACTAGATTTGATGTCACAAGCAGCAAAAAAAACTTCTATGATATTTTACCTACCTTTCTATTACCTTTATTTATTTATTTATTTATTTATTTATTTATTTATTTATTTATTTATTGTTTTAGGATCAGACTAGAATTGTGATATTTAAAATAAACATTCCAATCTAGTGAGACACATTTTTTGTTTGTCATATTTGGATTTTAAATCTGGATTTTCAACAAATAAAGACATTGGAACCTTGTTTGTTAATTTATGCCTGAACCACGTTTATTCATCCGTGATTTTATCCGACTGTTGTCGTCCCTTAATAATAAATTAAAACCGCTTAGAGTTCAGTTAACCTTCCTGTAATTCTCCAAAAGTTGCAATTATAATTTGGAATCACACACTCAGAAGCATGCAATGCGCATATAACATAACATATCATTCGAAAACAAAATTCAGGTATGTGGATATTACACTTCACTAAGATATTGTGCTAGTAACGAGTTTGGCAACCACTTGTATCAACGACGAACGACGATGCCGTTGAGTAGTATAGTGTAACAGATTAGAAACAATGGGTTGGGGTGGACATCCCATGTTAAATAGTGTCGAAATACTATAGAGACATATCCGGAAATTAGATAGGAACGGCACTTCGGTGTCAATGTTAACTCTGTCGCGCCATATTTTGGGTTTATATGGTTACGATGGGGAATCCTATGTTAAGAATTTTCCCATTTCTTAATGCGATCACAAAAAGATTACTGTATGTTAAAGACAGTGCGTTTACAACAAAAGAAAACATTAGACTGAGTTTTCGTTCATTTGGAGTGACAAATGTAGCATCATGTTAGCCAGTCGCATTTTTGCAAAGATTAAGTGACCTAAATTCAGGTCAAATTTTCATGAATCGGTTTTCAAAGATACACAGTTAATAAATCAAAATACAGTAGTAACTTGATAAACATCCTTTGGATAAAAAGTCTATCAGTTAACTGGATACAGTTTGTCGTGGAATTGGTGTTTTCTGAATTTTCTTCTACTAAAGAAGGAGATTTGTATTGACATTTAGCGTGAGATTTCTGGTAATGTTGAAACGTTTTATTCACACAGTATTTTTCCCCAGTTTACTTAAAGTGACAAATGTTGCAAATACGATGCCACATTTTGGACACAGACAGACTTTCTCTCTCTCTCTCTCTCTCTCTCTCTCTCTCTCTCTCTCTCTCTCTCTCTCTCTCTCTCTCTCTCATGTATTCGATCGTCGCACGCTCCACTTTGTAATAAGAGTATTGGACTGGTCAACTTTTATCCTAAGTTAATGTATTTAGGAAGCTAAAGTGAATTTTTTAGATTAGTGTCAAAATTGAATAATTAATATTTGACATGAGACTGGTTTTCTGTATCTTGCTTTTCGTTTACTTTTTCTTCTTCTTCTTCTTCTTCTTCTTCTTTTTCTTCTTCTATATATATATATATATATATATATATATATATATATATATATATATATATATATATATATATATATATATATATATGTGTGTGTGTGTGTGTGTGTGTGTGTGTGTGTGTGTGTTGAGTGCAATTACTAATATAATCGACTTAGTATCTTATATTATACATTGCAATCAATCCATTTATATGTCAGGCGATAGAGACCGAATATGTTTAATCATATTATTATGTTACATTTCCTGCAAGAGAGCAGTATCATGTGCAACCTACAAATAACTCTTGATATCCCCTTATGACGTTACTTATAATCTAAATAACTCCTGATTTACCAGCATTTCGTCACATATTATCTAAATAACTCCTGATTTCCCATCATGACGTCACATATGATCTAACTCCTCATTTCCCATCGAGACGACACATATTATTTAGATAACTCCTGATTTCCCACTTTGGCGTCATATATTATCTAAATAACTACTGATTTCCCCACATGACGACACATATTATCTAAATAACTCATGATTTTCATTCAGGACCTCACATAGTATCTAAATAACTCCTCATTTTCCATCATGACATCATATACGATCTAATTAACATATTATTTCCCATCATGACGTCACATATTATCTAATTAACTCCTGATTTCCCATCATGACATCACATATCATCCAAATAACTCATGATTTTCATTTCGGACATCGCATAGTATCTAAATAACTCCTTTTTTTCCATCATGACGTCATATACGATCTAATTAACATATTATTTCCCATCATGACATCACATATTATCTAAATAACTACTGATTTCCCATCATGACATCACATATCATCTAAATAACTCATGATTTTCATTTCGGACGTCACATAGTATCTAAATAACTCCTTTTTTTCCATCATGACGTCATATACGATCTAATTAACATATTATTTCCCATCATGACATCACATATTATCTAAATAACTCATGATTTCCCATCATGACATCATATATTATCTAAATAACTCATGATTTCCCATCATGATATCACATATTATCTAATAACTCATGATTTCCCATCATGACATCACATATTATCTAAAGAACTCCTAATTTCCCATCATGACGACACATATGTAATGATGAAATATTGGACGCTCCTAAGGTAATCACCAGTTGGTATCAAAGACCGATTTGGGTAAAGTTCCGATATTTGATTATTTTGCTATTTCCTACAATTATGAGGTGGCTTCATTGTTTTAAGGCTGATGTCACGAATTTATGGAAGATAACACACGTCCTAGATTATCGTTTGTCTGCGATTGCTGAGTGGGACAACTGGTAAAGAAGAGTACAAACGCCTATTGCGGGAGCTATTTTGTATTTCCAATTATTAGTTAGCTCATATAGCATGAGACACGCTTTATCACTGGGATTCCACCCTAAATTGCTCAAACTTCAACAGACATGCACACACTCCCGCCTTTTTTCACTCTCCCGAGGTTGATGTGGGGTGGGTGAAACAATGTTTCAGAGGGCTCTGTATTCGTATGTATTGTCCATATAATTAGATTAGATTTTAAAATGTATTTTGTGCAGTCTCTATATTTAAGTTAGTTCAAATTGTATGCTGTGCTGTCCTTCGATTTAAGACTATATATGTACCTTTAGAGCCTGCTATAATATCGTTTGGTAATCTAGGGGTTCACATGTGTGTGTGTGTGTGTGTGTGTGTGTGTGTGTGTGTGTGTGTGTGTGAATAGATGTACCTTCCGAACCTGCTAGATTGTCGTTTGGCAATCTAGGGTTTCACATAAGTTTTTTCCGTCCTTAGATTTTAGATTATATATGTACCTTGCAAGCCTGCTAGAATATCGTTTGGTAATCTAGGTCTTCGCCAGGTGGTTGTGCTGTGTAAATATATTTTTATTTAAATACATATTATGAAATAATTAATGCTATTATTTCTGCAATTAAAAATTTACAAACCAACGGCATAAAAATATCTGAATTAAATCCTCAAAAAAATTATTTCTCATTTTGAATCATTACAAGAGGGTAAATTCATAGATAGACATGCACTACCTTACGAATATAAGTTCATTAAGCTAATTCAACAGTCAATGTTTCTTTCGCTGGATGCAGTGAAAGAAACAGAAGTGGAGAAATTCGTATCTCTCTCACACGGGATCGAAAAAATTAGATCAGAATTATTTCCCGAAGATGAAACAAAACAAAATTATCAATACATGTGTAAGACAACTGAAATATATTATGCCAAAAGACCATTTTATCATTTCTGCGATTACTGAAGTGTGTGTGTGTGTGTGTTGTTGTTGTTGTTGTTGTTGTTGCTTTAAAGTACCATATGGTTTTACAATCAACAACAATGACAATATTTCGTCTTAAAATGAAAATTGAAGGCTGAGAAGGTATCAGTTGTTTGTCCATATGTCACAATACTAACGGCTTGTTGAAATACATCTTTTCTTTGCATTCATCAGCATGCGTGTCACGCAGTCATATATAGCAATGTTAGATTGTAATTTTTTTTAAAAACCAGAATCGGGTACACTTTTACGTTTAATTGCATGAGAGAAATTTCTACTAGAACTAAACAGAGGCAAGAGATACCCAGTCACATCATTTTCAGCAAAGTTTAAAAATAATAATAATTTAAAAGTCATAAATATAAAATATGATCTAGATACGAATTGACACGATCTTTTATGTTGCCTAGCGACATAGCTTTTCTTAAGCCAAACATAAACTACGACTCTTAACATGATGCACAAATCACAGCTAATTTTTTTCTGAATACAATACACATTAACCTCCACCTACTTTAGTCCTACAATGGAAGACGCGTTGTGGACGCCAAAAACATAAATATAAGTGTCGATATCATCAAGTCATCAATTGTAGGACTATGACGCGTATTTTTAATCGAAAATACTTCAATAATCGCAGAAATTATACAATGGTCAAAACATAATTCATATTTTTGTGTTTGTGGGTGTATTTTAAATAACTGTTATATCACCACTTCCTTGGTTTTTTGGAATAGAAGATAAAAATGTTATTTCACCACTTCCTTGGCTATTTGGAACAGAAAATGTCCATATTATTGATGTTTTCTGTTTTGTATTATGCTTTAATTTCTAAAATAAATTGCCTAAGCTCTCCGGATAAATTTGGTAGTATATTCATAATGTAACAAGGATTTTCTTACTGTAACGAGACAAACACGTGAACAATAATCTTCGTTACGTATAACCTAGTTTCTCTCAAACGTATGTTCTGATTTTTAATATTACTGAGCTTTGTTACACCATCTAGTGTTTTAGTTTTGGTGTTACGAGATTCCGCCTATTGTGTCTATATACGGGACAAATTTAGATGCAATAGTGGTGTTTTATGAAGCGGTGTTGTGTGAAGACGTCCTTGTACGAAGCGGCATAACCATCCAGCCGGAGCATTCTTAGTTCGTGGAAAGGGCCAGTCCGGTAAATCTATATAAAAAAAAATCTTTAAGAAAATAAAAACTAGGTATTTCTTCGGACAGATTATTTGCGCTATGTCAATTGTTCAATGTTCACGGAAGTCTTGGAATCAGGACCTTAAGAGAATGCGATCTTTGCCGAAGATATCTCTTCTGTTTTATGCTCTGTTCGTCTAAGCTGTCGAGTTACGACCCGCGACCCCGATATAGTCGATGACTCAGCGAGTCAGCTGGCGACTAAGAATAACGACTCATTTAGCGACCCAGATGGACGACCCAGTCGATGACTCAGCGATCTATAGACGGACTCAGCGACCCAGTAAGCGAACAAGTCGGTGACTCAAGAGAAAGATCCAGTCGACAACTAATCGACGACCCAGCCGACGAACGAGTCTGCGACAAGACGCCGCGAATACGATGTTATTCAGCTGGGCTAAAAATCTAGCATACGTTTCAGTGCCAGACGATAGGCAAACACAGCTTGGTATCACTCCAAATATAAAGACCTATCCTAAAGAACCCGAGATAACGAGTCTCGTGATAGTGTAGCCGAGTGAGTTCTGCTGAAAATTCGGTGAAAGCGGTGGCAGAGATTCGCACCAGGACCAGACTGAGCTATAACAGAGCTTGCATGGGATATACGGCGGCTTGCAAATTTAGCTTACTCAGAAGTGAGTTATCTTTTTTGTCGACACGTTCGCAAAGGAAGAATTCATTGATGCCCAGGATGATTCTGAGATGCACTTAAAAGTAAAACAGGCAAGACACTCTACGATTAAAGATACAGTGCAGATGGCTGTCGAGTTAGAGGCGTTTGTTAGAGTTGATCAACAACGACAAGGATGTAAAATACATGTCCTTGGAATGTCAACAAAGGAAGAAGGGCATGGCCCAATGATCATACAATTGACGAGCAGATGAAGCTGATGAGATTGGTCGCTGAATTTATGGATGAAGTACGGAGTACCAAGCAAGCAATCGCGACCTGTCCCAGAGCTATTCAAAAACAGAAACCTTGATAGAATTGCTTCTACGCTGTGGGCAGCGGGGTCATTACAAGAGAAATTGCCCTGCTACTACCTCATGCAACAATATTTCCCAACCGACACAATGGTCGGCGGGTTGCATTGACATATAACAAGGAGAAGAAAAAAAACCAGCAAAGACGAAAACCGAATAAATCAACTTATCGACATGGAAACCGATCGATGGATGCTGACGTTTAGTTCTATGTAGCAGACATCATTGTAGGGACTGGTGTCGATCCTGATTGATACGGGTACTAAAGTAACAATCCTATCAAGAGAAGTCTATCGGAGCAAAGACCAATTATGATTCCTCCTATAAAGAAGGTCAGTCTCGCAGAAGGTAGGCCTCTGACAGGAAAGGGAGGGCGTGATCGGTGACTATCAAAGGAATAGGAACTAGATCTTTCGTCGACCGGAATAGAGGTGATCAGGGATTGTTCAAGACACCCGAAAATGTTAGAATCACGACCTTGCGAGAATATACATTTTAGCAAAAGATCTCTCTTCTCATTGTTTCGACAGGTTAGTCTCTTTGTCGATCTTGAGCGAGTTATGACCCGCGATCCCAACATGGTCGATGACTCAGTCGACGACTAGAACAAAGACCTATTCAGCGGCACAGAAGAATAACTCGCTCGACGACGCAGCGATGCAGAAGGACAATCCACTCGACGATTCAGCGAGCCAGTCGGCGACAAGAATCCAAAATTAAGACGATATCCAGCTGGAGTAGAAATCTGTGGCAGTCTTCAGACATCGTGGGGTATCACACTTAATATAAAGACCTGTCCTACAGAACCAGAAATAGCGAGACTCGGGGTTGCCTAGCCGAGAGAGTTCCGTTAAAGTAACATGTACTTATGAACTTAAAATTGTAATTGACTTAAAAGTAAAAAAAAGAAAAGAAAAACACGTGAAAGGAAGAAATATTTAATGAAAGGTTGTCCGAACATTAAATACAATTTGATAATGCGTTTTTTTATTGACTATTAGGAAATATATAGTAAAAATGTTAATCACTTTAAAATGCACGTTGATATTAATGTATAAGACTGTCAGGATTTAATGTCTAGTTATAGCTGTGTTCCTATTCAGTAAACCGAAGACGGTAATTATTCAATATTTCTAATGTTTCGGGTTTACTGAATAAAAACACAGTATATAGGAGTAACGGTTCTACACACATTTATTATTGTGTGGTCCACTCAATAACAGTACATGTTAAATATAATGCTAACATCCTTTCATTTTGCAGATTGATGAAACCATAACTCGGGGTTTTCTGTTTGTTTCGAATATGCTGAATAGCACTAACATGTTAGCGATTCTAGAATGACTTCCTGAAAGCATCTTTTCACCACATCATGGAGCTATTGTAGTGGTTTTTTACGGATTATTTGGTAATAGTCTCCTTTGTGAGTCTTTCCGTCCAAATATCAATAATGCTTTGGAACTTTTGATATGTTATATTACCGCTTACTGGAGTATATTGGAATAAAGGACTCGCCGGTAGGACTTGGTCCAATTGGTAGTTTTTCAATTTGTACCGCTATACCAGAATAAACACAGAACTGCCAAATATGTCAGAAATTGCGTGTTGTCAAAAGTTTAGCAGTGGTGGCAGTTAATTGGTTTTTATTTCTTCGTAAATCACATCAATTTGTGTAATATAAACGTAATAAATAAACAGCAGAGACTGTGAACAGACTTTTTGCTGAAGCGTCATGTTTGAAGAGACAAAACCTTCCTTTGAAAATGAACAATACAAGGTCATTAACACCAAACTGAAGCTTGTAAACTGACAAAGGTTTTCTCTAACTGGGTTAGTTTATTTATATTATTGATTCTATTGTCGTTATGGTTTTCAAAATTTGTAATTATGTTCTGTTTACCACCTGGACGCTTTATTGAGATCGCACTATTTCTGCAGCTGTAATGTGTGAGTAATTAAATCATTATTATATATCAATAATATAACACCAGCTATGGAATCTTATACAGCTAGACCGGTACGAGAGAGACTAGAGGCAAGCAAAAAATAGCTTCAAGTGATTAGTTCTGTCAAGCGAAAATTACAAGAACGTCACGAGTCTCGGGTGAAATTTGCTTAAGGTTCGAACAATTATTTAAACCTTTTACAAAGGTTACAAATGTTACTGAAAGGGTTGCAAAGACTACCATAGGTCTTCTTCCTACATGAGAACAAACCGCTAAAACAACTTGAAAAATAGCAGAATGAAGGATTCAGCGAGATATTTCAGCTGAAATAGCTGCTGCGCAACCTTTTTTGAAAGAGTCAAGGAAGAAATAAAAGAGGGTATAAACAAAACTCGTGCTGAAATAGGTGCCACTATAAGTAATTAACACGAAATATATATGCCAACCGACGTTTTGCATGGAGTTTCGCTCGCTTTTGCGTAGCATCACACGATCGATCACATACATCAGTCTCGACAACACCAACAATATCTGAATTTGGTAACATAATTTTTTCTGTGTACCAAAAGACTCCAAAAATGAAACCCAGTCTTGTGTGTCCTAGTCAAAGAGGTCGTTTAGGGTCTATGTGAAATTTAGCATGGGGCAAAACATTGGGGTTAGTCACTTTTCGATCGGTGATGTCAAATTGTTCTCTCATCGTCTGCACGTCTTCAATAGCCCTAAAAAGTTCGGAAGAAGTGAATTCTGCATGTGTGCTAAACCCGCGACATGCGAGTTCAAACGGCCGTGATACATATGTAGGCTCCGACGACCTCGATCTTTGACTTGGCACTGACGTTTGAGTTCCTCTAACAGGGAGTCAGTTAGGTCCGTAATGAAAATCTGCTGATTCCTCGCGTGGAGCGTCAGACGCGAAGTCTTTAAATTTCACAGTGTATATGTAAGTTGTCTTCCTAACTTTTCTCATTGTCGCCTTCTAAGTAATTTGGATGTTAAAATACTCCTTTATGTCCATTTAATCATTTCCCTTCATGGACGCACTCTGCTGTGACGGTATGGTGGCGAAGGAAGTCAATGATGTTTGTTCATTTTCTTTGTTCAACTGAGTAGAGTAGAAGGAAAGTAGATTTAAGCCCTTGCAAGCAGCCATTTACAGTTTGCGTCAATGACGAATAGAAACTTCACGAATAGAATTATTAATAATGTAGCACTTGCAAGCAACCATTGACAATAATGAAGAAAGAAAGTAGCACTTGCAAACTGCCACGTACAATTTGCATCAATGAAGAATACAATATACATGGATAGAAATATGCAAGTAGTACTCGCAAACTGCTATTTACAATAATGTGTCAAGAACGATTAGAAAATATACGCATACAATCATGGCTGTAATCCCCCTCCAAATATATCTGATTGAAGGTTCACATCTATAATTGTATTTGTTATAATCAAAATTTATTTTTGACAAATAAGACTATTTTGTAAACGTTTTTTTAAAACAATAATTCCACTAAAATTAAGATATTAAAAACATTCTTAAAATATCAGCAACTTCATAGCAAGCGTATTCGGGAAATTCAATACATTGCCTACTCGAGGAAACTACCGAAGTACCGAAACTACCGAAGTACCGAAGTACCGGTGCAACGACAAACCACCATGGTATGTACCATCAGAACATAAAAAATTACCGCGGTAAACAGCACATAGGTAATACCGCACACTTATAACAGAATGTTCAAGAAGAACCATTGTATAGTGCAGCATCGATGAATGTGTTAACCTGTAAATAAGATGTAGATTTTGAATGGTCTCCTGACTGAGTAAGCTTTCGGTTCATTCAAACAGAAACTGTTGCTTGTTAGAACACACTATGAGGTTGTAAACGGATGCCATTTTATTTGCTTCAGGGATGATACCCATCTAACTTTTACGTTGGAGATTTGCAACATCTACTGAACAAAATCACAGCATTACAGCGATGTAAAATAGCTACCATCAGTATTCGCAATCACAATTTCAGACTTTTACCTGTGACGTTTATGAAATACACTTTGTTCAAGTAGATAATTGGCATGAAATAACTGCTGTGGAATTCGCTCGGTGGAAAACAATGTTTCCCTTCTATCAGTTTGATATATTGTGTAGACAAGGAGATTGCCACATCAATACTGTTCGTAGTCCCAACTATACCACTGTCATTCTGAAGAAGAAGACGCCTTTTAGGGCGATCTTAACAGTATGTGCAGCTCAGGAGGATACAATCTCGAAAGTCTTCAAAATCAAAACTTTGTAAAATAGTTCAAGAGACGTCTTGAATCAAAATGTACAAAAGAGTGCATAAGGATATCTGATCCATGATTCTCAAAAGATTCGTGACAAATCAAAATCAGAATAGGGAAATGAGCCTCGATACAATAATATAATTCATTCCAAATAAAAAAGGCACATTCCTAAATAAATAATAAGTAGGACAAGACTTTCTAGTCTGCCAATCATTTCATTTTCTCTATAATGGAATCATATTCCATATAAACACGAGATTTTATTCAGACCACGATGCAACGGACAGATGGAGCGATAATATTTTACTTGCCTCATCGAAATAAGTAGAGAATAACGAGGAACATTGAGATCAATATTACAACTCACCCTTTTCTGAACAATAAAGACTATACTCTCTTCTAGACAGTGCATGGTCAACATTCAAAACACGAGAATGGCAATGTAACTCATATCAGATCTCTACTATCCAACGTTAACATCTGACAGCGACCGCTTCGGGATCATGCTCTGATGACCTTTTGTTGTTACCATAATCGCGCATTGTATCGGCCAATCAGATGAAGTCTTATATATGTGCCATTGGAGACTGAGCAGTTTAGCTGAAAATCATCAATACGTGCCGAACGATTTTTTGACACTCAGATTTATGAAAGCTGCATTTCCATTGGCTAATTCTAACGTCTCTACAGCATGACCCTTAATCGACCGCTTTCTGATTTTAAGGTAGGTCGGCGGAGATCTGATTTTAATCAGATTGACGGGAAAACATATTTCTTAACTGCTGCGAGGGAAGAATAAGAAAAAGCATTTGGAAAAAACATGTACTTTTGTTCTTTTCTAATGATTTCATGTGTTTTCAATGCGATTCAATATTGTCGTGCTTTAACTATTAAGAAATAAGATTCATACAGCAACGTGACATCTGTTTAAATGCACAAGTGAACGTATTTATTTTTTAGTTTCTATATGTTTATCTGTCGTTGACATCTACAGTCTGGTTTGCAATCGTGATGAAAAGTGCACCAAAGTCTTGTGAACTTGATCCAATTCCGACATCACTGCTGCTTGAGTGCTTAGACCCAATATTGCCTGTACTAACTCATGTTATTAATCTCTCTCTCTCTCTCTCTCTCTCTCTCTCTCTCTCTCTCTCTCTCTCTCTCTCTCTCTCTCTCTCTCTCTCTCTCATCAGGGGAATTCCCATCATTTTTCAAAACTGCCGTCGTAAAGCCACTGCAGAAGAAACCAGCACTGGACCATAACGATTTAAAGAACTACCGCCCAGTTTCTAATCTCCCATTCATATAAACAAATCTTGGAAAAGGTTTTCCTAACTCAACTTGTATGTCATTTGAATTCAAAGTCTTTTTAGCAATGTACAGTCTGCATATCGCCCTTGCCACAGTACGGAAACTACTCTTCTGAAAGTATTTAGTGACATTCTCTCTGCTTTGGATAGTGGTAGATTACAGTCATCACTCTCCTGGATTTATCTGCAGCATTTGACACAATAGACCATGATATATTACTTTACCGTCTCCAGCATGTATTTGGCATTCAGAATATAGCCTTACAGTGGTTGAAATCCTACTTAGTCAACAGGGCACAAATTATATCTGCAAATGGAATATACTCCAGCCCAGTTGACGTATGTTGTGGTGTTCCACAGGGATCTGTTCTTGAACCTGTTCTCTTCATTCTGTATACTCAGCCGATCGCAAGTGTCATAGATCATCACCCAGTGTTGCACCAATTATATGCAGATGACACCCAAATATACAAGTCTAGCAACCCAACTGAAGTTGATGCTACCAGAAATGGAGTAGAGAAGTGCATTTCTGATGTGAAATCATGGATGACATGTAACAAGTTGCAGATGAATGATGATAAAACTGAGGCTATTCTGATCACAACACAAAGACTTTCTCATTCACATCCTTTACCTCAGACAATAAATATCAGCAACACCAACATTACATTCTCACAGTCAGTATGGAACCTAGGCGTTACTCTAGATAGTACTCTCACATTGCACCAACATGTCATGAACATATGCAAGGCTGCATATCTTGAATTGAGACGCATCAGTTCCATTCGTAAATATCTTTCAGTTGATGCCACTAAAACACTTGTGTGTTCATTAGTACTTTCAAGACTGGACTATTGTAACTCAATTCTGTCTGGTTCGTCACAATATCTACTTCTGATATTTCTAAATGTTTAAAACACAGCTTCTCCGATCATCTTTAGAGTACCTCGATCAGAGCATGCCTTCCCACTGCTCTGTACCTCCTACACTGGCTATCCATTTGATTCAGAATCAAACAAAAACATTGTTCTCTGTGAAATGTTTCACTGACGGACTCCAATCCAACATAACCTATCCGACCTTACCCATTTGTACACACCAGCAACATACTTACACTCCTCTTCTGACAATCATATATTCATTATTCCTGCTATGAAAACAAAGTCATATAGACAATGTTCTTTTGCATACCAGGGCCCAGCAATGTTGAATGAATTGCCCATTGAAATTTGACACAAAGACACAGTACTCTTAAAACTCACCTATTTTGATTGCATGAACAAACTTAAAGACCTAATAATGTTTCCTACCTTAATATTTTCAGCATATTTTTATGTTTTCTAATTTCATAGTGGTTTTTTTTGTAGTCATATCATTATATATGTTGAAAAGTGCTTAGAGCTTCTAAAGATTAGGCGCTATACAAAGTCCTCATTATTATTATTATTACTTTTAATGGTGGATTGATATCAACTGTATAGAAAATGAGAATTTTTAAAACATTCTAGCCAGCATACTGTCTGACAGATTTGGTCCAGTTCTTTGAGTCAGCAGTTTTTGAGAAGAATGGGGTTATTGACTGGACAAAAATATTCAAATGTACCATAGTGGAAAATATTTAAATATATGCCTCCAGTGTACCAAATACAGGAATAAAGATCAGCTTAAAACATTCTGATAGTGAACCTTTTCCTTCAGATTCATGTTGGATGGCATCCCAGATATTTGGCATATACCTTTCTTCAAAGGGAATAATATTTGAGTAAAAGAAATATTCAAAAGCGAAAGCACTGAAAGTACAAACACTGAAACGGTTAATTTGACCAACATTTGTCTGAATTTCATATGTGCTTCTATTTACATTATGCTGATAATTACAATTGTTCTTCTATCACCTTGTAGTTTGTATGGCCTCATTAATACATTCAGATTTGAAATTTATTGCTTTCGTCTATCAATTCCATTTCTGTCAAATAGAAATTCATTTACTGAAGTTTAATTTTCCATTTCAAGAATGCTAAACTGAAAGAGCTTTAACTTTTATATCTTGTCCTACTGAAATAAAAAAATACATACAATGCAAATGATAGTACTGAAATTACAATAAATAAAATGTTCAAGGATTTTAGAACATTTGTCTAATTTTATTTCATCCAAGGAGATACAGTCAATGCTAATGAAGTCATTATATCAAAGGTGGTTGGTTTGTTGGTGCCTACCTTGTCAACAAGAATGTCATGACTTGTAAATGCTGAAACGCTTCTTAATTACTGTAAGAATTTGTTCCTGCTTTATCATGTGAAAGATTTTTTCTTCAAAATATGGATATTTACTTGATTTTCAAATCTATATATTGTTTCTGTTTTTATTTATCATTCATCATTCTCCACTGTGCATTTCTGCTCTTATTTTTTTTCCATTATATTTCATCAAAATATATTCATCCTTTATTTTCAGTTTATTCTCTATTTCATTTGATTTGAGGTAATTATGAATTAAATTTACATTCATAATCATATGACTTTGCATTCTTTCTGCATAAGATTTGCATTCTTTTTTCATTGCACCTGTGCAATTAGCTACAAGTGTATTTTATTGTCTGTAAAAAAGCATATATAATAAAAATATAATAAAATACACAACTTCTTTAAAATGAGAATATGGTGGTCAAAACAAATAATCAAATGCAAAAGATTCTCTTTAAATATATTGTAAGTATAATCACTACAAACTACATGATATTTAAGTTGGTGAAACATATATTTTCTGAACAAATCTGCTTTTCTTGTTAAATTGATTAGTCGTGCCAAAAGCAGGTGGTTCTACCCATTAATTACAATACAACTTCAAATAAATTCAATGTTACTACAATTAACACTCATGTAAACTGTTATAAAATGTTACATCATAAACTAGGATACTCATAAAAACTGAACATGAACTATACATTTTCCAAATCAGATCGGTAATGTGAGAACTTCAGATCGAAAAGCTTCAATAAATAAAACAATTTAATTGTAGATTCAATGGCTTGCATCTGGTTTGTTACACTATTAGTCCATGCATGGAATACATTATAATCTAAATGATATACAGGACACGACAGCTGTTAACTCCAAATGATCTCATCGTCCCAAAATTAACTTTTCAAGTTGCAACATCGGTGCTTCAACCATCATGGATATCACAAATGCCACAGTATATGCAGTTACGAGATTGGCCATGTAATAGTAGATCTGTCAGAAAAGAAATGAAAACAATTTTACTTTAGTAGTTTATCTTAGGATGTACTTTCACTTTCAAATATTTAGTTGGAAAAAATTTTTTCATCTTGCAAGTCCAATCCACATACAGGCAATACAGCTGAAACAGATCAAATATTGAGGTGGACAACAAATTATATCACTAAAATAAGCATTCCCTTTATTGTGACATCTCACTTGTGAATCATGCTTTGACATATACACAATATATTTGAATGGTAACAATTATACACTGATACATACTGCAATAGTCAACGTCGAAAGTGTCACAGAATTAGGCAAAACAAAATAATTTGGTTATACCTTAGAACTATTTCACTATTTTGCTTGTACATACATACAACGTTATCAACGGTAAATAAGTGTTTTCCAGGCAAGCGACAGTACTAGCATGTATCTCAATAAAGGTTACTTGCAACGAGGAATATTAAAAAGTATGATATGCACAGGTATTTTACCCTGGCTATTACTCCCTCTCATATAGATTTAAGGGAGATCAATTTATAACTGATACACTGGTCGTTTTGGATCTTGTCAAGGAGTGTATGCTCTCCATTGTGTTCTCCAGCCATAGGGCTAAATAGAGCTGACTAGAGCTATCTGAAACTGATTACAGCTGTCTGTGTGTATCTATGTATGTACATGCTGTCTGTACGTGTAATACGTGTGACTGTAAATGTGGTGGATCCGTGAAGGGTGCAAGTGGCCAATACAAGTGTGGGCCAACCCAAGGATTTGGTGAAACTGTGAAGTTCATCAGTTTATGAGTCATATGACTGTACAAGGGTCAGGAAGCATATGCTTGTTCCAATTGTTGTTTCAATCGGGTAAATTTTCATTTGCATGAAATTATTTTTAATCTTAGTTGTATTCCAGAGATCATGTGAATCTCACTTACAGTGCATAACATTATTTGAAACACATTTGAATACCTTGAGATTATTTGATCCTGTCTTTCAAATGAGCTCTTCTAAGCAAGAGATCATTGTTGTCCTGTCTTTACCGGTCCCACCTGGGAACCATGAACTGTGTATTTGACTTGGTTCCTATTGGGAGGTCTTACTGTTGCCCTCTCCATTTCCTGCTTCTAACAATCTGAAGTCTGTAGTACAAAGTTCCTCTATCTGCAAAGATCCCACTTTGAACCAATTTTCATTACCATCTGAGTTGCTAGCATTGTGGGGACTGGTTTTTGACACCAGTCCTAATCCACACACCCAATCCGAACTTCTTTTTGTACCCTGATGCATCAGATTGTGGCTGAGGTGTCCAGAGGAACATGGATTATCAAAAGGTTTGTGAGGAGATTCAACCTCACATAAATTAAATGACATGATCCGATTTCTTTAGGTTCAACAAAGGGACAAACCCTTCAGAACGCACAGACCAGTCAGTGAAATACTGAAGGATGGGAATCACAAGGGACCTCAGGTGGACTGCAATGATATCCATTACCCTGATATAAGCAATCTCCCAAAGAACAGTGTTAAGGCAGAGATGTCAATTATGAACCAAGCTTTCCATCTTTCGTTGAGATATAAAAACCCAAATATAAAAAGCCAGAGCTTGTCATTCACGGTGCCATTCTGTGGAAAGGTGTGTACCTCTTCATATTACATGTAACTGTATTAATCCAGTTAATACAGCTAATTCATAAAATAGTGGAGGGTGTTCCCAGGACCAAAACAATAACCCTATTTTAGACAAATAGGCCCAACACATCATCCATGATGCTTGACCAAGCACCTGATGATAGGGTTAGTCGAGCTCCTTTAGGAATATTGTAAACATCAAAGCAGAGGAAGAGAGGGCACAAGTGCAGTGTGATCTTGCTTATAGCACACTGTTTTAACACAAATTCAGCCATAACACGATCATGATATGGCTCCCGAAATTTAATATACGTGTATTTTTCATACACAAAAAGATCAATTTTGCTTAAAGTACAAAAGAAAACAAAAAACGTTTGTTATCTTTTGGAGAAGAGATTGCATATGAATAATACAAGACAATCGTGGCATGGCTCCTGAAAATGTATACCAATTTTTATCATACAAAAAAAAAATTTAAATTCATAAACGTACAAAAAATAACACATACAAAGTTTATTCAGAGATCATGCAGAGCTTTTTTAATGTCGAAAATTGCAAGAGTTCTGTACTTTGTGATATCTGCTTTTTTGTTGTTGATATTTCTTGTTGCAGAGATCAACCAGACGATTAATTAATCTTTCGTCAAATTCATGTCCACTCGCTAGTAATTAAAATATACGATATGACTTGCTGGTATATTCAATAGGCAGGGAAGAACAGTAACTACTATCGAACAAATGATAGCCAATTTCTTTTTTAAAATTATACCCAGATATCATAACTTGCTGAAATTTCAAAGAAAACAGATTACCTTTGAGGTACCGATTGTTATAAAAACGTACTAAGCTAATGGAAAAAAATCCATCTCAACCATGCAATACAATATTTGATGTTTTCACAATAAGTAACGGATATTTGTTTGACTCTCCATAGCTGTTCTTTAGTGGCGACTTCAATAACACATGAAGACATCATCGAGGAAATCAGACTACAATTCAATAAAAACAAAGAACCTTTCTTCAAGTCAGTACAGTAAAACCTGTAAGGTATGTTTTGGGAAAATAACAAAAACATATATATGTGCAATGTATATCTAACAATGAAATAAAAAGAAACAATACTCTTATCCAGAAACAGATCCAGAGGCAAACGTCGATAGCTGCATTCAAAGATAACATACAGGAATTAACTCTATAAACAAAGTGTGTAAACCGTCACACCAACTTGAACAGATGACAGCTTTGTGATTGAGATATAATCACTTAACATCAGGGTGGGGGTGGGGGAATTACAACAAATTGAAACATCACAAGTCTTGAATAATATCAACTGAATCCTGCAAACAATTCTCTCTTGCTCATTTAAATAGGCAATAACCTTATTCACATACGCAACAACAACGTCAACTTTGGCATTACAACGCCAATTCGTGACATGTACATTAGCATCTATTACTGGTAGTAACAATTCATTTCTTAAAAATATTTTTTGTTTGCTTTTGAGCAGAACAATCAGTACTAATCAAGTGGTCATTGTAACAACTGACTACATATAGGTCAGTGGTGTCTGTCTGTTCTCATGCTATGGTCATTGATAGGGATGCCATGTCCTACAGGCCAAGTGTGGGAATAATTAGTCTGGTTCCCTATTTCTTATGCTCCATGCATTGCTCACTCCTGTTGTTCATCTGTCGATTTAATGAAGAACTTTCTTGTCATCTGAGGTTTGGAGGGGCTGGTTATGTGCTGTGCATGTGCAGGTGACTGATGAGGTCAACCCTTGCACGGAATGTACGTTTGCATAAAGGACGGGAAAAGTGGGACATCTACAGGAGGGTTGATGGCACATGCTTTACTGGCTTGCCACTTCAGCTCATACCAATCTAAATTTTTAAAACAAAGATCAAGAGGAAATACAACCAACATGGGGGAGGGGGGTAGATATAACAAACATCACAGGTCTTGGCACTAGAATGCCAATTCATGACATGTACATTACACCCTTATACAAATAGTGAAGAACAATGCAGGGAGAATAAGAAGACGAGAACCCAACTAGCAAATAATCTTCATATACTTTAGTCTTGTTTATGGCAGAAGCAATAAAACACTATAGGTATAGCAAAAAAATTCAGACATTAGTAGCGAGTCTATTTTTTTACATTTTATTTTTTAAATTTAGAATGGAATGAGCAGTAATTTTTAACAGAGATTAAATAAAGGTCAGTGGAGTTTATCCTCGTATTTGCGATGCGGTCATTCATAGCTCAGTCGAAATGTATATTTTGCCAAGACATCACTCATCACTAATCATGTTCAGCAGGTGGTTGCTCATTACAGAGCATTTATATAATAAAATCAATCCATGCATTATGATTGTGGTTGGAAATGACAGGTGGTCGGTCATAGCAGAGGTTGTACATAGCAGTTTTTACTGTAACAAACTTAAATAAAATCAATGGAATCTGATGAATTGTTTCATTTTCCAACACGACTGGAACATGTTTATTGTGCTGTGAAAGTTTACTTTTTGCATTTTATGCTTATGAAATAACCAATGGCGGCATAAAATGCAAATTAACTTTTACAGACTTGGTACAAACTGAACAGTAAATGTGCTTCATCATTCGTTACGATATTGTGCTATTTTTCCCACTGAATTCAGACCTATATGATCTGTGACAAACTTATCGAATATTTTAAATCTTTGTGTGTGCACATTTATGTATGTGATGAGATTAGCGGATAAGTACACGGTGTTGATACTCTATTCATGCAATACATACGACATTAATATATAAAACAGTATACATGTGTATGTACCAATGTGTGGTTCTCTGAATAAAGTAAAATAATATACATGCCATCTGTTTTCACAACAGGTGTATTTCTCATTTAAAATACATCAATTTAAGAGTGTAACTTAGTGCCAATAAGCATGTATTTTTGCTCCAGCTTTTATTACCTACCCCCCCCCTTTAAAAATATTGTGGTACATGCATCATTTTCTTCAGCGTCTATAACATGGTCAGGCTATATGGCTCCCAACTACCATGTGATAGTCAGTGCATTTACAGCTGGAACCCAACCCTTCTTAAGAAATGGGAAAGTGTCCATAAACTTTCTCCTTATGCCAATACAGCCAAACTGATGGTTCTCTGGAGACTACTAATGATAGAACTGTACGAAAACGTATGCAAAAGCCACAAAGGCAATCAGGGTGAATGTGCTTCTTGACTGGTTGCAATGGACCTGTGTTGTTGATCACCTGAAGCCATGATGGGAAGGATGCCTCTGAAAAGCATCTCAACCTCCAAAGGTTCTGATATGGCCAAGCAAAGATCTTGAAAGCAGTAAATAAAATTGCAGCCTGTACACCAGTTTGATGCCAGCTAATTTCAATTATAGACTGGAGCAAAAAAAAGTAGTAGCGAGTGAGTCTGGTTGATTTGTAGGTATATCATGTAAATTTCAGGTACATGGTGTATATAATTTCATATTAAAAGAATTAATAGAAATAAAAACATTAGTTAAACAAATAACAGAAAATTGTTTCTACAGCATAGTAACAAGAACTGATGACAAGGGAAATAACTTGCATAAAATATGCGAATAATAAACTCTTGAAACTCCAATAAAAAAAAAACTCTTATGCAGCTAAGTGATGTCTGATGACACAAGCTTCCAGGTTCTTTAATTAAAAAGGGGGGTACTTCCCTTTATTACCAAATTAAGTAGAAAGAAAAGGAGGAAATAGTCATAGATCAGTATTTCCTTAACATTCAAATATCCATCGCTCTTTATGCCTGCTCCATTCTGTTTATAACCTCTAATGAGTTAAAATCCTCAAAATGCTTTTGTATTTTAAGTAAACAAAATCATTTCAGACGGTTATTTTCCATTTGGATAAATACATTCAGTACAGTTTATCATGAAATCAGACCTGGAATAATAACAAGAGGCAGTTGACACATTAGCTCTTCACTGACCAAAACAGATACTTCATCGCCTTTAATTTTAAATCTTCTCATGACATGAGTTTTATTCATGATTTTTTATTGCTAGGACATGTATATTTAATTTTTGAACTATTTTTGGATTGCATTCACAATATCATCAGTTTTTTCCTTCTCATTTTTCACCTTGTATTCTAGGGTAATAAATTAGATTTATAATAGTAACACATGGTCCCTTAGTGCTGACTTGTTTGAGAAATGAAATGAAAATGTCACTCTACTTTTAAATTGCTTGTTCTTTAATTTGGTCTGGTATTCTGCCTTTTCTAATTTAAATTGCAAAACACTGCTGAATACATGGTTGATGATCACTGTGTGTATTTTAACATCTTGCATGTACACTGGACACAAGTGCTCAAAGACATGTTTTTTCCCACCCTGCATGTACACTGGACCATAAGAGCTCATATTGTATTTCCCCATCCTGCATGTACACTGGACCACACGGGCTCATATTGTTTTTTCCCATCCTGCATGTACACTGGACCACAAGGGCTCATATTGTTTTTCTCCCATCATGCATGTACACTGGACCACAAGAGCTCATAGTTTTTTCCCCATCCTGTATGTACACTGGACCTCAAGGGCTCATATTGCTTTTTCACATCATGCATGTACACTAGACCACAAGGGCTCATATTGTTTCTTTCCAATCCTGTATGTACACTGGACCACAAGGGCTCATTGTTTTTTCCCATCCTGCATGTTCACTGGACCACAAGGACTCATATGCATGTACATTGGACCAAAAGGGTTCATATGCATGTACACTGGACCACAAGGGTTCATATTGTTTTCCCCCATCCTGCATGTACACTGGACTACACGGGCTCATATTGTTTTCTCCCATCCTGCATTTACACTGGACCACAAGAGCTCATAATGTTTTTTCCCCATCCTGTATGTACACTGGACCACAAGGGTTCATATTGTTTTCCCCCATCCTGCATGTACACTGGACTACACGGGCTCATATTGTTTTCTCCCATCCTGCATTTACACTGGACCACAAGAGCTCATAATGTTTTTTCCCCATCCTGTATGTACATTGGACCACAAGGGCTCATATACATGTACATTGGACCACAAGGGCTCATATGGTTTCTTCCCATCCTGCATGTACACTGGACCACAAGGGCTCATGTTGTTTTTCTCCCATCATGCATGTACACTGGACAACAAGGGTTCATACTGTTTTTATCTCATCCTGCATGTACACTAGACCACAAGGGCTCATATATATGTACATTGGACCACAAGGGCTCATATTTTTTTCCTATCCTGCATGTACACTGGACCACAAGGGCTCATATAAATGTACATTGGACCAGAAGGGCTCATATTGTTTTTCCCATCCTGCATGTACACTGGACCACAAGGGCTTATATACATGTACACTGGACTACAAGGGCTCTTATTGTTGCTTTGGCTATCAAGGAATAAGATACAGCCAAATGTCATATCATAAAACTGCTGATAAGAGTTATTCCAAACTGGAGAGAATCTTCCCATCTCCTCACTGGGAGTGATGGAAGTGCCATTACTAGCAGATAATTTAGAAAAAATGCTTCTCATCCTCGAAAAAGAAAATACAGGCACCACACTCCTTCAATCCAGTTAGCTCCACTTAAGTGGACAAAGCAGTTACAAATCTGAGAAAAATGCATGAGTATCCATGGCACCATAAATATGAAGTAAGATTCCCTTCTCAAATTCCATACATAAGTTAGATGAGTACATATCAACCCCCATTTCCGCTAGAAATGATTATTAGTGGAGGGATAAGGTCATCAACTCAATCCCTGTACTCAAACCTATAACAGAACTCAAGTGACCAGCAATTGGTTAGGTGATGATAATCTCATAGAAGAGTTCACATCAAAGGAAAAATCATTGATATCCCTTTTCAGGACGAACAAGCAGCTCTTCACCATAACAATGACTTTGAGAGGTGCTGCTCATGCCTAGCAAAGGTGTGTGTATTCCAGAGTTTTTCCTACCCTGGAGGGATCCAGGCATTGGCTGCATTAGAGCAATCAACATGGATCCTGGAGACTTATTCTGAGTTCTGCATGACTATTAACAGTGGCATTAACAAAGAGAAAGATCCCATACCGTTCCATACTATTTTAGGATTGAGTCTAATTTGAGTCCTGCATGACTAAGAACACTCTGAAAAGGCAATACTTATGTAATATGTGTAAGATCCCATACCTATTGGAGTCAAGGTGATTAAAATCAATTACCCCATTGGAATTAGGCAAACAAAAATGAGTTTTGTCTTCCTCCTGTACAGAATGCCAACTCTTTAAAAAGGTCCCAAACTTAGTACAAACACTGTGACAGTAAATAAAAGAAAAACTAGAGAACAATAGACTCAACAGTGTTGGAACACAATCCCGCTTGATGCCATTGGTTACTGGGAATGGCTTAGATGTCTCTCCATTGTCCTGGACTCATGACTGCATGCCATCGTGAAAATGCTGCACTATGGATATAAATATTCTTGGGCATCCGTACTTGCCTTTACCTTCAACAAACTCTCCCTGCTGACAGCATCAAAGGTCTTTGTGAGTGTAAGGATATACCCCTGTGGTTGTTGAAGGCCTGGCAGTTCCCTTTGCACTTGTATAGGTGGATTATGGAAGTGTCCTTGAATTCCTGGGGTATTGTCTCTTGCTGCCACATAAGTAAAAACAGTTGGTGGAGCCTTTCTATTAGGGTTGTGTTCTCTTGCTTGTAAACTTCAGCTGTGATGGAGTCTGAGCTAGGTGATTTGCAACTGGAGAGCAAACATATATCGATTTCTGTTTCTTGAGCAAGGTTAGAGGGTCATCCAGTGCTTCATTGATGGATAATTGGGGGAGATGATGGATGGCTCCATGTTTGATGGAAAAAGGGCGATTCCTGGATGCTGTCAAAGTGTTCAGCTCATTGTTGAAGTATCTTCTCTTTATCAGTAATTAGTGTGTTCCTGTCTGTGCTTGAGAAGGGCGGATGATCCAGAGGATGTAGGTCCATACACTTCTTTCAGGGCATTGTATAAGTTCTTCATGTCATACTAGTCTGCATAGCACTGGATCTCATCAGCTTCGTTGCTCAGCCATGTGTCCTTGCATCTGACGGAGTTTCTGCTGTACAGTTCTGCATAAATTGTTGGACACATCTTTCCTAGAGGTGGACATTGGGTTGTTGAGGTAGGTTTGAAGGAGGTGGTGCTTCTCATCCCAGTTCTCATCCAGCTACTGCTTTATCTCATCCCAGTTCTCATTTAACAAGTCTTGATGATTTCTGGTTGAGGGTCCTAAAATCATTCATCAACCTTCTTTCCATGAGGGCGTACTTTTTTGGGCAAAATGTGGATGTTGAGCATGGTGATGATGAGGCTGTGGACAGATCTGCACAATGACTTAATCACATGCACTTCCTGCCTGTCCCTCTTCCAATTTACATAAACAGGTGACAGAAAAGGTTTTGAAATTTTCATACATGGTACAATTGGCTAAGAAATAATATGTACAATACATGATGCAAATAGGAGATAAGTCGAAAAAACAATGCATGACTGGATCAATAGATCATGTGATGGATGTAACACAAGAAAGCCAAAAAACACATATAAGGTTTTACAAATGTTCAAATTAGAATAAAGAAACTACTTTACCAGTGTCAGACCTGTGAAATGTATGGGAAGTCGAAAATTGAGGTAGAAAAAGTAGATGGTAACTGGGTGAACCAAGTAAGCTGCAAAGGTCAGTCTACCCAGGGATGCCCAGATCTTCCATGACAAAATCTGATTCACTGGTCCTGAATGAGAGAAAATTAAAATGAGAAAAATATGGATGACAGTGCATTAGATTCAGATTTCTATCCCTTGTTGTATTCTAGTTGGATTTTAGTTTTATAAGAATTGCAAATTCCTGAAATATTCAACATTAAACATATTTTTTTAGACTATTGTTGAATAAAAAATACATTTATTATCAAGACATTGTTTAACCTGGATAGAATACTTACATAACCCAGTCTCAATAGTGTAATGAAAATAACTTCTATTACCTCTCAAATTTAGCCCTCCCAGAATGATGAAAACAGATCTTCCAAAACAATATTTGTTTGGTGCCCTTGGATGTTCTTCAGCTTGAGAGAAACACGTATGATGCTTGCATTTACAGAAAAGGGATAGGACAATTATAATTTATTATATAAATTTCCTTTATCCATTAAAATACATTACCTCATCATGCCCTGTAGGACTGATCGTTAGTGTGTTACCATAACAATAAAAGGTTGCCAGGGTGAGTTCAGTGAAAGCTATAAATTCCATGCCTGAGAAAACATAATGGTATAATAATCAAAGTCTGGTAGCCATCTAGGTGTCAGACAAATCCCTTGCAAGATTCAACTTGCCTTTATACAAAGGCAAATCTTGTAGGTAAAAATAACTGGAAGAAAGTTGACTGAACATACCAACCAACTGCCTTGAAAATATTCAATGACAGGCGCAAGCATCATCTCACCTAAGAGACAAAGGAGGAAGTTGGCCAAGTAAGGAACACTGGTTAGGACACTGTGGTTAGGACACGGGAAGGAGGTTATTAACTTTATATTTGGTCTGCACAACTTTCTTTCAATGACAAAGGCAGGTAATCTGAATACACAAAAGGACACTTCCTGGCATATGACAAAACCAAATGGATAAATGTAGATATGCCTACCCTAAAATTACTGTTTCAGGGTCATAGAACATCAAAATCAGGTACAGACATTTATTTTTAGGGACACAGAACATCAAAATCAGGTACAGATATTTATTTTCAGGGACAGAGAACATCAAAATCAGGTACAGACATTTATTTTCAGGGACAGAGAACATCAAAATCAGGTACAGACATTTATTTTGAGGGACAGAGAACATCAAAATCAGGTACAGACATTTATTTTTAGGGGTAGAGAACATCAAACTCAGGTACGGACAGTTATTTTCAGGGAAAAATCATATAAGCAATTGAGTTTAGAGATATTGTCATAGAATAATTCTCATTACTATTAGGACAAATATAAAAAGTCATTGTTGCTGCTAGATTTCATTAAGAACTCCAGGATATTTCACAAAAGCAAAGATAACACTGTTCACACCCACCTTTATGAATAACCTCTTCCTGTTGTACTCTTTCCTGATTGTTTGGGCTCTTTGAACAACAGAAAAATGGTTTAGACCCTTTACTTACTTTCAATCTTGTAACACTATACATGTGTATCTTTAACTTTTATACGAGTATAATCACATGGTATCAGTGATATGTATAAACAAGTCCAATTAGTTATGTATTTGTTGTACTAATTATTCAATGTTATTCACTTTTTGTTAAGATGTAGTACATACAGCCAACCATTCATGCATGTGTAAAAACATAATCATATACAGAAACATATATATGCACACACACACATGAAGAAAAAAATCTTTTTCATATTTTATTTCTTTTCTCTTACCGCCTTGTCCTGAAACACAAACTATAACCAGCCATGCAAGACAAACTCCCCACACTGTGCGAGACAGAAGTGTAGAGCATGCTGACACCAAGAGGCATGTCCACGTTATCATGATTGTACTGATATGGCCCGTAGATTACCGCCAACGCTGAGGAAATCGCTATAATCCAGCCAACTGTTACTATCATCTACATTAGAAAGAACAAACAGAACGAGTCAAATAGGTCTTTGCCCTTAGACTAAAACACTTATACTTTTATCATCAATATTAAGACTGGTGTGGAGAACATATGAAAGTCACTCTTGCTTGAAAATTAGACAACAGCATCTAGCCTGTTTTGAATGGTAATTACTCTCTGTCAGAAGCATCTAGAGAGCAATTTTCTGAAGTGCAAGTGAAATATTGTCAAAGAATGTAAAGAATGTAAGCAATGGTGATCTAATTTTGGTACAGCTAAGTTATCCTATTAGCAATATAATCACATGGCAAATTCCTGGTGTCGATAACATAGGATCCAAGATGATGGACAGCTAAGATGACAAATGTTACTCAAACAAGACAATCAACAGTTGTTTTATTAAGCAATATGAAGGTAAAAAAAAACTTGTTGAAAATAAAACAAGCAGAGTAACAACTATACTAGTAGAATATGTCTTCAATAAAACTTACCCAATCTTTTCACCTTAAGAGAACTGATACTACTTCACAAATCAATCCCTCCCTGGCTGATACTTCTTAGCTAAAGAACTGAAGGTTATCTGCCCACTTAGGTGGCAGTTCGATAGGGTGCTTTTCCCTTGAAACAGGGACTGGCACCTAATCCTGTGAAATCGTACATTACTACTTGAGAAGATGTCACATGCCAATGCAGGGAGACTGCTTGGGTCATATGTATTACGAAACATCTTTTTATTTAAAATTGTCTTTTTCTTAAAATACGTTACCCAGTCATAATACCTTATAATAATAGGCAATTGTTGGAGGGACATATATCTATTTACCCCACTGAGATCATCTTCAGTCACTTAAGGTACATGAGACAGCATCTCGATAACCTGACTAAAACATAGACTCCATATGCCGGGGAATGGCTTGAAAATGGAAACTTTTCCCTTTTGAATCTAGCAAAGTCATTAAGCCATATCAAATAACACAGAAAAATAACACAGAAAAATAATCTTTTGCACCACAGGTAAAAGTTCCACCAGATCAAGTTGAGCCTTTTAGGATAAGAGATTGCTTAAATAAAAGCTGGTGAAGAGTGTTCAGATCTCAATTTCATGGTACAGATAATAACATTGAAGAGAAGAGTTTCACTCGTGAGCAATGCTTATGGTGTCCTAACTTCTAAAGCTGAGATGTGAAGCAAATTCGTCAGTGTGGGATTATTTCAGATATTTAGCACGTAGCAAATTCATCGGTATGGTGTTATTTCTGATATGCAGAACAGATAGCCCACAATTATCCTGGAAAAAGGTTGTCTGTGTTGATATATCGTCCTAGCCTTCAAGAAGAGGCATGGTCCTTGTCCACAAAATGACTCAGTAGATATCTATAGAAAGTGAGTTGAGTATCCAGGCATAACTAATCCAGCACAAATGAGAAAAAGGTTGGGATTTTTGGCATTCCACTTGTCACAAAAATGTCCATCATAGTTTGAGCTCAAAGTGTAAAAACTGAATGAAGAAGAGGCCTTTCCATTTGGTCATTCTTGCAGGATGTAGGATTTTCAGCCACTAATGAACCACACTCATCTGAAATCCAAAACTTGTAGCAGATATTCTGCCATCTGTATTTGCATCCATACCAACTGTGATTGCTGGAGGTTGTACTTGCTGAGGTTTTCTTGATGTGAGTCCAGAAAGGTTTCCCAATCTTTCAGATGCTACCTCATAATGTGCAGTTTCTAAAAGTTGGTTCAATGGTCAACGATTAGGCCTTCAGGTGGACCACATAATCATATTAATGAGAACTGAAGCGGCAAAATCCAGGACTAAAATCCAGGAAAAAATTCATGCAGCAAAGGAAATCTCAAGAATCATCGATTTTCCATGTAACATTATATTTATTCAATTATTGTTCCCATGGAAACATACTCAATTTACTTGAATATGGAAAAAAAATATTGATTTCCAGACATATTTGACAAAAATCTTGAAACGGTAGGAGATCTAAGATCCCCTTGTAAATAAGAAGACTGAAAATAAGAAGTAGAATAACAGGTATTAAGTATGATGATTTCACAGGACTTGGCACCAACTCTGGTATCAGGGGGACATCACTCTAACTGCCACCAAGGTGGGTGATCACATTTAGTATTTTAGGTAAAATGTTTCGGTCTAAGAGGGCTGGATTTGCAATGTTTTAGTAGTTCTCCTATGGACTATGAATGGGTAATGTATTTGTTGTTCTCCTATGGTACTATGAATAGGTAATGTATTTGTAGTTCTCCTATGGTACATGTACTATGAATGGGTAATGTATTTGTAGTTCTCCTAACGTACTATGAATGGGTAATGTATTTGTAGTTCTCCTATGGTACTATGAATGGATAATGTATTTGTAGTTCTCCTATGGTACTATGAATGGATAATGTATTTGTAGTTCTCCTATGGACTATGAATGGGTAATGTATTTGTAGTTCTCCTAACGTACTATGAAAGGATAATGTATTTGTAGTTCTCCTATGGTACTATGAATATGTAATGTATTTGTAGTTCTCCTATGGTACATGTACTATGAATGGGTAATGTATTTGTAGTTCTCCTAACGTACTATGAATGGGTAATGTATTTGTACTTCTCCTATGATATTACGAATGTTTAATATATTTGTAGTTCACCTATGGTATATGTACTATGAATGGGTAATTTATTTGTAGTTCTCCTATGGTACTATGAATGGATAATGTATTTGTAGTTCACCTATGGTACTATGAATGGGTAATTTATTAGTAGTTCTCCTATGATACTATGAATGGATAATGTATTTGTAGTTCTCCTATGGTACTATGAACGGATAATGTATTTGTAGTTCTCCTATGATACTATGAATGGATAATGTATTTGTAGTTCTCCTATGGTACTATGAAAGGGTAATTATATTAGTAGTTCTCCTATGATACTATGAATGGGTAATGTATTAGTAGTTCTCCTATAATACTATGAATGGGTAATGTATTTGTAGTTCTCCTATGGTATTACGAATGTTTAATGTATTTGTAGTTCACCTATGGTATATGTACTATGAATGGGTAATTTATTTGTAGTTCTCCTATGGTACTATGAATGGATAATGTATTTGTAGTTCTCCTAAGTACTATGAATGGATAATGTATTTGTAGTTCTCCTAACGTATTATGAATGGGTAATTTATTAGTAGTTCTCCTATGATACTATGAATGGATAATGTATTTGTAGTTCTCCTATGGTACTATGAATGGATAATGTATTTGTAGTTCTCCTATGGTACTATGAATGGATAATGTATTTGTATTTCTCCTATGGTACTATGAATGGGTAATGTATTAGTAGTTCTCCTATGGTACTATGAATGGGTAATGTATTAGTAGTTCTCCTATGATACTATGAATGGGTAATGTATTTGTAGTTCTCCTATGGTACTATAAATGGATAATGTATTTGTAGTTCTCCTATGGTAATATGAATGGGTAATGTATTTGTAGTTCTCCTATGGTACTATGAATGGGTAATGTATTAGTAGTTCTCCTATGATACTATGAATGGGTAATGTAATTGTAGTTCTCCTATGGTAATATGAATGGATAATGTATTTGTAGTTCTCCTATGGTACTATGAATGAATAATGTATTTGTAGTTCTCCTATGGTAATATGACTGGATAATGTATTTGTAGTTCTCCTATGGTACTATGACTGGGTAATGTATTTGAAGAAGAAAAGAAATGGAGTCCTCCTAAAAGTCTCAGTGCATCATACAAAAATATAAATATTTAATAATCATTCTTCTTTTGTAATCATTCCACACTGTAAAACCCAACGCATACTGCCAGTTCTTTCTTTCTCTATGTATCCTTCTGTATTTCTCCAATCTAAATTAAGTTATCCTATACTCTTTTGGAAAGAAAAAAAAAATCAGTCAACTGAAAATGTGTTAACCAAAAGTTTAATGCAAATTTTCTATGACTGTGACATGAATCCCAAAACCAAAGGGATGAAAGTACATGTCACAGAATAAACCGTCTTAACTTTATAAGAAGTTGTGCCAGATATGTGAAGAAAATCAATCAAATAATTTAGGAAATACAGACAAATAAAAAAAACTGAAAGCAATACAATCAAGCAATTTTCATTGACTGCATCTTCAAGATTATCAGAACTAGAAAGCATTTCAAAGAATAAATTATTTTAGCTTCATATTTATTCATCAAAGGTATGTAATAAAAACCATAAAGTGGTTCAATTAAGGAAACAAAGGAACTTTAACCATAACACATTATTTCTCATTGTGAACTTAAGTCCAAAGGTCATGACGGGATTGTGCACATTAGGACATTAATTTTCATAGTTTTATAATGTAATAGCATGTATGAGGAGAATCTATTAAGGAAATATTGGAAATATTAGCATATGGTAAAAGTTTAAATGATACTCTAGCAACATTTCCTGCAGAAGAAACTAACTGCTATGTCTCACCTAAAACTAAAATTGACTTGATATAAATGAAAATGGACTATTCGTCATCTCATGACATAATACTGCAATTCTCTTCACCTTATTCAGCCGAAGATGACACTGAGTTTTGTACAGTAGATAACCAGTCAGGGTTCCCACCAGATAGACTCCCATCCTGGCATAGGGCCTCTGGTACATTGGACCACTCACAGCCATAGGATCCTCTGCATGTTTTGTAGGGACACTGAAATTGCAATAAGTCAACCAAATCCATACAATGTCTTCAGGTCTCCAAACAAGTACACTTCATTTCGAATGTAATATAATCCATGGTCAATTTCCAAAACAATTTAAAAAAAACATCGATTTCTGTTAAACTAATGAAAGAATATGCTAACATTGATTAACATACTAAACACACATTTTTAGAGATGTTTTCCTTAAATTCATGTATGAGTTGTGTGATTTTTACATTTTTAATGTAGCTTTGACAATTTTTCAGTCACATCACTACAATGTCTGCAGTGTGGCAGTTTATAGTGATATCTAGAACTGGGGCATCATGCCATAGACATGTACCATCATGTCTCACCCAGTCACATTATCTGGACAACAGACCGACCAGTCCAAAACGTAACTCTCAATGCTGAGCTCCTAGTGAGGCAGCTGCTAGAGCCATTTTTATAAGTCTTTGTATAACTTGGTCAGTGTTCAAACCCACGACTTCCTGCATCTGAGGTGGACTCTAACCACTTATTCTGCTGAAGTGGGCCATTCAATTTGTTAACCTAACTGTAATCCCAATACAAAGTTTTAATGATCATTAGCATTATTAGTACATGAATGTAATGATGAACTACCACTTAATATTAAGTACTGCCACAAGTAGTTGAACAGAAGAAATAAATACAAATGGCTTGAAGGCCTTAAGCTATAGAAATTTGCAAACTAAGGAAACAACTCCTGAGATATGTTTCTTTATGAACTAAATATTAAGCTTTATAATATTATTCTAAATGTTAAATTCTTTACATTCCACTAGAGAATTTATATTAGCATTTTGGTGATTTCCTTATAAAAAAAACATTTTTCTCTATTATTTCATGGAGGACTATCTGTGGAACAAAATCCAAGGGACATAACCACTATAATATCTAAACAATGGTCAATCAAAGTATTGTAAAGATAATACTTTTAATTATTATATAATTCATAATGAGACAATGCAGTTACAGTGGGAATAAAATGAACTAGTTTTTCCAGTTAGGGAATGCATCCACCATTATATATGTATGAAATTAAACATATAAATATAATGCAATTAAACACATAAATATAATGCCATTTAACATACAAATATAATGCTATTCGTTGGAAAAAGGAATAATTTAAGTATTAGACGAAGCTAAATCTTTAAGTAGTAAATGTCCAAAATAATAAAATTTTAAAGATCTTTTTATGAATGTAATATTTAGTCTCAAGAGAATTTTACTGAATTGAATAATACCTGCAATCACTTTTACACTGGCTATCCATTCAATCCAGAATAAAACACAAACTTTGTCCTCTGTGCTACGTTTCACTGATGGACTCCAGTCCAACATACCTATCTGGCCTCACTCATGTGTACACATCAGCACGATACTTACTCTCCTCTTCTGACAATCATATAGTTTTACTCATTATTCCCACAATGAAAACGAAGTCATATGAACAACCTTCTTTTGCATACCAGGTCCAAGCAACGAGGAACAATTGCCCATTGAAATTAGACACAAAGACACAGTGATACCTTTCAAGAGTGCTCTTAAAACTCACCTTTTTCAACTGCAAGAATAAACTTAAAGACCTAATAATGTTTCTACATTAAATATTTTCAGTAGGGCTGTCAACGGGTACCCGGGTACCCGACCGTAGCGAAAGACCCGGGTATTAAAAATTAATGACGAGTACCCGTTCACAAAAAAAAGTTGTTAACAACACTATCAAAATATCATATATCATCAGCAGCACACTGGTCTGAGTAGTCAGAGTTTCCTCTGACCCTTGCCACACCATTTTTGATATTTGGACATTCTTGTTGGGGTGTAGGGTCAGAGCACATTTCCTATCAAAAAGGTGGAATTCGCCGACATCATTTGATGTTGGCATGGGTAGCAGCTTACATGCCGGCCGAGCAAACTTGAACAATCTTTCATTGAGATATAACAGCATGAAATCGATAGGAATATAGTTTATTTTTTCAAAAATCATGAGCATAGCATTTGTTATGCCTATAATCTGCTGACAGATGAGACAAAAGTACAATCATTGCTGAAATTTGTTCCGGATCTGGCCATTTGCATTTCTAGTCACGTGACTACACAAAATCTCGCAACCTAGGACAATAAGCAAATTTCCAAAAGTTGTTGAACATATAATTTGGACATATTATATAGCCACATAAATAAATATAGTCTATTCTCTCCTCACTAAGCCATACAGATGCTATAAATAGAATTCGTGGGAAAGTAGAACAAGGTTTGCTATAAATAGAACATGTTACTGTAAGAAAGTACAAGTCCACGGACTTGAGTACTCGTATATTGTAGTTACGTAAAGCGGTCTTTTCTAAAATACGGTCTGTGGGATTAATGGAATGTTAATATAAACGAGATTTCTGGAAGGTGGATATACCGAAAAAGCGTAATCAATATACATTTACGCGTAACGTGTAATTTAGTTGGGGAAACATTTTGTTGCTCAAGGGTTGTACACGTCTTTCATGATCTATCGAGTACGCGGGTACTCGTTAAACTGCGCAACGGGTACCCGGGTAAGTTTACCATGGTTTTTGACAGCCCTAATTTTCAGCATGTTTTTATGTTTTCTAATTTCACGGTGTTTGGTCATTTCGTTTTGTTTTTTGTAGTTATATCATTTTATATGTTGTAAAGCAATTAAGAGCTTCTAAAGATCAGGTGCTAAATAAAGTCCTCATTATTAGTATTATTGCTATTATTATGAGCCTAAAGTGTTTTATCAAGTGCATATTAGACTACACATCCATGTTTTATATTTGACATGCTGGAATGTTAAATTAAAGGTCTATATCAACAATCTGATATGCTGGTGTGTTAAATGAAGAGTCTGTGTTATTCATATGATATGCGGGTGTGTTAAATGAAGAGTCTATGTTATTCATATGATATGTTGGTGTGTTAAATGAAGAGTCTATGTTATTCATATGATATGTTGGTGTGTTAAATGAAGAGTCTATGTTATTCATATGATATGCTGGTGTGTTAAATGAAGAGTCTGTGTTATTCATATGATATGCTGGTGTGTTAAATGAAGAGTCTATGTTATTCATATGATATGTTGGTGTGTTAAATGAAGAGTCTATGTTATTCATATGATATGTTGGTGTGTTAAATGAAGAGTCTATGTTATACATATGATATGCTGGTGTGTTAAATGAAGAGTCTATGTTATTCATATGATATGTTGGTGTGTTAAATGAAGAGTCTATGTTATTCATATGATATGCTGGTGTGTTAAATGAAGAGTCTATGTTATTCATATGATATGTTGGTGTGTTAAATGAAGAGTCTATGTTATTTATATGATATGTTGGAGAATTATGTCATGGGTCTATATAACTGATCTAACAGTTAATTGTCAATCAGATTGTTGGAATATGAAAACTTCAGTTATATAAAAGTATGTTGGATACTTACTCCACTAAACCATATATTTCATAATAGGACACCAGAAAAACTCTGATTCCTATACACAAAAGTATGAGACTTGAGGTAACTGCTATGCCAAGTTTCTTCCACCTTAAAAGACAATAGATCAAAAGATTCATTAAAAACAACAATAGTAAAATAGAAACAAACAGTCATACATACAATTATATTTTTAGATAAGGATACTCAAAATATCAATTTGTTTATTAACATTTTATATAGTACCTTGGTATTAAGGCCACTAGGATGCATGCATACCCATAACTAACTATAACATATAAATCCAGTAAGTTTCCTTTATTACTCTATTCATCACAATGTCTATTGGCATGAAAGAAAAATCAAGTAAAGAGTAATTCTTTGTAATGTAATGAAACTCAAGAGGAAAACTGAGGATCTATATAATTTCATATATAAAGGAAGTGATTTCTTTAAAGGCTGTAAAACACCAGCTATGAATTATTCCAAGAATAGGTTTCCAGTATATGAATTACAACCTGAATTTGGATAGGTTTTCAGTATATGAATTACAACCTCATATAATCGATAGGTTTTCAGTATAGGAATTACAAACTGATATAATGGATAGGTTTTCAGTATATGAATTACAACCTGATATAATGGATAGGTTTTCAGTATATGAATTACAACCTGATATGATGGATAGGTTTTCAGTATATGAATTACAACCTCATAAAATGGATAGGTTTTCAGTATATGAATTACAACCTCATAAAATGGATAGGTTTTCAGTATATGAATTACAACCTGAATTAGGATTGGTTTTCAGTATATGAATTACAACCTGATATAATGGATAGGTTTTCAGTATATGAATTACAACCTGATATAATGGATCGGTTTTCAGTATATGAATTACAACCTGAATTAGGATAGGTTTTCAGTATATGAATTACAACCTGATATAATGGATAGGTTTTCAGTATATGAATTACAACCTGAATTAGGATTGGTTTTCAGTATATGAATTACAACCTGATATAATGGATAGGTTTTCAGTACAAGAATTACAACCTGAATTTGGATAGGTTTTCTGTATATGAATTGCAACCTCATATAATGGATAGATTTTCTGTATATGAATTACAGCCTCATATAATGGATAGGTTTTCAGTATACGAATTACAACCTCATATAATGGACAAGTATTTGGTATATGAATTACAACCTGATATAATGAATAGGTTTTCAGTATACGAATTAGAACCTCATATAATGGATAAGTTTTCAGTATATCAATTACAACCTGATATAATGGATAGGTTTTCAGTATATGAATTATAACCTGATATAATTAGTCATCTTGGATATTTTAAAGGTAAGCTATGGTCAGGATTTTTATGAGTTTTGGGTAATTTCAATATTTTCATTTCTATCATATACATAAAAGTTTAATGATGATGCATTTCTTTTATGACTTTACATCAATGACGTAATTGTTATTTAAAATACAAGCACATCATCTGTTTCTTTCAAAACATTTTGTGCCTAAAGAAGCATACAGTAAATGAAAAATTAGATGTAATGAATAGCTGGCATTTTTGTTACATTGTTATCCCAGTTAAAAATCACATTGTTCCACAATAATCATGAAAATTGTGTCTTGTGTAGTACAGAGTAGTCTAAGCAGGCCCGCACCTAGGGGGGGGGACAACCATGGCACTTGTCAGGGGCCCGAGCTAGATAGGGGCCCGCCCTTTTTCGAGGTTTTTTTTTTGAAACATGAAAGAGTCCCGAACTCTGTCAGCTGCCTGGGGCCCAGAATTTCCTAGGTGCGGGCCTGGTCTAAGCATCTGTCAAATTGTGACACCAGAACCAACTATCTACTGAACAGTCTCAATTTTGACAAGCCCAACATGTGGTAGCATTTACCTGCCTATTCATGTATTTTGTAGGCAAAGATCCACAGCAATCTGAGTTGATAAGGTCTACAGCTTGAATTTTTTCTTAAGGTCAGCCCATTCCTATTTTACTTTATGTTTTTAAAAATCTAATGAGCTGAAACAATGCTAAAACATTTTTGGGACAATTTCATGAAAGCTGAAAGAAATCTCACTTCATTTTTGTTGTTTCAAGTTTTTTTTAATCACCCTAAATCACTGGTTCCATATCTTTTGCCACTCAGTGCAGTAAGATATTGAGATCATCTATGTCAGTCAGATCCAAATAACAAATCAATCACATGTAAATATGTTCATGGGAGATAATTCATTTTAAACTTTGGATGATAGGTAATAATTCCTGAATAGCTTACTTGAACAGAAGAAATATACAAATGGGGCTGAGGAAGATGTAGAACTGCATGTCGTTGGCCAAATACCAGCTCCAGCTAGCACACTGGAAACATAACAAGTACAATGTATGAATCTGCATTCTATTGGAACTGAATCTATGATGTTACAATTTACTATACATTTTAGTGATTACAAACTTACAGGTACATGTCCTAACTTGACAATTGCTTATGTGCCTTCAAACAGTGCATTTTATGTGCCTAACATTGCTTGCTCAACTCAGTTGTAAATGGTAACTGGTACATATTCCATTTCAAATCTGCAATTAAAGTATTTACATATACAATGAACTAATCATAATAAGTGTTCAATGATGATGTAATGAATACTGTCATCATCACTTGCATAGTTACATAGAAAACATTAGACCCCTCTAACAACATAGGACACTCTCCACTCTGGAGGTGCATTTTTTCAATATGATCAAGCCGAATGAGGCACATGTTTGACCGATTTCCCCACAAAGTGATTACAAAGCATTCTGACCTATGGATTTTGATAAGTTTCAGAAAAAAATGTTTGATGAGAGTTTTAGCAACTGCTTACTCAGTCTTGTCCTGTGCTGATTGTATATGCATTGAGAATATGCCAACATTTGACTGGAAAAATAAAGTAAAACCTGCACCCCACTGTGCATTAGTTACATTAACCAGATACAATGTGATCCCATCACTTGACATGTCTTCAGATACATTTCATCCCATCCCTTTGCATGTTTGCACTGCAGATACATTTTCTTTCCATCCCTTGACATGTCTTCAGATACATTTTCATCCCATCCCTTGGCATGACTTCAGATACATTTTCATCCCATCCCTTGGCATGACTTCAGATACATTTTCATCCTATCCCTTTGCATGTCTTCAGATACATTCACATCCCATCCCTTGGCATGTCTTCAGATACATTTTCATCCCATCCCTTGGCATGTCTTCAAATACATTTTCATCCCATCCCTTGGCATGACTTCAGATACATTTTCATCCCATCCCTTGGCATGACTTCAGATACATTTTCATCCCATCCCTTGGCATGTCTTCAGATACATTTTCATCAAAACACTTGGCATGTCTTCAGATACATTTTCATCAAAACCCTTGGCATGACTTCAGGTAAATTTTCATCCATCCCATCCCTTGGCATGTCTTCTAACACATCTTCATCCCATCCCTTCGCATGTCTTCAGAACTCCACGTTTTTATTCCAGATGAATGAAAGGGATTCATTTCAGTTTTCTGGAAGAGTTGGACCAACTGCAAAGTATTAGATGGCTCCAGAAAAGCTCTGAAATACTTTCAAATCTTTGATTTAGATAACGTTTTTGAAAATATTGTTCATGTAAGGAGGTAAAACAAATAATTACTTGTGCACCTGTATTTTAACAGTCATAACAGATATGCAAATTGTATTGAATTAGTCATAGAATTTGACTTTTAAACTTTATTTTGATACCTAATCCAGACAGGATTCTTTAACATTGGCAAAAATTTGTTATTTCAAAATCCACAGGTCATTCTGCTTTATAACACCATTAGTGTTTAGGGGTCTATGTTCTATGCAAAGTTACTTAGTGATGAAAACGTTAATATAGATTAGTCATCATAGATTTATTTATAATTTTTTATTGTTTTCATATGAACTCTGGGTAATCTGAGTACCCTAGCATATATATTTTTTTAAATGGTGCTTTCCATGGGTACCATGTATGTATCAACGGAAGAGTTTACAACAGTTTCAATACAGTATCCTTTTCATTAAAGAGAAACATTGGTCAGCCCTGAATCAACAGTAATATTATTATATACTGGAAATTTTCACTCACTATTTTAGATTGGTCAACTGAATTTTCAACCCCATGTGATAGTTAAACAAACAGAACAACATGTGGGGACTGCTCCGGTGGCCTAGTGGTTAGAGCATATGCCTCAGATGCAAGAGGTAGTGGGTTCGATCCATGACCGAGTCATACCAAAGTCTTACAAAAATGGTACTAGCAACTGCCTTGCTTGATGCTCTGTATTAAGAGGTTAGTGTTAGGACTGGTCAACCTAGTATATGGATATTGTGACTGGGTGGGACATCATGCTACATATCTACAGCATGATGCCCCAGTGCTAGACATTACTACAAAATGCCACACTCCAAATAAAAAATTGTCAAAGCTATGTTAAAAATCAAGTTGTGGTGGGGGTTTAAAAATATTATGAAAACAAACAAATAGAGGAAAATATCTTGAAGTGCATGCATCAATGATTCACAAACTCACATTTGCAGCCATTGAGTTTTTTGGATACTTACAATCAGAGACAGGTCACCATAATGTGGGTAAAAATTGTTGATATAGATAAGATTTGCCCACCATGACTTGGTACACTCATTAATTGTCTGTGCCAGGATAGAATTTGGCTGGCTCACCAGATACTGATATGGGCCAGATACCATGAGTGGAACTAAAGTTCCAAATATCATCACCACAATGGCATATAGTGGAGTCAATCTGTAAAAAAGGGGGGAAAAATCAACAAAACTGCTAAATGTATTTTTCATTACAGCAATAATGACAAACACTCATACATGGAGACAGAGAAATTCAAGGAATGAAATGATATCACTGATACATGGAGACAGAGAAATTCAAGGAATAAAATGATATCACTGATACATGGAGACAGAGAAATTCAAGGAATGAAATGATATCACTGATACATGGAGACAGAGAAATTCAAGGAATAAAATAGTATCACTGATACATGGAGACAGAGAAATTCAAGGAATGAAATGATATCACTGATACATGGAGACAGAGAAATTCAAGGAATGAAATATCACTGATACATGGAGACAGAGAAATTCAAGGAATAAAATGATATCACTGATACATGGAGACAGAGAAATTCAAGGAATGAAATGATATCACTGATACATGGAGACAGAGAAATTCAAGGAATAAAATGATATCACTGATACATGGAGACAGAGAAATTCAAGGAATGAAATGAATCACTGATACATGGAGACAGAGAAATTCAAGGAATGAAATGATATCACTGATACATGGAGACAGAGAAATTCAAGGAATAAAATGATATCACTGATACATGGAGACAGAGAAATTCAAGGAATGAAATGATATCACTGATCCATGGAGACAGAAATTCAAGGAATGAAATGATATCACTGATACATGGAGACAGAGAAATTCAAGGAATAAAATGATATCACTGATACATGGAGACAGAGAAATTCAAGGAATGAAATGATATCACTGATACACGGAGACAGAAATGTATGGAATGAAATGATATCACTGAACCATGGAGACAGAGAAATTCAAGGAATGAAATGATATCACTGATACATGGAGACAGAGAAATTCAAGGAATAAAATGATATCACTGATACATGGAGACAGAGAAATTCAAGGAATAAAATGATATCACTGATACATGGAGACCAAAATTCAAAGAATAAAATGATATCACTGATATATGGAGACAGAAATTCAAGGAATAAAATGTTTCATCAAGACCAAATTTTACTTCAACCTGGACATATATAGTTACATGATGATGATTCAAAATTATCTGCCTCCATCAAACAATGGTGACTGATCAGCAGAGAAAAACTTCCATAAAGACACTATAGTTATTTCAGATAGTGGTTTCTATATCATGTAAACATAGCTGAAATGCCAGTCATGTGAAAAATGATCCCTGTTACATGCCAGTTGCTTACTTATTCACCTCCAAAACAAGGGTTTCTATCACTGCTCAAATTTGTGACAAGTCTATTCAGAAGGCAAGAAAATCCAATACTTAGCAATATCCTGACTTCATGAGATTTTAAAGATCAAGTTCCCAAGGGTAAGTCAGGATAAGTGTAACAAATTCAAAAATACCTCATATGCTTTACCTTCATTTATAAATAAAGTGAAAAGCAAAATGTCTTTAAAGATATATAGACCTACATAATATAAATGGTCTTATCCAACATATGCCAGAAGTTTAAAAGGTTCCCAAAAAAATCACAGAGGAGCTGGAAATACTTTCTAACAAGTTCATTTTCAAATCAGTGGCAAGAGATTGGACTGCATAAACAATTATACTTGATTGTTCTCCTGAAGAAAAAGATTTGATCAGACATCTATTCAACTCTATGAAGTTCCAAGAGTGACACAACATACTGAGATTAAAATCTGAAGACTCAGGATTCTATTTTTATACATATTTTTATGAATGTCACTCAGACAAAAGATGGAACAAAATACCTGCTCAAAGTTGTATAATGTCTTAGAGATTTCACATTCTTAAAGAGACTTAAAATATTAGTAATTTAAAATGTTTGCAGTCTTGAGACTGAGTACTGGTTTCTTGCTCAAAAACCAAACCTAAAGCACACCCTCCTTCAATACCCATGGTGTGATTGGATAAATGAATGCTTGCATGCTGAGAATTATTAAAATATAATATGCAACAAAAACCTGCAAAGATGGATACAATACATGCAGTACATTTGTATCAATGAAATTTAAAAGTATATTACCAACAACAAAAATCAAAATTGTTTTCAAAAAGTAAATTTGACAATATGGGAACAGTAAAGCCTGTATATATTCATAAAGTGTGTGAACGTACCAGATGATATTGGATACATTGAGAATATGGGAAAAATTATGGCTGTAAATATTAATCAGTGGATCTCTGTGTGCAAATACCAGTAGATATGAGAACAGTTCTGCCTGTAAATATTAATCAAGGGTGTGCACATGCCAGCAGATATGAGAACAGTTCTGCCTATAAATATTAATCAATGGTGTACACATAGCAGTAGATATGAGAACAGTTCTGCCTGTATATATTATTCAATGGTGTGCACATATCAGTAGATATGAGAACAGTTCCGCCTGTAAATATTCATGAAATGTGTACCCATACTATAGAGCTGGGATACATTCAATTTAGGGTGTACAGGTCTATTCATCTTGTTCTCTGTATGCACATATACCTAAATATTGTACACTGCATGCACGGATCTCTGCAAAATGAACACTCAATGAACTGATCTCTGCATAATGTACACTGTAAACATACATCTCTTCATACCATACACTGAACACATACTTTTTCAAGTATGCATTGCACATTATTAGCTTTCTTCATGCTGTTGTTGTTGTTGTTGTAGGGTTTAAAACCATTTTTCAGCACACAATAGGCTATACATGGCAGCCAATATTATTGATGGAGGAAGAACCCAGGAAAAAACCACTGACCCACGAGAAGCTACTGGCAAGCTTTATCACATAACTACATTAGCCGAATCTTAGACTTGAACCCAGGCAGACAGAAGTGAGATGGCAGTGATCCATAACGGAAAGCGCTTTAGACCACTCGGCCACTTGGGGCCCCCTATCTTCATGCTGTACATTGTATGCACAGATATATGACTAATCTCATGCACAGATGTGACTAATCTCAATACAATAAAACCTGTCTTGAAAGACCAATGCTTTGTGAGATCATCTGTCTTGAGAGACCACATTCTCAATGCACAAATTTATTCATTATATAGCATTGTGACCTGTTTTGAGAGACCACCTGTCTTGAGAGACCATACTTTTTTGGCAAAAAGAGGTGGTCTTACAAGACTGGACCTACTGTACTATATATTAAAAGTACAATTAACAAATCTATGTAAAGCATACCTCCAGTATCTATGCAGGAAATAGTAGGCCCAGTTCATTTTTCCCCTGTCTGTCCAACTCTTGAGGGACAAATATGTCACAAGAAGACCACTAAATGAATACAAAATAATAAAACCAGTTGAAGTAGAAAGCAAAGCAAATATTACCCATCAATATAGCTATAGATGATCTTTTATTATTGATTAAGAACAACAAGTCATAAGTCATAATTCCTAATTCTGAAAATTAAGTAATGGATCATAAAAGGAGATAAATTATTAATGAATCAAATATTAACAATAGAGTAACATTTCTTCAGAAAACAATGCTGTTTTAATTAAATGTACGGAAGAATAACACAGCCTCACAGAACATTTTCTTTTTTTGTTTTACTACTGAAAGGAACTTTGTGGAGCATTTTAGTTTTATAGTAATGAACAGGGTGAGTATGCGTGTGTGTGTGTGCTTAGGATTTTTAACGTAAATTCATCAATACAATTTTTTCATCATATCGCTATGATGTCAACAGTGAGGCAGTTTATAGTGATGTCCAGCACTGAGGCATCATGCCGCAGACATGTAGCATGATGTCCCACCCAGTCACATTACCCTGACACCAGGCCAACCAGTCCTAACACTAACCTCTTAATGCTGAGCGCCAAGTGAGGTAGCTGTTAGTACCATTTTTACAGGTCATTGGTATGACTCGGCTGGGGATCAAACCCACAGCCTCCCGCTTCCACATTGGACACTCTAACCACTAGGCCACCAGAGCGGTTTAAGGGGCGAGTAAATACTTATACTGGCTTTCAATTTCTTGGATTTTTTAAATAATCACAATTAAGAAAATTTAAACCCCAGCAAAATTTTGGGACGTTACAGTGTAATCAACTAAGATGTTAAACAAATGTGTTAAATGTGACAAAGGTTAAAGCATCAATGGGCTTTGTTGGTAAGCCAATAAGAACAAGCAAATACAATGTGCATATTTATAAAACTGGTTTTCTATCAAGCTTCAAGATCAACTCACCTGAGGAAAAAGAAAGAGTCCACAGAAAATGTGCCGTTTGCAATAGGTTGGAATGTAAACCTAGTCCGGATTTTGGATGCATCCAGTAAATTGTCTGCAGGAAAATAAAATACAGAAAATAACCTCTTCAACAAATCATTCCTCTTTGGAAGATGTATAAATGATCATTTTTTAATGCAAATTCATTTCAAGAAATAATTCAATCAAATAAAATGAAAAAAATAGCTTTAGTAGAGACTTGACGTAATGTTCATCAAAGCAGCATTTGTAAGCAACTGTTATGGGTTAACTACCCTTTCTACCAACTAGGTGGCACCAATATGCACAATTTAGACCAGTTTTTGTCTTGAGCATGACATTAAAGGATGCTCATATTGAAGGGAATGGTGGGAGCAATTATTTGTAATGTGATCAGTACTCAGCTGAGTACAATGAGACACCAGATGATGTACCTAATGTTAACAGAGCACAATGAGATTACTCACGTAATACCTAATGTTAGGTGAACACAATGTGATGACTAATGATGTACCTAATGTCAGCTGAGTACAATGAGACACCATATGATGTACCTAATGTTAACAGAGCACAATGAGATTACTCCTGATGTACCTAATGTTAGCTAAGTACAATGAGAGACATCTGGTTAATACACATACAAGGGTGATCTCTGTGGGTAGGGATCCTGCACTTGATTATTAAACAACATCTCTGTGAGTTAGTCTTTTAGATAGTACTTTGTATTCCAGTGATAAACAAAGTCTTTATATGTATATATCTAAACAAGTCAATTTAAGCTGGATTCCTGCAAAGTAGAATGTGTCGCATATACAAGGACGCATTTAATCAGCTGTACATACCACATAGTGTTGCAAACCCGTATGTATGTCCCTGTATGACCCACCACATGCTGATTACACGAATCCCATTCAGACAGGCAAGCGGTCCAACGGCTGTTTTTGTGTCTACAAGCTTCTTTGCATTACTAATGATGGAGAAGCACTTAAAAAAGGAAACCATCCATCCAACTGAAATGGAAAATTAATTCATTAGCAATTACATAAGAAAAACAACTTTGATGGAGTGTTACTGCAGACCCTACCATTTTCTATGAAACATAATTCACACTTTTGTCCCCATCTTTAGACAATGGCTATAGCGGTCATTGCCACAAGTACTTTTTTTAAGAAAACATGTGTTCAGTCAACTTTTTCTTTCAATATTGTATATACATGCTCTTAAGTAAATTCCAACTGCAAACTGCACAGACCCAAATCTGCTGTCACATACTGCATCATCACATCTGGGTCTATGCAGTTTGTAAGGAGTAATCAGAAGAATAATTCATAGAACCTGATCTGCAGTTGCAGTATGTAACAGAAGAACAGAATCAGTGTTGTTTGTAGTTTGACTTTACTTATAAAGGTGTATATATGGCAATGATATTGTCAAACTAGCAGGTAGATAGATGCATACATACACACATAATACACATGGATGCCAAAGTGATAGCTGTTTTTTTCCCACTAAGAAAGACTCCATATAGTTATACCATGCCACCTCCACTATGACTGTAAACCTGTATACAAAAAGCTCCTACCCAAACAAAAAATGTATCCCCCCCTTACCCACCAGAAGAAATGTTAGTTTTTATTTGTTTTTATGGTTTAACACAATATTTTATGAATTTCCATCCATGTAGTTCAAAGGAAATGTGGTCACATACAGAAAAAAACATCAAGAGGAAGTGTATTGCAATATTCCTGATGGTAAAGTGCGGGATAACAAACTTTAATGCAAACAAGTTTCAGGTCCTGATATCTGTCAAGTAGCCAATCAAGGATCAGATCTGATTTCCAAAGGTTTGACAATTATACAAAATGACTTAAAAGACATTGTCTTATAAAAAGGATATTAAATGAGTATTCATTTAAAAAATGATATTTATAAAATAAGTTCAATAATTTTTATCTTCCCAAGCCATGGCAAGGAAAATATTTAAATCATTAGCCAAATTACAAATATTCAGTTGAAATGAGCACAAATATCAGATTTATCACATCAAGAACAATACTGATTTAATTTCATCATACAGCAGAACAGTGTTGTTAAATGGCTTTGAAATACATTCGAATTCTTGGGTCGTAACACTTTTCCTTTGCATAATGCTATTTCATTTATTTGAACAAGATTTATTCAAGAGAATATCTTCGCATGAAATTTATAAGAATTCAATATATGAGGAATCAGTAGAGAGCCAGCAGCTTGTTGAAAAATCCTTGGAATACTAAAACAGAAAAAATTTAAAAAATCAATAACTGTCTACTGATTTAATGAGATATCATATATATATATATATATATATATATATATATATATATATATATATATATATATATATATATATATATATATATACACACACACTAAGTTTCATCAAAGACAATATGAATTGAAAACTATTTTGAATAAAGAGCAGAAGAGCAGAATCAAAATTTTACATCTTATCAAATCTTAGTAAAGTATTGAGTAAAGTAAAGACCAGAAATTGGCTTTGTATTCTTTGTTCAAATTCACTTTGTTCTTGACATGAATGGTCATTGATAGATTGCAACGGCCAATTTGCAATTCCATGCTTTAAAACAAATGTTCGTCGTTTTGTAATCTCTATTCAAGTTTTTTTATGTACAACAGCTTTCATAAATTTCTTCAAAATGGGTCTTGGAAATGGTATGGGATCAAACGTGCAACTAAAGCAAATTATTGATGAGCACACAATCTTTTATTGAAATATTTGTTGAAAAAGAACATAGCACTTACTGCTTGATGCAGAATGTAGCTAAGCAATTTGTGTGATGTACTCTACGTAATTATAATGGACAGGGTGGCAAGTTATTCATGAAATTTAAAACCAATTTGTGTGATGTACGCTATGTTATGGACAGGGTGGCGAGATATCTATGAAATTTAAAACCAATTTGTGTGATGTACACTACTTTATGGACAGGGTGGCAAAATATCTATAAAATTTAAAATCAATTTGTGTGATGTACGCTACTTTATGGACAGGGTGGCAAGATATCTATGAAATCAATTTGTGTGATGTACACTATGTTATGGACAGCATGGCAAAATATCCATGAAATTTAAAATCAGTTTGTGTGATGTAGGCTACGTTATGGACTGGGTGGCAAGATATTCATGAAATTTAAACCAATTTGTGTGATGTACACACAGTGTGAAATATTTGTTTTACATTCATATTTTTATAAACTGTAATCACATTTGCTAATTTCAAATGATCTGGAAATCTTTAAAGATTTTACAAGAACTGTTAAAAATGGTACACAGTGGATACTTAATTGATCATGTCATTCTTTTAAATAGCTTGGGATATAATAAATCTGGACCACACACCCCTAGATTGATTTAAACCAAGGTGTTACAGTCAAACCCGGTTATCTCGATTACGTCGGGGGTGTAAAGAAATCGTCGATATAACCGGGTCCCGAGATATCCGGGTTCATAAAAACCGGTAATTTTAAAAATGTCCTTGAGCATTACTCCTGTCTCTTGCTGGTGTTTACTGGAATCCCCTCCCACTGCATGTTACAATAAAATAAACAAAACGCTTAATTGATAATAAAATGAAATGAACTAACCTGGTGTTGTTATCATTTATTCCTTTTTTATCATCATAAGTAATTTATTAAAGAAAAAATATATCTATGAACTCCTTATATCACATGTAGCGTATGCATCCATTACTGTAGTGTGCATCACTTATGTCAGATAACACACGACGCATTTTTATAATTGATGTGAATATTGAAAAACAAATCATGTTTGGTTGTACTCAGAGGTTTGAATATGTTATCAGATTGAAAAATGGATCAAAGAAAATCACAAACGAGAGAGTGAGAGAGAAACATCCACCAATTGCTTTCAGGCACCCGCCATTCACGCATAACGCGGTGTTAGGTGCAAAATAACCAAGATTGTATTATATCCAGGTTAATATATGACAGTATCTCGCAGATAAAGATCAATAAATATTTTTGAAAATACATGTACATGTACATTGACTGTGAGTGCAAATGACACTCCTTTCGCTAGCATGGGTTACAAAGAGTATTTATTAAAGCAAGTTAATGTTGAGTAGACTACTTACCCCGCAGGCATCAATGCGAGTTTGTATCAATTATGATTCCAGATGGCAAATAAATAGATGTACGGGTGGTGAATAAACACTCCGGTAGCGAGCAGTAAACTAATTCTTTGAACTTACCGGCAGGATATCAAATACAAAGGTTATTTTATTGCAAAGCAAACCGACCCTGGAAACTGACTTTTGATTCTTTCAAGTGTGCTGATTCTTATTTTCTTTTCTGTTTTTTTTTTTTTTTTGCCGACTTGGGTTTCCCTTTACTGGTATTCACAGGAATTTTGAAAATAAATTAAAACAATGGAAGCCAATTTTTCTGCCAGACCTAAATAAGATATATTACAAATAAGAAAACAAAACAAAATTAAGAAGACCTCAAGCATGAGAACTAAATTATGGGGCCTCGACTGCCATTGTATAGAAGCCAAGTGCCTGAGATTATCCATTCGCATGTAGCTGACATCTAAGATTCTGCGTTTTCGTAAAATAAAGTTACATTGTAATTTGTGCACACTCTTGTCTTTGTGAATCCTTGAATATTTTATGTAGTGAACATGATATATTCTTAATAAACTAATCGATTAAGCTACTCTTACGAACCAAAAATAGAAAGAATATGAAATAAACATGTGACTACTGCCGTAACGGACCAAAATTGTGCCTGAAAATAGATCGCTTTTGCAGACTATTTCTTGTACAATTTCTGTGAGATTGACGTTAAAAAGTTGCATTTCGTCGAATTAAGCGGGTCCACATGTTACTTCGGACCGAAACTTATGCCCGACATAACCGGGTTATCGATTTAACAGAGGTCGAGATAAGCGGGTAAAAAATAGCATAACAAAGAAGAATTTTTTCGGGACCGGACCAAAACGCTCGACATAAGCGGGTTGTCGAGATAACCGAGGTCGAGATAAGTGGGTTTGACTGTATTACAAATGTTACATGCCTGCAAACTATGATATCAGTCTACTTACATAAATACTAGCAGTCATCGGATACATTGAAATTTGAGGTTATCAAGCTTTCACCTAAAGCATTCAGTGTGATGTTTTTATTTAATTGCTGCTTAAACATTTATTTCTAACCTTTTGACACAGTTTGGCTATTGATATTGTCAAGGTTCGCTGTAAATAGTAGCCGTGTAGTGTCCTGATCTTGAATATTAGTGCTTCTTTCTTGATTGGGGTTACTGGTCTCTGACGGTAGCTTGCCAATCTTGAGAAACTCCAAACACGTTCCTACGAGTGCAAGAAACACAAACACTCCACACACTGCCCTGAAATTAAACATAGGCAGCATACAAAGAAAAACAAAATCAGAGCAGTAAATTTGATGATACTACATAACTGAAAAACTGTTATACTGTATTTAAAAAGGTAATGGAGCCGATCCACAGCCCATAGAGTTCATCTGAATGATGTGGATATGTAGTCTGACTATAACATAGTGAATATGTCTTTCCTGTACATGCTTTAAAGGGAAGAACACAATTATTATGACTTTATTCTTTGTATAGGGTACAATTTTTGTATGGGATGCTAATGTTTGTGGATACCATTGTTGCAGCCAACCATGAATTTAAAGCAATGAAATACTGGTCATTACTAAAGAAGAGATATTCCATTTTTCAAAGATACTTTCCGAATGAAAAATTAACATACAGCTATTTGCTGCTACAATTTTATTACTGAAATAAACTAACAGTTTTTGCATGTCACTGGTTTATTGTAACCATTTGTCAAGAAATTTTTTATGAAAGAATTATAATCACTATATCTTATTCCATGACATAAAATAAGAGTTCCATTCACCACCTAAATTGATCTGTCCAGATATTGGTAAAGATATAGATAATAAATGAGTGTTCCATTCACTACATAACTTGATCTGTCCAGAGATTGGTAAAGATATAGACAGTAAATGAGTGTTCCATTCACTACATAACTTGATCTGTCCAGAGATTGGTAGAGATATAGACAGTAAATGAGTGTTCCATTCACTACATAACTTGATCTGTCCAGAGATTGGTAAAGATATAGACAGTAAATGAGTGTTCCATTCACTACATAACTTGATCTGTCCAGAGATTGGTAAAGATATAAACAGTAAATGAGAGTTACATTCACTACCTAAATTGATTTGTCCAAATGTCGGTAAAGATAAAGACAGTAAATGACTCTGATCATAGATTCCCAAAGGCAGATGAAAAACCATGAATGAGTTTCTGTTTACCAAATGTTTGTATGTACAAAAATCCTCTTGGCCTATAAATCAAAAGTTTCTTTTGGAAAATCAACAATAATTGCAATTGAAAACAACTAACTTGTGAACTCAGCATCTTGTTTGCTCATTAAACGTTACAAAAATCAGGTGGGCATAAACTTTATTCACAAGTCTCAGCTACAACCATGAAAAAACTCAGCTATACATAATAAAAATTAATGATACATTTATGATCTTCCTCAAACAATGGAAATAATACAAGAAAAAAGAAACAATCTTGATTCAAAGCTTTTAATGAAATCTTGCTTGCTAATTAATATCAGAATAATGAATACCCAAAACATGAAAAACTCAAAAACTCAACAAAATAGCCTCTTTAATTCTCTCTCTATCTTGCAAGAATTAACATAATGGCAAAAAAAAAAACAAGTTCAGAAGTAAAATACCCAATCAGGGAGTAAAATCCCAAATTAAGGAGTAAAATACCCAAATTAAGGAGTAAAAGACCCAAATTAGGGAGTAAAATAACCAAATTAGAAATGTTGACACAAGTGGATTATTGTTCACTATTGTACTAAACTATAAGTAGTTGAAACAAGCAGATTATTGTTGACTAATTTACTAAACAATCATGAGTAATTGACATGTGGATTATTGTTGACAGGTTTACTAAATAATAAAGTGTAGATGACACAAGTGGATTATTGTTGATTATTTTACTAAATAATAATGAGTAGTTGACATAAGTGAATATTGTTGGTTATTTTACTAAATAATAATGAGTAGTTGATGAGTAGTTGACATGTGGATTATTGTTGATTATTTTACTAAACAATAATGAGTAACTGACACAAGCGGATTATTGTTGACAATTTTACTAAATAATAAAGAGTAGTTGACACAAGTGGATTATTGTTGATTATTTTACTAAACAATAATAAATAGTTGACACAAGTGGATTATTGTTGATTCTCTAACTAAACAATAATGAGTAGTGGCCATTATTGTTGACTATTTTACTAAACTATAATGTAGTTGACACAAGTGGGTTATTGTTGATTATTTTACTAAACTATAATGTAGTTGACACAAGTGGATTATTGTTGATTATTTTACTAAACAATAATGAGTAGTGGATTATTGTTGACTATTTTACTAATCTGAAATAATAATGATTAGTTGACACAAGTGGATTATTGTTGATTACTTTACTAAACCATTATGAGTAATTCACATGTGGATTATTGTTGACAATTTTACTAAACAATAAAGAGTAGTTGACACAAGTGGATTATTGTTAACTATTTTACTAAATAACGAGTAGTTGATATGTGGATTATTGTTGACAATTTTACTTAACAATAATGAGTAGTTGACACAAGAGGATTATTTTTGACAATTTTACTAAATAATAAAGAGTTGTTGACACAAATGGATTATTGTTGACTTTTTTTTACTAAACAATAATGAGTAGTTGACACAAGTGAATTATTATTGACTATTTTACTAAACTATAATTGTCGATACAAGCGGATTATTGTTGATTATTTTACTAAACAATGAGTAGAGGACACAAGTGGATTATTGTTGATTATTTTACTAAACAATCTTGAGTAATTGACATGTGGTTTATTGTTGATTATTTTACTAAATAATAAAGAGTAGTGAACACAAGTGGATTCATTTTTTTTACTAAACAATATGTAGTGGACACAAGTGAATTATTGTTTAAATTTTACTAATTCGAAACTATAACGAGTAGTTGATATGTGGATCATTGTTGACTATCTTATTAAACAAAAATGAGAAGTTGACACAAGTGGATTATTGTTGACAATTTTACTAAATAATAAAAAGTAGTTGACACAAGTGGATTATTGTTGTCAGTTTTATTGAACAATAATTAGTTGACACAAGTTAAATATTGTTTTAATATTTTACTAAACAATAAGGATTATTTGATGTGTGAATTATTGTTGACTATTTTATTAATTTAAATCTACAATGAGTAGTTGACATGTAGACTATTGTTGACAATTTTACTACATAGAATGAGTAGTTAACACAAGTGGATTATGGTTCACTATTTTACTAAACAATAATAAGTAGTTGACACAAGTGGATCATTGTTGATTATGTTACTAAATAATAAAGAGTAGTTGATGTGTGAATTATTGTTGACTATTTTACTAAACAATAAAGAGTAGTTGACACAAGTGGATTATTGTTATTTTACTAAATAATGAAGAGTAATTGCTGTGTGAATTACTGTTGACTTTTTTATTAATTTAAAACTGCATGTATAATGAGAAATTGACATGTGGATTATTGTTGACTATTTTACTAAATAATAAAGAGTAGTTGACACAAGTGGACTAATGTTGACTATTTTACTAAACAATAATAAGTAGTTGATACAAGTGGATCATTGTTGATTATTTTACTAAATAATAAAGAGTAGTTGATGTGTGAATTATTGTTGACTATTTTACTAAACAATAAAGAGTAGTTGACACAAGTGGATTATTTTTATTTTACTAAATAATAAAGAGTAATTGATGTGTGAATTATTGTTGACTATTTTACTAAACAATAATCAGTTGTTGACACAAGTGGATTTTCGTCACCTATTTTACTGAACAATAATGAGTAGTTGTCACAACTGTATTATTTTTGCCCATTTTATTAAATAATAATGAGTAGTTGACACAAGTGGATTATTGTTAATTAGTTTATTAAGCAATACTGAGTATTTGATGTGTGAATTGTTGCTGACTACTTTATTAATTTAAAACTATAATGAGTAGCTAACACAAGTTGATTATTGTTGACTATTTTACTAAACAAAAATGAGCAGTTGATACAAGTGGATTATGGTCAACTATTTTACTAAAAAGTAATGAGTAGTTGACACAAGCAGATAATTTTTGACTATTTTACTAAACAATAATGAGTAGTTGACACAAGTGGATTATGGTCGACTACTTTACAACAAAATAACTAGGTGACACAAGCAGATAATTGTTGACAATTTTACTAAGCAATGATGATTAGTTGACACAAGTGAATTATTGTTGACAATTTTACTAAATTATAATGAGTAGTTGACAACAACGGATTATCGTTACCTATTTTACTAAACAATAATGAGTAGTTGACAACAACGGATTATCGTTGCCTATTTTACTAAACAATAATGAGTAGTTGACACTAGCAGATTATAGTTGACTCTTTCACTGAACAATCATCAACTACTATGGAAATATATGATTCAAACTGAGGTAAATATGATTTAGGTACCCAGTGTAGAAATTGTATGGTCAAATGTTTGTCTCTGGAAAATATACAAATATCAATACACATTTGAACATGTCCTTTTTTAAACTAGTTTTGTTTCATCAACCAACCTTTCATGTTTATAAAACTGCAAGAACATCATTAAGTTTTAGTTGTTATGGGCTTCCAGGCAATTTCTACCCTTTATCATACAGGATATATGATGATAAATAACTCCTGAGATTCCCTACCAATATCAATGACACCAGTACTCACAATGCTGCTTTGGCTCCTGAAGTATATGTCTGTGGTAGCGTAGCCTCTACATCTACAGCTGTCAGTGTTATGTAGATATAAGTACGAAGATATGGAAATACCACTGTGTAAGGAAATGAAAGAATTCTGCTTAGTAGACTAAATGACAGCATGAAGATATGGAAATACCACTGTGTACAGAAATGAACGAATTCTGCTTAGTAGACTAAATGACAGCATGAAGATATGGAAATACCACTGTGTACAGAAATGAAAGAATTCTGCTTAGTAGACTAAATGACAGCATGAAGATATCGAAATACCACTGTGTAAGGAAATGAAAGAATTCCACTTAGTAGACTAAATGACAGCATGAATATAGATAATGGTAAATTGACTAAACAGCACTACGGCATATTTGACATAATGATGCGAAGAAACATGCACCTCTCCCTTCTTTTATCATTATTTGATCATTCAAATCCCCTATATGTACTTATGACTTGAACATAGGGTTGGGTACAAAATAGATTTATTTTAGCTTGCAATTAAAAACCTGTGATCAAATTAATGATAGAGATATTATTAAATTTATCACTGCATAATTAGATTAAGTAGAAATGTGAAGTAAATATCATGAAATTAGAAACTGTTTAATGGACATACATTTTAAAAGATTTCTTTTCAAACCAAGATCTATTCTCTATAAAAACACAATATACAATGAAACATAAAGCAACAAAAATGTAGACAAAATATCTTTTGGTGGCAACATCGTAAAACATAAACACCAATTAAAGTCTTGTCAAGTGAAATTACCATTTAAATAATAATATTTAATTTGGTTTCAATGTCATCATAAATGTGATTAGCCCTCATTGATTCAAACACACCAACATTCAACTAACTGTGCGAACAATGCCTGTGTGCTTTTATGAGACCTTAATTACAAGTATTTACTCAGTGGCTTTATTTTGACAACTGTTGAGAATTTGATGGACCATTACGATCAAGAAAATTAATTATCTCTACCATGTTAACAAATGAAAAATGTCATCACAGTATCATCCATATGTAGGGTCTATTACATTTCTTGTCAACATTACACACCGTAGACAAACTCCGTTTTGCATCCAGTCAAATGTACTTTAAAATTTGAGTTTATAGAAGCAACACAGCAAACCCGTCACACAATTTACATGTAATTATTATTTATTAAACATTTGGTGTAGTTCTTCAACAAATAACTCTTGATAAGTTCTGATAAAAGAAAACAATGTTTGACCTACCAGTAACTCTCATATTTCAGGTAAATATTTGAGCTGGTGATTAAAATCCATTCAATGAAACTATATGGACAGTTGTGATTATAATTCTATAGCATCAATCAGAATACCAATGCCCTGTCCTAGGCTATATTTAACATTTATAGACACTATCACTCACTAGTTGCCGAGGAAGAGATTTGGATCAATTTTTACACTTAATGTATTTTGTTGTTGCTGTAGGGTTTTAACACCATTTTTCAGCACAAGATAGGCTATACATGGCAGCCAATATAAATGGGGGAGGAAGAACCTGGGAAAACCTTGAAAAGAACCACCGACCCATAAGAACCTACTGGCAAGCTGTCTCACACATCCAGATTAGCAGACTCTGTGACTCAAAAACACATGGATAGTAGGGAGATGGCAGTGATCTGTAATCGTGAGTGCTTTAGACCACTCAGTCACTTGGGGCCCGACAATTGTTGAAATTTATATTAGATGCGTCACAACAGAAGATAACAGTTTGTGTTTGTGGATTAAAGAATGCTAATATATGACTTTCATGTTACAAATGTTTTACCTGTACAGTTAAATTTATGGCAGCAAAATGATATTCCATGTTGACATCCTTAATATAATACTCTAGTCCGATCATGCCAATCAATGACACTCCATGTTGAGATATCCTCAAATACAATACTATAGTCCTATCATGCCAATCAATGATACTCCATGTTGAGACATCCTCAAGTTCATTTCTCTAATCCTATCATGCCAACCAATGATATTCCATGTTGAGACATCCTCAAATACAATACTATAGTCCTATCATGCCAACCAATGATATTCCATGTTGAGACATCCTCAAATACAATACTTTTGTCTGATCATGCCAATCAATGATATTCCATGTTGAGATATCCTCAAATACAATAATATAGTCCTATCATGCCAACCAATGCTATTCCATGTTGAGACATCCTCAAATACAATACTTTAGTCCAATCAAGCCAATCAATGATATTCCATGTTAAGACATCCTTAAATACAATACTCTAGTCCTGTCATGCCAACCAATGATATTCCATGTTGAGACAACCTCAAATTCAATACTCTAGCAAGCTGTCTCACACATCCACATTAGCGAAATCTGTGACTCGAAAACACACGGACAGTGGCAAGATGGCAGTGATCTGTAATGGTGAGTGCTTTAGACCACTCATACACTTGGGCCCCGACACTTGTTGAAAATTATATAAAATGTATCCCAACAGAAAATAACAGTTTGTTGAGACATCTTCAAATTCAACACTCTAGTCCTGTCATGCCAATCAATGATACTCTATATTGAGACATCCTCAAATGCAATACTTTAGTCCCATCATGCCAATCCTAAGCATACATATTCCACTGAACTTAAGTCTAAGGTCCTTAAGGAACAAACATTTATGAAACCTCTTTTGCTATGTTTTAACAATCATCAAAGTAAAGTTACAACTCTTAAAATCTAAGTATAATCAAATGTTACCAATGGGAGACAAATTTACCCTAAATTTCCAAACAAAGAATAGTTACAGCTCTTAAAATCTATGTATAATCAAATGTTACCAATGGGGGACAAATTTACCCTAAATTTCCAAACAAAGAATAGAAACTTAGTATCCCATGCAGGAACTACTTGCATTTATATCAAGAAACTGAAATTACATGTACTCAGTAACCACATTGGAAACTGCTGAAGCAAAGGAAACATAACTCCTACTCTTACTATTATTCAAAAACCACTGAACTTCTTCATTGGAACAGGAAGCTGGCATACAAATCCCAGTTACCAGAGGATAACTTGTTCCTCCACCAACAGGAAATGGCTGGGGAGAAAGAAGAAGAAAAATCATATATATATATATATATATATATATATATATATATATATATATATATATATATATTTATAATTTTTTTTTTCTCTCTCTCTCTCTCTATATATATATGGAGAGAGAGAGAGAGAGAGAGAGAGAGAGAGAGAGAGAGAAAATTGTAAATATACACCAATCAGAACAGAATATGCTATCCCTCGATTCTATAGAAGAATGCTTGATAGTAGGCAGAATTAATATTTTAATACAAAAGTACTATCATACAGGTTAGAGAAGTTTTAATTCACACTGAGATTGAAACCCATGTGTATGAGTGTGTGTGTGTGTGATAAGGTTTCCCAAATAAATCAATGTACACAATCATAGTATTTTTCCCTCCACATGTAACTTACCAGATCTTAATTCAAAAATAGGGAGGAGGTTTCTTCAAATTAAATCTCACCAATATGAACACAGTTGAAACAGCCCAAAATCAAATTAATGGTTTCAGGTCTGATACCAAACCAATCATGGTAATTAAGTGTTTGAAAAGAGATAGACCATTATAAGCACAACATGGCTGGTCCAAGATTAGTTGTACTTCAAGGGTTGAATAAGTTATCAGAGAGAGAGAGAGAGAGAGAGAGAGAGAGAGAGAGAGAGAGAGAGAGAGAGAGAGAGAGAGAGAGAGAGAGAGAGAGAGAGAGATAAATAGAGACAGAAAGAGAGTGAGTGAATATCAACTGATTGCTTGATGCGGCTACCATTCACACTTGACACTGTATAAGCCGCAAAATAACAAAGAGTGTATTATATCCAGGTTAGCTATATGTGTTACTTAGTATGATACTATTCAAAGACATCACAATTTCAGTTTTTAAAATACGTTTATAACTCAAGCAATTGCCAACAGGGGTATGTATGTATCAGCAAGAAAGTAAAGGTACCTTGTAATCATTACAAGATTCTGTGAATTTCAGTGTAATAGCAGCAGAGAGGGCGAGCCGGACAACATTTTTAAACAAGTTTTCAATGAAATCAGGCTTCTACGGCCAAGGTGTGGTGAATCGGATACAAGTTTTCAATGAAATCAGGCAAATAAATCAATGATCAGGCAAAAAAAAATCAATGAAAAATCAATGATCAGGCAAAAAATAATAATGAAAAATCAATGAAATCAATGAAATCAAAAAAATGACTAAGCCTCCATTCGTCTTCAACCGAATATTTGATCCAATCCGATACGATATCGTGTTCGAGGGTCATGTAAATGTATTGTTACAAATCCGTGTGGGGCAGACTGAGCATGACTAAAGAAATTTCTAAATTGATTGAAGTCCATATCAGAACACCATGTCTGCCAAATATTTCGTAGCGTATGTGTATCAACGCCGTTGAATACAGCAAGCATATTACAGTTATCTCTGATCACTTTTGGAATCTGAGTGTATCGTTGAGCGACATAGATCACGTTCGTGTTTTTATGCCTGCCTCTGGAAAAAATCCTTGCAGGATTTTTTTGTTTATCTAACATTACATCGTCGTATACAACTAAATTATTGATACTTCCATCGAGGTCTTCTACTGATGGTGCTTCGTCAATATCGGTTATAAAATCAATAATATCCTCGCCGGCAATCTCTGAAGCGTTTTCATTAAAATCTTTTAGCACTTCATAGCATCGTTGGTCGTCTACGCTAGGGGCAATTAAATACAACTTATCCCACTTCATCCATCTCATTATTAAATTGAGCAACAATTGCGTCTTGCCGGATCCAGATGGCCCGATTATAATTGCGCGGATAGAGTTTGGTAGCGCTGCATGATGCTTAACTGGTTCTCTTGTTTTAGTCGCTGAAAAATCAATTATATTCATATCTCTATACATAAATTATGGATCTATATTGTGTGAAGTGTATGGCGCGTACTGGCACAGATGACTTGACGACGATTACAACAAAAAATAACCGATCAGCGCTTTCTGGTAAATGCGTACAATGTAGTACAAAGAAATTTAGATTTGTTTCTAAACCCAAGGAACCTTTAAAAAAAACGAGGAGGTGATATCGCTGCCAAATTAGCAAAACTCCCTGGAACCCCATGGGCAAAATACCCCGGAGAAAAACACCTTCCAGGGTATAGTTATTGTGGACCGGGAACAAGAATTGATATCAGACTCAATGATCAAAATCAGCCCCGACCCGGTGAGGAACCAATAAACGCTATTGATAAGGCCTGTCACCTTCATGATGTTGCTTATAAAAGCAGTAATCTGCAACACAGGCATCTAGCAGATGTGAAATTAATTCATGCGTTAAATGCTATTCCTGATAAATCCTTCAAAGAAAAATTGGCTTCATTTTTGATAAAATCGGCTATGAAAAGCAAATTGATGTTAGGTGCTGGTAATTAATAACAACATGGAATCTATTTATTATTCCCCAAGAGGATACTGGAGGGGTAAATCAGCAATCCATAAACTCGCTAGCGCTGCAAAAGTGAAAAAAACCACTGCGGCTCATTAGTTATCCAAACAGGCACTATGGCAAATTTACTTACCACCGCCTAAACAAATTAATGTCTCGCATTTTGATGTAACCGGACCCAATGAAGTTCATCAGGCTGATCTATTATTTTTGCCACATGACCACGGTTACAAGTACGCATTAACCGTAGTTGATATTGCAAGTCGATACAAAGACGCAGAACCGTTAAAAACAAAATCGGCCACTGAAGTAGCTTCTACATTTGAAAGGATTTATCGACGATGTCCTCTGCACTGGCCAAATCTATTACAAATTGATCCTGGCAAGGAATTTCAGGGTGCAGTGTTATCTACAATGAAATATCACAATGTCACTATCAGACGGGGGCATACTGCACTGCATCGTGATCAGGCAATTGTAGAACGGTTTAATAAAACCCTTGCTGAGCGGTTATTTGGATATCAATACGCAAAAGAATTCATCCAAGAAAAAAGATCCCGTGAATGGGTTAAAAGATTACCATCTGTGATTACTGCACTGAATAACGAGATTACTAGAACAATCAACATGAAACCTATCAATGCGATTAAAAAGAAGTCAATACCTGAAAAACCACAAAAAGATTTCAAAGAACCAATTCTTGGTAGTAATGTCATTGTGAGATATTTATACGAAACAGGAGAGCTTGAGGGTGGCAGAAAAAGAGCTACTGATCCTATTTGGAGTGTTACTGCACACAAGATATCTAGTATAACACGATCAACTGGTAGACCTCCAGTCTATAAACTGGATTCAACTGCCCCTCAGCGGGTTTTTACTAGACAACAATTACAAGTGATTCCTGACGATACTCAATTGCCACCGCATGGTCTTAACTAGCACCGTTGCGTCTATTGCACTCAAGACAAGTCAACATCACATTATTTCTGACATGACCGAGATTGTTATTTTTTCTGTCAACGGTGAATTGGCGAGGATCCTTATCCGAATACTGCCAACGCATTATACAATTGCAACTTGCGCAGTGATTATTCTGTTGTTTCTTCAAAGTGATTATTAATTCAGCATCAATGTCAAATTCTCATTGTTTTTTTTTGTCCTGTTGTTTGTAACCGGAGAGTTTTTTTATCAATAATATCATCTATTGTGGTGTCATTATCATCACCAATGATTTCATCATCGAGGACAATTCTTCGAAGTTGCTCTATTCTTCGTACTCTGGATACTGAAAGATAGACTAAATTCGACCATTCTATGCGATTATCTACCATCCAAACAATTGTATCTGATATAGTCAATCCCTGTGAAGAGTGTATTGTTTCTGAGTATCCTAGCGTCCATGGGGATTTTTTAGCACTCAATGCATCTTCAACGACATTGATATCAACCAGCACAATATCATTTAATACCAGAATTTGTTTTTCACTTTGTCCTGGAATATCAACTTCAATGTTCTGTTTTCGTGTATCCGAGGGCCTATAACAAAGAGGCACTGGAAGTGTTGCAAATTTTTGTTTATGCAATTCAAATAACTTCATCTGAAGTGTATCCCTGACTATTTTTCTACTTGCAATGATCAAATCGTTTGGTCTCCACATTTCCCAGAAATCATTCATGGGAGTTTCTGAAATTATTTCACGGGCTATCTCACTCTGGATTCTATCCGGTTGTAATCTAATTCGTTTCTTAAATTCTTTTAATTTTTCATCAAGTGATCTATGATCGGTATCAATTTCTTCATAATAGTCTACAAAACCCTTTAGCCATTCATTTGGGGATGCACCGACAAATGGTGGTGGTTGGTGGTGATCACCGCACATGACGACTTTTGTATTTTTTAATAACAACCACTCAAGAAATATTTTTAATACATCTTCTGACACTGTGTCTATTTCATCCCAAATGATAATTTCAGGAATAAATTTCTCTCCCATACGCTCAGGAGTCCATTTATCTCCTTTCCATCGGAAAAAACTGTGCTAAGTGCAAGCATTTACCCCTCTCTGTATCATTTCTCTTGCAAGTCTATGAGTTGGTGTTAGCACAATCATATTTGGATTGGAAACACGAAATAACTCAATTGCCCGAGTTGTTTTTCCTGACCCACCACAGCCGTTTAAATAAACTGTTTTATATCTACAGATTGGATCAGAAATCGGTGGTGCACTAGAAAATTTTGAACACTGATTGCTTTCTAAATAATTATTTTCAATGGTAACATCTGCTGATTGAATATAATCATGAATCATTTCTTTTTTAATTCTCCATGACCCCCAATTGTCGTTGCCAGTAGCCTTAAAATCAGCCATTTTGCTATTTATGTAAAATGAATCAGTGGCAACTCTAACTGCGGTGTTAGGAAATTTATTGATCATTGAAAACAGATTAATAGAAGCATAACCAAGCATAGAAGCTCTCAAATGTGTGTACTGCGGATTGTATCCATCATTGTAAGTAACAATTGTACCCAATTTGGTTCCATCGGACATAAATGCGTCCTTACGATTGACATATAGGCCTTTATTCGTTAAATCCGCGATTACAAAATCGTATTCAGCATTGTCTATAATCAATCGTGAAGAATATCTCGTATTATCGTATTTGCCACCTTGGGTAAATTTACCGATTATTCTTCTACTGAGATTTTTTTGCTTCATTGTTTCTGATTTCAAATAACTGTTTGGACCAAACAATGATTTGTTGTTCATTAAAATCAGGAAACAGTTTTCGCTCTTCGCTAATTATTTTTTCTAGATCAGGTTGTGGTAACCAGACTGATTTCTGTGGTCGATAGGATATAATTGCTTCACTGACAATTAATGATTTTAACATCTTACAATCAAGCATATACCGTAATAACACTATTGGCATCCAGTGTTTTTCAGACATGTGTTTACCAATCCAAAGATAACTACACGGATGAAGTCCTTCAGCCATTTCAAATGATGCCACACAAACGAATCCGGTTAAATCAAAATCAGGCAGTGGTCCATTAATAGCAACACGGGTCATTTCGTGTGTGGGGTGTCCAAATCGTTTGAAATATTTCTCGCATTCTCCATACCCGAGAAAACTTCCTGGATAACACGCAATCATATCAACTGAAATAACGGTATCAGGGTCGTATTTTGTATTCCATAATCCTCCATGGCCGTATTCAAGACAAGACAATTTGACATCTGTTAAAAACTCACTTCGTGTTGGTTTCCACGCGTTTTTCTTTCTAGCAAAATGTGCTGCAATTGATGGTACTGTAAAACAGTTTGCTAATAATTGATCGTTGTCTTTCCCCTCCCCAGAAAACTCACTAGCTAGTTGTTTCATTTGATTATGCAGTTCTTCAGTACGGTACAATTCTCCGTTGGGCCTTACAAACTGATCAAATCTACATTCTTCGTCTGAAGTACTATGAAATAGCCACATTGACACAGGATCGTTTTTACTCAAATGGTAAATAGCATCAAATAATTTCTGCTCTGAAAAAAACTCTTCGGTTTGGGATAGATATTTTACGGTTCTATCCCGTGGGAATATTGTTACTGCAGATGACCACGCGTGTTCATTATGATCAATAATTTCAATTGGGTTTCCTTTTTTTGATTGATATTTCGGTTCTTTTAATACTTCTCCGGTGATTGTTCTTACTGATATTGGAAATCTCAATGATGTTTCTAATTTAATTATATCCTGAATTATTGCCCCATGCTGTTTCACCGTTAATTCCCACTCGGTTATTTTTTTTCGTCTTAGATCAGTTAGTTTATTCCCCCGGGACGCATTTCTGAAGTGTTCCATTATTCGTTCTGCTACACAATTGAGCCCTGTCGAATATTTCATGGGTGCTAGTTTTGCAATATCAGGTTTTTCATTGAGCGGATATATCCCGTAAACAACTGCTGTGACAGGATAAGATCTTTCGTAGTATGGTTTATCAATTCCGGTCAAAATTCCTGGTTTTGAATCCTGATTCACGGTGATAGTTTTTTTGCCCTTCAAGATAGGTTCAAATTTATCCCTAATAATCCATTTTCCATCCTCACGGATAATGAATTTGATTCGGAAAAAATTTCTTTTTTCCCCAAGACGTAAAATTATCACTGCTGCTTTTTCATCATTCATGGTAGCGTCAACAACACCATCAATTCGAAATGTTGACCAACAATAGGATGCTCCATCACGCTTGAATTCATTAAAACAGTCTCTGATGGCTTTATCAAGAATTTTATTCTTGGGTGTATTAGAAACTATATCAAGATTGAATTGAGCATCTTTCCAGGGTAATCTCTTGTTACGTTTTTTGGGTTTATCGAGATTAAATTTAGGATTAATTTTCAATTATCTCTTAAACTCTTTCATGTTTCTGTCTACTAAACGTTTTTTGGGTCTATCGCGATTAAATCTAGGATTGATTTTCAATAATCTCTTAAACTCTTTCATGTTTCCGTCTATTGGACGTTTGTTACGTTTTTTGGGTTTATCGATATTAAATTTAGGATTAATTTTCAATAATCTCTTAAACTCCTTCATGTTTCCGTCTCTTGGACGTTTGTTTCCGTCTCTTGGACGTTTGTTACGTTTTTTGGGTCTATCGCGATTAAATTTAGGATTGATTTTCAATAATCTCTTAAACTCCTTCATATTTCCGTCTATTGGACGTTTTTTGGGTCTATCGATATTAAATTTAGGATTAATTTTCAATAATCTCTTAAACTCTCTATCGGTATTGAATTTAGCATTTTTCGAAGTCAATCTCTTGAACTCCCTCATGCTATAATTAAAACAAGCATTTAAATGAAAGATTTATGTATAATGAATCACTGCAAATGGCTTATGATTGGATCGACGACACCGTGTAACAAATCATGCAGAAATGAGTTTTGTGGGTATCATATGCAGAGTTTTCGACGTGGAAGCCTTGGTCCGTTACCCTGTATTCGATGTGGGGTTGGGGTCAGGGGAAAATCACGATTATGTCTGAATTGCGGTGGTAAGCGATACAGGGAATTGAAGCGTTATTATGATAAAAGAATAACAAAATGGACAATCAATCAGAAATTTTGACCCTGAAAAAGTCTCTGACCCTGACAACGTCCTTGACAAAATCATAAGAACCCCTCAAGACTATATTGAAAGATTCATTATTGAACCAAACAATGAATTAGACAAACAATAGTATTATGTATACGAATGAACCAAGAATTCAGACAGCATCCCTTGATTACAAATTATGAAGCATATAGTGATGGTACTGTCAGAAACCGTAGACTAAAGAAACCAGTTGGTTCTGACAATGGTGGGGGATATTTGAAGTTTGGCGCTGGAAGGAAATTTTATTACTGCCATCGTTTCATATTTGAATGTTTTTATGGATTGATCGAAGATGATTTTGTTATCGATCACAAGGATTCTAATCGAAAGAATAATTCTTTATCAAATATGCAAGCTATCACACAGAGTGAGAATACCAAACGAGGAAAGACTGGGAAATACTCGAAAAAAGCGAAACCAGTAAAATCTTTGAATACAATAACTAACGAGGAAAAAATATTTTCATCTATGAATGAAGCCGGTAAATTTTTCGATATTTGTATGCCCTCAGTACAAAAGGTTGCAGAGGGGATAACCAAGACGGCGATTTCAAAAAGGAGTGGACAAAAAATTCAATTTAGTTATGTCTGATGCGTCATATTTTTCATTTAGAGATATGTCATTGTTATAGAATAATGAATTCCGAAAACATGAATAGCATCATAGTTGAAATAGCAAAATTGAAAAATCAGGATATCAAACTATCAGATGGGTTAAATCCTGATCAAATTGTGTCTGATTTTCAGGATATAGAATACGGAGTCAACAACAATAAATATATGCTACCAAAGAAATATGCACTCATCAAAAAAATTCAGAATTCTATTAGAGACTCTCTTTCATTTTCCAGTGACATCAGTGTGTTCGTTCCGTTGTATACTATCGTAGAGGGGATACGAAAAGAATTAGGTAACGAATACGAATTGAAAAAAGAAGTCAACTCTAAAATTAGAAACCTACGAGCATTAATTCAAGAAAATTTATTGCCCGACCCTTCTCATTTTTTGATTGCCCGATCATTTATCATTTTTTGATTGCCCGACCCTTATCATTTTTTTAGCTGACCCTCAAGGGGGTATGTCAAAAATCGATGGACGATCAATGGAAAAGTGAGGAAAGTGTGGTATTAATTATTTTTATATGAATTTCCACACTTTCCTCATCATTGATAGAGCCGTTAAAACAATCAAATAACACTTCCATGACTGTGTTAAAAATCATCCGACATGTCAAAAAATGGAATGAGGAAAGTGTGGTATTAATTATTTTATTAGAGAATTCCACACTTTCCTCATCATTGATAGAAGGTGTCTCACGATGAAATAACACTTCCATGACTGAGTTAAAAATCATCTGACATGTCAAAAAAGTGGAAAAAGTGTTTTACAATTGAAAAATTGTTTCAAATAATGGTCAATGAAGCATTAACAACCCGATTGGCTCGTGAACGACTGGATGCAATTAAGAGATTTGTACCAATTCGTGACTCTGTACGGAATAAACTGCAACAACGACAACAAGCACAGACTGACTTTTCTGTGTCAAGTGAACAACTGTTTACTCCGATAACAAGTGCGACCAAAGATGTGAAAAAGTTAACTAAAGCAGCGATATACGGAGATATTCCTGAGCGAGAACGAGTAAAGAAGGCGCCGCTGCTTGATACGCTTGAAAAGATAGCAGCAGAGACCGGACAAACACGCGCATGGATACAACAGTTATCCAGTGATATAAAAACTCAACGCGAGTATGAACGATTAGCTGATATTGATGATTCTGCGCCTGATCCACAACCTGTTGATGTCGTCACCCCAAGAGGTGTTCCCTTTATAGGCAAACTTACCGAAGAAGCTATAACAAAAATCAAACGACCTGAATTAATAAAACTCAACGATTATTCGACATTTGGTGATTTTGCCGCCAAAAGCTTTCATTCTAGAAAGGACTTTTTAAAAGACGAGTATAAAAACAGTAGAATAAGCCGAGATGAATGGGTTAATTGGTTGTATAAAACGAATAAGGAGATTACTGGTAATTTGAAAAAGGATACAATGGAGTATAGATCTTTTAAAGTAGGAGTTGATAGTTATGGTATACAAAAACAACAAGAACGAGAAAAACAAAGTCGAGGCCGACAAAGGCAATTACTTGATGATAGTGAGGGCGCAACTGGTGCAACTGAGGAAACAAGCGGAAAAGGATATTCGATTGGAAATCCAAAGGATTTCAACGCTGGAGTCTTTGACTCTACCACGACATGTCCTGGTAGTGTTATCAATGATATATCACGATTAGAAGTTCTTGTAGGAGGGTTCCGAGCTGGAAATAACTCTCCAGAAATAATTAATGAAGCAGCTGATATCTGTAGACGGTTATTTGCCGGCGGTATCATGAATATCAAAACATATCGAGATTTCATTGACGAGTTAGCAAATGGGTATCACAGCGATTGACAAATTGTTTTACAATTGAAAAATTGTTTCTGATTTCAAATAATGATCATATATTACAATCATGATAAACCAACCCCAGTCTATGTGGTAAACTCACGGTTTCCGGTTTATAGAGCATATTACGGAGATGGCCTCGGCAATACCATTGCAGGGTTGTTTGCAAGAATGGCTCCAAAAGTGATGCCGTTAGCTAAACAATTATCAATGAAAGCCATTGATGTTATTCGTGATAAGGGTATTGGTGCTGTTGGAGATCTTGCCGGGAAAGCGTTTTCTGCAGCAAAGGATAAAATAACAAAAACGAAAAAAGAAACCGTTACCGTCTACAGAAGAAATGCCAGCAAGTGTTAGTAAAATTATAAATAACGTAGTAGATGAAAAATTAGCATCGATGGCTTTAACCCCCGACGCAAATATGATAGCAGGAAGTGGCTTTAAAAAACTAAGTAGAAAACGCTAGCGTTTTTCACGATTTAGACTCTGATAAATAGAATAAAATGTTCAAAAAGTCAAGTGATCCAGCATTTGATATAGACGCCCCAGTTGGCAAGGATGATTCTGTACGCGATTATCAATATTACGCCTATCATGCCATAGACTCAAATAGTCGAGCAAGAATTGAACTTCAAGTCCATGATACCAGTAAATACTTTTTGCCTTGTGAAGCGTTTATTGAAATCGAAGGAGAAATTGTAACAGCTGCTGATACTCCTGCTGTACCAGCACTGTATCCAGCTGGTACTCAAGTCGGTTTTGTCAATAATGGTATCATGGCGTTATTTGAGAGTGCAAAATATCTCATTGATGGAAAAGAAATTGAGGCGATAGATCGTGATGTTGATGTGGCTACAACAATAATAGGGCTAGCAAGATATTCCGATGATTATACAAGATCAGCAGGACCCTCTATGATGTTTGCAAAAGATGTTACAAATACCGCTGGAGGAAATCAATTTGTTGTAAGACGACCAAAGAATAATGCTGGCACCGCTAATATTGATGCCGAGGATATGATTATAAACAAAGATCCTAATTTCAATCTAGGGGCTGCAACACGTATTTCAATGTTGGAAGGGCGGCGTAAATCATTTTCATGCGCGATTCCACTGCATCACATATTTGGATTCTGTAGAAACGTCAGAAAAGTTATCTACGGGGCGAAGCATACAGTATCGCTTGTACGAAAGGGTGATGATAACGACGCAATTTGGAGGATTCCAGCGGATGCTGCAACTCCCAATGCTGATGCCGGTAAAGTCAATTTAACAAAAATATCATTGTGGATGCCAGTGTTGACTCCAGCAATCACCGCAGAAGAACGATTACTATCATTTATGGACCAAGGGGGAAAGTCGTTGTTGAGTTGGTTATCAGTGAGTACAGATGTGAAGCAATCAAATATCAACGGGTTATTCACGTGGAATCTAGCATCAAAACAAGGTGTTGCTGCGCCACGTCATATATTTATTGCGTTACAAGATAACACACGAGTTGGCAATCAACTCTTCAGCCATATGATATTTGATCAATTAGGTGTGAAAGACGTCTCACTGAGAATAAACGGTCAGCAGGAACCATCTGAAGATATACAACTTAATTACACAGAAAATCATATTGCACGAGTTTATCATAGGTTGTTGTCATTTATGGCACGTGATCAAAATGTGGATACTGGTTTGCAAATATCACAATTGGATTTTAAAAATCTGTATCCAATCTATTACTTTTCATTGGAACATCTTGATTTGATGAGACAATCTGTTGTTGATATACATTTTAGAGCTAATGTGACTCGTGGTGCTATTGCTAATTATAGAGCGGTTGCTGTCATTCTCAGTGATAAATCAATGCTACTTGAAGGTGTTGGAGGAAAAATGAGAGTGGTAGATGCCCCAGTAGAAAATCTTTGAACGATTTTCTTGATTTTTCATTGAATTAGAATCAATCTATTATGTATAATGTCATATAGTGTTATTAGTGTTGCGTTAACTCCTGGTCAAATCAAAAAATTGCAATCAGAATCGGCTAAAAAATGTGGAACCACAATCACGTTGAAACCTAATCAAATGACTGGTGGTGCAAATAAATTATCGCTGACAACTCGTCAAATAAAACATTTCAATGATGCACTTGTAGCAAAAAAAGGGGTTCAGATTACCCTTTCTGCGGCTGCTATCAAAAATATGATTAAAACAGGCGGTATATTTCCATTGTTAGCTGCAATACCAGCATTGATTGCAGCAGCAGCCCCAGCGGTGGCTAAAGCGGCAGCGTTAGGGGCTGTTGTTGGTACCGCGGCAGGAATGGCACTAAAAAAGGCAACTGGGCAGGGTTATAAAAAAAAGGGAAAGGGTCTAAGACTACCAGGAACCCCGTATTCGTGGTACAGCGGAAAGGGTCTAAGACTACCAGGAACCCCGTATTCGTGGTACAGCGGAAAGGGTCTAAGACTAGGACCGGTTTATTAACCCAGAAATCTTCGATTCCTATGTCCAATTTTGATTTACTCGATGCTGCTAAAAAACTAGCCATAAAAAACTTCAGAGGTGTCTTTATGAAAGATCAGTTACCAGCACAACCCAACAGCGTTGAAACCGGTATCATTAATCTCGATAACAGCACCGGACCTGGAACTCACTGGGTTGCATACGCTATTGATCCACGTGGGATTGTCTATTTTGATTCATATGGATTAGCACCGCCAAAAGAGTTTATGCGTTATATAAAAACTTTTCCAATGAAGACTTGGTATTCTACGCTACCAACACAACAAATGAATGACCCACCAATATGTGGCAGCGAAGTATTAAATGTTCTTTACGCTATTTCAGCATCTAGAAAACCACCGCATGTTGTCGTAAATGACTACACTAGTAGTCGCTGGCGAAAATCGAAGTCGTCAACAAAGATTTTAGAGAGTGATGTATAAAATATCATGATCGATATTTGGGGAAGACCTCTGAAACCCAAACCCGATGACACTGCAACGGGTGATATTAAAAAAAAAATCAAAGATGAAATAGCTGAGACGTTGAATTTAGCAAGTGTTGACCCAAATGAAATAGTTGTATTTCAAGACAAACAGGGTAAATTGAAAACTAGTGATGTGTCGTTGGATGATATTTTAGTTAAACAACGAAACGCAATCGAGAATACTATCGCGTTATTTTCCGATCAGGGTAAACTCAAACCTGGGGCACTTATGTCTACAATTACAGATAAATTCACTGAATACAATAAAGAATTTGAAGATCATTTGAAAAATTATACTCAATTTCGTAGAAATGTCATTCATAAGTTCTTTGGGTCTCCAATGGTAGTTACACCATCTATCGCTGAAATTAAAACGTTTATTGATGAGACGAAAACTTTCATAGAAGCCATCAAAACTGATTTTCCGAGGATGATAACAATCATTGAAAAAACAAAAATCCCTCATGAGAAAACCAAAAACTTAGTATACACGATCCAACACGGATCATTTGCGTGGACACCTACAAGCAACAAATTAGATATCACTGCAACCGTTAAAGGTATTTATCGATTAACACTAGTAACAACGACTCAATTCAATATTTCATCGTCAAGTTCATCCGGGGTCAATAATACGATTTCAACGATCATCGACAAGGATACAACTGAAAAGTTCACGATCACATCTACTGATAAAAATTTGGTTAGGGTCTCAACAACATGGTATGTGGAATTCGTAGCGGATTTAAATTGAAAGGATTTCACAATTGAAAACGCTAGCGTTTTTAAAATAAAAATGATTTCATCATCGCAATATCGCTATGATCAGGTCAGAGAATATCAAAATAGACTCAAAACCCTCACTGAAGAGTATCAAATAAAAATAAAAAAATACCAACGAAGAATTACCGCAATTGATGTTACTGTGTACGCTGTGAGTGGTGTAATCACCGGAGCTGGTATTATACTGTCTTCAGTGACAATGATGGCCCCGATAGCTGTTCCAATTTGCATTTCTGCGGCAACAACAATCGCTGGAATTATTTCAATAATAACAAAAAAAATATCATCATGCAGCCAACGGAAACTACAAGACTATGTGATTCAATTTCATGTTGTGTCTACTGCATACTCGCAATTATCCTCATTGATATCGTCATCACTCGATGATACAATTATATCAGAGAGTGAGTTTTCAGCGATGCTCAGTATTTATGATTCCGCGATGTCAAAATTAGAAATACAAAAACATGAGCATAATAACAATGACAACACCGATGGAATTGGAGAACACAAACCCGAAACCCAGAATGATCTCAATAACCTCAACGATATCAGATAGTGAGTTCTCAGTGATGGTACGTGTCTATGATTCCGCAATATCAAAATTAGAAATACATCATGAGTATAATAACAATGACAACACAGATGGAATTACTTCAACAAATAGTGGAGAACACAAACCCAGTACAAACCAGCATGATCTCAATAACATCAACGAATCCAGAATTCAGTGTGAATTTCCCCTCCCCGGTTCCAGTGAAGGAGATAGCGCTAGCAAAATTACGAGTGTATCACAGTTGGCCTAATATCAGATCAAAATCATTTGGTGGTCAACAATCGAATAATTCCCTGGTATTTGCAAATAAGAATAAAGAAGACGGTACCCCAGACTGGAACGTTGTTTCCATACCAACCGGATCATACCGAATTGAACAAATCAATGATGAATTCGCGCGTAGAATAAAATCGATTACTGGAAAAGAATCAAAAATAGCTATAACGGTTCATGAGCCAACACTATCATCTGCCATTGAAATAAGCACAGAAGGATACGTCGTAGATATTTATCAAAGCTCAATAAGGACCGTACTAGGATGGCCTGAATTAATACCCCGGGAAGAAACCGTTGATTTACCAGAACCACAAAAATCTGATTATGTCACAGACAGGATAAAATCTGATAATCCAATAAAGAGTTATATAGATCACACAGATGTTATAAAATTTCATGGTTTATTTAATTCCAGATTCAAAGAAACTAGGGAGTGGGAGGGAGGGAGGGAAATAGTTACAATAGAGCAATATAGTGTTGTTAAGGAACCTAAAATCACTGAAAATTTCAGAGCAATGAATAATGATTTTTCACTGTTGTTAATTTCTCTTAAATCCGGCTCTCTCACCCGAGATGAATTTATCAGCGTCGTAGAAACATGCAACAAAATTATCAACGATATGGAAACATTTAATTTTCAAATTATTCAAGTGATAATAGATGAGGAAAGACTCCTACCGAGAACAGAGTTTGCAACACAATTTAATATCCGCATAGAAGATATTCCAGCATTCAAACTACCAGGATATAACGTACCAGAACTACAAAAACTTCTCAGTGATGCCATCGATGTTGGTTTTAAAATAATTCATGATACGGCAGGCATATTGCTCCGTTCAATGTGAATATTTCATCGGTGATTGCGCTCAATTTAGTATGTGATGTTATCGAAGGAAGCTATCAAATAAATCTAGAACGATCAAATCAAGCCCAGCAAGGATATATTTTGTATTCATTTGCACCAACAGCTCCTCCAGGATACCTAATTATTGAAAACCCAATTAATCCAGTCTATATGCGATGTCATAATAATTCATTAACCAAAATTAATTTCAAACTCACTGACCAGTCCAATAATCTGATTGATTTACAAGACGAGGTGTTAGCGATTAGTCTGTTTGTAAAGTCGTAAAGACTTTCAATCCTGAAGGGATTTTTGTCCTGAAGGGACACGATATCGTATCGGATTGGATCAAATATTCGGTTGAAGACGAATGGAGGCTTAGTCATTTTTTTGATTTCATTGTTTTCATTGATTTTTCATTATTATTTTTTGCCTGATCATTGATTTTTCATTGATTTTTTTTTGCCTGATCATTGATTTATTTGCCTGATTTCATTGAAAACTTGTATCCGATTCACCGCACCTTGGCCGTAGAAGCCTGATTTCATTGAAAACTTGTTTAAAAATGTTGTCCGGCTCGCCCCCTCTGCTGTTGTAATGTATCAAAGCTTGATGCTTAATACCATTGCAATATGAGTAATTAGTTATTGTTCCATTCACTTCTGACACAAATGTGGGAAACAAGAGTTGGATCAATATGTTAACTGTTAAGTTGAATAGCAATCTTTCGTCCCAGCATTTATGTAGATTATTTATTTAATCAGTCTTTGAAGCAAATCAAATACTTTTTAAAAAAAAGCAAACAGTCTTTTGGGTATTGTAACATTATACATGTGCAACTGACCAATCATAACCCTCTGTGCATGAGTCATAGTTCAAATGGTACTATCTACAGGTGGAATCACACCACAATTAATGCTTCCAGTTCAGTACACACGAATGTAGTTCCATTCTATTTTTAGAACATTTTTTCCTCTCTCATTTTGGTGGTGATAGAAGAGTTATATTGATGCATATTTGCTATGGATTTAACGGTAATTGTTTATTCTTGAGAATATGAGCAGAGAGAGTGGTTGTCAGTGTGTAATTTGGCGACAGTGCACATGGAGTAATAAGGCCTTGGTGATGATCTGGAAGTGAAACATGTGTTCTGTTTACATGCTGCTCTGTTTACAGTGCAGCAGCTCAAAAAAATGCCGATCAAAACCCTTGACAAGAATTTCATATTGAAGTCATCTTTGGAGGTATTTTAGATTAACATATGATTTGTATTGATTGTCACACTATGGAAAGGTCAGTACTGAGAAATATATGTAGAGAACATATAGTAAAATTATTTGTGGTCTATGTCCAGGTGTCTGAATCTTTGATAGCACTCTATGTTAAGACTTCATAGTAGTTGTTTATATATATATTAAAGTTACTGATAGTTAGAACACGGTGTCTCATTTTATGTTTTGATGATTTGACGCAATAACACAACAGCTATTTTGATTACAAGTAGACAAAAAGATATTAATGTTATATCATTGATATAAGTGTTAAAAAATATGCAACAATTTAATAAATACAAATTCTTGAAGAATGGTATATGACCATTTTTTGTGCAAGAATTTCTTATTTCACTGTTTTACAACATAAATATATTTCTAATAACCCATGCAAATGGCAACCAAGTTTAATAGCCATCTTTCTGACAAAGAGATTATTGCTAACTTATTAAACTAAAGCATTACAGACTCAGTTCCCAAACTCTAATCTGAGATGAAGTTATTTTTATATGGATCACTGAAGCCCCAGTCATGTAGGCTTAATTGAAAATATAAAATCAGCCAAGTAAAACCATAAAGTCTATGCTTCAATTAATAAGAAACTGCCGTAAATCAAAAAGATCTTTCAGCAGGCCACACAAGCAAACGCTGTAAAATTATGTAATTAAGCACATTTTTACTTAATAGGTTAAATCAAAGCATATATATTTTTAAAGCTTCTCTGCTTGGCAAATTCAGGCAAATAAAGGCTTAATTTTTTTCTGTTCTCTTTCTCATAGTTCTTTGATATCTGTACAATCTGTAGTGTTCTCCTTTACAGATCTATGCTACAAAGAGACTCCAACAGATTTGTTTTGATGTTTTTTTAATCAGGTAAAATAATGCATGTTTTAAACCAAATCAGTTAAATTAAGTCATCGCCTCTAAAAACCTTAAATGTTAAGTCGACCTCCATCCAGATCAAATAAATTTAACAAAGAGACAAAACTTTCTGAATGTCAACTGAATAGAAATGTATTAAATGACATGGATACCCCAGCCAACATTTTGCAATTTAACAAGCCTGGTTCAATATACAAGAGGAAAGATAGTCCAAATGGATGCACAACTTAAATTTTGCCAGAAAATGTTAACAATCCAAATTGACACAAGTCGTATTTCATAAGGGTCTTCAAACTTTATAAGCAGAAATGAAATCAAGGCAGATGTACAAACATACAGAATTGGAATCAATGAAAAGATATGATTAATACAGTTTGTTTGTTTACTTGTTTGTTTGATTAGGATTTTTAACGTATCTTAAAAAGAAAATTAACTTATATCGCAATGATGTCTGCAGTGAGGCAGTTTTTATAGTGATGTCTAGTACTGGGGCATCATGCCGCAGACATGTAGCACGATGTCCCACCCAGTCACATTATCCTGACACCAGGCCAATCAGTCCTAGCAATAATCTCTTAATGCTGAGAGTCAAGCAAGGCACCTGTTAGTGTCATTTTTGTAAGTCTTTTGGTATGACTTGGCCGGGGATCGAACCCACGACCTCTCGCTTCCGCTGCAGATCTAACTACTAGGCTACTGGAGCGTTTGATTAATACAGTAAGCCCAAACAAATAAATATCATAGAGGCATAAGTGTGTAATAGTCCTCATGATTAGATTATAATAGAAACCCAGTTTGAAATTTTAAAAAAACAGCATCATATGGAGCATGGTCTCATAATAGGGGACATAGCTTATCACCAAGGAAGTCTTCTCTTTCAGTGAGGGCCAGCACATAATGGTGATGAAATTACATAAAAATTTCATGCACACATTTTACAATAAAATTATTCAGATCCCTGATTTCATTCAATTTGTTTTCATCCTTCATAAAGTCTACACTATTACTGCTACAAAGAACAAGATTGTGTCTGTCTCAAATGTGTATGTACATGTACACTTACTGCTTTCCCATCAATATATACAGCCACACTAAAATACTGTCCTTGGATCTGTTTACTGCCTGTTGCATTTTCCAGGGCAGGTGAGAGGATTTCCATACACTCTTCAAAAGCCCCCGGCCAGAACCACCTGCCTTGTAAAATGCCACTGGGAAGTTTGGAAGAAGCATCAAACACTGGAAATTTGAGAATAACAGTGTTTAAAACACCCAATCAATTTTCATTTTCATGTGAATGATTAAACTTTCTAAACCTTGAGCTAACCAGATTGCATTCTAAATGACCTCAAATACTGTTAGTTCAATATTTTGTGGTAACAAATTATTGCTTTTTTTGGAAGAATTACATTTTTGTTAATATTTAAATTGTAAATTCCAGGAATTCAAGGTAAGACCATTTCTTCTGTTTAACTGCTGAGTTTGGAAATCATCTCATATTTCTCAATAATAACCTGATTTTCAGATTAGCTGCTGTGGTAGCCATTTTCATTTAGGACCAACCGGGCATCATTAAAAATTGTTTGGTCACAATTCCATGTGAAGGACATACATTTGAAAAGTGTAGTGAAACAATATTTTCAAGATGGCCACCATGGTGGCCATGATCAATCCCAGCTCATTTAGTCCCAAAAAGATCCTATAATTAGTCTTCCCGTAAAAACACCACATCAACAAGACCTTCCATTTTAGATTATTAGCAATAACAAAATTTTCATGCTGGTATCCATGGTGTCCAGTCTAGACATCAGATCAGCACCATTTTCATTTAAAAGCAAACTGACATAAGACGCAAAACAAAATCATGGCCTGCCATTTAAGAGTATTGATAACACCATTTGTAAGATAGTAGCCATGGGTGGCCATACTGGATAAACACCTTTTCACCAACTCGACATCACTTCTGGTGAACAACCAACGTACCTAGATGAAGAAATAATGACAGAATTTTCATGTCTACCATATCAGCACCATTTTCATCTGGACCAACAAGACATCACAAAAAGTCTATGACTGAAAACTCCATATCAGTTCATCTTTCCATTCAATTGGAGTTGTAATAACACAATTTTCCAGAGAGCCATTGTGGCAGTCATATTGGATGTCAAAGCAGTCATATTGTCAAAGCAGTCACATTCGATGTCAAAGCAGTCATTCTGGATGTCAAAGTAGTCATACTGGATGTCAAAGCACTCATATTGAATGTCAAAACAGTCATTCTGGATGTCAAAACAGTCATATTGGATGTCAAAGTAATTATATTGGATGTAAAAGCAGTCACATTGGATGTCAAAGCAGTCATATTCAATGTTAAAGCAGTCATTCCGAATGTCAAAGTAGTCACATTGAATGTCAAAGCAGTCATATTGGAAGTCAAAGCAGTCATATTGATGTCAATGCAGTCATATTGAATGTCAAACCAGCAATATTCCCATTAACAATCAACTATAAATCAGAAACAATTGTTTGGTGAAAACCCCTTGTTGATATAATTACCATTCATGCGGATTTGAAAAAACCTGATTTTAAAAGATGGCCACTTTGGTGATCATACTGGAAATCAGAGAGGCGCCATTTTGCATATCAGATTAACTAGACACCATAAGAAATTGTCTGGTGAAAATTCATCTCAGTACAACTTTCCATTCCAGTGAGATACAGATAACAAGATTTTTAAAATGGCTATCAAGGTGGCCATATGGTTAAACATATCAGCATCATCTTAATGATAAGAAGTCTTTCAGTTTAATTAATTAATGTTAATATAACCATCCATTTATTAATGTTAATATAACCATCCATTAATTAATGTTAATATAACCATCCATTAATTAATTAATGTTAATATAACCATCCATTAATTAATTAATGTTAATATAACCATCCATTAATTAATGTTAATATAACCATCCATTAATTAATGTTAATATAACCATCCATTAATTAATTAATGTTAATATAACCATCCATTAATTAATGTTAATATAACCATCCATTAATTAATTAATGTTAATATAACCATCCATTAATTAATTAATGTTAATATAACCATCCATTAATTAATTAATGTTAATATAACCATCCATTAATTAATTAATGTTAATATAACCATTAATTAATTAATTAATGTTAAATATAACCATCCATTCAGGATGAGCAGCAATTAAAAACAAATTCAAGATGCCTACTGTGGCAACCATATTGGATGTCAGTGTAGCACCAGTATCACTTATGACCAGACAGACATAATATAATGTCTTCAGGTGAAAACTGCATGTTATATGCCTTTCATTTCACAAGGAGGAGAGATAATAAGATTTGCAGGATGACTGCCTGGTAGCCATAATGGCATCATTTTTATTAAAGACCAACTTGACATCATATGAAGCATAAAACCCCATGTCAATATGACCTTCCATTTAAGAGTGTTACAAGATTTCAAGATATCAGCTATAGTGGCCATACTGGATGTCAGATAATTAATTGTCACAAGAACACTTTTGGTGAAAACGCAATCTTGATATAACCATCAACCTAAAGGGTGAAGCAAGAGCAATATTTTCATGTCTATTATATCAGCACCATTTTCATTTAGACCAATAAGACATCATAAGAAGTCTTCCACTGAAAACTCCAAAACATATGCTGAACAAGGACAGGGACTATTACAATCTGCCAAAAAAATTGGGACACTGTCACTTACCATTTCATTCAGTGATGTTAACAGTCAGTAGAGATTAAATCAGTCTGCTGATGAAGTCCTCAGTGTGTGGACAAAAGCTTCGGATAAAAACTTTCTCTGTGCTGCTGTTTGTGAATGTGATTGAACAGCTATAACATTGTCAAATGGATAAATTAATCCTTATAATGGATATTTAATAACCTTGAAATCAGTTCTGTCATAAATACTAAAAGAGGATACATCATCTTACACGAAAAGAAAGAAAGAAAGAAAATGATGGAATAGAAAAGAAAACAGATAGAATGGGTGACAGACATAGAGATAATAAAACTTACTCTGGTAGGCGTATGTCGCTGAAGCATTTTGACTTGTAAGATCTGTATATAACCTCTTTATATCATTAGCACAGTATGGTAAAGTCTCACTGAACAGACTGTCATTCCTTGGTATATCTTCTACTGATAATGCAGCAATAAAAGATTTTGTAACCAGTCCATCTTTAATTTCATTCAGTAAGATCTGAGTGTCATGTGGAATTCTGGAATACTTGGACATTGGAATCTTAACAGGTATTCCAATGTAAGTCAAATCCAATACATCATGATGCTCAAGGATATGATCTGATGCATTCCCATAACCAAACATAATTGTGACAATGCACACAATGGCCAAATAGCAGCATCTCGGTTCTGATAGCATGCTTGAGTTCAATAGTTTTGATGAAAATTATTTGAAATTTTTTAAAGTTTAGAGTTATAATGTTTCAGATTAAAATTTGATATTGTTGTGTTACTCAATTCAAATAGGTGAAAATGATCCACAATAATTCATGAAAATGATTCACCATAATTCATGAAAATGATCCACAGTAATTCATGAAGCTTCTGTTTGGTGGCAATATGGAGGACTGATATATACTGTAAGAAAACAAAAGCACAGTTAAAATCTCATGTCTCTTAAATTTGAGCTTGCATTTATAATATATATACAAATATAATGTATAAATTTGTAGCTAGATAATCAGAAGGGGATAAAACGTAAATGAATACTATTGTATGTCATTCATATTACAAGTCAGGCTGAAAAGTTTACACATAAATGGCTTGGTTAGGCTTACAACCTGTAAATGTTTATAAAATCTCTAAACATGTAAATTAAATGATAATATATATGGATATCAGTGACACATGATTTACCTGTTCAAGTATATATTTTTACATCATGAAGATTGTTTAGTTGAATGTTTGTATTCTTGCTTTAAATGTTAATTCTTTAGTTTAAATAAATAGCTGAATTGTTAAAAATTGGTTATAATGCAGTTAGGTTTGGTAAACATATTGCAGCCTTTTTAACAATTTAAAGGTATAATATATATATATATATATATATATATATATATATATATATATATATATATATATATATATATATATATATATATATATATATACTAGTATTTATATTAATTTGCGACAGAAATTGAATTTAAAATATATTTGTATGCCTGTTCAAATGCATTCTCCCTGTCTCTGAAATGAATCAACATTTTAGACAGATTCATTTATAGATTTTAGACAGATTCATGCTATTTTACCTGTACATTTTTTAAAAACACTTTACCCCAAAAAATACAATTGCCAAAGTGGAAAACAAAACCCAGGAAACAATGACAAGAAAATGAAACTTAATGAAACATGTGCATGCTTTCAAGATTGTAAGCCCTTTTATTCAGAATTAATGTCGATATTGGAGAGTACATGCTTCATCTTTTTCAAGTGTCAGAAACACAGAAGCAAAACCCAAAGCTTGAAAATACATGTACCCCACTCCAGAGAACCCAACCATAAAATCCTTTCTGGATCATAATCAATGGATCCTAACCCAAAGTTCACTGTATATTATTATTCATAATTTTAATATGACATTATGTATTGCATTATGTCATGATATAATTATGAATGTCACTTAAATGTCATTATCTGTACATATAATTTTTCAAACACGTACACACACCAAACAACATCAAGAAAGTGGCAATAAAATTATATCCTTTTTAATAATGGTTACCACATTGCAGGCTTGGTGAATTTCTGTCCATCAATTTAGTTGAAATAGAGACAGACAATGAGAAAGATGGGTAGATAAATGGACAAGCTAGGTGTATCACTATATCCCCATCTCAGAACAGAGCTATCAAATTCTGAGATTTAACATAATATTCTGTACAATATTTGCAAATTATCAGGGATCTCATTTTTTTCTTAATTGTTGGTCATGTGCAAGGGTTTAGAAAGTAAACAAATCATATTGGATTTACTTTTACTATTTACAAGTTGCAGATTGTGTGGAATATGCCCAGAATTATTACTACAATAAGTCTTGTTACATCCCATCTATGAGTTTACTCAAATATCCCATCTATGAGTATACCGTACTCAAATATCCCATCTATGAGTATACTCAAATATCCAACAAGTCATGCAAACAATTACAAGGTGTCATCTTCTGTTATCAAATATTACCAGGAAACATGAAAACCTGGACTGTGACATGTCAAGCCCACAACTGAAGTACTGCAGTAATTACATGACCATGACTCCAAGCTAAAGTACTGCTGTAAATGTATGACCATGACCCCAAGGCGAATTAGTGCTGGAAATGCATGACCATGACCCCAAGGTGAAGTACTGCTATAAATGAATGACCATGGCCCCAAGGTGAAGTACTTCTATAAATGAATGACCATGACCCCAAGGTGAAGTACTGACTTAAGTGCACGTATATGACCCCAAGGTGAAGCACTGATGCAAGTGCTTGTCCATGACACAAGGTGAAGTACTGCAATAAATGAAAGACCACGAGTCCATGACACAAGGTGAAGTACTGCTATAAATGAATGACCATGACCCTTAAGTGAAGTACTGCTAAAAATGAATGACCATGACCCCAAGGTGAAATACTGCTAAAAATGAATGACCATGACCCCAAGATGGTAAGACTGATGGAGCATGTTACAAAATGAACTGTCCTAGTTTCATTTTGATTTGGTCTAAGTATGAACAAAATCAATCGTGTGGTTTAAAAACAAATTTAAAACGTAAGCCAAAAACATAATGCAAATTTTTTTGTTGTTGCTGTTTTGGTTTTAACACCATTTTGCAGTGCATGATATGGCTAAAAATGCTGGCTACTCTAATTGGTGGAGAAAGAACCAGAAAAACCATGGAACCACCAACTCATTGGAAGCTACTGGCAGCTTTTTCACATACCCATATTAGCTGAACCCAGCTTTCTCACATACCCATATTAGCTGAACCCAGCTTTCTCACATACCCATATTAGCTGAACCCAGCTTTCTCACATACCCATATTAGCTTAACCCAGCTTTCTCACATACCCATATCAGCTGAACCCAACTTTCTCACATACCCATATTAGCTGAACCAAACTTTCTCACATACCCATATTAGCAGGACTCAAACATACTCAGACAAGTGAAATGACGATGTTTTAAACAATGTTTATATGCCTGTGACCTGTACCCCATAAAGACAAATGGCTGTTTTACAGACTGTGTTGTCTTAGCGTTACAATGACTCTTTCCAAGTATAAATAAAATCCACTTTAGGGTTTAAATAATGTAGGCAAATGAAAAAACTTTAACCGAAATTTTAACTCATATTTTTTTTTTTATGTAACCTTGACCCAAAGGTCCAAAAGAGATGTCACATCATGGTTCAAGATAGGTATGATGGTTATCTAACAATAGGAAAAATATCTAAACGAAAAACCACAACCTTGGCAATTACTGCTTAAGACTTAAATTTCAGGATGCTATTATCATTGCTATGTCTTGCTTTCCAGTTACTATGGAAAACCTCTTGGTGAAAGAAATTATTCACTATGTGAGAAAGTAAACTTAGGGATCAAACTTCTAGTCTGAGAGAATCTTATAACTTGTGTGATATTTTTCAACACTGTGAATTTCCTCTGGTAAGAAGTATCATCATACAACACATACATTTATTTACTTAGACACAGTTAAACTATTCTATAAAGTAGGGAGCAAAAGGAATTTTCTGAATCTAATCTTTGTTTTGTTATCGACACGCATTGTGCAGGTGTACAGATTACACAGGCATGGTACAAATGTATAGATTTATTGTTTTGTTAGTTCATGAAATTGTGTACTATACATGCACAATTCAATCATAATCTATAATTATACAATAGACATGTACACTGCATATATACTGCACAGCTATAATCGTTGTATGTTTCTGATTACAGAGAGAGAGAGAGAGAGAGAGAGAGAGAGAGAGAGAGAGAGAGAGAGAGAGAGAGAGAGAGAGAGATTGTGCATAGGGGCACAATTATCCAAGCTATGCCAATGTTTAAATTCTACTACACAACTTGCTTATTAAAACAGCTTTAGGGCTAGCATACTCCTCCAGTCCTTGGCGAATACATTACCGTGCATTAAAAAAAAATTACATCCCATCGGCAACAGCAGTAAATAGTCTTCTTTCGTCATATAACTTACGTTAAAGCATATCACGGTCTACCTGCTTATTCGCGTGTGCGACAACACACTGACTCGTGACTATTTATATATATATTATTCATAGTCAAGTTCTGTGCCTATTGTTCATATCTGTAACTTAAGCTTGGTCATGTGATGCCTTTAAATAGTCAATATAGTTATAACATTTAGACATACTTAACTATTAATATAGTTAAACCAATATCAAGACAATCCCGATTGCTCAATGTTCTGAACAGAAACCGTTATCAGAAACTTCCTAACGAAAAGCTATTGACTGTTATGGACGTTTTCCATTGTTAGCAAGGTACTAAACAAGGTCACAAAATGAGAACATCGGGTCAAAATATAATTGGATGATTTTCAGTACGCACCGTTTTTAATAGTGACATCACAGCGCGCGACATTCAATCTGGTTTGTACATGTACTAGATTATATCACTATAGGCAATAAACATGAGAAATCGTTGGAACTAATTCTTGGAATCGGTTACAAAACGTGCAGCAACATGATAATGATCCAATGCATGATACCACACTGAGCAACTTTAAATATGAAATCGTTAACTTTCGTTCGGCCTTGTCTGTTTCAATAGCATTGCACATTGTATCCTATCTGTAACTCAACAAATTTTCAGGTCAGCTAAAAATTACCAAATTTAATAGACGTATTATAAAACGAGTGAGGTACTTTTTGGTATATTTAGTGACGCTGATTTGAACATTTACTGTGTTACAGATAGGATAGAATACAAGGTACGTAGTGAGTAACTTGATCCCTCCACCACCATGTTATATATATTGTCAAAAAATACACAAAACCACACATAGAGTTATATAGTGCTAACTCTAAATAAAGAAGTGAGTGAGGGAATACATGTTACTCAATGGTGTCACTAGGGTTGGTGTCACCCAGTGCGGTAACTCAAGGTGTCACCCCTATTTACCGCCTTCCTGCACAAAAATTCAAACATTTCATAGACAGCCATGTGCTCATGGCCACACCCATCTACCTCCTTACTGCACACATTCAAACAAGGTCAAAAAATGAGAACATCGGGTCAAAATATAATTGTTTGGATGATTTTCAGTACGCACCGTTTTTAATAGTGACATCACAGCGCGCGACATTCAATCTGGTTTGTACTAGATTATATCTTTATAGGCAATAAACGTGCGAAATAGTTGGAACTAATTCTTGGAATCGGTTACAAAATGTGCAGCAACATGATAATGATCCCATGCATGATACCACACTGGGCAACTTTAAATATGAAATCGTTAACTTTCGTTCGGCCTTGTCTGTTTCAATAGCATTGCACATTGTATCCTATCTGTAACTCAACAAATTTTCAGGTCAGCTAAAAATTACAAAATTTAATAGACGTATTATAAAACGAATGAGGTACTTTTTGTTACATTTAGTGACGCTTATTTGAACATTTACTATGTTACAGAAAGGCTAGAATACAAGGTACGTAGTGCGTAACTTGATCGCTCCACCACCATGTTAGATAATGTACGCATAGAGTTAGGCCCGGTTTAACCACTAGGCGGCCGCCTAGGGCGGCAAATTTCTGGGGGCGGCACAAAGAGCTACGTAAAAAATAAAAATAGTAAAAAAATTGCCGCCTTTAGTAATAAATGGATCGAATAATAATACAGGATCCAAAAGACAAATTTAAAGTAAACTTTAACTTCGCTGTTCTTGACACTGCAATACAGTCAGTTGAAGAAAGATTCACTCTAATGCAAAATATTAGTTCGGTGTTTGGTTTCCTCTATGATGTTCACAGTTTACAGAATAAAACTAACAAGGAAGTCATGGAACATTGCTTGAATCTTGAGAAAGCATTGCAACATGGAGACTCCAAAGATATTGATGCAGTTGATCTAAGCAGTGAACTGAAAGCCATTTCAAGACGAGTTGCAAGGTGTACATTGCCACAGGATGTACTAAACTTTATATTGAAAAATAATTTAACAGATAGTGTCCCCAACACTGTTATTGCTTTGAGAATACTCTTGACACTTCCAGTTTTTGTGGCTAGTGCTGAGCGAAGCTTCTCAAAGCTGAAACTGATAAAAACATATTTGCGAACGTCCATGCTACAAGAAAGACTTGTTGGACTAGCTACTCTGTCAATTGAACATGATACTGCTCAAGACATTCAACTGATGGAACTCGTTTCTACATTTGCTAAAGCGAAAGCGCGAAAAATAAAGTTTTGAAATTACATTATATAAACGTGTAGACCCTAAAGATTATTTTAAATGTAAATACGAAATAAAACAAACAGCAGTATAGTATTCCTTTGGTAAAAGTTAATATTACTTAAATAATTAGTTGCCGGGGCGCAGTACGACAGGTTCGCCTAGGGCACCAAATACTCTTGCACCGGCCCTGCATAGAGTTATATATATATATAGTGCTAAATCTAAATAAAGAAGTGAGGGAATACATGTTACTCAATGGTGTCACTAGGGTTGGTGTTACCCAGTGCGGTAACTCAAGGTGTCACCCCTATTTACCTCCTTCCTGCACAAAAATTCAAACATTTCATAGACAGCCATGTGCTCATGGTGCCACACCCATCTACCTCCTTACCGCACACATTCAAAATTTTAAAGACATTCATTTTGGTGTAACCGCCTCTGGTGGTGTCACCCTGTGCAGTACGAACCACCCGCACCCTTTGTTACGCTACTATACCTGTATATAATAGTTGCCTGCGTGCCAGATTATCCTTGTAACAAAAGCAGCATATGCTAGGGTCCCTGCACTTTCCAGGGTTCCGATCTAAATGACATTTCAACCTATCAATTAACTAATATTATTACTGATATTTCAGATATTTTTTTCGTATGATCTGGCTGTATAGCAAATAATTTTAAAAAATCAATTATTTTACTAAGCAAGTATATTTTATTTTTTTATTTGAATACTTATGTGGGTCCTTTTAATTGAGGGCCACTTTATGGCATATCCTACAGGCCCCGCCATACTTTAATCTGGCACTGAGCTGGCTTAGCAAACATAGTGCCAAATTTTGATTGTTTTGTCGAGGAATATTGGACTTAGCTGATATTGAACTTGAAATTTTCTTCCATTTCTACCATCACTTTAAAATTGATTTCTCTATATATAGTGAGACACTGGGTGATTATATATGACACTTAAGAGCCGCTGAGTGTATAGAATGAAGAGAACAGGTCCAACAACTGACCCCTATGGAACACCACAACATAGATCAACTGGGCTGGAGAGTATTCTATTTGTAGATATAAGTTGTGTCCTGTTCACTAAGTAGGACTTGACCACTGTAAGGATGTATTATGAATGCCAAATACATGCTGTAGACAGTGAAGTAATAGATCATAGTCTATTGTATCAAATGATAATTTAAGGAAGGTGAGAACTTTAATCTGTCCGCTATCCAAAGCAGAGAGAATGTCAGTAAATACTTTCAGAAGAGTAGTTTCAGTACTGTGGCAAGGGCGATATGCAGACTGTACATTGACATATACACTTTCGTTCTTAGCTGTTAAGACAAATTACTTGTCTGACTTCGAAATGATACAACCCACCAGAGACTGTGTTACACTTTGATATATTGTCATATTTTAATACACATATAAAACCCGGTCTATATCAAGGTTTTAGTTCGGAATGAATGAGTTACGACTAGAAATTGTTTGCATAACTTTGGTTATGGCATTAGCAGTTTGGCTATGAGTGGGCTAGAATGTATATTTGTTAGGATCTTTATATCATGTCAATATGATTTATACAGTTACTATGAATATAGTATATTCTCTCAACAACGTGGCTAAATAGTCCTTCTAGGTTTCCTTTATGTTGACCTACATCTTCTTTGCGCATGCACATATTGTTTGATATGACCTTGAAGTCCGCGATCATAGAACGTAGCTTATGCAATATTTCTGCAAAACTGAAAACATTAGGTAGTTTTTTTGCTACACACACTTAACGGAAAGTATTTTAAAAATACTTGCTCGATATTTTGCCCCGATGGTGTAGAACCTGACATTGATCTTACTGGATTTGCCTGTATAATGTCATTCGAGTTTTCCTTCCATCTACCCCCCGCAAAAATAAAAATAGGCTCTAATAGTTTTATTACGATATATGCTTGATTGTAAAATACTGATATTGTTATCGGTCAGTGAAGCAATTATATCATATCGGAAGCAGATCGAAGTTTGGTTACCACAACGAGAGATACGTGATATCGAGAAGATCAGCGAGATCAAAGAAAATTGCCCTCATGTCGGCGAAAACGAGTTTACTGAAACTTTCAATACTATATTCAAGATTTTAAAGATAACAGCGAGGAACATTATGAAAAATATTGGCAGAAAAATAATCGGTATTTTTACTCAAGGAGGATCATATGATCAAAAAAGATATTTTACAAGATTAATAATAGATGATGCTGGACTCGATTTTATAATTGCTGATACCAAACGCAGTAATACGTGTATAGGTAAAGAAACAGCTTTTCTGTCAAATGTAACTAAATTAGGTATTATTGAAAGTTATGTTGGTGCAGAATCTCCGCAGTTTAACCATTCAAGGTCGTCTATGCTCGCGTATATGTCTATAAATCTGTTATGTAAGTTTGTATCTTTATCATAGCCTTCTTCCCGTTTTTTGTTATGAGAAGGAATTTCTCATAAGTTAAGGAATGACAATGTCCTTGGTGTGTGTGTGTGTGTGTTTGTGTGTGTGAGAGAGAGAGAGAGTTCAGTGTCTCTTAAAGGAAGGTTGTCACTCATAGCGGTGTAGATACGGCTACAGCATGGGTAAATTCTCGGTGCGAAAGGTTCAGTGATACTGTAATATTCTCCATCAACTTTTATGAGATGTGTTTTGTCATAAACTCTGATCGTGATAATTTCCGTATGCCAGAATAAGAGAGAGAGAGAGAGAGAGAGAGAGAGAGAGAGAGAGAGAGAGAGAGAGAGAGAGAGAGAACAACAAGCTCCTTAAAAGAGGTGTCACTACGATGAAAGAACACATCTAAGTCTGGGGAATGAGGTATGGGATCTGTAATTTGAGAGGCGAGTCTTTCTAGCTTCGAAATTGAGGAACTTTATTTAAATAATTAATATATTTATAATATTACATTCCAGAGATACGTATATAAGCTTTATATTCAAAATTTATGAAATACATATAAAATTACACTTTCCTTTTCTAGCTTGCAAAATTCATTCATTTGTATAATTTCTGCATTTTAGAATATAATACGAAGAGTTAAATCTCGATTAAGTTTATGATAACCAAAGAATATACAAATGTAATAGATGCAATTAATGCAACAATCATTTTGAAGACATGTATTTTACTAATTTGCAAACATATGAACTTTACCGTTAAAATCTCAAACATTAAAAAGTGCTTATTCTTTAAAGAACTTTACGAACATAGACAGTTCTTAGTTGTAATTAGAGAGGCGAGTCTTTCTATTTTCAGAATGAAGGAACTGACATTGCACGGTCTGCACCGCTTTTTATGTGTAATCTGGGCGCAACAACACGACCAAATATGGTTACCCCTGAATATACCAGTGCATACTTCATACTAGCCAGAAAGATGCTCTCATCTCCATTTCACAAGAACGTCCATATTGTTTTTACGTCATTCGACAGAACGTTTGCTGCATTAACAATCTACTCGCTAAATTGGAATTCTACGAATGTGTAGTCTGTAACCTATGTAGCTTGTTGAGAGTATTTTTCTTGCTGACTTTGCAATACAAGAGAAATGTACATATGCAAGCGAGTTTTGCCTTTGCTCGTAAGGGCGCAACTTTATTGAAATAGTATATAGATGTGATATAGAAAAAAATGTAATTAGTCTTGATCTATTTTAATACAAAATGACTTCACCATAAATTAGTGAAAATTTTACTTTAATACAATTTAGAGAAAATGTCAATCTTATTACTTTTACTAATAATTCTGTCCTAATAAATCTATTGTTAATGAAAAATTGATTTCCTAAAACCGCAGTTAGAGTTTCCCCGTATTCATTTTATATATGGTGCCTAACACATAACAACATATATGTTATCAAAACACCAAACAATTGTTACCTAAATACTTATACATTATTATATATTTTTAATATCGATGATCACGTATGTATACATGTACATTCTTTTGCGATATCCTTAAGCATTCACTTAAATTTGATTCAGAGGGCTAAGTCACTTATATGATGCTAAAAATGCAATAGGTCACCAACCATCTTCACTGTGAACCAGTATACTGTCGGAAATAAAACTGCTTACTATGATCCTTTTATTTTACTTTTTAATCTCTGAAAATTGCTGTCAAGGCATCATTGTCAATTAATCATCTCTTGATTATGAAAGTAACTCGTTGATTTCCTTTGAACAGAGGCCAAAACTGGAGTTTTGTCAGCTTCATCTTTGGTTATCAAAATAGTTGCCTAAACTATACTTTCCATTACATAATATAAAAATTGAATCGTTTGATTATCACAAGTATCATATAAAATATATTCGAAAGTGACACAGCCAAATTACAGATTCGACATAGATCAATGAGAATTGTAAGTTGATTTCCTATTTATGTTTCGAAAGGTTATATGTTCTTTGAAATGAGTTCGGAATGTTTGATTGTAATAATGAAAGTGTTCAAAAATATTCATGAGCTGAGTAAGACATGCTTACAAGACTTTTGTCCATGTTTGTTTGGGAAGATGCCTGATTACTCCTTTTGATAGTTTTTGTTTCCACTTGTCCCTCGTATGATTGGACAGTTTATTTTGACTAATTCCTCTATTACAAGTTAGATGCTGGAACTTCTTTCCATCTGAAAGCAACAATTCTCAAACCTTGGGAAAGTTTTGCAGTTCATATGAGGACATAAGAGATGGATAAAATGAGACTATATTTAACATACCGATGGCAAAACTGAGATCAGACGATATAAGCGAAAGCACATATGAAGAACCGATCAACTGTTCACCTTGGTCAATAGAGATATGAAGTACATGCAAGGTACACAAGACAAAGAAATAAATGAAATAATACATTTCTTCGATTAAAGATGAGTACGACTACACGAATACAAACGTAGCTATTTCTATTTTAAACGGAATGCATGGTTACTCTTATTTTTTATTTACAAGGGTGATCCACAATGTTACGAACGAACACGACCACGGTACTGTGGCGCGTCTGTCTTATAAGGTAAAAGTTATGAACAAACGTGCTTAAAGTACCGCAGCATCTTTAAAAGCTATACGTGACAACACAACACATTATTATAACACACTTTCAGTTGTATCATTCTATGACGTGAAAAGTGTGTCCTCCTTGAACATTTCGAATAACCAATGCATTTCAATATTACACCTTTATTACTGCGAACTTCCGTCTTCCTTTTATCTCTGTTGTCCTTTTTCCATTTCGCATATTTATTCTCTCCTTTTTAACCTTTTTCTTTCATTATTTTCTTCTTCGTTCTCTCTTTCTTCACTTTTTGTAAGTCGTTGGCAATTTCCTTTATTTACGATACACCTGATACATTCTGCTTTTATCCTGGTGTAGCTTTAATTACTTTTTGGCGCATGAAGTATTTCTTTTATATATTGATTGGTTGCAGACTCAGGCCTCCCCGAGTAAGACGTTAAGAAATGGCCCGACGACGACCACTTTATCGTTGCATAGGTGCGAAAGCTAAGCGATCACAAGCAGAATTTCATGTTATTTCAAGGTTTGCGGAAGCCGCTCCGACACCATTCTGGCGGCTACTATATGACATATACAAATTCAAATCGCCATAACTTCAAAATGTGTCAACCAGTTTTCCCAATGCAATATCATGCAAACGTATTATAACTTAACATCCACGTTTACAAGCGCAAAAATGGAGAAGACACGGATTTAATTTGATTTCAAGAGATCATTTAAGTATCAAGAGCAGCATTTTGGTCACGAGCAGCACAGACAACGGCAGCTATGTCAAAGCTAAGACCCATCAGAAGAGACAAGAATATTTAACTGAAAACTAAAATTAGATTATTGAGAGCACTAGTCATCTCAATCTTGTTGTATTCATGTGAGGCCTGGACCCTTACAGCAGAATTACAACGAAGAATGCAGGCACTTGAAAGGAGATGCTACAGAAAATTCCTTGGCATCTCTTGCATGGACCAGATCACCAATGAAGAAGTGCGAAACACCATAAGGCACAAAGTAGGTCATTATGAAGACCTCATCACCACTGTCAAAAGAGAAAGCTGAAATACTATGGCCATGTCACTAGAGCCAACAGTCCTACAGGGCAGCGTCCAGTGTGGCAGAAGGAGAAGTAGACAGAGAAAAAAGTGGACTGACTACATTATAAAATGGACTAGGAAAACTTTTGTGGAGACACAGGCATTGGCACATGATCGAGACAAGTGGAGGAAACTGGTCAGATGTTCAGCAGCACAGTGCTACGACGACCACACTAGGTCAAGAAACCGATGATGCTGATGAGTAACTACGTCAATCATACTTTATTAAATGTACTTACGTTCTGTTTCATACTTCTGAGTGACCTTATTCAAAGTGTACAAGATGAGCAATTAGTGTAACATACATTCAATGTGATGTCAAAAACGTGACTTACTTTAGACCATGAAAATAGACTTTGAAATATGTTCCTATTAATTTACTTATAACGAAAACAAATGTTAAAAGTTTCTTTTCTCATTTTCATCCATTAAACAACTTAGAAAACTAGGACTGTAACCGTGGAAAGCAAGTAATAATAGTGATGTTGATTCATTGAGAGAGAGAGAGAGAGAGAGAGAGAGAGAGAGAGAGAGAGTCACTATTAAAAGCTTCTAATTATTATCTCCATTTTGCTTATGCCTTTTAAAATATTATTACATGTATGTTAACTTCGTCATTATTATGTTAAAGCACGTATTATTGAGTAAAGTTTAAATTAAGGAAGACTAAATTAATGTTTATGTACTGCAAGTATAATTACTGGAAGATTGAATGAAAGTATATGTAATGTAAGTATAATTGCGGAATGTTTGAATAAACGTATATGTACCGCAAGTATAATTAATGTTGCCAGAAGCTTATATGAACAGTGTTCCTGTTTTCCAATTAGTGGTAACGTATAAATGTATTAAATTCTTTTCCTGTTGTTTTGTCGATGCTTTTTACTCTCAGTTCTGTTCCTCCGTAGATCATCGTTACCTCTACCTTTCTGTTTGTTCCTCCAGTAACGTCGGGCATATCAATTAAAATAACCGCGATTTTCTCACATCCTTCATCAGTGACGTACTTAGGTTCCATTGATTCAGTTTGGTAAATGTCACAGCGCATTCGTTTCTGGTCCTCTTCCAGTGGATTATATGCTTTTGCTGGCTGCTCTTCGTTTAACAATATTATTTGATTACTTCTTACGTGAATGCTGAAGACGTCCTTACATAAAATTCTGCCAGTAGAATTGACCATTTTCTTATCGGATGGGTGTTTTTCAGGATCAAATGGTTCACACACGTCTGTACCATAGGTGAAACGAGAAATTCTGCTTTTAAAGATGTCAGGGTTTTGACCGTAAAGTACGGCTCCTTTTAAGACTGCAGCGAAAGGATCTTCTGGTACCTTGATGCTTCGATCTGGAAAGACTTCTTTAAGCTTATCTTTGATGATACCTGACTCTGCAAAACCTCCAACTAAGACGATTTGGTCACATGCAGTTTCTTTGCTGATGACAGACTGTAGATGTTTCATTATCACTTGCAACGATTCAGCGAAGAGCTTTTCAATTATAGTTTGTGGCTTGAAGTATAAACATTCTGATGTCACATCGAAATAGTCTGCATATTTGTTGGTCTCGTTTTTGATAACAACTTCTTTTATCTCTTTCCAAACCTTCTCAGGAAGAGGAAGCTTTATATATTCTTCGTCAGGCGCGCGATTGCCCCTGAACAAAATCTTTTGTTGCTCAAATTTTAGTTCCATTTCGAAAAGATCAACTCTCGTACATGACGCGAAAGGCGGCGGTCCATCCTTTCTCTTGAATACATCTATGACTAGCTGGGAAAATGCATCGTTTATTCTCTGAGCTCCCCAAGGTCCGCCGTCAGCAACCATAATTTGCTTCAACTGACCATTTTCTAACACTTCTACAGCTGTTATGTCAATTGTCCCTCCTGCAAAAGAGAAGCAAAATTTATAAGAAATCAGAATAGTTTGTCACGTTTTTACACCTCGTTCTTCATGAAGAGATATAGATCACAGATAACACACACACACACACATGTATGTATGTATGTATGTATGTATGTATGTATGTATGTATGTATGTATGTATGTATGTATGTATGTATGTATGTACGTATGTATGTATACGAGATTTGAATGTGGTCAACGCTAACATATTTATACATGCAACAAATAACAGCCGTATACCATTAAGATAATTTTAACAATTAGTGCATTTGAGAAAGGAACGAAAGTGTACCGCCAAGTGTTTGCATACAAAGTTTCATCGTTGTGTGTACTGTTAGAAAACGTTTCGGAAACTTTTAAAAATGAAACTGATATTATGAACAAAGTACTCCATATGCTAGACTGATAGGATTCCCAAAGTACTCCATACGCTAGACTGATATTATTCCCAAAGTACTCCATACGCTAAACTGATATTATTCCCAAAGTAATCCATACGCTAAACTGATATTATTCCCAAAGTACTAATTATGATAAACTGATATTATTCCCAATGTACTCCATACGCTAAACTGATATTATTCCCAATGTACTCCATACGATAAACTGATGTTATTCCCAAAGTACTCCATATGCTAAACTGATATTATTCCTAAAGTACTCCATATGCTAAACTGATGTTATTTACAAAGTACTCCATATGCTAAACTGATATTATTAACAACGTACTCCATCTGCTAAACTGATATTATTCCTGAAGTACTCCATATGCTAAACTGATATTATTCCTGAAGTATTCCATATGCTAAACTGATATTGTTAACAAAGTACTCCATATGCTAAACTGATATTATTCCTAAATTACTCCATATGCTAAACTGATATTATTAACAAAGTAATCCATATGCTAAACTGATATTATTCCTGAAGTATTCCATATGCTAAACTGATATTGTTAACAAAGTACTCCATATGCTAAACTGATATTATTCCTAAAGTACTCCATATGATAAACTGATATTATTAACAAAGTAATCCATATGCTAAACTGACATTATTAAAAAAGTAATCCAGATGCTAAACTGATATTATTCCTAAAGTACTCCATATGCTAAACTGATATTATTAACAAAGTAATCCAAATGCTAAATTACGTTTCCAACTGCAAGCTAGTAACCGAACCTAACAAAAAGAACTAATCAGAAACGTTGCTTTAATCATTGCTCTGGAGCATAAAAAAGACCAATCATAGTTGTTTTAACATTTTTGTGGACTTAAATATGTCATGTACATCTTAGCAATAAAATATAAAAGTTTGGCTATACAGGGTAAAATTAACAAAGAGCGACAATAAGCTGAAAACATTAAATGGCTATAAAACAATTTTTGCTTTGACAAGGAGAGTACGAATAGGCTTCAAGACATCGTGTTTTTTACCTAGGACCCATGTACTGGGAAAACCAGTTCTAGTTAAGAGGGCTTAAATCTAACTTGTGATAAATATTCTCATTCCTCGTCAATTTAACACCCACTAAGACTCTTTACAGTGATGTTAAATTGGTATCCCTGTTCTAGGATCTAATTATAGCCTTACTGCAAATGTACAGTTTACCAAGTTTTGAGCCATTCATGGTAACAACTTTTTTTTTCAGTTATGACTATAAATAATGTTTTCTGTTTGTCGCCCATGATTACATGTTATGATTATCTCCAAAGTTCTCTGTGTATTATCCATGATGACATATATATTGGCATCCAAGTGTGGGTCTTTTTACCATGCTCATATCCAAAGAGAGGGGTAGGGTGCCATTGAGAAAGTTCAGATAAATTCAAATATCATTGATTTGACATCCATGGTATCATGATTTTGTGATATTCTTTCTTTTGCAACTTAGCATCCCATTTAACTGCTAGCCAACCTCTGACCGACCGTGAACAAAACGCTACTTCCATCGTAGATATTTAATAATTTAGGAAATATACTAAATTTAAATGAATAGCGAAAGCAACAGTAATTAATGAGCGTGTTATAAATAATCTTCCTTGAACTTTGCCTCGTCCAACCCCCGCCCCCTCAATCCCTCTGATGATCAAAGACCGAGAAACTGTATCTCGATAAGGAAATGTGTTAAACCTTATGTTTTCGTTGCATTCCACTTAGCTATTTCATTAGAGGCAATTTTAAAACATGATCTAAATTTAAATGGCCTCAGTCATTTAGCTATGATACTGAACGTAGGTATCTAAATAGCATAAATACACTTTTCTCAATGTTTCGGGAGACAGCTAAAAATGTTGCATGTAATTTAGAAAGCAGAATATAAAAGCACGTCTGCATTAAACAAACGGGATGTAAGCTAGGTACGAGGAATTAGAAACATTGAACGTCGAGTAAAATCATCCTGAAAATTTGCTATATTAAAATGCGGAGTTAAAATGTATCACTTGGTAATACGACGTAAACTTTACTTCTGAAGGATTCAGAATTGTATGATTGTAAATGCGGTGTGAAGTTTGCGAATGATGTTTAATAATTTAATTTTCTTTTCTTCTCAATGACTTTTTAATAATTGTCATTGAAAAAGTTTGAAAAATATAATTTTTTTATCATTAATTTTGAAAGTATTCCCCCATCTCTCTCTCTCTCTCTCTCTCTCTCTCTCTCTCTCTCTCTCTCTCTCTCTCTCTTGCGCTGATTATGTGTGCACTTGTCAAGATAATGTTTAAGTATTACCGCTCTAGAGCAGTAAACAATAAAATGAGGTTTTATGATTATATACTTAAGACTAATATCAATTTCACTGAGAAAATGTATTTTTAATAAATATTCTAAGTGCACTTGCCATAATACGAAAACAATGCACAACTTTCGACAGCTATTTGAGAATTGTATTTCTTGCACATTTAATTAGTCTAAAGCAAATGACAGACTTTTTGTCTCAGTAAGCCGTAGCTAAAGCTAATAAAAGTTACAAATTAATGAGAAAGGTCAACTGTTTATCACTAAAACTGAAATGAAATCGTGTGACGTTTCAAAACAAGATCAAAACAACTTTGAGAATATGCTAATAGTTTTTAAGTAAACGTTGAAGGCTGAGCTTTATTTTCAATACTGCATAAACTGCAACTGAAATAGATAATGTGTCCTGACTACGGTATTCCGTGTAATTCTGTCTATTGTACCTTTTTATAAAAATTATAAAAACATTGGATCACATTTTATGATATTTGTGCAAGCTTATTACATAATATCAGTATTTTAAATAGCCATAGCCAAGTAAAAACAAATATCCATTTTATAAATTAAAGTTTCAGCTTAGAATGGACTAAAATTACATATTGCTATGAATTAGACATTATTTCGTCCCAAAACATTTACGTAGTGGATAAATATATACTTATGTTTGAACACCTTGTATTTCAAAATCTTCCACGTGACCCAACATGTAGATTGCATTACCTGATTGTTTTACCAATTGCTTACAATTTAATGAAATTATTGTGTCCCTTAACATTTATTTGATAGTAATTAATACCTCCCATATCCACGACCATGAATTTACTTCCGACTTCTCCCAGCTTATCCATGCGGGACCTCTCTTCTTTAGACAGATCCATGCAATACAATGCAGCAGCCTCTGGTTCCAGTGCCAAAATTAGCTGGTTGCTATTAATGCCCGCCTATGGAAAAATATAACAAGCCTGAAATAACATCGTTTTGATTTTTCTTCTTTCTGTAATCTTCTACCGAACTACAGATTTTGAAAACTAGATTGCTGCATGATATATATATATAAGCCATAGAAAATGTTATAATATTAAAGTCGTTCTTTAATATTTCTGTACACATTAGCAAGATCATATCAAACTGAATAAGTTAAATACGTACGTTAACAATTTATTAGTAAGTATACTTTATTTCAAGAAAATATGGTACTGAGGCTTGGATCAGCGGTAAACAGATTGGGTTCATAGAAAAGTATGACAAAATTGAGTCAGAAATATTTATAATTAACCCGCGGCTGCAGTATCAAATGACCTCCACCCATTTTCTTTCAAGCAAATTTCGTTAAACGAAGACAATCATGAAATTATGATTAGAAAGATAGGCTAATGCAACGTACATCGACGGCCGATTTCCTCATTGCACCTTTTGCTACATCATTCCAAATTGCCGGAACTGTAATGACCCATCTGATATGTGTCGCTTTTGCCTTTTGTTCATCATTTATCTCCAATTTCTTGCAGCAATGTTCTAGTAGTCCCCCAATGAATTTTGTCATGACAAGTGTAAACGGCACATCCACCCCATTATAATCCTTTTCTTGATTTCTTGTGTCGTCGTTAAGTCTGAAATCCTTGAAAACATTTGTGGATGTAGAAAATCATACAAGGTCTTTTTGAAGTGAAATGTATGAATGTAATTAAATACAACTACTACTACCAATATTAATGCTACTACTACTACTACTACTACTAATAATAATAATAATAATATTATTAATAATTATTATTATTATTATTATTATTATTATTATTAATGTATATATCTTTATTATTTTTGTTTATATTAATATTATTATTTGTATTATTATTTAATATATTTATTATTATTATTGTTTAGATTATACCTTCAATTATCATTATTTGTATTATTAATGTTTATTATTATTTTATTATTATTACTATTATTACTATTATTATTATTATTATTTTAACTATTTTTAATATTATTATCATTATTATTATTATTATTATTATTATTATTATTATTATTATTAAAGTTTTATAAATATCACTTTATTCGGTTCATCGTACGATCTCAAGTACGTTACATTAGTATTAGGCTTTGCGATTGACATTTTCAAATGTTTCGACATGATGTGCGTATCGATTTTTTAGGATATGAAGTCATGACGCGAATAAAAGCGAGTGTTATGTAATAAAGGCATATATTAGCAAGTGCAACCAAAATGCTTTATGAGCAAGAAAATTAAACAATAAAAATCTATTATTCGAAGGATTGTGTTTAAGTTTACATCTGCATATCTGAGGATTTTTTCACAAAATCGAAGCAAGGGATTTTAACCTATATTTGAGAACAAAGTGGTATAAGGCTACATTATATACTTTTTAAGTCACTAATATTAAGATTTTATCAACTATTTGATCTACCTTCCTGTACAAGACCATTTTAAAGTTCTTGAAGAAGAGAAATTCAGACTCTTTTTTCTCGTCGCAGATCCTTGAATATCTCCTTTCCGCATCTTCACCAATGGCTACACGATTTTGAGACTTGCGCTCAAGTAGCAGGCAGCTGGTAGTTTTGAATGTTTCGTTATATGAGTTCCAGTTTCTACTTACATGGATAACTCCAGTTTTTTTCTCAAAGTCGCCACGAAACTGATATGCATACCCAGAGCGTGAACTCCCAATATCAAGAGCGATGACCAATGCTAGCTCCTCGTTACTTTTATCCATGAGCTAATAACAGATCACTACTTTATTTTATCTCTTCAGAATTAAGGAACTAAAATGAAATGGAGAAAAATATGAAAACTACATAATAGAAATATTAAGAACAATTTATTTATTTATTTATTTTGTGAGAACTATTTTCTGAAATGTAAAGCCATAATTTATAGTTCAACTCACCGCCGGTCAAACGAGGTTATTGTTCGACCTGCATATATTGTGAGTTGTATTTCTTTCATCTACTGCACATTTCTCAACTTCTATAAAATTCAAACATCACAGTCTTTCCCAACGCATGCGTGCAAAAAAATCTTCGTATGCAAATAACAACCGTTTCAGCTTCATTCTATTTCATGCCTGTTATTCGCGAGTTGGAGATCAAAAACCCGCCGAATTAAGATTTGTTTTGTATTTAAAAAATTATGCTAGCATACGAAAATGCGGGCTCTGGACCACTGGTCCATGCAGTCTTCAGTTTTGTCAAAACAACGTTGAAAAGCACAATTTTTCCGTGAGTTCTCAGTTTACTTAAAGTGACAAATGTTGCAAATACGATGCCAGATTTTGGACACAAACAGACTTTCTCTTTCTCTCTCTCTCTCTCTCTCTCTCTCTCTTGTATTCGTCGCACGCACCACTTTGTGACAAGAGTATTGGACTGATCAACGTTTCTCCTAAGTTAATGTATTTACGTAGCTAAAGTGACTTTTCTTAGATTAGTATCAAAATTGAATAATTAATATTTGACATGAGACTGGATTTACTGTTTTCTTGCCTTTCGATTTCTTCTTCTTCTTCTTCTTATTCTTCTTCTTCTTCTTCTTCTTCTTCTTCTTCTTCTTCTTCTTCTTCTTCGTCTGCTTCATATATATATCTGTGTGTGTGTATGTGTGTGTGTGTATGTGTGTGTGTGTGTGTTGAGTGAAATTACTAATATAATCGACTTAGTATCTTATATTATACATTGTAATCAATCCATTTCCATGTCAGGCGATAGAGACCGAATATGTTTAATCATGTTATCATGGTACATACCCTGCCAGACAGAAGTATCATGTGAAACCTACAAATAACTCTTGATATCCCCTCAAGACGTTACATATAATCTAAATAACCCCTGATTTACCAGCATGACGTCACATATTATCTAAATAACTCCTGAGTTCCCATCATGACGTCACATATGATCTAACTCCTGATTTCCCATCAAGTTTTCATGAATCGGTTTTAAAAGATACACTGTTAATAAAAAAAATACAGTCGTAACTTGATAAACATCCTTTGGATAAAAAGTCTGTCAGTTAACTGGATACAGTTTGTCGTGAAATTGGTGTTTTTTGAATTTTTTCTGCTAAAGAAGGAGATTTGTATTGACATTTAGCGTGAGATTTCTGGTAATGTTGAAACGTTTTATTTAGGCAGTATTTTTTCCCAGTTTACTTAAAGTGACAAATGTTGTAAATACGATGCCAGACTTTGGACACAAACAGAATATCTCTCTCTCTCTCTCTCTCTCTCTCTCTCTCTCTCTCTCTCTCTCTCTCTCTCTCTCTCTCTCTTGTATTCGTCGCAAGCTCCACTTTGTGACAAGAGTATTGGACTGGTCAACTTTTATTCTAAGTTAATGTATTTGGGTAGCTAAAGTGACTTTTCTTAGATTAGTATCAAAATTGAATAATTAATATTTTACATGAGACTGTATTTACTGTTTCTTGCTTTTCGTTTTCTTCTTCTTCTTCTTCTTCTTCATCTTCTTCTTTTTCTTAATGTGTGTGTGTGTGTGTGTGTGTGTGTGTGTGTGTGTGTGTGTGTTGAGTGCAATTACTAATATAATCGACTTAGTATCTTATATTATGCATTGCATTCAATCCATTTCCATGTCAGGCGATAGAGACCGAATATCTTTAATCATATTATCATGGTACATTTCCTGCCAGACAGAAGTATCATGTGAAACCTACAAATAACTCTTGATATCCCCTCAAGACGTTACATATAATCTAAATAACTCCTGATTTACCAGCATGACGTCACATATTATCTAAATAACTCCTGATTTCCCATCATGACGTCACATATGATCTAACTCGTGATTTCCCATCGAGACGACACATATCTAGATAACTCCTGATTTCCCAATATGGCGTCACATATTACTTAAATAACTACTGATTTCCCCACATGACGACACATATTATCCAAATAACTCATGATTTTCATTCAGGACGTCACATAGTATCTAAATAATCCCCATTTTCCATCATGACGTCACATACGATCTAATTAACATATTATTTCCCATCATGACGTCACTTATTATCTAATGAACTCCTGATTTCCCATCATGATATCACATATTATCTAAATAGCTCATGATTTCCCATCATGAGCACACACATATTATCTAAAGAACTCCTAATTTCCCACCTTGACGACACATATGTAATGATGAAATATTGGACACTCTTAGGGTAATCGCCAATTGGTATCAAAGACCGATTTGGGGTAAAGTTCCGATATTTGATTATTTTGTTATTTCCTACAATTATGAGGTGGCTTCATTGTTTTAAGGCTGATGTCACGAATTTATGGAAGATAACACACGTCCTAGAATATCGTTTGTCTGCGATTGCTGAGTGGTAAGTAGCTGATGTGAAGAGACAACTGGTAAAGATGCTCCACACACAGTGGAAGCTACTTCATTTAAAAGGGATACTAATTTCTCTGTTGTTTTTAATATCCTGAAGACATTCTTTAAGCTCAGAAACGTTTGTGTAAGATGGGTTTCTCATAAGTCTACGTCTGATCAAAGCCAACCTTGGGTTGTAATCTCCAAAACAAAATATTCACCCAATGTAATAAATTGTATTAGAGACATTTGAATGAAATGGACAAATGTATCTAAATATGGATTTAATGTTTTAACCCCGACTCAAGAGAAAATAGTCAAGTTTGGTAAGGAAAGAAACGAGATGAAACTGTTTGACTTATTCGGACTGTCAAAATAAATTTTTTCGTCGTCCTGATACCACAGCTGACTGCCCAAAAAATATCACTGGACATTTTCATGCCTACAAAGTGTTTGCAAAAGTTTTAGAACACTACCGAAACACGCGTCCGCGCATATATTACGTTTATCCATTTATCCCCAATGCTAATTTACAGTAGAGATATCAAATGTCCCAATATGTTAAACCTTTTGAAAATTCTAACATAGGACTCGTAGAGCCTCAATCGACACGCAGTGTAAATCAACATTTTAGGTTTATCATTCAACTTTGTTTTTGTTTTAGAATGCTGTCAAACTACCTGGAAAAATAAACCAAATTTATGTTCAAACATTTGTAAAATCTATTGTAATTCTTATGCTCAGCTCAACCTTTAACTGAAACTTCTTTTTACAAGACAAATATTTATAAAAGTACCTGAAATCGCACCTTGCGAATATGTCCGTATCGTCATATATCCGAGCACTTAATTTCTAAAACATCTTAGTAAAGGAGATAATTCGCTACCATTTAATAATATTATATAATATATCCGAAGTTAAATTATGTCCGTATCCTCATACATTCGTGCACTTAATTTCTAAAATCATTTAATTAAATTAGATATTTCATTGACATTCAAAAACAATAGATAATATATACGAAGTTAAATTACGTCTCCCTTGACGTCACTCTTTAAGATGTGAATTCGTCCGGTTATGTTCGTTATGGGCAATGGCTAATCATTCAAGTTATCCAAACAACAACTTGATCCGGATACATGTTTTCCACTTCGAGAATGTGATCTCCTTCTGCTATGAAACGGAGGATTTCTGATGCACGTGAGCAATTAGAAAGCAAAAGCTTCTGCGGGTTAGCCCTTTGCGTGGGCTTGCGTGGTTTCGTATCATATACATCTCATTTATTTACGCCACATCCCACCCTACAATAGTGTTAGATCTGCACCTGGATATTACACAGATTTTGTTTTTATTATCTACCCTTAACAGTTAATATATAATATACGGAGAATTCTTTCTGATGATGCTATTATTATTCTACCTTAATTCCACACACCTGCTCAAACGTACATTGCATATAAGTTAAGTCATATATTATGACGAGGATGAATCTAAATCGATATCAGAAACTAATCAGATAAAATGTTTCGACTGACGTCATCAGTCCAGAGCTCTCTGAAGTCAAGCTGTTGTAGCTAATATTTTCATTAATGTCTATAGCATTCTCAATTGGTCAGTATGTAACGCATTTTGGCTATGTAAACTATGTACCTGTGACACTTCATTTTGTATATATATATATTTCATACACCTAGAGAAACTCAAGACTACAAACGTGACTCGTTTCGGATCTGTGCCAAGGTTACTGTGTTGTTTTTAATTAAAACGATAGGCTATACATCGCGGCCAGTATTAATGGTGGAGGACGAACCCGGGAAAGAACCACCGACCCACTAGAAGCTACTGACAAATTTCTAGATACCCATATTGCCTGAATCTGAGACTCGAACCCAACAAGCAGACAGAGGTGAGATGACAGTGATCCATAACACAGAACGCTTTAGACCACTCGGCCACTCGGGGCCCCGGGTTACAGTGTATTGTTGTAGTCAGACTGTAGCTATGGGCATTTAATGTTGTCTTTGTCTTTGTTACGAATTACGTTCCTCTTCTAATCTTCTTTATATAAAAAATCATATGCAGTGTTGATGTGCCTCTATTTATACATAGTTTTTCCACATACATATGTATTTACAACTGTTCCCTTGTTAACAATCACAGCTTAGGCAAGGGGTGGGTGTTTTTCTAAAAAGATTGGTTCTATGTGGTAACATTTCTAAGACACATAATGATATGTGGGGATGTCATATTTTAGTACTTAATCATTTGTGTTCAAACAGCATGCAATTATCACCTCGCTCTCCCAACATCAAAAACACATACGTGCACGCGCGCTCAGGATCCATAGCCAGCAAAATGGTTTTTTGATGACAAATAAGATATATCCAATACCACAGAAAATACTAGATGTGATGAAACTAGCAGCTAACAACTTCTTAAACATCACGTCCCGCCACCATTCTAAACAAACACACACACACACACAGAGACACACCCCTCTGTATCCGCCATATTGTGATATTGACTGAACCACCACAAACGCTTATATGTGGCAAACGAAATTGTCAACAAAAATAATAATTTGCTGATGATTAAAATATATGCAGTGCTACTGAACAAATACTAGATTTGATGTCACAAGCAGCAAAACAACTTCTATGATATTTTACCTACCTTTCTATTACCTGCAGTGTCTGGCCTTTTAATGGTTGTGAAATACTAGGAACAGGAAGAAATATTATTGAACAAGAAGGGACACGTTACATGATATACTGATAATGAAATGTGGGCCACGAACCTCAATGCATCTTATGTATGCAGTATGAAAGGGTATAACAACGACGAAACCCTCTGGAATAAACTACAGATATAAGTGGAATACACCTAACATCATATGTACAGCTTGTATTGTGTATCAAGATATGTAAGTAGTTACACATGTGCGATCGAGCACACACAGATATATAAATACGAGAAAAGTATTTTGAACTAATAAAATTAATATGGATTAATATATAATTGAACTAGTTTATTTATTTATTGATTGATTGATTTATTTATTTATTTATTTATGTATTTATTTAGAATAAGAATAACATTATGATGTTTAAAATAAACATTCCAATCTATTGATCCAATCAGTTAACCTTCCTGTTATTTTCCAAAACGTGCAATTATAATTTGGAATCACACACGCAGAAACATGCAAAGCGAATATAACATAACATATCATTCGAAAACAAAATTCAGGTATGTGGATATTACACTTATCTAAGATATTGTGCTAGTAACGAGTTTGGCAAACACTTGTATCAACGACGAAAGACGATGCCGTTGAGTAGTATAGTGTAACACGTTAGAAACAATGGGTTGCGCTGGACATCCTATGTTAAATAGTGTCGAAAGACTATAGGGACATATCCGGAAATTAGATAGGAACGGCACTTTAGTGTCAATGTTAACTCTGTCGCGCCATATTTTGGGTTTATATGGTTACGATGGGGGAATCCTATGTTAAGAATTTTCCCGTTTTCTAATGCGATCACAAAAAGATTACTGTATGTAACAGACAGTGCGTTTACAACAAAAGAAAATATTAGACTAAGTTTTCTTTCATTTGGAGTGACAAATGTAGCATCATGTTATCCAGTCGCATTTTTGCAAAGATTAACTGACCTAAATTCAGGTCAAATTTTCATGAATCGGTTTTAAAAGAGACACAGTTAATAAATAAAAATACAGTAGTAACTTGATAAACATCCTTTGAATAAAAAGGCTATCAGTTAACTGGATACAGTTTGTCGTGAAATTGGTGTTTTCTAAAAAAAATTCTACTAAAGAAGGAGATTTGTATTGACATTTAGCGTCAGATTTCTGGTAATGTTATTCAGGCAGTATTTTTTCCCAGTTTACTTAAAGTGACAAATGTTGCAAATACGATTCCAGATTTTGGACACAAACAGACTCTCTCTCTCTCTCTCTCTCTCTCTCTCTCTCTCTCTCTCTCTCTCTTTCTCTCTCTCTCTCTCTCTCTCTCTCTCTCTCTCTCTCTCTCTCGGGAGAGAGAGAGAGAGAGAGAGAGAGAGATGCCAATGTATCTGCATCATTGTGAGATGAGTATACACATTTTCTATTTCTAATGATCACCATTTAATAGATATGCCAAATCATATTAAATATTAAATCAATAGTAAAATGTTTGTATTATTAATAGCTAAAGCATTAAACTTGTGTATAAATTGCTATACAGGCTGTTAATATTCGATTTCGTTACTGTAAGTGTCGCCAAAATGCGTGTTCCAGCTTCTTTTTAGTTTGATGTTGCATCACTTGCAGAAAATAAACTACATATTAATCTATTACATAACCAATATTATGTCACAAATATGAATTATACTTTCACCACCGATATACACTACCAATATACACTATGGTATATAAGATATTACTGATGTGAGTTATGGTGTTTCTAAGCACCCATTTTGCAACGAGTTTATTATTTAAAATCTTAACAAACGTATGCACAGACGTCGAGACCTTGTTGATCTTCTTTTGAACAGTCCAGGTATGAACAATTCAATTCTCAATTACAGCCGGTTGTTTTTTTTAAAACAAACAACAATAAAATAGCCCCAATAAACAACCTCAATTTACAGTTAATACAACCACCTTTTCAGTCCTTGAAAAGTAATGACTCACAAGGTTGAATATACATGTACACAATTATAAACCTTCTCTCAATTCTGACTGCATTTTTACTTAGTTATGGTTTTTTCCAACTAGAGCATTCTTTATTTTCTCATACATGACAAGATAAAATGGGTTTAGATCATATAACCCTTTGGAATTTAAATGGTATCTCCTATTATAGAATTAGATTGAGACAATGTTTTACATAATAAAGATAGTAACTATTGTACACAGTTATAAAACGAGGAATGGAAAACAATGTCATTTCTAACATTCAAAGCTGTTCAATTTGATGTGTTGTAGTTTACAGCTCAAATTTAGTTTCCGTCATTAGCATCAGACATTTGGGAATTGTTTCTGACCAATCTGAACTTATTGTTGAAATTAATAATAATGAGGAAAATTGTGAAATCTTAAATGTTCAACAAATTTAAGCAATTATGTGTGGTTTTATCCACATATCTTAATAATTAGTGGTTCTTATAAGGAAAATATAAAAAATAATTTTTAAAATTATTAATAAAACACAAGAAAAAATACTTAGCGGTCAAGGAAATGCATCAACAACCTAATCATAATATAGAACTAAGACATTTAAGTACATGTTTTTCCATACAGCTTCCTGTTTGTGACTATTTGGGCATTTGGCTATTGAGACCAAGAAATGAAATACCGGTACATATAAAACATGAACATCAGATTCTTTCAATAGTATATAGACGATTTGTCTATTTTTTATATACTTCTTTGCAGCTACAAAGATTCAATGGAAAATATCTCTCATTCGATCGATCAGCATTATGGCTGGTGTCAAGTTGGCAGTTTTCTAACATGGCTTTACAGAATTAAAAGACAGATTAGTACCAGTAATACCAAGTTTGGTCTCTACATGTATCTCCGATTGGTTTAGTGCTTGCTAATGCTTATTACAGAATCCTGTTCTTAACATGAAACTAAAAATTAAGAAAGTGCAAATGGACCAATTTTGTGTACATTTGGTGCAATGAAGCTTATTGTTTTTAAAAATAAAATTCAATACTATGTTATCGGTATATACAGACATCCATTTCCTTATTTACTTTGCAGTTCATCCAATATACTTTGTTAAATATCATGTGAAAATCAGTAGTGATAAAAACGATTACGAACAATAGACATCAAAAAGTTTACAGCAAATCGCATTTGTATTTGATGCAAAACTACTGCAAAGGTTCTGATAGTTACCCCATGCACGAACACAGCAAGATCAGATCAAGTGTTGGGGAGGGGTTTTCCAAAATTATAAAAGAGTCTCAACTTATGTGTCTATTTACCTGAAGTGCATATTACCTAATAAACATGAGCAAAAAAAAAACTAGTCAAATTTCAAGTGACAAGTAACTACGTTTGCTTTTGTTCTTTTTTGGCTATGGGCAATGTTGATAGATGCCCAGATGAGTACTCGGTAATATTATGTACTATTTCTTTTAAAGTCCAATCATAGTAATATTGAGGTGTGAGACTGAAGTTTTGTATTATAAAAATCAACCTTGTCATTATTTTCTTATTTTAAATAAATTTATCTTATGATGAATTTAATAACGAAGAAAAAATATCTAGGTAGGAAAACAACAATCTTGCCTCATTGAATGGCCATTCCTGTGTGGTACAGATAGTTACTATTGAACAAGTATGTATGTTCAGCCTCATGATGTAAATCATTATGTGATTTAAAAATTCAGAATGGGTTTTCTTTTTCTTTCTTTTTTAAATGGATTTAACTGGAATTCAGTTGTCTACACCTTACTTTGTGTAAGTTGATTTAAATTTTTTTTGAATAAACTAAAAGTATACATATTGCAAAATAAAATAAAACTTCTCTAAATGTTCAGAATAGGTGAGACATTTTTCTTTTATATTATAATTGGACATTAAGATCACTTGATTCTTGAAATTGTATCTGATGGTAAAAATCATTTTGACGTTTTGGTCTTTCCTGGGATGGTCCTCATCGATCAATCATTCACATTTTAATCAGTAAAACTTCTATATTTTAGACTGCACAATAACTTGAGCTAGATTTACCTGGAATAATTCCAAGCTATTCCCAAGCTGACAGTGACATTATATGTACTTTAAAAAGCTATTAATATTTCAAGGTGTTACCATTTGGATCAAGAAAAAGTAGAAAAAAACTAACCACCTGACAATTTATTATTGCTCTTGATATTTTTGCACTTTGCTCTTCTTGTATACAGATTTCTCGTGAACCTAGAGGAATATATTTGCAATTGTTTAATTGATTCCTATATATTGTTTTAGGGGACAGACAAAACTGCCACAAACTGAAATAGACAAAGCATCAGAATCATGCAAGGTCGGCATAGACCCAGTTGGATTTGTAATGATATATACAATTTGTGAAAGAAAATATAAATTAATTGTCAAACATGCATCAGTGAGTCTGTGAAAGAATTTTCGAATTGTTGCTAGATGTTCTATCCAGGTGTCGTTGTTGATGATGACGTCGTCTATATAGGCATCACAGTTTTCTAGACCAGAGGTGATCATATTCATGAGACGTTGAAATGTACTTGGTGACCATTGCATCCCGAATGGCATTACTTTATATTGATAAAGTCCATCTGGAGTCACAAATGCCGATATTTCCTTTGCTCTTTCCGTTAGTGGAATCTGCCAAAATCCTTTCAGAAGGTCAAATTTGGTGACATATTTGGAATTCCCGATTTTATCAATACAATCTTCAATTCTTGGTAATGGGAATGAATCTGTTTTTTGTCACACTGTTCACCTTCCTATAATCAGTGCAGATACGGAACGTTTTGTAAGGTTTTGGAACAAGTATGCATGGTGAACTCTAATCACTTTTATTGGACTCGATAAAATCATTCTCCAGCAAATATTGAATTTCCTTTTTCAAGTATTCCTGTTTGAGTGGATTCATCCTGTATGGAGTTGTTTAACAGGTTTGGAATTTTCAATTTCAACGTCATAAAAAATTATGTTTGTCCTTGTAGGAATATCTGGATATAAGTGCTCATATTCAATTAATAATTATTTCAATTCATTTCTTTCTTGCACTTCCAAATGTGAAAGTTTCTGGTTTAGATTTTTCATAATTTCTGAATCGGAACGATTCGTCATTTCAATATCAGGCATCATTTCAATATCAGTAGAATCTGATGATATTCCTTCGCTAAGTGGGACAGGCACAACTAAATTAATTACATGTTTAACATGGCTATCTCTTTCAATATACTCCTTTAGCATATTTATATGGCAGAGTTGTTTGTGTTTGCGCCTCCCAGGAGTATTTATGATGTAATTTAAATCATTAATTTTCTTGTCAACTGTGTAGGGACCAAAATATGTGGTCTGAAGAGGATTTTGTGGCATTGGCAGGAGAGCCAGGACTCTATCATCAGGCTGAAAACTCCTTTCCTTCGAATTTTTATCATATCTTGATTTCATTTTAGATTGAGCAGAGTGCAGATTTGCTCTTGCGACCTCACAAGCCTTTGACAACTTATATCTAGAATCAGAAACATAATCAAGAAGATTGATCTCAGTATCTTCATTAGAAAGAAGTTTCTCTTTCAATAACTTAAATTGTCCACGCACAGTATGTCCAAAAACCAGTTCAAAGGGACTGAAGCCTAGAGATTCTTGAGCTGATTCTGTAACAGCAAACAATAGTAAATGAATGCCTTCATCCCAATCTTTATTTGTATCAAAACAATATGATCGAATCATATTTTTCAAAGTCTGATGAAATCCTTCTAATGCCCCTTGGCTCTCAGGATGATGGGCAGAAGATTTGAATTGCTGTATGCCTAATTCATACATAACGTGCTAAAAAAATCCAGACATGACGTTTGAATCTTGATCAGACTGAACAGATTTGGGAAGGCCATACTGAGTAAATAACTTTATCAAAGATTTACTATTGTTTTAGATTGTATATACCTCAACGGAATAGCCTCTGGAAACCTTGTTGACGCACACATAATGGTCAACAGGTATTGGTTACCTGACTTGGTCTTAGGTAAGGGACCTACACAATCTGCCATAATTCTACTAAATGGTTCGTCAAAGGCAGGAATAGGTTGCAGATAAGCCTTAGGCATTTTCTGATTGGGTTTTCTTACCATTTGACAAGTATGACAAGATCTACAGTATTTGACAACATCACTTTTGATTTTTGGCCAATAGAAGTGGGTCAAGATCTTGTGATAAGTTTTATTAATCCCTAAATGACCAGCCAAAGGAGTTTCATGGGCCAGGTTAAGTATTTCCTGTCTGTAAGGTTTGGAACTACTATTTGATAGTTCACTGACCACTCATCACCAGCAGGTACCTTGGGAGGTCTCCATTTGCTCATAAAAACTCCATTTTTAATGAAATAATAGACAGGAACTTCAGTGGCTTTAGTCTCGTTTATGGCCATTTGAAAACTATCTGACTAAACACTGATTTTAAAAAAGTGAACTTTTACTATTTAAAGTTGAAGTTATTTCAACAGCAATACAAACTATGATAGTTTCAATATTTCTTTCTTGAATAAATATATGGGACACTTTTACATATAAGTAACATTTTGAAACTTTGTCTAGATTTAACTTTAATGCTTTTCACTTCCTGTGTGTAATTTTTGAACACATTATAGAAACTTTCATTAACTCATCATATACCAATACATGTTACTGGTACATTTTAATTTAAACATGAACTCTTTGTAGCTGCATTGTTACAATGCAATTGTTTCAGTGTAAGATTCTTCAGAGCAAACATTTTGAAATATGCGCTGGTGCTGTTATAACTGGTAGTTTCAAGTTGAACATGACCTTATTGAAAAAAAAAGAAGTTGAACAAAATTATGGATTTGATTCTTATAAAATATTAAAAGGAAAATATGTTTTCCTGAAACCAGGTTTCGTGTGGAACAAATTCCCAATAAATTTGGCTGAAATGTTTCATTAATAATACCTTAGTAAACAGATTTTTGTTTGAATAAAATGAATGTCTTCAGTGGTCACCAGAGAGGGATCTTGTGAAGAATGCTAAAAATGGTATTGCATTTATTATTTTTTAAATCTTTGTAGTCAACTGTAAGATAAATAACCCTCTTTTTATAGCATTTTCCATCAGAATCTGAATCTGAATCTAATTAGTGTTCAAAACTTGCTGTTTTATTATAAATGTATTAAGCAGAGAGAACATTTAAAAACCATTACTATTCAGTCCCTAGTAATAACATTTTTGATGATAAAAAAATTTAATGGTTTAGGAGTGAATCTACTAATCAAAATATGTAAATCTACTGGTCTGAAGTTCATTATCGCTAAAAACATATATCTTTAGAAAATTTTACATTTACATTTGATAACATGTAATGGAAGCTCATAGGGTCAATTTAAGAAGATATATGTACAAAACTATGCCGAATTCATACTGAGTATACTCCTTGAGTAGATGTGGGCTATCTTTACCGAATAAAATATCTGAATACTTAGGGAATAGCTCAGTAAAAGTGCCTAATACTAGTAGATAATTTAACATAATATAACTATGTATTCTTATAAATATTCTGTATTCTTAAACCTATTGATTTTGTTATATAAAAAAAGAAAATAATTTTAAATCAATAACACCTTTCTTGAATTCATTTCCAGAAGTTTTCTGCATAAATTGCTGTCCTTTGCTTCTCTTCAGACTTTGGAAATGTCAGCTGAATTTCTCTGGTAGCAAGAAATTTGACCTTATGCATACTGATCTAAATGTTGAATGCCTCTACTGTCTCTATCAAGGCTATTAGGCGCCCAGCAGCAAACTTTCAGTGATGAGCTAAACTTTGCACTCACACATGGTTCCATGATCAAAAATTTCAAATCAAACAATATATTCATGTCATTGCTTCAAGAGCAATTTTCAAAAATAATTAAGAAAGTTGTATACATGTTATATGCACGCATGACATAACAGTAATACGTGAATCCGTATTTTATTTTATTATGAAGCAGTGTTAATTCCTGAAAGTTAAAATGTTCACGAACGGTAAGTGCGGATTAACCTGTTTTCCGTGTGAAAAATAATATTGTGTGAAAATATGGATACAAGACACAGTAAAACAATCAAAACAAACAATGCGATAAATAATAGATAACCAATTATTCAGAATGCTATGGCACATGATACAAAATGTGTATATGATTAAAATATGATATATTTGTTTATATTTTCTGTCCATATTTTCGCTATAAACGAAATAACTCAAATTTTAAATGTTTATACATCCCCACCCCAGCTTTGCTATCTGTATATATGTATTATGTCGAGCACAGAATACCTTTCATCTGGCCTAAGTGGCCCTAAACTCTTTGAACAATCCGTACTTATTTTTTTTATTGATCATACAAATTTAGAAAACTATAATAAATGATGAAGATTTTATTACTAGCTAGAATAACAATTATATCATGTGGAATTTTACAAGTGCAGGCAGCAGCAATAAATATGATTAAAATATCCTTGTTAAACAAAATATGGATATAAATCACAGCACACCCCATATTTCGAGCAGGGATGATAAATTTCCGGTTTTGAAGTAGTATTGTAAATCATACGGATCGTAACACCAAATAAATCTTTAAGTTATAAGCGTCCTTTCAATGTATTATTCAGTAAACATGTACATGGCAAATATTTGCCCTGACAAGAAGCTCACGAGTACCATTGAGACACGCAATAAACTAATCTGTCCTGCGCGACAACCGATTTACGCTACCTTGTGGGCAATAAGTTTGAGAGAGAGAGAGAGAGAGAGAGAGAGAGAGAGAGAGAGAGAGAGAGAGAGAGAGAGAGACACTCGATGGTTCATGGTTCAATTAAGGACAGAGAACATAACGTAATGTTTAAAGTCTTCACCTTGTTGTTATGGAAATAGTAGATGAAATTTAGAAACATGAATTAAAATGGCTAACACTCAAATTGAGTCATTTAAAAATGGGGCAAAATGCATGCTCATGAATGTTTTATATCCGAATTGGCACACTTTCACCTTGTTTCTTCGAACATTCCATTGAAAGAGTAAATTGCTTTTTTTATCAATGTTGCAAAATATATTGTATTAGCTATGAAAAGTTCTAAAAGTTAGAGATCTAATATGTACATTACATATACTTATCTATCTATCTATATATCTATCTATCTATCTATCTATTTATCTATCTATCTATCTATCTATCTATCTATCTATCTATCTATCTGTCTGTCTGTCTGTCTGTCTGTCTGTCTATCTGTCTGTCTGTCTATCTGTATGTCTGTCCATGGTTGTCTGTATGTTCGTCCGTCAATCCATCTATCCGACGAACCAACAAAAAAACAACTTTAAAAATAAACAGCACGCAAAACTTGAAAGTTTTTTTTAGTGCTAAGACATTTTGTAAAAGATAGCATTGGACCCGCAATTTTTGCTGAAGCAAGAAAAGGGGATTCTCTAATTATCGCCATGAAAGTTTCATAACATAATATGCTAATTCAACATATTATACAGAAGTATTTTGGCGCATGTTAAATTCCATTCTACAGGCAAGCAGAAAAACGAATTGATTTGACATGTTTGTCAGGGTGGAAAAGCAGATTCTTGAGAGTTTGGAGAATCTAAGGTGACGGAGTCGAGTTTAACAAATAATCTACATTCATTTTGTTTAGAAATGAGAAGAAAAAAATTGCCGTTCTTCTTTGCATTTTCCTATGTACGTTTTACATGTTTATCTAAAGGTAACAAAAATATAGAAATATTTTTTTTATGTGTAAGGACAGTAAATATGGGAGTATTTACATGTTCATTCCTAAAGTATTTCAACATGAACGCAAGCGTTAACGTTTGGGTACTTGAGTGAGTTTACCCCCCTATTCTAGCGGAGGAGTAGGGGTAGGGTAAAGTTTAGTGATACGGATACGGATAATATGCTTCTCTTTTTTTTCTTCTAAGTCGATTGTCATACAAATTCCCAAACAAGCAAAAGGAGAAATACCAAAACAAATCCCACAAAAGAACACCGTTTTTCTTTTGGTAAGACAAAGCCGACGTAAAATACCATTTTCGTAACTATGTATAGAGTCTGTTTAATATAACATCTACCAAAAGAACTGACAGCTTTTCGTTAAAGATTATACCTGCTAACTCGTAGTATTCTAAGAATTTATAATCAGGACCTTGACGGTTAACATCTTATTACAGTAATAGAATCTGGTCAACGATGTTGACCATGTATTGTACTCTACCATATAAAATATAAATCAGATTGTGTAGTTTTGTCGCACTTGTTGGGGTGAAGGAATATTGATAAGTGGACAGATGATGACTGTAGTCTGCACTATATGGTGGTATCATTTCCTGATTTAGATTTCCTTCCTACCTTATCAACCTAAAATATATTACGTCTACAAAATATTCGACAAACACACATACATGGTTTTAAATCCTGCATGTACAGAAATCATAAATAAGAAACAAAATATAAGTAAACAAAAACGGTTTATAATATCGAACATAACTAACGCTACCGTACTGTTTCTAAGCGATTGTTTTCACCTCCGAAATATGGCGGAAAGTAAGTCACTAAGCTCGTGACGTCATGCCAACCCAACCTATAGAAATTTATTCCCCCCTCTGGAAAGGCTACCCGTGTTATAAGGCCATTTTCAAGGTACAGAAGGGATGGCTGTAAAAGAGGGGGACTACTGTATATAAAGGTTTAGTTTTACAAATACTTTAGGTGGCCCCGAGTGGTCTAAAGCGCTCTCCATTATGGATCACTGCCATCTAACCTCTCTCTGCGTGGGTTCGAGTCTCAGATTCAGCCAATGTGGGTATGTGAGAAAGCTAGCCAGTTGGTCGGTGGTTCTTTTGGGGGATTTCCCCAGTTCTTCCTCCACCATTAATATTGGCCGCCATGTATAGCCTATCGTGTGGTGAAAAATGGCGTTAAACACTACAACAACAACACCAGCAACAACAATCTGACGAAAATCAGATATCCATTGTTCTATATAAAGATATGACGCGACCGCACAGGGGTAATGTTTTGCTGACCTGTGAATTAGCCATTGGAAATGCAGCTTTCAGAAAACTGAAAGCAAACATATTTTGAAAACCGATCACCAGACGTCATAAGTTCCAGTTTTTCTCAAACACGATCACTTATTACATGGTATTGTGGGATTGTGGTCTGCATTCAAGATTTACTTGCCTCTAAAATTGAATATCTTGACAACATGTCAATCTATGAACCTCCGAAACTAACGATTTGACAACGGATGTGTTCCGTAAGGCATGAGCAATATTACTTTGTTTCTTTGTTTGTTTGGTTAGGATGTTTAATGTAGCTTTAAAAAAATTCAATCATTTCGCTACGATGTCTGCAGTGAGGCAGTTTATAGTGATGTCACTGGGGCATCATGCCGCAGACATGTAGCACACAGTCACATTATCCTGACACCAGGCGAACTAGTCCTAACACTAACCTCTTAATGCTGAGCGTCAAGCAAGGCAGCTCTTAGTACCATTTGTATAAGTCTTTTTTATGACTGCCTGGGATCGAACCCACGACCTCCCACTTCCGCGGTGGACGCTCTAACCACAAGTTAAAACTAGATTATGTTATTGATGATGGGAATGGGATATTTTTGTTTACCTCGTGATATGGGAATGAAAACAGGTAATAATATTGGATACAACAGCCATTTGACACGCTTACATACAGACCTGGTAAATAATACAATACCAGCGACTGAAAAGCAGTCAGTAAAGAAAAGAATGTGATTAGCAGTTATGATGACAACAGGTCAAAAATGGTACGAGATTGTAATTGGTCTATTCTTATCTCCACAAGAAGACAAACGGTGAGAGATTGTAATTGGTCTACAGTTAAAACAGCTGATAATTAAAAAACAGAACTAATTTACTTTATTCACGAAGCAAATAAACAAGCGTCTATGATTACGTATGTGGTTGCGTGATCTGACTGAATTTACTTCTGAAAATAGTTTTTTTGTTTTCTTATCGATATTATTATTTTGTGTTCATTTCTTTTGTTGCCAAATGTTAACATGAGTTTTGAATCGCATACAACAAGTTTATTACGGCCAAAAATAATCAGAATGACATCATCAGTTAATTAAGGAATACTTTGCCCAGCTTATTTTAAACGCCATCTTGTTTTCGCTTTCAGAAATAAATAATCAGTAATGCTTGTGCTTTTAATCTAACTCGACCAAATAATGTCCGTATTTAGATCTCTTGGTTTACATTGTCAACTGGTGCCTATGTGTCACCAACTGGTGCGTATGTGTCACCTTTACCAGTCCATTTCCTTCTGTAAGACATTTTACCAAATTTATTATGTTTAGACCAAAGGTTTTCTGATGCCATACAAATAGATGTATTTGCTTGTTGCAGGTGTTACACCTTCTCGTTGAAAAATCATTTTAACATTTCGCCAAAAAGTAAATTTTGTTCTGTTATTAAAAATTTGTATTTAAAAGTATTTTCTAAATCTGTTAAATGTTCAGTTCAATGTTTTTCGTTTGTTTGTATTTTAACAGTCCGTAAAATGTATCGCAATTAGCGTTTCTTAGTTCCTCTGCTTCGCTGCTGATGTGTTTGATATGTTTTCTATATTTTGGTTTTGCAATATTTCTTCAGATTTCACTAATGCCATTTTGGTTTATCTCTAACAAGTTCATTAGTCTTTACTTGTTGCAGATTTATAGTTTGGTTAAATAGACGATATGTTGTACCTTCCTCACTTTAAATAACATGCGATATCAGGTTGTTTAATAAATATAATTGCTTATTTTAAATAGTTAGCGATAACAGACTGTTCAACAAATCCCACTGCATACTTTTGCTACTTTGCGATAACATGTTGTTTAATAAATATTCTTGCTTACTTTCAATACTTTGCGATTACAGATTGTTTATTAAATACTACAGAATACTTACTTTTCATCTATGTCTTATCCTAAAGGCATATAGCTTATTTCTAAAACCACGGTATTTTTGTATTTAGCTAATTACACGATCCGAGTATCTTTTTTCATACGAGGAACACCAAAATATCATCTTTTTGTAATTACGTGTATCATAAAACATGGTCATTTTAGAGTGTATCTGTTTCTAAAGGTCTGCATTAATGCAAAAGAATCTATATATGGCATGAAAATATAATGCTCTTAATATGTTATGGTTTTGGGGCTTGCTGCAGTAGAAGACTTAATTGACTAATAAAATGTTTACCTTTAAATGTTTTCTTTGGAAATGATATATCCTTTCGAAGTTTAATAACTTTTTCTTTAGAGTACCAATCTTTGTACATGTACTTGCTTCCTGTTTTTAAATTGACCCACCAGTTAACCGTACACAACAATATTCATCAGTGTTAAGAAATACTTCTTTTTCTTCAAAAGTTACGTAGTTTTTGTATTTGCTTTAACGTTGTATGGATTTCTGTGGATGATTTCAATTTTGTTCTTGAATATACTGTTCTATGTATCTATTTTAATTTAAATCCTCACTGAACATAAAATTGGAATTCCGACAGTGGCTAACGTATGGACTTGGTTTTGCTTATGCTTATGTGGAGTTACAGCTAGGATAAAATTAATGTGTGTATCAAACAGTAGTGAAGCAGACAAAGTTGAGGTATTGCTCTGTCCTTGTCTTAAACTTGGCATCTACTTGTTTATGAATGAAGGACAAAAGCTGACTAAGTTGACTTAAGCTTCACAGTGACCAGTGACTGTAACTCCACAAATTTACCAGTCAGCATAGTTAAATGTAGCTAAAAAAAACTTACCGGTAATTTGTTTCACACCAAGTATCTATAACAAATAGGATACTTTTAGCCACAAATGGCCTGAAAATTTATAGAGTTACAGATAGGATAAAATTTGTAATGCTGCGTGAAATGTAGAATAGCAACTTCTGTTTTCAGGAATATTACACAGTATGCATAGCTGCCAACCATCCAGACTCGCAATTTTGTGAAAATGGTGATAAAAATTAGTGAATTTTGACATGAATTCATAGGGTAGATTCCCCAGTTGTGTTTATGATGTGTTCTTAGATTTAAGTTTGGTCATTTGACTAATTTGCATCCAGGCCATGAAAGTTTAAATTAATGTTCAGATATATAGTTTTGTTATTTGCTTTTTCTAAATATTTTTCTTAAGCAAATATATTTTCGAGGCAGTGAAGTTCTTTGATTTTTGTCACTCATTAAAAAACATTGAAATATTGCCATGTTTCAAACATATAAATTTGAATATTGCCCAGAAAATAGTGTAGTCTCTGACATCATGATTACTTCAGAATAATAATTATTGATTGTGGTTTCTTAACATGATGTTTAAATTGTGTTGTTTTTAAAATAACAAACAATATTACAATTATGTTCTTCCTGTATATATTTTTCATATTAGTTTGTATTTTAATTTCTATTCTCATAGTACATTGAGACATGTTTGCTTTGGTAAGAAATAAAATGCAGTTTTGAAATGGGATATTGCATCTTGTAAATGCATGTACAGTAAAATGTCTTTTCTCCAAATTAAGTTTGTCTGCATTTTCTGAATGCAAAACTTAAGATCTCTTAGATGAATTGGTTTAGGTAACAGTTGTATTTGTCATATGTTTAAAATGTTAACCAATGAGATTATGCCACATCTACATTTTTTACTTGCATTTTAACACCAGTTTTGAATGTATTCAAAGGTCTGATAGCCATTTCTCATCTGTTATTAATGTTCTGCAGTTTGGACTCAAGGGGACAATCGAACTGGAATTATGGTACAGCTAACTTAAATTGTGTTTGCTTCTTTCATTGAATAAGCAAAGATGAAATTATTTGAATTACTACAATACATTTACACTTTACTAAGAAAATTGTCTTGCTTCCTGGTGTTCCTTCCAAAACCAAATTGACAGTGTGACGTTTCATTAAGGTTGGAAATAATTGCCTTATCGTTATATAATAGAGACTGTCCATGCAGATATTAAAGATAAATAAGATGATGTTTTCATTTAACAATGTAGCAATATTGCATGTCTTCCTGTGATGCCATTTTTGTCAAGACTCCTCCACCTTACATGGAAGTTGTTGTCCTTTCATTCATCTGTCAACACCCTATAATTACCTTCAATGAAACAGTTGTTTAACTTTATTTCACTTTAATACCATTGCAACCAACATTTTGAATGTTTGTGACTGGACTTAATATATAGGCTGCGGCCAGCTTCTTGTATTTATTCAATAATGAAATACATAATGACTGAAATGACTTTATTTGGGTTGCATCTTTTATATTAAACATTTTTGTGGAGATGAACATATACTTTTTGCAATGAAATATGTGTCATATTTGTACATGCTTGTCTGGCTCAATTAAATTATAATGCAATTTAACCATTTAATGTTTTTTGTCTTTTTCTTCTCAACTTCCTACTGTTTTTTTTATTTTTAATTTGTTGGTTTCTAACAGTATTAGAGAGGTGGCCATAGCAGATTAGTAGGCGGATACTGCATTTTGTAATCCAATGGTCATGAGTTCAGTACACTACAGAGAAAAAGCAAAGCCTGATTTTACATCCTAAATAAGAACACAGTGACCAGAGTTGTTTTCAGAGACAGGCAATGCACCTGATAATAAAAGACTAAAAAGCTCCTGTGTCCCTTAAATTTTAATAGGGATAGGTTTGGTAGAATTGCTCACGGGTGATAAAGAACCTTTCAACATAAATGGCTTATAATTATCAATCATAAAATCAGACTGATTTGTTTGATCCAACAAATTGATTGCTTACAGAACAGGTCTGTGACATTGGCCTCTTAATATAGGAGCCTTTGACTAGTCTGTTTCAATTATGTTGCTTATTTTTCAATCTTTAGCAGTCAAAAATATCATTACTTTCTTGTTGTAATATAGATTTAACCAGTTTCCATTTTGAAATTTTCTGATGTGTTGATATACGTCAGGTAACAACTCTTCACGCCTCAAGATATGTACCTGAAGCACGTCCATATTAACACTTTGTTGCAATGCCAATGAAGTGTAGATTGTATTAATTTTGCCAATAAATACACTTTGTACAAATATATTTCAATGCTGTCTTGACCATATTGATCTACTTCCTCTTCTCTAATAATTTATACTAACCTATTATTTATGATAGCATCAAAACACAATCATTTATGTAAAGGAAGAGTTGTTTTTTCACTTTCCAGTTCTAAATATTTAATGTAAATTGCATTTCTCCATTTGACTTTTCTTTCTGTATTTTATCTCTTCTTTTTTATTTTTATTTGCCTTATAGACCACTCCGATAGTTTAGTTGCAAGAGTATCAGTCTTAGATTGGGGTGGGGGTGCTGTTTTTAACCCAGGTCGAGTAATATACCAAAGACATAAAAATGGCAGCTTTCGCGATAGATGCTCAGCAGTAAGTGTTTAATGTTGGCACTTTTTATCCTGGTGTTAGGATAATGTGTCTTGGTAGGACAGCAGCATGATACACAAGTGCTAGCCATCACTATATACTGCCACGATGCAGAACTTTTAGTGATATGACTGACAATTATTAACACTATGATAAATATCCAAATCGCACACATGTACATAACTCAATTTGCATATCTTCTCGCTCTCCTCTTTCTGAAACACTCTATGAAATTGCACCTGACGTTCTCTTCAAATGATATCCATTTGTGATGCAAGCCAAATTCCAATACTGAACTAGATATGTAAATAGCTTAGAATGTGCTAATGTGCCAACATTCTTCATGTCTCGGGGGCAGGGGGATATAATCCAAACGTATTAAGTCAGTTCAGTACTATTCCAAAATAGTAATTTAGGCTAATATGTAATAATAAGAACCTTGAAATTCCAGTTCATAATTTAAAGAAATTAATTTCTTAAATATTAACACATAAACCTCTAGTGACGACTTTACGGGGCAGAAGGTAGTAGCCTACTTCCAATGTCTGCAGTGTCAAGGTCATACATGATACACTAAAGTGGGTGGTATTATAGAAAGGTAGACAGATGTAGCTCTACAATGATAGCAAATAATCTGGACCTTTTAATTGCAATACAAAATACAGAGAGAGAAAATACTATGTTTTTGGACCCGGTTTTTTTTCTCACCCAAAATTCGCCCATGGTCGGATTCCGAATTTATTTCCATGTTTTAGACTTTATGGCCACAGATGTACGGCAGACAAATCTTAAGCGCACACAGACAGATAAACCTGTGCAAAAAGTAGGATAAGGTAGTCATTTTGAATAAAGAGTCTTCTAAATGCGAAAATTATGGGTCTGTTAAGCAAAACAAATCCATTTTTGCACCTTCTGCCTATGCGCCAGCAAACTAACCAAAGAAAAACATTTTTTTTTAGCACAACTAGCCATTTGTCTTATGGAATATTCCTTGGAAGTCGATGTATTAGGATGTATTCAGAAATAGTCCCCAAAATGTGTTTCCAACTCAAATTGCATGCGAAAACAGCAAAAACCTCCAGGGGTTAATATGTTAACTAAAATGCAACCCAAATTGAGTCCTCAAAAATTGATGTTATTAAGACATGCAACAAGGAAGATCTATTTCTTTTTCTGTAAATGCCTAATCAATCGACCTAAACACTTGCAACTTAATCAATGTTTATTATCTATTGTATGATTGTTTACCTGCAAAATACAGAAGGCTGATAACTCTTTATTGTTTGAAATAAAAGTACATTAAAATACAAGTTAGATGAAGCCGTTAAAAGACAAAATATTTAATGTTTCATTGAAGTTCAATGTATTTAACACACACACACACACACACCCTTCTATTTATACTCTCTCATATAGAAATATTTAGAACCATACTATATGTATGTATGTAAGCAGCAAACGGGGCGAATCAGACAACTTTTTACAGGCGTTGATTCGGCAATCTATGGCTTCCACGTAAATCGTAAAAAAGGCGTCCACGGGGTAAATCGAGGTCTCCTCAAAATCGTAAACGATTTTCATTGCTAGCAATTTCATCGTAACAAGGACGCCAATGTGGTTGTCGCGCCCCCGCTGCTGCTATGGGGGTTAACAATTCTTGTTAAAATTGTAAACAATTTATGATTTCACAAACAGACTAATTTGTAAAACCTCACCTCGTAAATCAATCAAATTATTGGATTGGTCAACGAGTTTGAAATTAATTCTCGTTAACGAAACATTATGACATCGCATATAGACTGGATTAGTTGGATCCTCAATGATTAGAAACCCTGGAGGAGCTGTTGGGGCAAATGAGTATAAAATATATCCCTGCTGAGCTTGATTTGATCGCTCGAGATTTATTTGGTAGCTTCCTTCGAAAACATCACATACTGAATTCAATGCAATCACCGAGGATATATTTACATTTTGAGGAGCAATATGCCTACCACCACCATCAGGGTCATTATTATATGTCAAGATAGGTGGTTGTGGTTGTATCGCGGTAAAATTTTTATCGATGGTGTCATTGAGAGATTTCTTTAGTTCGTCTGCGTTATATCCAGCAAATTTAAAATTTTGTAGATCGGCTTCTGTTATATTATGTAGGGTTAAAAAGGTTTGTTTAGAAGGATTAGTGTTATCAGTACGGATAATTACTTGAATTATTTCCACGTGAATATATTCCATGTCGTATACAAGCTGATTTAATATTTCAATCCGCGTGATGATTTTACTCCGATTAGACTCACGAAAAGCCTGTTGTAGTTGTTGTAGATGTCGACTGTGTTCTTGATTGATCTCTCTAAAGTATTCAATAAATTTATTTTGGTTAATGTCTATATAATCTGTTTCTGGATTCACGCCGATAATAAACCTCCAAAACCCTTTATTGCTATTAGGGTAGAAAATAGTATTACCCTGCAGTGGTGATTGTTTTATATTCAGGAGGTTTTCTCGATGCGATGGAGTAAATTCATGATATGATTGTTTATCCGTGACATAATCAGACTTTTAGGTTCGGGTATTTAATAAGATGCCTGAGGAGGTTTTTCAGGCCACTCCAGTATTGTCCTGATAGAACTCTGATAGATATCTACGACACAATCAGGCGAGTTTATCTCAATGGCAGATGATAGTTTCGGCTCGTGAACCGTTATCGCGATTTTTGATTTTATTCTAGTAATGGATTTTACTCTACGCTGTAATTCAGCATTGATTTGTTCGATTTGGTATGACCCAGATGGTAGCGAAACAACGTTCCAGTCTGGAGTTCCGTCTTCGCGATTCTTCTTCGCGAACACCAAAGAATTGTTCGGTTGTTGACTGCCAAATGCTACCGACCTTATATTAGGCCAACTGTGATACACTCGTAGTTTTGCTAGCGCTATCTCCTTCACGGGAATCGGAGTAGGGAAATTCACACTGAATTCAGGATTGGTTGATGTTATTGATATCATGCTTGTTTTCACCGGGTTTGTGTTCTCCGATACCTGCCGAATCGGTTCGGTACTTATTACTATCCGTTGAAGTAGTTCTTGCGGCGACATTGATGTTGTCATTGTTGTTGTTATTATTATTGTCGCGCTCTAATTCTAACACAGTTGACTCGTACAACTGAACTATTCTCGAAAACTCATCCTCGGTTATTGTCGTGTCGTCGATCGACGATGAAATCAACTTAGACAATTGCGAGTACGCGCGAAATACCGCAGCATATCTAACAGTGTAATCCTCTAGTTTTTGTTGAGAACAGGATGATATTATTTTGCTATTGTGTTGGCTATTTCCGCGATGGTTGACACTGCAGCTATACAAACCGGAATAACAGCCGGAGCGATCATTGTAACCGATGATATAACAATACCAGCGCCGGCAACTGCACCAGACAACGAGTATACCGCTACATCGATGGAAGTGATTCTTCGTCGATATTTTTTCATTTTTGTTCGGTACTCCTCAGAAAGAGTTTTAAGTTCCGTTTGCAATTCCTTGACGGTGTCATAGCGATAATCAGACGTCATGTTTATTTTATAAAAACTAACGTTTTCAATTAAGTTGTTTACTCAAATCCGCTACGAATTCCACATACCATGTTACTGAAACCCTAGCCAAATTTTTATCAATGGATGTTATCGTAAATTGTTCAGTTATATCCTTGTCGATGATCGTTGATATCGTATTCTTGACCCCAGACGAACTCGACGATGATATATTAAATTGAGTAGGTGTCACTAGTGTTAATCGATAAATATCTTTGACGGTTGCAGTGATATTTAATATGTTGTTTGTAGGCTAAACTTTTCGTGGTTGCATACATTTGTTTTGTGACAGTTTATTTATGGGTACACGTTTTGCTTTCCTTGTTTAAAACATCTGTTTCAGAGCGGTTGTTCACAGCACCACTTGTGGCCATCATTGAGATGAGATAAGAAATGTACAATCACAGGAAATGGCAGCAATGCCAATGGCAATTTAAACAATGAATAATCTTAATATGAATCAGTATTTTCTTCTCCTTAACAACTTTGTATGTTTTTGTTAAAGATTCTTGGTCATAGCAACCATGCAGTTTTAAACTGTTCTAAAATGATGCAAATGGCATTGATGCATTTATGACTGGATTAGAAACATTTATTACTGTTTTATTTCTAATACATAAATATTAATGTACCAAGATTTAAATATTTAAATGAGATAAAAAAAATCCCCTTATTTTATTTATTAGACTGCAGCAAACAAGTTGATATTTTGAATGGGTACTAAAGTTTAAGATGCAATTTGACGTGTTTTTGTCATTGTTATGCATAATGTGTATATTTACAGGGTTTAGACAAGCTCAAAGCATTTTCTATATTTGGCAGCAAAGCATAACATAACTGTCTAGGAAATTTACAAATACTGCAGTATCAGCTAGGTGAAATCACACAATATTAGCGAAATACTATGGTTGCTTCAAAACTGACATATCACTGCAGTACTCAAAAGTCACTAAAATACACACATTAAGTCTATCTTTAAAGATATATTGATACATGTAGACTAGATTTAAATCAGTAATTGATGAATGTTAACACTTTTAAGTCTCCAATTTATATGTTGTTGACTGATCACTTGATTTGTATACACTATTAATAACTACAAACATGAGAAATATGTAATTAACAATTCAAGTGAGTTTAAACACGATTTGCACTGTGTAAATTTTGGATCCATTATGGTACAGCTAGGTCTCCTCTTGGGTTAGCTCAAACCAGCCTGAGAATTATGAAATCTTTATTTGCCTTTAATTAATTTCATGCTGGAGAAGTCAGAAACTATGCACATTGCAAATAATAACAACAATCATAACAGTTAATCGATGTGCTTCTTGAAAGATCTGGTCACTGCTGTTAGACCTATTTCAATTATGACAATTTTGTTGTGTATAAAAGTGTTGGGACACTTAAAATGTTGTTCTTTATTTCAGTCTTGGGATACAGAAAAAATACTTATCTTTCCATGTCTCAAGATTTACAGCCATTACGTTAGCCAACCCCAAAAAGTAACATTTTCAGATTTATACTTTGGCCATTGTATGAGTTTATAAGCTACCCACCCACATCACTCCAGGCTTTTGTTTATTTCCAAAATTATTCTACTTATACACAAGTATATATAATACTAATAGTTTATGTACTTTGCCCATTATAGAGCGCTTATCATGAGTCATGCTGCCAGTAGAAGTCTTGTGGTTCTTGTCATAATGCTTCTTTTTTCAGGTAGGCAGCTGCTTACACATCTGGGTACACCGCTCCCTCGATAACTCGTGAACCCACTTATAATGCGGTGTCTGACGTGGATCTCGTTTTTTTAAAAAGATTTTTTTTTTAAAAAAAATGAAGAAAATCGTGATTAGAACTGGTGAATGAAACCTTGACATGTCGCCCGTTTTATGGTCGAAAATGGCGGTTAGTGCCCGAAAAGTTAGAATCAACATCGTGAAATTTTCAGGTTTTAATAAGGAATCACATATCTTGTTAGATTTTATTGGAAAAAATATTTTCTCAGTTCACTGTAAATAATAATACTGTATATGAATTCGGCAAAACTGCGATCAATGAATTATAGTAAATGCTAACAGGTGGCAACACTGAATGAAATAAACACTAATTAAATATGTCTTGTCAGGGGAAATTAGTGTTTTAATCTTTTCATTGTGTTGCAGTGCATGTTCTCTTCTATTCAAACATGAAAAGAGTCAATTGACAGTAAAATCGATGACCGCAAGCACATCTGTGATAACCTAATTAAGTGCCGGCTGCATTTTGATCGATGACTTGGGGAAGTGTTTGTTGCATTGTAAAAATCAATTTAAAATAGACCTGCTTTGTTTTATCATGTTAAGTCGGTCTTTTGTATCAAATCAGGTAAAAGACATACAATACAAATGTTCAAAGGAATGCAAATCCTACATGCATAAACTCTTGTGGTCAATATCGTGTCTCAACATCAATCAATTTAATTGGACCAATCGAACATGGTTTCAAATAGTATGTACTTATTGTCATTAAAGTATATATTAATCAGTAATTTATCCTAATCATTTGTAAATGTGATCAAGGAAAGCAAGGGAATCAAGCGAAAAGCGTAATCGGTGAATGAAAAAGCTTACTGTCATAGAGAGGGTTCGTAATGGTGAATCAAGATCAAAAGTTTATAGTGAACTTAAACTTGCCGTGTCGACTCACAGTGACAGAGGCTGGCTCAAGGATGAGCAGAAATTTCGGGATTATTTGCATGAAGTTGATTCTGATGATGATTTAAACAGAAACGGGCACGCACTGCCAACGACACAGAATTAGATGATGCTGCGTACACCATGTTCACACAGCAACATGAACAAGGTGTTCCGATTTCGGGAACAATTCTCAAGGCCCAGGCATAGAAAATGGCCAAAGACTATGGATACTGATTCAGATTTCATGGCAAGCAATGGATGGCTTTGGAGATTCCAGCGCTGACATCGAATAAAACAAAATTCGTTGTCGGGAGAGAAACCTAAGAGATTTTGCTCGGCGGCAGAGAAATCAACTGACAACGCTAAAGAAATTAACAGATTTTTTCGAAATGTGAATTTATATTTGTTAACTGTGTCAAAAACTGCAAATATTGTCGTATTCTCACTCACGTATTTGTATTTATATATCTATTTTTTACATGTCTGACGTTTAGACCCATTAAATTCACTCTTATTAATGGTTCATGAAACTTTCTCTTTGTGAATTTATTTTTTTACATTTTACTCTATCTATCTATCTATCTATCTATCTATCTATCTATCTATCTATCTATCTATCCATCCATCCATCCATCCATCCATCCATCCATCCATCCATCCATCTATCTATCTATCTATCTATCTATCTATCTATCTATCTATCTATCTATCTATCTATCTATCGCAGATTTTTTTAGAGCAACACAAGTTTCAACATTGTCGTTTTTTGATATGAATGTTACCTATTTTTATAAAAGAAATCTCGATTCATTTTGAACAAACAATAAAACTAGAATGTATCCAAATCAACACAAAAAGCAGTGACGTAATACACAATGTGTTTAGCAATACACATGTTAAGAGTACTGATATCTCGTGGAACAATATTTGTTTTTACGATCTTTTCAAGATACTTTATCCATAAATTAAAGGTAATTTATAAAGAAAAACAAACAAAACCTATATAAAGAAATATTTATTCACAGTTATTTTCAGCACGATTATAAAACTAGTATTTAATAATACAACCCCTCCCCCTCGTTTCGCCTCTCTCTGTCGATCTAAATCTCTTTATTAGTTTCTTTTATAGGTCCCTCGGTAACTCACGCCCTCACTTATAGTGCGGTTGATGTTTTTGGACCCCGTTGTGCGCGAGTTATCGAGGGAGCGGTGTACTTGGCTTGACAGAAACGGTTCTTAAACTAATTTTGATTGCACAATGGGTTTTGGAACAATCAATCTCTCATAATTTTGATCTTGCGTTCATCAAAGAAGTTTTGCAAATATATGTTTAAATACAGGTTACATAGAAAACTGCAGATAGCAAATTCATGACATGGTTCAGCTACATTGGGGGCAAAAATTTGTCTATTGACAGTGATTTTAAATGTTTTGAAGTACTTCAGATTAATGGAGCTGGAAAAGTGTTCATGGATATACATGTACTATTTGATCCTTTAAATGATATTGAATTTGATTTAAATATACTTTAAGTGGACAAAATACTTGTCAGTCCCCTATTCAGGGTGTCCTTTGAAATTACATGCAGTGTTATTAGGTTATATATATTTGTTTGTTTGCTTTTCTTAATGATTATATATTACGTCCTAGACTTGTGGACAACTTTAAATACTTTTCTTAAAGAATCCTGGCTATATATTTGTCTTTTAAGTCATGTTGTTTACTTTAAAAATTGTGCATGTTTGCATTAACATCTGAAGCAGAATCAGTCTTATTGCTGTGTTCAGTTTCTAATTTGGTTTGATTTATTTATTCAATTATTATTCACTGGAATTAATGCTCAATAATATTTTTGAACTTCAACATTAAGTTGGAATTGTAGTGAATTCAGAGAACATTTTGGATTATATTACTGTGAAACATTAAAAGACTATTAACACATTACCACACTCCAAGCCATAATCCATGTTTCATCTTACTTGGCACATCAACACATTCAGTATTGGAATTTATTTGGAATTTAATCAGAACTTCATACAATGAATTTGTTTGAGATACTATTCAGGATTTAATTTTAATTCACAATATTGTTTATTTCATTTTTTATAATTTTTTCACTTTGTATTCTAGGGAAATGGTCTGTTTGTTGAATTTGACACAATCTGTTGCTTTTCATCTCACTAGGCACGCAGCATTAAGAAATTAGTGTTAGTATTGGTCGGCTCAATATCAGGATAATGTAACTGGGTGGGGCATAATGTACATGTCTGTGGCATGATGCACTAGGGCTAGACATCACTATTAACCTCACTAGGCACTCAGCATTAAGAAATTAGTGTTATGACTGTTGAGCTCAATATCAGGATAATGTAACTGAGTGGGACATGATGCACATGTCTGCGGCATGATGCACTAGCGCTAGACATCACTATTAACTACACACTGTAGTCATTGTAGCAGTATGAATGAAAACATTAAAAAAACAAATCACACACATACACTTGTTGCTTTTCACTCATTTTTAGTATTTAGTTTAAGACTCATACAAATAGAAAAAAGCAGTATACCATGCATAATTAACCAGTTACCTCAAATGAAAATGACTTTGTAGGCCAGGTAATCTACATGTACCAAAGTTACACAGTGCTGTATGCTATAAATATAACACCTGTTATTTTGTAACCTACTTGACTACATACACATAGTCCTGTCAATTTACTGTTATCTTGAACGTTTGCCCAGAATACACATTTAAAGAGGATGGGGTAAAATAAATCATAACCCAATTAGTGCTGTAGCGACCAATTATGAAATCTTTAGAAATAAAGACTAGTCTATTATGCGAATAATTCTGGATTCTGACCATTAGAATATTTAAGTCCAGTATGACTCTCTATTGGATCTTTTTTTTGTGTTTTAGGCTGGCAAGAAAAACCTCTCAACCAAAGAATGGGCCCAGTATTGGTGTGAAATGAGACTGGATCAAGATGGGTTTGAAAAATGATATGTATTCAAACATGTTGGTGAGTAAATTTGAATTTATTTTGTATTTGACAAAGACAAAATAATATTAAACTCCAAGAGTCATTTTAAGTAGTGTGTGGTTTCAACACTACTAATGTGTTCATGTGCAACTGTGTCAATGTTTTGGGGACCCTAGTTTGTGCATTTGCATACACTATATGCATTTTTGATGCCAATTTTAACAGTGTTGTGGGACCCCAGTTTTGGGTGATGGGACCCCAATTTCCAGTTTGAACACTTTTTTATACATTTGGATTTGTGATTGAACCTTTAGGACTATTCATGATTTACTTCACAATATTGTACCTTTTTTCAATTTCATTTTGTATTCTAGGGAAATAAACTATTTGTGCATACATGATATGCATTTGGGACCCCAATTAAGATAGGCATTTATGGGACCCCAGTTTCAGCTTTGTGTGTCTGGGATGATATAGTTAAACTGCACAGCAGCTGTGTAGTAGCTAAAATCATGTTAAAATATTGCTTTTGTTAAAGCAGATACTTATTTTAAAAAATATTGACAAAGACCCAGGACCAGTGACTATAAAATAATCACAAGCTCTAACTAAAATTACACCAGCCCAGGTTACAATTAATCGTCTGTTATCGATAGTTAAGCTTTTAAACAACACAAAGCAACTACTCTACAATCAACACATGTTTATTATTGTCTGTAAATCTTTCTATTTCAATGGATAAAATCATATTGAAAGCATTGGTCAATGAACTAATCAGAATGTTCAATTCAGTGTGTCAAATATCTTAATATAAAGGTGATCTCCATATCATACACACAGAAATTACATCATGAGCCAATAAGTTGTTTGCCATGTGTGTCCAGAATCAAATCCTCCTTCCCCCCCCCCCTTCATCCTTTTCTTGGCAGGCTTCACAAAGAGAACTGCCAGAAAAGAGTTGAAATTTGCTTGCTTTGCTTCCTAAATCACCCAAGCAATTGAACCAATGATGCTTTTCATTTTATACATCTTTGGTAAAATCTGACTTCGAAAGAAATTTTTTGGCCACTCACAAACTAGTCAGTAATCTTAAATTCAGTTTGCTTAAGGTCCTGTTACCCAAATATCAGACCCAACATTGATGTGAAACTGGGTTCAACAAAGATGTGTTTGAAACAAATTCATATCTGGTTATGTTGGTGATTAATATAGGTTTATCTTATATGTGGCTGAGACATTTAAGGCCTTTTGTTCTTTCAGCACTAATCATGTGCTTTATTCATATTGATGCTGATCAGGTTTTGGTGCAATTGAGTTGCTGTATTCTGGAGATCTGTTAACAGTGTTTGTGGGCCCCCAGTTTCAGCTTTGTACATTTTGTTGCAATTGAGTCATTGTATTCTCTGGACCAATTTTAACCCTTTAGCTACTAGTACTACAGCTGTTGTGCAGTTTCAATGCTTCTGAGTGCTATCATATCAGTTACTGAGACTATTGATGATGATTGCTAGTTTGAATACTGTAGCATCAAGGAGAAGAGAAACTGACAATAAATTTTCATTATTTTGTTAGTCTTTAGTGGATTTCAGTGACATAAAAAAGCATACCTTGTATAGTGTATAATTCATATATTTCCACTTCATATCATCCAACCTTTCCATCATAAAAAAAATCCCAATCATATAAACTGTTTTGAATCCCACACAAAAAATCCAATATTTACATATGTCCATATGAACACGAATGAAATCCACACTCTAATTACAATGTTGTGAGTCGGGTACCTCTCAGAACAGTCATTATCCACACATAAATGATAATATATATCCCTAGATATACCCATATCTCCGTGATGCTGATTTCATACCATGTCATGTCTATTTTTGGTATCTTTTTTCTTGCAGAATTGTTTGTTTCTATCACAAGCTTTTCCATGAGACATTCTGGAAAAAAATATTTCTCATTGCTTAGTGGTCCATGCTCGATTCTTGAACCAACATGAGAATCAAAATCATTGATTTAGAACACGGCAAGGTCACTCCATTGTGCCAATGAGATTATGTCCGTCTTGTCATCCAATTTAAAATAACTTGCATCTGGTTTAGAAATGGGACTAATGTCAATATCTGATCCATTTTCTAAATGATCCATTAAACTCTTTGATATTGCTTGCACTGAACCTATTAAAGATTCTCATATCTGAATCGGAATCCATCATTGTTAATGTCAACTACACATGTTCCATATGGTGCAGAAAAAAATCCATTACAGTGTTTCTAAATTTAACCTCTACGCTTTAAAAATTGCATCAAAATATTGAGTAAACAATCCTCTTATTGGTTATGATAATCAAAAGTATGTAGATTTCCGTACTTTCAACCAAGCAACGTTTGGCTAACATAGCAGTATTCTACACCACAAGCAGATCTAGGATTTTGAGTGCAGTTGTCCTCTTTTTATACGGCCACCCCTTCTGCACCGGGGAAGTGGCCTTATAAGACGAGTGGCCTTTCGGGGGGGGGGATGGGGCTAACTTTATTATGAGAAGTAAATGTAATGTAAGAAGGCTATATACTTCAAAGCAACAAATATCTTCGTCTAAAAGTAACATTAATCATTATAAGGTTCTTGTTATAATCACAAACTTATTTCATCTGAATATACAATAATAGTTCTTTTCTTGGTGTAAGTGTGATACGCTAGCAGGTATTGTTGTAATTTACAATGCAAATGGATTCAAAAACGTTGTTTACATCTTGTTACATACATAATTATCTTTCCATTTGCTCCATTTTCCCACTGCTGCTGAATAACATTATCGATTATGACTTTGTTTATTCAAATTATTTCGACATAAGCTTGGAGGTTTTTTTTAGTCTTTTCTACATAAAATTGTTCAGCAAGTCTTATTTGGTTGTTGCTGACTGTATACAATTTAATTGTGCAGACAAAACTTGTGTTGAGTGGACGAAATAGAGTCTATGTAAAGAAAGCCATAATGTGTTGTCACATGATTTTTCCCATCTTTGTCTAGTACCCTGTTTTTTCCACCAGGTTCTCTGCGTGTGCCAATGTATAAATTTACAAAATCTATTTTTAGCCTATGCTCACCTTGTTATGATCGTAACAATTACGTCTGGTTATAATTATCAAAGAGAAGAACTCGACATAGGTGTTAAATCCCAAACTCTATCATGACATTATTGAGCCCATTTCCTGCAAACTTAGACTTTTATAGATAATGATATACTATTTATCTTTAGTCAACACTTTTAACGCAAACTTGACAACACTGGGAGACATGTATCTACGATAGAGATAATCAATTGCTTACCTTAGGTAAAGATTTGAAATAATCATTGGTTCTGGATACATTTGAAGAAATAAAAGTGACCGTTCATGAGGGGGACATTTTACATTTTTACTTCTAAAATGCTGTCTGCTGGTTGCGAACCTGGGATAGTAAACTAGGCTTATCGGCACTGCATATATGCATCAGTGGGGTTCAGGAGCTATTTACAGAAGATGCTTAGATGCGGTAGTTGTAGCTAAAGGGTTTAGCATCTGCAAACAATATACATGCATTTGGGATCCCAATTTTAAGTGTTTATGGGACTTCAGCTTTGTATATCTGGAATGATGGGACACAAATTTCCAGTTTGAACACTTGTTACACGCATCTAGCATCTATTTGATTTACCTTCATTAGGTTGTTCTAGTTTGTGACCATATTTGACAGTACATTAGCAAAGTGGGATCGCCCACTACAGTCTTCAAATGCATTAGCTATTATGAACCAGTTAAGTAAATCAGTGCAATGGTGGTTTATACCTGACCTCTTTGCCTTTTTAATTGTGTCTTTTTTAAACTGCTAGAATTAGTATCAGCTTTAGTGATGACTTCTTTCCATTTATACATGCTAAATGTAATGGGCATATACATACTGAAATGTTTATGTTTGTTATATTATTGCCCAGGGTTTTTGTGAATCCTGTTTTTAGCATGACATTCTACAGGATGGCAGGTCAACATCTTGATTTTTTTAAATATAGATTTCATCAACATAATCTTAGCTTTGTCAAGTAAAATTAAATTTTTCAATAAGCCTGACAAGCTTCTTACTGATCTGAAATTAGAGAGGTCCTGGGTTTCAGGCTATCAGATTTATTAACTATGTATGACATCCTTACAAAATAATGCTTCATTTTATTACACAAGATGTATCCTGGTAAAAGTCCAGTTTTAAGCTTTGGTTATTTGGAACATCTTTGCATGCTTTACTTATTCGAATTTTTAATTTATTGCTTTTGCCCATTGTAGGTAATGGTATCTTTGCAACGGTGGCATTGAACAGTGGCGATTTTCTACTTGAGTATGTAGAGGAAAGGATTGACGGATTAGAAGCTGAGAGAAGGGAGAAAAATATATAGCAGGTAACAACGAAATCATAAACACAAAAGATGTTATGTCTTTTGGTTTAAAATATCATCAGAAGAAACATTAGTTAGTTTCAGCCAATATAATTATTATATATATTTAATATTTAATACAGTTATCAGGGTTGAAACTGCAAGGATTTGTGAGCTAAAAATTCTCCAATTAAAACCTCATGTAGTGAGTACAGATAGAAATTCAGTAGAGCAAAATCGCTGATTACACCAAAAACTTCTCATTAATCAGTGCAACCAATCATGGGAAAGTGGCTTCTTCACCGCATGCATTTTAAAACATGGTATAGAGTAGAAGTCACATCAGAGACAAAAACATCCTTTCAGCCAGATATATTGTTTGTGAAATTGTGTACTGTTTGTTGTATATAATAGTTGTAATCCATTAGTTCGGTCTAAATCAGATTGTTTGGGACTGTTTAAGCAGCAGGGAGGGTGAATCAGACAACATTTTTAAACAAGTTTTCAATGAAATCAGGCTTCTACGGCCAAGATGTGGTGAATCGGATACAAGTTTTCATGGATTAGGATGAAATCAGTCCAAAAAAAATCAATGAAAAATCAATGAAATCAGGCAAAAAATAATAATGAAATCAATGAAATCAAAAAAATGACTAAGCCTCCATTCGATTTTCAACCGAATATTTGATCCAGTCCGATACGATATCGTGTCCTAGGGTCATGTAAATTTATTGTTATAAATCCGTGTGGGGTAGACTGAGCATGACTAAAGAAATTTCTAAATTGATTGAAGTCCATATCAGAACACCATGTCTACCAAATATTTCGTAGCGTATGTGTATCAACGCCGTTGAATACAGCAAGCATATTACAGTTATCTCTGATCACTTTTGGAATCTGAGTATATCGTTGAGTGACATAGATCACGTCCGTGTTTTTATGCCTGCCTCTGGAAAAAATCCTTGCAGGATTTTTTTGTTTATCTAACATTACATCGTCGTATACAACTAAATTGTTGATACTTCCATCGAGGTCTTCTACTGATGGTGCTTCGTCAATATCGGTTATAAAATCAATAATATCCTCGCCGGCAATCTCTGAAGCGTTTTCATTAAAATCTTTTAGCACTTCATAGCATCGTTGGTCATCTACGCTAGGGGCAATTAAATACAACTTATCCCACTTCATCCATCTCATTATTAAATTGAGCAACAATTGCGTCTTGCCGGATCCAGATGGCCCGATTATAATTGCGCGGATAGAGTTTGGTAGCGCTGCATGATGCTTAACTGGTTCTCTTGTTTTAGTCGCTGAAAAATCAATTATATTCATGCTGTTATATATAAATTATGGATCTATATTGTGTGAAGTGTAAAATACGTACTGGCACAGATGACTTGACGACGATTACAACAAAAAATAACCGATCAGCGCTTTCTGGTAAATGCGTACAGTGTAGTACAAAGAAATTTAGATTTGTTTCTAAACCCAAGGAACCTTTAAAAAAAAACGAGGAGGTGATATCGCAGCCAAATTAGCAAAACTCCCTGGAACCCCATGGGCAAAATACCCCGGAGAAAAGCACCTTCCAGGATATAGCTACTGTGGCCCCGGAACACGATTAGATATTAGACTCAATAATCATAACCAACCCAACCCCGGTGAGGAACCAATACACGCCATTGAAAAGGCTTGTCACCTTCATGATGTTGCTTATAAAAGCAGCAATTTGCAACACAGGCATCTAGCAGATGTGAAATTAATTCATGCGTTGAATGCCATCCCTGATAAATCATTCAAAGAAAAATTGGCTTCATTTTTGATAAAATCAGCGATGAAAAGCAAATTGATGTTAGGTGCTGGTAATTAATAACAACATGGAATCTATTTATTATTCCCCAAGAGGATACTGGAGGGGTAAATCAGCAATCCATAAACTCGCTAGCGCTGCAAAAGTGAAAAAAACCACTGCGGCTCATTGGTTATCCAAACAGGCACTATGGCAAATTTACTTACCACCGCCTAAACAAATTAATGTCTCGCATTTTGATGTAACCGGACCCAATGAAGTTCATCAGGCTGATCTATTATTTTTGCCACATGACCACGGTTACAAATACGCATTAACCGTAGTTGATATTGCAAGTCGATACAAAGAAGCAGAACCGTTAAAAACAAAATCAGCCACTGAAGTGGCTTCTGCATTTGAAAGGATTTATCGACGAGGTCCTCTGCACTGGCCAAATCTATTACAAATTGATCCTGGCAAGGAATTTCAGGGTGCAGTGTTATCAATAATGAAAAATCATAATGTCACTATCAGACGGGGGCATACTGCACTGCATCGTGATCAGGCAATTGTAGAACGGTTTAATAAAACCCTTGCTGAGCGGTTATTTGGATATCAATACGCAAAAGAATTCATCCAAGAAAAAAGATCCCGTGAATGGGTTAAAAGGTTACCAGCTGTGATTACTGCACTGAATAACGAGATTACTAGAACAATCAACATGAAACCTATCAATGCGATTAAAAAGAAGTCAATACCTGAAAAACCACAAAAAGATTTCAAAGAACCAATTCTTGGTAGTAATGTCATTGTGAGGTATTTATTTGAACCAGGAGAGCTTGAGGGTGGCAGAAAAAGGGCTACTGATCCTATTTGGAGTGTTACTGCACACAAGATATCTAGTATAACACGATCTACGGGTAGACCTCCAGTCTATAAACTGGATTCAACTGCCCCTCAGCGGGTTTTTGCTAGACAACAATTACAAGTGATTCCTGACGATACTCAATTGCCACCGCATGGTCTTAACTAGCGCCGTTGCGTCTGTTGCACTCAAGACAAGTCAACATCACATTATTTCTGACATGACCGAGATTGTTATTTTTTCTGTCAACGGTGAATTGGCGAGGATCCTTATCCGAATACTGCCAACGCATTATACAATTGCAACTTGCGCAGTGATTATTCTGTTGTTTCTTCAAAGTGATTATTAATTCAGCATCAATGTCAAATTCTCGTTGTTTTTTTTTTGTCTTGTTGTTTGTAACCGGAGAGTTTTTTATCAATCATTTTAATATCAATATCATCTATTGTGGTGTCATTATCATCACCAATGATTTCATCATCGAGGACAATTCTTCGAAGGTGATTTATTCTTCGTACTCTGGATACTGCGAGATAGACTAAATTTGACCATTCGATGCGATTATCTACCATCCAAACAATTGTATCTGATATAGTCAATCCCTGTGAAGAATGTATTGTTGCTGCATAACCTAACGTCCATGGGGATTTATCAGCACGCAATGCATTTTCGACGACGCTGATATCAACATGCACAATATCATTTAATACTAAATTCTGTTTTTCACTTTGTCCTGGAATATCAACTTCAATGTTCTGTTTTCGTGTATCCGAGGGCCTATAACAAAGAGGCACTGGAAGTGTTGCAAATTTTTGTTTATGCAATTCAAATAACTTCATCTGAAGTGTATCCCTGACTATTTTTCTACTTGCAATGATCAAATCGTTTGGTCTCCACATTTCCCAGAAATCATTCATGGGAGTTTCCGAAATTATTTCACGGGCTATTTCACACTGGATTCTATCCGGTTGTAATCTAATTAGTTTCTTAAATTCTTTTAATTTTTCATCAAGTGATCTATGATCGGTATCAATTTCTTCATAATAGTCTACAAAACTCTTTAGCCATTCATGTGGGGATGCACCGACAAATGGTGGTGGTTGGCCGTGATCACCGCACATGACGATTTTTGTATTTTTAATAACAACCACTCAAGAAATATTTTTAATACATCTTCTGACACTGTGTCTATTTCATCCCAAATGATAATTTCAGGAATAAATTTCTCTCCCATACGCTCAGGAGTCCATTTATCTCCCTTCCATCGAAAGAAACTATGATAAGTGCAAGCATTTACCCTTCGTTGTTTCATCTCTCTGGCGAGTCTGTGTGTTGGTGTTAGCACAATCATGTTTGGATTGGAAACGCTAGCGTTTCTACGGAATAACTCAATTGCCCGAGTTGTTTTTCCTGACCCACCACAGCCGTTTAAATAAACTGTTTTATATCTACAGATTGGATCAGAAATCGGTGGTGCATTTGAAAATTCTGAACACTGATTGCTTTCTAAATAATTATTTTCAATTGTAACATCTGCTGATTGAATATAATCATGAATCATTTCTTTCTTAATTCTCCATGACCCCCAATTCTCGTTGCCAGTAGCCTTAAAATCAGCCATTTTGCTATTTATGTAAAATGAATCAGTGGCAACTCTAACTGCGGTGGTAGGAAATTTATTAATCATTGAAAACAGATTAATAGAAGCATAGCCAAGCATAGAAGCTCTTAAATGTGTGTACTGCGGATTGTATCCATCATTGTAAGTAACAATTGTACCCAATTTGGTTCCATCGGACAGAAATGCGTCCTTACGATTGACATATAGGCCTTTATTCGTTAAATCCGCGATTACAAAATCGTATTCAGCATTGTCTATAATCAATCGTGAAGAATATCTCGTATTGTCGTATTTGCCACCTTGGGTAAATTTACCGATTATTCTTCGTCCAAGATTTTTTGCTTCATTGTTTCTGATTTCAAATAACTGTTTGGACCAATCCATGATTTGTTGTTCATTAAAATCAGGAAACAGTTTTCGCTCTTCGCTAATTATTTTTTCTAGATCAGGTTGTGGTAACCAGACTGATTTCTGTGGTCGATAGGATATAATTGCTTCACTGACAATTAATGATTTTAACATCTTACAATCAAGCATATACCGTAATAACACTATTGGCATCCAGTGTTTTTCAGACATGTGTTTACCAATCCAAAGATAACTACACGGATGAAGTCCTTCAGCCATTTCAAATGATACCACACAAGCGAATCCGGTTAAATCGAAATCAGGCAGTGGTCCATTAATAGCAACACGGGTCATTTCGTGTGTGGGGTGTCCAAATCGTTTAAAATATTTCTCGCATTCTCCATACCCGAGAAAACTTCCTGGATAACATGCAATCATATCAACTGAAATAACGGTATCAGGGTCGTATTTTGTATTCCATAATCCTCCATGGCTGTATTCAAGACAAGACAATTTGACATCTGATAAAAACTCACTTCGTGTTGGTTTCCACGCGTTTTTCTTTCTAGCAAAATGTGCTGCAATTGATGGTACTGTAAAACAGTTTGCTAATAATTGATCGTTGTCTTCCCCGTCCCCAGAAAACTCACTAGCTAGTTGTTTCATTTGATTATGCAGTTCTTCAGTACGGTACAATTCTCCGTTGGGTCTTACAAACTGATCAAATCTACATTCTTCGTCTGAAGTACTATGAAATAGCCACATTGACACAGGATCGTTTTTACTCAAATGGTAAATAGCATCAAATAATTTCTGCTCTGAAAAAACTCTTCGGTTTGGGATAGATATTTTACGGTTCTATCCCGTGGAAATATTGTTACTGCACATGACCACGCGTGCTCGTTATGATCAATAATTTCAATTGGAGCTCCCTGTGATTTATATTTCGATTCGTATAATACTTCTCCGGTGATTGTCCTTACCGATATTGGAAATCTTAATGATTTTTCTAATTTGGTTATATCTTGAATTGTTGCCCCATGCTCTTTTACCGTTAATTCCCACTCGGTTATTTTTTTTCGTCTTAGATCAGTTAGTTTATTTCCCCGGGACGCGTTTGTGAAGTGTTCTATTATTCGTTCTGCTACACAATTGAGCCCTGTCGAATATTTCATGGGTGCTAGTTTTGCAATATCAGGTTTTTCATTGAGCGGATAGATCCCGTAAACAACTGCTGTGACAGGATAAGATCTTTCGTAGTAGGGTTTATCAATTCCGGTCAAAATTCCTGGTTTTGAATCCTGATTCACGGTGATAGTTTTTTTGCCCTTCAAGATAGGTTCAAATTTATCCCTAATAATCCATTTTCCATCCTCACGGATAAGGAATTTTATTCGGAAAAAATGACTTTTTTCCCCAAGACGTGAAATTATCACTGCTGCGTTTTCATCATTCATGGTAGCGTCAACAACACCATCAATTCGAAATGTTGACCAACAATAAGATGCTCCATCACGCTTGAATTCATTAAAACAGTCTCTGATGGCTTTATCAAGAATTTTATTCTTGGGTGTATTAGAAACTATATCAAGATTGAATTGAGCATCCTTCCAGGGTAATTTCTTGTTACGTTTTTTAGGTCTATCGCGATTAAATCTAGGATTAATTTTCAATAATCTCTTAAACTCTTTCATGTTTCCGTCTCTTGGACGTTTGTTACGTTTTTTGGGTTTATCGATATTAAATTTAGGATTAATTTTCAATAATCTCTTAAACTCCTTCATGTTTCCGTCTCTTGGACGTTTTGGACGTTTGGGTCTATCGAGATTAATTTTCAATAATCTCTTAAACTCCCTCATGTTTCCGTATATTGGACGTTTTTTGGGTTTATCGATATTAAATTTAGGATTAATTTTCAATAATCTCTTAAACTCTCTATCAGTATTGAATTTAGCATTTTTCGAAGTCACTCTCTTGAACTCCCTCATGCTATACTAAAAACAAGTGTCTAAATGAAAGATTTATGTATAATGAATCACTGCAAATGGGTCAGTCATTGAATTAGACAAATAGTATAGTAGACGATGACCCAAGAATTCAGACAGCACCCTGTGATTACAAATTATGAAGCATCCAGTGATGGTGTTGTAAGACACTGTATACTGAAGAACCCAGTTGGTGCTGACAATGGTATGGGGTATTTGGTGTTTACTGTTGGAAAGAAGATATATCGCAATCATCGTTTCGTATTTGAATGTTTTAATGGATTGATCAAAGATGGTTTTGTTATTGATCACAAGGATTCTAATCGAAAGAACAATTCTTTATCAAATCTGCAAGCTATCACACAAAGTGAGAATACCAAACGAGGAAAGACTGGAAAATGCTCAAAAAAAACGAGACCAGTAAAATCTTTGAATACAACAACTAACGAAGAGAAAATATTTAAATCAATATATGAAGCCGGCAAATTTTTCGATATTTGTAGAGCCTCGGTACAAAAAGTTGCATCGGGAATAACCAAGACGGCTATTTCAAAAAAGAGCGGGCAAAAAGTTCAATTTAGTTATGTCTAATGCGTCATATTTTTCAATTAGAGATATGTCATTGTTATAGAATAATGAATTCTGAAAACATGAATAGCATCATAGTTGAAATTTTAAAATTGAAAAATCAGGATATTGAACTATCAGATGGGTTAAATCCTGATCAAATCAAGTCGGATTTTCAGGATATAGAATACGGGGTTAGCACTAACAAATATATGCTACCAAAGAAATATGCACTCATCAAAAGAATTCAGAATTCTATTAGAGACTCTCTTGCATTTTCAAGTGACATCAGTGTGTTCGTTTCGTTGTATACTATCGTAGAGGGGATACGAAAAGAATTAGGTAACGAATACGAATTGAAAAAAGAAGTCAACTCTAAAATTAGAAACCTACGAGCATTAATTCAAGAAAATTGATTGCCCGACCATTGATTGCCCGACCATTATCATTTTTTTTAGCCGACCTTCAAGAGAAAATGTCAAAAAATCAGTGATAGATGATCAAAAATAGAATGAGGGAAGTGACAGTATTATTTATTTTATATACAATTTGGACACTTCCCTCAAACATGATAGAAGGTGTTTTATGATGAAATAACACTTCCATGGTGGTGTTAAAATCAGTGAATAAAAAATATTTCACATACACTGAATAAAAAATCGATGGATGGTTCTGTCGATATGATCAATGGAAAAGTGAGGAAAGTGACAGTATTATTATTTTATATACAATTTGGACACTTTCCTCATACCTGATAACACCCTCAGAATATCAAAATAAGACTTCCATGACCGTATCAAAAATCATCCGACATGTCAAAAAATCGAATGGGGAAAGTGTGGTATTAATTATTTTATATACAATTTGGACACTTTCCACATCAATGATAGAAGGTGTCTCACGATAAAATAACACTTCCATGATCGTGTTAAAAATCATCCGACATGTCAAAAAAGTGGGAAAAAGTGTTTTACAATTGAAAAATTGTTTCTGATTTCAAATAATGGTCAATGAAGCATTAACAACCGGATTGGCTCGTGAACGATTAGATGCAATTAAGAGATTTGTACCAATTCGTGACTCTGTCAGGAATAAACTGCAACAACGACAGAGTTTACAAACTGATTTTGCTGCGGGATCTGAAGAGTTGTTTAAACCAGTAACCACAGCAACGAAGGGGGTAGAGCGTGCTATACTGGGAGATGATCCTGACGGTAAATGAAAAGAAGAGGGTCTTATTTCTGTACTTGAAAAACTAGCAGCGAAAACTGAACACACTGAAAAAACTGAACCACCTACTAATCCGAAAAAAACGACTGTTTCTCTGTTGAATAAATTTACTGATAATGCTAAAACATTAATAAAACAATTTAATTTATTCCAACCAAAGGATTATCGAGCTTTTGGTGATTTTGCTGCTCAAAGCTATAATTCAAAAAAAGATTTTTTAAAGGACGAGTATAAGGATGATAGAATATCAAGTAATGATTGGTCCGATAATTTGTATAAACTAAATAAAGGGATTGGTCGTTTGAATAAGGATGAGATGGGGTACAAGGAATTTCAAAGGGGAATTAGTAATTATAAAAGAGAACAAATAGAAGAGCGACAACGAGAATTAGAAGAACGACGTCAAACACCAACACGTAGACAAACAAGAAGACAAAAAAAACAAGAAGAACCTGATGATGATGATGATGATTTAGAAAAACTAGATGAAGCAGCTGGTTATAGAGGAAGTGGATTAGGGACATGTCCTGATAGTGTTATCAATGATATATCACGATTAGATGTTTTAATCGGAGGATTCCGAGCTGGAAATAATTCACCGGAAATAATTAATGAAGCAGCTGATATCTGTAGACGGTTATTTGCCTGGCGGTATCATGGATATCAAAACATATCGAGATTTCATTGACGAGTTAGCAAATGGGTATCACAGCGATTGACAAATTGTTTTACAATTGAAAAATTGTTTCTGATTTCAAATAATGATCATACATTACAATCATGATAAACCAATCCCCGTCTATGTAGTTAATTCACGGTTTCCAGTTTATAAAGCATACTATGGAGATGGTTTAGGCAATATCATTTTAGGGTTCTTTTCAAGAATGGCCCCAAAAGTGATGCCGTTAGCTAAACAATTATCAATGAAAGCCATTGATGTTATTCGTGATAAGGGTATTGGTGCTGTTTGAGATCTTGCCGGAAAAGCATTTTCAGCCGCGAAGAATAAAATAACATCATTAGTAAAATCACGAAAAAAGAAACCGTTACCGTCTACAGCAGAAATGCCTGCAAGTGTTAGTAAAATTATAAATAACGCAGTAGATGAAAAACTAGCGTCGATGGCTTTAACCCCCGACCCAAATATGATAGCGGGAAGTGGCCTTAAAATAACCCGTAGAAAACGCTAGCGTTTTTCACGATGAAAATGGAAAATCACGATTTAGACTCTGATAAATAGAATAAAATGTTCAAAAAGTCACCTGATCCAGCATTTGATATAGACGCCCCAGTCCCCAAGAATAATTCTGTACGCGATTATCAATATTACGCCTATCATGCCATAGACTCAAATAGTCGATCAAGAATTGATCTTCAAGTCCATGATACCAGTAAATACTTTTTGCCTTGTGAAGCGTTTATTGAAGTAGAAGGAGAAATTGTAACAGCTGTTGATACTACTGCTGTATCAGCACCGTATCCAGCTGGTACTCAAGTCGGTTTTGTCAATAATGGTATTATGGCGTTATTTGAGAGTGCTAAATATCTCATTGATGGAAAAGAAATTGAGTATATAGATCGTGATGTTGATGTGGCTACAACAATAATAGGGCTAGCGAGATATTCTGATGATTATACAAGATCAGCAGGACCCTCTATGATGTTTGCAAAAGATGTTACAAATACCGCTGGAGGAAATCAATTTGTTGTAAGACGACCAAAGAATAATGCTGGCACCGCTAATATTGATGCCGAGGATATGATTATAAACAAAGATCCTAATTTCAATCTAGGAGCTTCAACACGTATTTTAATGTTGGAAAGGCGGCGTAAATCATTTTCATGCGCGACTCCACTGCATCATATATTTGGATTCTGTAGAAATGTCCGAAAAGTTATTTATGGAGCGAAGCATACAGTATCGCTTGTACGAAAGAGTGATGATAATGACGCAATTTGGAGGATTCCAGCAGATGCTGCAACTCCCAATGCTGATGCCGGTAAAGTCAATTTAACAAAAATATCATTGTGGATGCCAGTGTTGACTCCATCAATCACCGCAGAAGGACGATTACTATCATTTATGGACCAAGGAGGAAAGTCGTTGTTGAGTTGGTTATCAGTGAGTACAGATGTGAAGCAATCAAATATCAACGGGTTATTCACGTGGAATCTAGCATCAAAACAAGGTGTTGCTGCGCCACGTCATATATTTATTGCGTTACAGGATAACACACGAGTTGGCAATCAACTCTCCAGCCATATGATATTTGATCAGTTAGGTGTGAAAGACGTCTCACTGAGAATAAACGGCCAGCAGGAACCATCTGAAGATATACAACTTAATTACACAGAAAATCATATTGCACGAGTTTATCATAGATTGTTGTCATTTATGGCACGTGATCAAAATGTCGATACCGGTCTACAAATATCACAATTGGATTTTAAAAGTCTCTATCCAATTTATTACTTTTCATTGGAACATCTTGATTTGATGAGACAATCTGTTGTTGATATACATTTTAGAGCTAATGTGACTCGTGGTGCTATTGCTAATTATAGAGCGGTTGCTGTCATTCTCAGTGATAAATCAATGCTACTTGAAGGTGTTGGAGGAAGAATGAGAGTGGTAGATGCCCCAGTAGAAAATCTTTGAACGATTTTCTCGATTTTTCATTGAAATTGTAAACGATTTAGAATCAATCTATTATGTATAACATGTCATATAGTGTTATTAGTGTTGCGTTAACTCCTGGTCAAATCAAAAAATTGCAATCAGAATCGGCTAAAAAATGTGGAACCACAATCACGTTGAAACCCAATCAAATGACTGGTGGTGCAAATAAATTATCGCTGACAACTCGTCAAGTAAAACATTTCAATGATGCACTTGTAGCAAAAAAAGGGGTTCAGATTACTCTTTCTGCGGCTGCTATCAAAAATATGATTAAAACAGGCGGTATATTTCCATTGTTAGCTGCAATACCAGCATTGATTGCAGCAGCAGCCCCAGCGGTGGCTAAAGCAGCGGCGTTAGGAGCCGTTGGTACTGCAGCAGGAATGGCACTAAAGAAGGCAACTGGACAAGGATATAAAAAAAAGGGAAAGGGTCTAAGACTACCAGGAACCCCGTATTCATGGTACAGCGGAAAAGGTCTGAGACTACCAGGAACCCCGTATTCATGGTACAGCGGAAGGGGTCTAAGACTAACAGGAACGGTTTATTAATTGAGGAATCTTTGATGGTTCCAATGTCCAATTTTGATTTAATGGATGCTGCTAAAAAACTAGCGCTTAAAAATTTCAGAGGTGTTTTTATGAAAGATCAATTACCACATCAACCAAACAAAACTGAAACAGGTATTATTAATCTCGATAACAGCACCGGACCTGGAACTCACTGGGTTGCATACGCTATTGATCCACGTGGGATTGTCTATTTTGATTCATATGGATTAGCCCCGCCAAAAGAGTTTATGCGTTATATAAAAAAATTTCCAATGAAGACTTGGTATTCTACGCTACCAACACAACAAATCAATGACCCACCAATATGCGGCAGCGAAGTATTAAATGTCCTTGACGCTATTTCAGCATCTAGAAAACCACCACACATTGTCGTAAATGAATACACTAGTAGTCGCTGGAAATCGAAACGATTTTAAAGAGAGAAAGAGTTTTACAATAACATGATTGATATTTGGGGAAGACCTCTGAAAACCAAACCCGATGACACTGCAACCGGTGATATAAAAAAAAAATTAAAGATGAAATCGCTGAGACGTTGAATTTAACAAGTGTTGATCCTAATGAGATAGTTGTATTTCAAGACAAACAGGGTAAATTTAAAACCAGTGATGTGTCGTTGGATGATATTTTAGTTAAACAACGACACGCAATCGAGAATACTATCGCGTTATTTTCCGATCAGGGTAAACTCAAACCGGGCGTACTTTTTTCGACGATTACAGATCGATTTAAAACTCTCAACGATTCTGCGTTGGAACTAGCAACACTTCAATCTAAAACCGAAGAACACATAAAACAGTTTACCTCATTTCGTAGAAATATCATTGATAAATTTATTGGAACTACATTCGATAAAATTGAACTAAAACTCCCTGATATTAAAAAATCCATCGATGAGACGAAAATCTTCACCGAGGCCATCAAAAATGATTTTTCGAGGATGATAACAGTTATTGAAAAAACAAAAATTCCTCATGAGAAAACCAATAACGTAGTATACACGATCCAACACGGATCATTTGCGTGGACACCTACAAACAACAAATTAGATATCACTGCAACCGTCAAGGGTATTTATCGATTAACACTAGTAACACCATTGACTCAATTTAATATTTCATCGTCCAGTTCATCCGGGGTCAATAATACGATTTCAACGATCATCGACAAGAATACAACTGAAAAGTTCACGATAACATCTACTGATAAAAATTTGGTTAGGGTTTCAACAACATGGTATGTGGAATTCGTAGCGGATTTAAGTTGAAAGGAAAATCCTTCGGATTTCACAATTGAAAACGCTAGCGTTTTTAAAATAAAAATGATTTCATCATCGCAATATCGCTATGATCAGGTCAGAGAATTTCAAACTAGACTCAAAACCCTCACTGAAGAGTATCAAATAAAAATAAAAAAATACCAACGAAGAATTACCGCAATTGATGTTACTGTGTACGCTGTGAGTGGTGTAATCACCGGAGCTGGTATTATACTGTCTTCAGTAACAATGATGGCCCCGATAGCTGTTCCAATTTGCATTTCTGCGGCAACAACAATCGCGGGAATAATTTCAATAATCACAAAAAAAATATCATCATGCAGCCAACGGAAACTACAAGACTACATAATTCAATTTCATGTTGTGTCCACTGCATGCTCGCAATTATCCTCATTGATATCGTCATCTCTCGATGATACAATTATATCAGAGAGTGAGTTTTCAGCGATGGTAGATATATATGATTCTGCGATGTCAAAATTAGAAATACATCATGAATATAATAACAATGACAACACAGATGGAATTACTTCAACAAATAGTGGAGAACACAAACCCAGTACAAACCAGCATGATCTCAATAACATCAACGAATCCAGAATTCAGTGTGAATTTCCCCTCTCCGGTCCCAGTGAAGGAAATCGCGCTAGCAAAATTACGTGTGTATCACAGCTGGCCAAATATTAGGTCAAAATCATTTGGTGGTCAACAACCGAATAATTCACTAGTATTTGCAAATAAGAATAAAGAAGACGGTACCCCAGACTGGAACGTTGTTTCCATACCAACCGGATCATACCAAATTGAACAAATCAATGCTGAATTGCAACGTAGAATAAAATCGATTACTGGAAAAGAATCAAAAATAGCTATAACAGTTCATGAACCAACACTATCGTCTGCCATTGAAATAAGCACAGAAGGATACGTCGTAGATATATATCAAAGCTCAATAAGGACCGTACTAGGATGGCCTGAAATCCCACCAGGGGGAAAAACCGTTGATTTACCAGAACCACAAAAAACCGATTATATCACCGACAGGATAAAATCTGATATCTATAAGAGTTATAGAGAATACAGCAGATTAACAACTAGCTATGGAATAAAAAATTTTGACGACCCAATATTTTATTCAATTCGAGAAGAGTTTATCACTGAAAACTTCAGAGAAATGAATAATGATTTTTCACGGTTGTTAATACCCCTTAAATCCGGCTCTCTTACCCGAGATGAATTTATCAGCGTCGTAGAAACATTCAACAAAATTATCAATGACATGGAAACATATCATTCTCAAATCATGCAAGTGATATTAGGTGACAGTAATCCTAAAACAAGAACAGAGTTTGCATCAAAATTTAAAATCCGCGTTGAAGATATTCCAACATTTAAACTACCAGGATATAACGTACCAGAACTACAAAAACTTCTCAGTGATGCCATCGATGTTGGTTTTAAAATAATTCATGATGCATGGACAAAAACAGTACCACAACCAACTATCCTCAAACACAATAATGACCCAGACGGTGGCGGCAGGCATATTGCTCCGTTCAATGTGAATATTTCAACGGTGATTGCGCTCAATTTAGTATGCGATGTTATCGAAGGAAGCTATCAAATTAATCTCGAACGATCAAACCAAGCTCAGCAAGGATATATTTTGTATTCATTTGCACCAACAGCCCCTCCAGGATTTTTAATAATTGAGTCCCCGGTGAATCCAGTCTATATGCGATGTCATAATAATTCATTAACCAGAATTAATTTCAAACTCACTGACCAGTCCAATAATCTAATTGATCTACAAGATGAGGTTTTACAAATAAGTCTGTTTGTAAAGTCGTAGTGATTTTCGTCCTAAGGACTGGATCAAATATTCGGTTGAAAATCGAATGGAGACTTAGTCATTTTTTTGATTTCATTGATTTCATTATTTTTTTTGCCTGATTTCATTGATTTTTCATTGATTTTTTTTTGGACTGATTTCATCCTAATCCATGAAAACTTGTATCCGATTCACCACATCTTGGCCGTAGAAGCCTGACTTCATTGAAAACTTGTTTAAAAATGTTGTCTGATTCACCCTCCCTGCTGCTGTTTAAATCAACTGGCTGTATGCATGATCCTTAACACCTTTCAAGTTACACTGAAAGTCTCTTTGTTCAATTTTCCAATAGCTAAAATGTTTATTTATACATGACTCCCAAATTTAGCTGAATAAGTACTGTCCTTTTTCATGCCTAGTGAATCTACAGCACTAAACATTTAGGTCATGCTGAGTTGGAAAATAAACAGAAAATAGAATCTATTGGTAGATTCATTTGATTTTTAGTCACATTTTAAAAGAATGCTTCTTCAGGACAGCTTTAAATTAAGATGACTGAGTTCACAGGCTGATTTTATGTTTATCAGGGTTATTGGTATTGGCAATAGTAGACCTCCTTCCGATCCCAACCAAATATTGAACATGGGAGAATTAGAGCATGGGCTTATTATCACTGATGAATATTCAGATTCTCTCCAGATACATGCCATAGACTTGGAAATGTTTTTATATTCATTCAGCGGTGTAGAAAATATTGCCTTTTGATACTGGAAAGGATGATAATGAAATATTTTTACAGCCCATTCTGCATATATTAGGATTGTTTTGGCAAATGCAGATGAAAGTGAGATAAGAATAAATTCTAAAGACCATTCCGATGTTCTGAATTCGGTAAACAAGCCCAACACTCTTAAGACTTCCATTGTAAAGACAGCTGCACTGAAATATAGTTATGCATGTACTAAACTATATCAGTTAATTACAGATCAGATAAAAGACCACTAGTGTTTTGCAGATCTGTTCCTTAAAATTTGATGTAGACATGTGGCATTGTAATTATGATTTTTTTTCATGATGTGGCTGGTATTTTATTTCCTATTCATCTCTAGGGTCTAGGTTAATGCGACTTGACGGCTTTGTTTTAGTAGGTAGTTTGGACAGATACATGATTGTTGATCTATTTAAATGATTGGAAGACAGTTCTTTTTGTAAATTGCATTTTCTTTTACTTCAGTAGTATAGATGCAACATCTACAAGTGGACATGTTTGCCAATTTGTGAACAATGCTGCCAACCACACAAAATCGCATGAATGAAATCAGAGGTGTACAATTCTTACCCAAGGCTTTGTCTGTTGGCAACCAGAAGTATTGACAGTGGTGAGGAGAGTAAATATGACTATGGAGATGGAAAGAACTTGTACTGGCGGAATAAGGTAGCGCTTTTGTTTTATCTTCATCTCAGTGAGTCTTTGAGTGATATATATTAGGTAACTTCTTCTAACGTTTTTCATGTCTCTCTATAATTTCTTGATACAGTTGTATCATTGTAATAAAGATTTGCATTCAAGTTTATGACCACAAGACTTTATATAAGTTTGAGGTTCGTTGTCCTCAAAATTTTGTTGAATTAGCACATTGGAAAAGTGAATTAGTACACAAGCTGTCAAGTTGGCAGTTCTTATCAGGTTTTGGGTAATTACGGAATGTATATGTACCATTGAAACTAGAAGACAGAATTAACTTGTCAGGAAACAAGATCAATATTGTCAGAGACATATACCAAAAGCATAATTCACCAACAACATAATGGATTAAATTGATAAAAAAAACTATGTGACTAATATGCTAGAGTGAACAGATATTATTTGATGTTGCAACTTTCAGATTGGAGTGTGAGTTTTCATAATATAATAATAATGACTTTATTTAAAGAGGGTAACATAATTAGCTAAGAACTAATCTACCTTGAGGCCCTCATACATGGAATTTATTTAATTCAGCGGCATCTCAGAAGCCACTGGATATATTGGGTTTGGAAGATGGAAATAGAGTGGGCATTTCTAATCTCGACTGGAATACTATTCCAGAGCAAAGTTTCAGAGTATTGGAAACTTTTCTTGAATAATTCCTTATTTGGTTTGGGAATTTTATACTGTTTTGTAGATCTTGATCGCAGGTGGGGTGTATTACCAGGTAGCCTATACTGGAATAGGGATTGTAAATATTCAGGAGCACTATTATTGGATATTCTGTACATTAATTTGGCTTTTTAACTTACCAGCTAAATTTTCCTTGCTTTCTTTCTGGTTTGATATTAGCCTAAATGCTCTTTTCTGAAGATTTTCCAACTTTGATATGTTTTTATCATTTGAATTACCCCATACTGTATTACAGTAGTCTAAATACGGCTGTATGTAACTGTTATAAAATAGTTTTCTTTGCCTTTCAGGGAGAAAATGTCTTATCCTACTGAAAAGCCATAAACTTGAATTGACCTTTCTACTGATATGTTTGATATGATCAATCCATGATAGATTATTATCTACCAAAACACCAAGTAGTCTGTCATGACAGACCATTTACACATTTTTATCCTTCCATGTCAGACATAGTTCATTGCTATCAAGATTTTTCCTTTTCTTCCTTGTTGAGATATTTTAGTTTTACCAGTATTTACTACCATGCCATTGCATGTGCACCAGTTTTCCAGCTTGTTTAATGCATTATGTAAAGAAATTTCGAGTTCATGCTTTGTGTTTTGGATGTCTGATAATGTTGTGTCATCTGCATAAAGATCTGTAGATGATATCAAGTCTCTTAGTAAAAGTGGTAGGTCGTTAATAAATACAATAAATAGTAATGGACCTATAATTGAGCCTTGTGGTACTCCATATCTAATTGTTTCAGGTTCAAACAGAACATTATTTATATAAACATGTTGTGTTCTCTCAATTAAGTATGAAGTAAACCATCTAACATTTTTCATCGCATTGGTAGATTTTCAGTTTCTTCAAAAGGATTTCATGATCCGCCATGTCAAACGTTTTCCTGAAATCTACAAATACAGATCCTATTATTTTACCTTGGTCAAGTGCATGAAGCCATTTATCAGTTAGGGAGATCAAGGCAGTCTCACATGAATGTTTCTGTTTAAAGCCTGATTGATTAGGGTGTAACAGCAAGTGTTTGGTTAAATATGATATGAATGAGTCATGGACATGTTTTTCAATCAATTTTGACAAGTTTGATTGTATTGAGATTGGTCAGTAGTTATCAGCATCATTCTTAGATCCAGATTTGTAAATAGGACTTACTTTTGCAGTTTTCCATATTTTGGGGACAGATGAGGTTGCAATACTTAAATTGATTATGAATGTTATGCTATCTAAAATAGCAGAGGCAGAAGATTTAATGAGTCTTGGACCAATCTGATCAAGTCCTGTAGCTTTCTTGGTATCAAGTTCACTGAGACATTTTTTAACAAAGTGTTTTGATACTGGTGGGATAGAGAAACATACTTCCTTAGAGATTTTGCTGCTGCAGAACTTTTTCAGTTCACTATGACTAAAGTTGTTTTCTATCACTGGTTCTTTTAACTTGTGGAGATACTGGTGAAAAAATCATTGAAAACATTTGCAGTGTCAGTTTCATCAGTGACTATGGTGTCATTTACCAGAAGTGAGTGAATTTTATTTGTCTAATTGTTGTGTGTTCCTCCAGTAAGTTTATTGAAGATTGGAGATTGTGTTGCTCTTTTTGTTTTCAAGCAATGACTGATAATACGACTTTTTAGCTATTTTAATCATACTTGTTATTTTCTTTCTCCATACTTTATATTTTGCATGGTTTCCCCTAGCCTTGAATTGGTCTCGTGTTTTCATAGCATCTAGTATTTCAGTAGTAAGCCAATTAGGTTGGATTTCATTCTTTACTCTATGTACTTTCAGTGGTGCATGCTTAGAGACTACATCCATAAATAAGTCAGTCCACACTCTCAGAGCTTCATCTATGTCATCCAAATTTTGGATCATATTCCATGGAACTTTAGATTGGTCATCAAGAAACTGTTCTTCACAAAAATGTTTGAACGATCTGTAAATGATCGTTTTGTGTACGTTTTTATTATTTCTCTGGCATTTAACCTTTCTTGTCAAAGAAGTAGGATAGTGGTCACTAAGACCAACATTTGGTACATTAAGACAAGCCACATTGTCTGGTAGGTTGGTATAAATGTGATTAATAAGAGTGTATGATTTTTATGTTACCCTTGTGGGCTCATGTACCATCTGGACTAGGCCTAATGATTCAATAAATTCCATCCAGTTGTCCCTTATTTGAGTGTTGAGAAGGTCCTTATTTATATCACCAAGTATATATGTTTCTTTCTCCTGTGCAAGAACATTTTCCATTTCTTTCAAAAAATTATCATTCCAGATTGCTTTGGAGGAAGGTGGCCTATAAATGAAACCAATTAGGAATGATTTTGCATTATTTTGAGAAATTTCCACCCAGACACTCAATTTCATGTGACTCCAAATCAAGTAGCCTTTCTGCATTTACATCTTCTCTAATGTATACAACAAGACCTCCCCCCTCTGTCTCTCTGTCCCTGCGTAATGGTTTATTGTAGCATTGACAGTGAAATAGATCATCATTGTGGTTAGCATTTAATTTAGTTTCAGTGAGTCCTAAAATATGTATATTATTTTCTTTAGAAAACAACATTAACTTAATCTGGTCGCAATATACCTTGTAAATTTAGGTGACCTATGTTAAAACCTTTTGAATTTAGTTTCATATCGATTATATATATGTCATCATGCACTGGGACAACTCATTGAGATTGTCTCTGTACTACTTTTATCATTCTGACATCCTATTTCTGTATTTAAATGCTTATATATATTAGCATTTTCAAAGTCACATGCAGACCCTGAACATTTTGCATTTACAATAGTGTGCAATGAATAGTTAGAGACAAGAGTGTCACTTGGTACATTTAGATTTGTTTTGTAAATGAAGCATTGGCATTCTCATCTTTGCCAGCTTCCTAGTATGTATAATACAATGCTGTACAGAGACTTTATTTGTGTCCATATTTATGGCATCTGAAGCACTCAGTCTGTTTGCCATGACGGCATACTTGTGTCATGTGCCCAGTTTCTCCACAGTAGAGACAGTACTCTTCATTATAGTGTCTGAAAATGGGGGCAAACATGTTAATATTTCTCAGTAGTTGAGAGGTTCCGTTACTGATGAGATGAATTTTGTCTCTGTCGTAGAGTCCAAGGTTGACGTCCTGGTTCTGAAGAAAGGAAAATGTTTATTGTGGAATGTACTGTATGTTGAAGTCTTCACATAGGTCAATTATGAGATCATTGATTACTTTCACCCTGGTGTCCACACGAGGAGGTAGTCCTGATATAATTATTTTACATGTATCTGGACTGCAATACCTAGCAGCATAGAGTAGACTTTCAAAATCTGTTCTGATTTGATTTAGTGACCTTCCCTCACTGGCATCATTTCCACCTACTAAAATAATAATATGGTTATATTTGATAAGGTCAGAATTCAATATTTTGTCTGTGATGTTAATTTTTGCACCTCTTAGAGTCTGGACATCTGTTTTAAAAAGTCTCCTTGGAAATATATTTTTCAGAATTGAGGAGCCAATTATTAGAGTCCTTTCTTTCTTGACTTGTGATTTCATCTGTTGGACTCTGGGGGTTTGTATATCAGACACATCTCTTGGAGGAAGGGGTGCTGAAATTGGTGATGCAGTTGTGTGAACTGATCGAGCTGATGTTGATGTTGACACATTTGTCTGAGTACTTGGAAATGCAGTTGTTGGTGCAGGTAACAGACTTGTCTTAGCTGAGGGCCATGGGTGGACACTTTCTGCTGTTACAGGTGTGGCACGTGACTTGGAGGAGGGTACTATTGTTTGCAATGCAGATTTACTTAAGGGCATCAGTTTTTAAATACATTTTACATTTTCTCTTGACTGGTATTGGGATTGTCTGCGTCTGAGCATTTGACATTGTTGCTATTTGGGAGTCTGACTGAATTGATATTTCATATGAGTTTACTTGCTCATCAATCCTTCCCTGTGCTAACTTAATAGCATGTAACTGTAGTTTTAATTCTTCAATTTGGGCCTCCAAGTTCCTAATTGTTGTTTGATGTCCACACATGGAGAAATCATTAAGGTTTAAGCCATCACTGCTGTGGTCATGATTTATGGAGCATATAATTTCCTGACACTCTCCAGGGGTGTTAATTTTATTGCCTGAGTCATCTAGGTCAAAGACTTTAGGAGCTGTTTCATGTTTGGTACTACATCTAATTACTGGTGTAGATAATGTACTAATTGGGCTGTCATTGATTGACAGGTATAACCTTTCCTTAGTATTATGGATAGGGGTGGAGGAAATAGGCTGAGTGGTAATAATCTGTTTTACTTATGTTTTTTCCTTCAGGTCATGGCAGGCAGTGAACAAATATTGAAGCCAAATCAATGGCCTATTCCCTGAATATGGAGTCTACTAGTGGTAATGTAATATGTTATAGTTACATGCAGATTTTTTTCCTCATCATGTAATTGGAAAATTTGACCATTTTGCTTGATGTTACTATGTTTGTGCTCTAGATTTTTAATCGGAAAGGTATGGACAGCACTTATCATGTGAGTGGAAACTGTAATTGTAACACTTTGAAGATTATATACAACCTGCAGAAATTCTGGCTGTTGTTGGCCTGGAACATGTACATTGCTGTGGGTCATATTGAATTCTGGGTCATCATTTTCATGGTCCTGTGGATGATTTGTAGATTCCAGATTTTCTGTGGCATTATTACTCACCTGAGAAGGTAAGTTTAGGTAATGAGAGCTGAATCCTAAGAAGGAGTTAGATGAATATGAGCTCAAAAGAAAGTTAGAAATCCAGTTTAAGGTTTTGTTTAGTGCAGCCATTTTGAACAAAGTCCTTTGTTTGATCCTCTTGATTTATGTCTTTGTTCCATCAAAGTTCACACAGTTTAGTTGAATAAAAGAGGCACAGAATGTTGCTAATACACTCTTGCATATGTTATATCACATATAAGTTTGCTTGTACAAAATTTAAAGGCAGCATTATAGATAATCAGCTTCAAATTTTCCATTTTGTTAGCCATGTTGGATAACCTTAAAATCCTTTGTTTTGAACAGATTTCCAAATTTACTTGAATAAGTATGAAGTATGGCAATAGGTATTAGCATATTTAACACCAGTTTTTACACCTAGTTCACTGAATTGAGTGTAGCTGTGTTTGAGCCATCCATACATGGCAGCCATTGAAGAATAATAATATTATTAAAATAAAATAAGAACTATTGCAATTACTAGTGATTTAGCTTATGATGAAAATAATAGTACTGATTAACAGAGTAGTTTCACACAGGTTTTGAAAAACCCTTGAGTTTGATGTTTTATGAAAAACCCTTGAACATAAAAAGTAGAAAAACTTAAATTTGCATTCACATTTCATTTTTTATATATCTTGAATTTGTCTAATATCTGATTTAGTACAACTAAGTTTCACATTTGCCTATTGAATCATTTTGGGGAAAAGCTGAGACCTAACAGTCATTCTAATGGGTTTTTTTGCATGACACATTAATTTTTTCAGATAAATATGGTCTTATCCCATGCTTTATGGCCAGACCAATAGAGTTTTACTTGAAATTATACAAACCTAGTTTAGGTCACTATCCGTTAACCAGTCCATGCAAATTACTGATGAAATATTGTGAATGTTAACTTAGTTGTCTGTTTTGATGAAGAAATACGTGTTCAGTTGCAAATGGATCATAGATCCCAAATGCTATTGGAAATCCATGGCAATGTGTGCTTTGTGTAATAACCTGGCTGTAAATATTCTAAAGTTTACTAGGAAACCTTGGACAAATGTTCCTAGGAGAAACCTCACAGAGTATTGGTTGCTGACATTCCAAGGTAATAGTCTAGGGATAATCTTTTTTTTTATACCAATGTCTGAGATTTTTTCCTCAAAACTCTAATGTTGACCTCGAATTTCCAATGTTTTTTTTGTAACCAATACTCTGAGGTTTCCTAGGAGTCCTCAGACATGTCCATGGTTTCCAAGCATTATGAGGATCCCTTGGACATATTGTCCATGGATTCTTGGACAAGACACCTCCCTGGTATAAAACATCAGACCAGAAATTGAAGCAAATATTTCAGAATATAAGAATAAATCTTATTTTTAATTTGTTCAGCGCATACAAATAAAATTTTGAAAAGGTCCAAATATCACTAATGCCCATAATGTTCCTGTAGTGCCAAATTGTCATATTGTCAATTTAAATTTGAAAATCCATCTATTTATATCTTGGTTTCTAGATGGTTTTAGCAACTTATTAATTTTCTGGTATATCATCATTTCGTTTGATATTCTGCCATATCCTTTGAATCAGTTTTGTAAAAAAAAAATTAAAAAATATTGGTTGAAAATATAAAATGTGATGTCTTGATAAAATAAATTGTATGACTATAATATAACTCTTATTGGCAGCTGTAAATTTACAAATCATTCATGAAATTCTTAAGGTATGACAACAAGGTATTAACCATTTAAAAGCTATATTTATACAATTAACTTTTTCTTTGAATTTGGTATCATTATTCTAAATTGTTAATAACAAATACAGTAAAGATTATATTCTGTTCTGGCTCAATGCCTTACAAGTTCAAACTTGTGTTAACTGTATTCAGCTAGTTATAAGAGCCTTAAGCACTCCTTTACCCATTTTATCCTGAATATGATTACGGTCGTAATGTCTCATTGTATCCTGAATACACCTGCGGTCATAGTACCCGATTTTATTCTGAATATGACTGTGTTTGTACTTGACTATGTACATGTGTAGTGTCTCTAGACACACGTTCTACATCACAAATATTTGTGTACTTCCCCACCTCAGATGCTTTAAATTGCACATATCTTTTCGTTTAAAGTGTCTGCATGATCAAACTGCTAATTATAGAATTTTTAAAAACTGGCCTCCAGCAGTTTATGCATGTTGAAGACGAAACAGAAATTAAGCCATTGAAAAAGTGTTAATAATCAGCACAGAAGAATAAAATGGAATGTTCAGATTCTTGTGAATAAAAGCAGGAAGGTTCATTGAATTACTTTTCAATGAACATCACATGTCAATTTGAGTATGTCTTGTGACAGGAAATATGATTGCTGTTGTCATGGGAAATAGAAAAAAATTCCAATGTAACAAATCATATATGCCATTGTTCATACTCTAATTTTATCATTTCTTTGTGTGTCTCCATCACTAAATCACCTGAAACTGATAGATTATAAATACTCAGTAATGCGTACATTAACATTAGAGCGCATACCTTTGTTATTGAAGCTTCAATAGTCGTGATTCTAATCATGCAAACTCCAGAAAGTAATGAACAAAATCCACAGCATTGTCTTGGAGAGTTGAAAGTCTGAGGCAGTTACTTTGAATAGCATATTTAGAAATATAGCCTAAACATCGACTGTGTGATCTGACATAATGGTCATTCACATCACTGAATGTAGTATTACTAGGGGGTTTCCCATGAAGGTGGCACTATGAAAACCAGCCCAAAATGGCTGCTTTTTACAGTAGGCAACCTAATACCTGTAGAGATGTCAAAAAATGTCTTTGTTAGTTGTATTACTTACTGGTTTCTTTAAACTCTTATCCAATATTACTTAAAAAATTACCTCTTTGAACTGATTTCCAAAACTAAATTAGCCCCCTCCTCTAATTATCTTCTGCAGATTTTTTTTGTGGCACGTGTGGCACCAATTGTAAAAGATGTGGACCTTAATTGCTGTTTTCTCTGGTTTGGTGGAATTTTGTTTAAAGTTTTTCCATAGTCATATCAACATAATTTCTTTGTTATATCAGAAATCAACTTATACTTTTCAGTTGTTGAATCTAGAAATATATGCACCAGAACTGTACCAGTTGCAGTATCAACAAAGAGACATATAAACACCAAAGCTAAAACTCAGCGAAGACCTTGGACAAGTCAAGAAAGGATTGCTGTGCTCAAACACTTCGGTTTTGTTTCATCAGGATGCTTAAAGTGCCTAGGCAAGAAGATGTACTTATTATTCGTGCAAAAGAACCATGCCTTGGATCAAGATCATGGCAAAATATTAAAGACATTGTTTACAATCATACACAAAATGTCAAAATAAACATGAAGTTGTGATGTCATTTGCACATTAATTGATGATTTGTCTATTATGAATTGTACCCTACATCATGTCTTCAAAAGTATTTGCCAAAGCACAATTGCAATTTAGTTCAGTATTATTTAATTCATTCATACCATACTAATTTCAAACCAAACATTGTTCTGGTCGCACAAACAGTTTTAATTTTGGAAACAAATTCATCAACAGCAAGTGCATTGTTAAATAATGGCTTTTTTAGTAGAATGATGGAGTTGCCTCAGGTGCATGATTTTGATATGGATGGTTGCATAGTAACAAAGCTAGCACATACAAGATACCAACTGCTATATCCATACATGCTAACCATTAAGCTTTTAGCGTAATCATTAAGCTTTTCTTCACTAAATTTTGCATAAACGTATACATATTTCACTTTCTTTATAAATCCACTTTTTAAAAAAATCAATTATTTTCTTTCTCGTTTTTAATAACATTTCATTTATTTCACAGACTGTATGTTAGAAAAGACGGCTTTTATATAGCTACAATATATGAGTACGCTTGTCCGTGGACTTGCATGCATTTTTTTCTAACAGTATCATGTTCTATTTATATCAAACCTGGTTCTAATTTCAAACTTTTGACCTCAAAATCTACTTATAACATCTGGATGGCTTAAGAGAGAACAGACTGGTTTTCTAATTTTAATCTTTACATGCCGATTCTTTGTTCTAATTCATATTTACTGCCGAACCAGTGTATATGTATTTGGTGCTAAAAAGTATATCAATGCATATATGAGAACAAAAATATCTCCTTTCAAAAATTTCACAGATGGATAAGAGAAAGGCAAAAAAAACTAAAACAGAAAATAACCTAATTTTCTTAATATGAAGACATGAGTGCGGCATCATGTGACATCTATTTCAGACAGTGTGGAAAGAATTTTAATATTTGGCACTAAAAGCCTTAAGTTGGATTTTAGTCCATGTGTATGTAAAGCTAAAACTGCTTCATCTGAAAACTTGAAACAGTAAAAGATGCAAGGGGCAAATAAATCATTGTTTATTGAAATATTAGCATGTTATATGTGGACTAGACTTTTTCTGCCTGTATTCTTCTTTTATACCACTTGGATAACACTATTACATCGTCAGGGGCTGGCATGTATGTATATCAGTAAAATTAAGATAAAGGGTTTGAGAATACAGTGTAGGAATTATCTGCATCATAAAAATGTGGTTCGGGTAGAATATAGAACTTACCAATTATTACACGCCAAACATTCCAAATTATTGCAGTTTGAAGAAAAAAATTGGTTGTATAATATTTGTTTTATAATTTCATTTAAAATATACATGACTTGAGTACATTTAAAACAAGCAATTTAGATATTAGTATTAGCATCATATTATTATTGCTATTGAAAAGATAAAGAACAATATGCATATGCATACATAATCAAAGTAGTAATTAGAATATTAAGATTGCAGTAAAAACAATATTAAGATCAATTATAAATACAAAAAATGTAAATAATAGTGTAAAACAATGGCTGATATGTTATCACAATTTTAAAATTAAGATATGTAATCAGATTTTTAAAAATATTAATTGTAATTGTGTTTGTCAGACATTTGCACTTGTAATTAGGAATTTGTATTTGCAACAAAAATTATAACAATAATGTCTACATGATCAGGAACTCAGATGAGGTTGATAATGAACGAAATCCACACAAACTAATTAGGTAATCTGGCATCTGATTTACTAAATTAGATGCACCTGTGGAGCCATATTTCTTATCTGACCTTGATCAAACTCGATTTTATATAATAAAGATGTTTGATGGGTTTGATAATGAGTTAAGATGTATCCAATTTGATGAAGTGATCTTACATTTGATTGGCTAACCTTGTTACCATGATGAAGGTCAGAATTCTGATCCAATTTTGATCCAACTTGAAGATAAAATTATATCATTAAGACCTTGAACAAGTTCAGTAAGATCGATGCATATTTTTAGGTATCATCTTGCGTTGGAATAGCCAGGCATGTTGCTACTCTAGCAACCAATTATCGGGTCCTATTTTGAAAAGACTTGAAATTTCAGCTTATTTCATGCAGATCCTGGATGAATTTGCTAATGAATATGATCCTTTCGCATTAATGATGTAATTTTGATCTGATTGGTTGAAGTTGTTGCCATTCGAGATGTCATATTTGTGAGCTGATTTGAGCAGACATGGAATCAAAAGCATATCCTCTTCAAGTAATAAGCGAAATCCATGCATATTTATGTGTCAGTCTTGTATGTGATTGGTTGAGACATGCCATTCTGGAGGCCATAACTTTCATCGAAATTACAACAATGTGTTTATATTGTCAAGATCTGCAGTTTTCGTTTAAAATTAGATCCAAGCATTGATGGATTCTTTTATCAGATTGCACTTATGGCGACTTGTGAAGCCTTAGTTATGATCTTTGTTGTTTATTATCATCAATGCCGACATTGATTATGAGAAAGAGACTCCAAGTGCATATAAAGTCTACCTTTATGTGTTGAAAAATCTCTGAGGATATCATACATTAGGTAAAATCAACATGATGGAAAGTTTGGGAGACAGTTTACATTGAATTTGTTCTCATTATACTACATAAACTTAATTGGTGAAATGGTTACATAAGTCAAATGAGCAATAACAGGCCTACTTGAACCTTTTGTTAACTCTTTATTGGCATATGCCATCTTAATATCAAATGCAAAGGTAGTAAATTGACTTTTTTGTAAGGATTATATTCACCAGCTTTCGCAGCATAAGCGTGTGGTTCTTTAGATTATGAAATGCATTAATTTTTTCATATTTTTTTTCCTTCGGTTTTCTTTCTTTTTATGAGTTGCCTGGTGCAATTTCAGTATGTCTTTTTCAAGTGTTTGAATTGAAATGATGATTTTGTTTAACATTATTCCTTTAAATTTACTTAAAAGCAATCTAATATATTGTGGTAGTAAAGGAATATACATTTTTTTTTCATAATCATCATCTAGATAGCTTATATGAAGGTGCCTTATGCATAAATCTGTATTTGCTACTTGTCATGCTCCATGTCTGGATCCTTGTGGTCTCTTTACACAGTCCATGATTTTATATCACCTGTGCAACATAGATAATATAGCTTAGTTGTATACTAACCCTGTTATTAAAAGCAACATCCAAAGGCAGATTGACCAAACTGTAAGAATTTTGCTTTACTTCCATCCACTATAAATCTATGCTTCTTTTGAGCCTTCATGAACCCTGTTCAGTCTTATAAATCTAAGATTCTGAACTTTCCAAAGTTAGGTTAGATTACAGTGGTCAACTATTTTACAGTTATTACTATGCTGAGAATTTGTGACCAGGAATTAGCAACTGCATTTGTGGATACTGATACCTACAAGGAACTAGGTCATGGTGTACCTTGCAAAAAAAGAAGAAAAAAACTCACCACAACTTGATCGCAATAACCTATTTTTCTTGTTAACCTTTGCATTATAGTTGAATGGCATGATTTAAATTGCGTATATGATACCTTCATGTTACTGAATTGGGAACAGAGTTCCTCGCATTAAAAACTAATGTAAGTCACATTCACATTCATTTGAAAACTCATTTGTTGCTGCCTGTTAACTTAAGTGTTTTGAAAACTATAATTAGAGACATCACTTTAGGTTCTATTGATGTGAGCTTTTTGAAACTTTGGTAGCGGAATGAGTTTTGTTACTGGCATTTTTATATTGGCTCGCAAACAAAATAAAATAATTGGAAATGGATGTAATTTTGTTTTGTCAGAGTTTATCCATCTTAAACAGTAAATGCACCACCATCACTGCAATGATGTACCCAGCAGCAGAAGCATAAGTTTTCAGTTTTAGCATAATGTGAGAAATTAAAGTTGATATAAAATATTTGTATTTATACTAAGTAGTTTGTATATATTTATAGAATATATACAGGTATTTAGATTTTAGCTCTACTAGCCATACACAGTGAAAGCTAACTAGATGGTCTGTTATCTTCTGTCTGTCTGTTAAGCACAAGTTTGTCAACAAGATTCCTAAACATGTAATATCCATGAAACATCACACACAGTCATCACGAAGTCTAGTTGGTCCTAAATGAAAATGGGATTGCTGAGGCATCCAATATGGCTACCATGGTGACTATCTTGAAGGAAAGAAATACATTTTTAGATCTTTATGTTTGTTCCTGCAGTCGAAAAAGGCAAGTTTAAAGAATACTCTTGAAAGGGATCACTGAGTCATTGTGTCTAATTTCAATGGGCAATTCATTCTACGTTGATGGGCTCTGGTATGCAAAAGAATGTTGTCCATATGACTTCGTTTTCATAGTGGGAATAATGAGTATACGATTGTCAAGAGAGAAGTGTAAGTATCTTGCTGGTGTGTACACATGGATGAGGCCGGATAGGTATGCTGGAATGGAGTCCGTCAGTAAAACGTAGCACAGAGAACACATTTTGTGTTTGATTCTGGATCAAATGGATAGCCACTATAGGGTACAGAGTAGTGTCGAAGTGAGCTCTGATCGTCGTACTCTAAAGATGATTCGAGCAGCTGCTTTGAACTTTTTGAAGTTTCTGGAGTAGATATTGACACGAAACAGACAGAACTGGTCTTGAAAGTACGAATAGACATAGAAGTGTTTTAGTGGCATCAACTGAAAGATATTTGCGAATAGATCTTATTCTCTCAGCTCAAGATATGCAGCCTTGTATATGTGCATGACATGTTGGTGCAATGTGAGAGTCCTGTCCAGAGTAACACACAGGTTTCGTACTGACTGTGTAAATTGAATGTTGGTGTTGCTGATATTTATTGTTTGAGGTAAAGGATGTGAAAGAGAAAGTCTTTGTGTTGTGATCAGAATGGCCTCAGTTTCATCATCATTGATCTGCAGCTTGTTACATGTCATCCATGATTTCAAATCAGTAATGCACATCTCTGTTCTTTGGATGGTAACATCAACTTCAGTTGCGTGTCTAAACTTGCATAGTTGGGTGTCATCAGCGTACAATTGGTGAGACACTGGGTGATGATCTATGACACTTAAGAGCGGGTGAGTGTATAGAATGAAGAAAACAGGTCCAAGAACTGACCCCTGTGGAACACCACAACATAGATCAACTGAGCTGGAGAGTATTCCATTTGCAGATACAAATTGTGTCCTGTTGACTAAGTAGGACTTGACCACTGTAAGGTTGTATTATGAATGCTATATACATGCTGTACACAGTGAAGTAATAGATCATGGTCTATTGTATCAAATGCTGTAGACAATTCAAGGAGGGTGAGAACTGTAATCTGTACGTTATCCAAAGCAGAGAAAATGTCATTAAATATTTTCAGAAGAGTAGTGTCAGTATTGTGACAAGGGCGATATGCAGACTGTACATTGCCAAAAAAAAGACTGTTTGAATTCAAATGAGATACAATTTGGGTTAGAAAAACTTTTTCTAAGATTTTTATATGATCAGGAGATTAGAAATTTGGCAGTAGTTTTTAAATAATTATCGTCAAGTGTTGGTTTCTTCAGTAGAGGATTTACGAAGGCAGTTTTTTAAATAAAATTTATGGGACTTCCCGGGATGAGAGTAAGATATTAATAACATCAGTTAGTGAAGGCAATATTGGGTCTAAGCACTCATGCAGCAGTAGTGTTGGAAAAATTGGATCAAATTCACATGACTTTGGTGCACTCTTCATCACGATTTTCCTTACTAAATCCATAGAGACAGGTTCAAATGCTCCAAATGGTTGTCGCTGAAATTCTGTATCGTAACTGTATGGTGGCTAAAAGTCAATTCAAACTTTGGTGTCAAGCGTATCTATAATGGTTTGTACTTTGTCACGGAAGAAATTTGAAAACAGGTCCGTAAGGTCTGCTGGAGAGAAGATGATTGGAATTGGTGTACATTTGTTCGTTGACATTAGTTTGTTGGTTATATATGTGTATATTGGTACGTATATCTGATTTAATATATATTTATTGTAATTTATTTATTTGTTTGTCAGTTTGAAATTCTTTTTAATTTTTAATTACATGCTATTGTAATGTAAAATAATTCACTGGAGATGAATTTTTTTTCAGAAAATCAGTTGACCTGAATTATTCTTCGGTAAACAACTAATGTTGATTTAGATCCTGACCATTATTCAAGGTTAGTGGCGGCCAGGTAAACATGTTTTATTTTAATATTAAAAGGATTGGTTGTGATCAAGGTCAAGATGGGACTAGTGAATTAATAAGTAAACAACCTTTTAATTCTTAAAGTAAAATTATTGTATCTAGTCATGGTCATGTTAGGAATATGTGATATAAGCACGATCACGCGATTCTCCTCCTCGATTTCGCAGTTTGGGATTTTTTCGAAACTGCGTTTTAGAATAGGATATAATTAGTTTTAGAGTAAGATTCTCAGGTTGGGGATTTTTCCAAGTTCTTCTGTTATAGCCAGTTTTTCAATTAATGTTAACTTTTCTTCAGATCAGTTGGGTTTTGATAAATTAATTTTTTTTCCCTGGAATTATTTGCTGTGCTCATTTAGAATTCTTGCACAAAGACATTGCATAAAACTTTTATTTGGATTTCCAACACCGAAGTGTTAAATCTTGTTGGTGTCCAAGGTACTGTCGATAAACAATGCAGACTACAACATACTTTTTCGTCTTCCATCTTCCAATATGACTCAAAACTTGAATATATTAGATTATTTTATTTCTAGAACTTTTGTAAATTAATTCGTGGATTATTTTGGGATTATGTTTGGATTTGATTCTTTTTCCATTTTTACAATCTTTTTCCAGGGAAATAATTTTTAAATAAATTTTACAAAGGTGGTTGTTTTCGCTCTTTCTTTGTTGCCGTTTATTAGAGCCTAAGCTCGTAACAAAGAATTTGCGACTCATCCGCAAGTTTTTAATTTTAGGCTACAATACTTTTATTAAAAAAGACTTTGTAGTTTTCTTTAAGTATGAATTCCTCATATTATATATATATATATATATATATATATATATATATATATATATAGGAACATCTCAAACGAATTGAGATTGATAACGTTTGTTTATAGATTGTCATCAAAAGTGGAAAACTTTCTTTCTTCCTACCCATGAACAATTAGACTTTTTCAATAAAGATGAATTTATTCAACTTGCCAGAAAATACGATCTTTCCGAAGCGAAAGCTTATTTAAGAAATAAGAAAAAAAGAAATATTTTGGTGCAGTATTTGGTAGACAAGAATGCTTTGGATAAAATTACTTTGGTTTTGATCAATAATACTGTATCAAACTCTGACCTAAACGTAAAATAATTAAAATCAAATTACAAAATGGAATTGAAGTTACGGTAGCTCAAGGTTAAGAAAAGAAAGAAAGAAATACAACTGCAATTACAAGCGGCAGAAAAGAGAATGAACAACAAATGCGATTACAAGAGAAACAAATGCAATTATAATTTGAAAAATAGAAGAGAGAGATAGACATTAAGAGGAAGAGACAACGAAAAACAAATACAAGAGTGAAAAAAGAAAAAAATGCAGTTGTAGAAAGAAAGAAATAGTTGGAAAAAGAGGAAATGCATTACAATCCAAATGGGGAAGAGAGAGAGAGAATATGAGTGTAGAATGAAAGTAATAGAGTTGGCAAGGGAAAAGCATAATGATATTTGAAATCCAAATTTAAGTTTTGATCTCGCAAAGAACATAAGGTTAGTACCCCCTTTATGAGAATGAGAAGTAGCCAAATATTTTACTCGTTTTGATAAAGTTGCTGAAAATGTGAAATGGCCAAGGGATCCTTTGACATTTATTACAGTGTACTTACTGGTAAAGCTAGTGGTATTTACCATTCACTGTCACTTGACCAAAGTGGTGACTATGATGCGGTAAAATAATGCATTTTAAAGGGTTTTGAATTAGTCCCTGAAGCTTATCAGCAAAAATGCAGAAACTATAAACAATAAGCTGGACAAACTAATGCTAGAGAAGTGAACGGTTATTTGATAGATGCTGCTTAGCCTAGAAAGTTGAAAACGATTATGAAAGTTTCAAATAACATGTATTACTTGAAGAGTTTTTAAGAACTGTGTCCATAGTATCATTAAGACTTATCTAAGAACGAGATAACTGAAGTGTGAAAAATTGGCACAGTGACAGTCTTTGGGAGTATTTTATCTTGACCTAATTTGAAAACATTGCACAACACCTGTGAAATGTACACTTCGTTGTTAGCTGTTACGATAAATTACCTGTCTGACTTCGAAATGATACAACCCACCAGAGACTGTGTTACACTTTGATATATTGTCATATTTTAATGCACATATAAAACCCGGTCTATATCAAGGTTTTAGTTCAGAATGAATTAGTTAACGACTAGAAATTGTTTGCAAAATATTGGTTATGGCATTAGTAGTTTGGCTATGAGTGGGCTAGAATGTATAGTTTTTAGGATCTTTATATCATGTCAATATGATTTATACATACAGTTACTATGAATAGAGTATATTCCCTCAACAACATGGCTAAATAGTCCCTTCTAGGTTTCCTTTATGTTGGCCTACATCTTCGTTGCGCATGCACATATTGTTTGATATGGCCTTGAAGTCCGCGATCATAGAACATAGCTTATGCAATACATGTATTTCTGCAACACTGAAAACACTACGTAGATTTTTGCTACACACACTTATCGGAAAGTATTTTAAAAAGACTTGTTCGATATTTTGCCCCGATGGGGTAGGACCTAACATTGATCTTACTGGATTTGCCTGTATAATGTCATTCGAGTTTTCAACCCACCCCCACCCACCCCAACCCCCAAAAATAGGCTGTAATAGTTTTATTACGATATATGCTTGATTGTAAAATACTGATATCGTTATCGGTCAGTGAAGCAATTATATCATATCGGAAGCAGATCGAAGTTTGGTTACCACAACCAGAGATACGTGATATCGAGAAGATCAGCGAGATCAAAGAAAATTTCCCTCATGTCGGCGAAAACGAGTTTACTGAAACTTTTAATACTATATTCAAGATTTTAAAGATAACAGCGAGGAACATTATGAAAAATATTGGCAGAAAAATAATCGGTAAATTTAGTCAAGGAGGATCATATGATCATAAAAGATATTTTACAAGAATAATTATAGATGATGCTAGACTCGATTTTATAATTGCTGATACCAAACGTAGTAATACGTTTATAGGTAAAGAAGCAGCTTTTCTGTCAAATGTAACTAAATTAGGTATTATTGAAAGTTATGTTGGTGGAGAATCTCCGCAGTTTAACCATTCAAGGTCGTCAATGCTCGCGTATATTTCTATAAATCTCTAATGTAAGTTTGTATCTTTATCATAGCCTTCTTCCCATTTTTTTTATGAGAAGGAATTTCTCATAAGTTAAGGAATGACAATGTCCATGCTGTATGTGTGTGTGTGTGTGTGTGTGTGTGAGAGAGAGAGAGAGAGAGAGAGAGAGAGAGAGAGAGAGAGAGAGAGAGAGAGAGAGAGAGAGAGAGAGAGAGAGAGAGAGTTCAATCTCTCTTAAAGGAAGGTTGTCACTCATAACGGTGTAGATACGGCTACAGCATGGGTAAATTCTCAGTGCGAAGGTTCAGTGATACTGTAATATTCTCCATCAACTTTTATGAGATAAGTTTTGTCATAAACTCTGATCGTGATAATTTCAGTATGCTAGAGACAGAGAGAGAGAGAGAGAGAAGGAGAGAACAACAAGCTCCTTAAAAGAGGTGTCACTACGATGACAGAACACATCTAAGTAGGGAATGAAGTATGGAATCTGTAATTTAAGAGGCGAGTCTTTCTAGCTTCAGAATTGAAGAACTTTATTTAAATAATTAATATACATATAATACTACATTCCTGAGATACATATATAAGCTTGACATTCAAAATACATGAAATAAATATAAAATTACACTTTCCTTTCAGGCTTGCCAAATTCATTCATTTGTTTAATTTCTGCATTTTAGAATGTAATACGAAGAATTAAATCTCGATTAAGTTTATGATAGTCAAAGAATATACAATGTAATAGCTGCAATTAATGCAATAATCATTTTGAAGAAATGTATTTTACTAATTTGCAAACATATGAACTTTACCGTTAAAATCTCAAACATTAAAAAGTGCTTATTCTTTAATGAACTTTACGAACATAGACAGTTCTTAGCTGTAATTAGAGAGGCGAGTCTTTCTATTTTCAGAATGAAGGAACTGACAGTGCACGGTTTGCACCGCTTTTTGTGTGTAATCTGGGCGCAACAACATGACCAAATATGGTTACCCCTGAATATACCAGTGTATACTTCATACTAGCCAGAAACATCCTCTCATCTCCATTTCACAATAACGTCCATATTGTTTTTACGTCATTCAACAGAACGTTTGCTGCATTAACAATTTACTCGCTAAATTTGGAATTCTACAAATGTGTAGTCTGTTACCTACGTAGCTTGCTGAGAGTAATTTTCTTGCTGACTTTGCAATACGAGAGAAATGTACATATGCAAGCGAGTTTTGCCTTTGCTCGTAAGGGCGAAACTTTATTGAAATAGTATATAGTTGTGATATAGAAAAAAATGTAATTAGTCTTGATCTATTTTAATACAAAATTACTTCACCATAAATTAGTGAACATTTTACTTTAATACAATTTAGAGAAAATGTCAATCTTATTACTTTTACTAAAAATTCTGTCCTAATAAATCTATTGTTAATGAAAAATGAATTTCCTAAAACCGCGGTTAAAGTTTCCCCGGATTCATTTTATATATGGAGTCTTAACACATAACAACATATATGTTATCAAAACACCAAACAATTGTTACCTAACTACTTATACATTATTATATATTTTTAATATCGATGATCACATATGTATACATGTACATTCTTTTGCGATATTCGAAAGCATTCACCTAAATTTGATTCAGAGGACTAAGTCACTTATATTATGCTAAAAATACAATAGGTCACCAACCATCTTCACTGTGAAGCAGTACACGGTCGGAAATAAAACTGTTTAGTATGATCGTTTTTTTTACTTTTTAATCTCTGAAACTTGCTGTCAAGGCATCATTGTCAATTCATCATCTCTTGATTATGAAAGTAACTCGTTGATTTCCTTTGAAGAGAGGCTAAAACTGGAGTTTTGTCAGATTCATCTTTGGTTATCAAAATAGTTGCCTGAACTATACTTTCCATTACATAATATAAAAATTGAATCGTTTGATTATCACAAGCATCATATAAAATATATTCGAAAGTGACGCAGCCAAATTACAGATTCGACATAGATCAATGAGAATTGTAAGTTGATTTCCTATTTATGTTTCGAAAGGTTATATGTTCTTTGAAATGGGTTGGGAATGTTTGATTGTAATAATGAAAGTGTTCACAAATATTCATGAGCCGAGAAAGACATGCTTACAAGACTTTTGTCCATGTTTGTTTGGGAAGAAGCCTGATTACTACTTTTGATAGTTTTTGTTTCCACTTGTCCCTCGTATGATTGGACAGTTTATTTTGACTAATTCCTCTATTACAAGTTAGATGCTGGAACTTCTTTCCATCTGAAAGCAACAATTCTCAAACCTTGGGAAAGTTTTGTAGTTCATATGAGGACAATAGATGGATAAAATGAGACTATATTTAACATACCGATGGCAAAACTGAGATCAGACGATATAAGCGAAAGCACATATGGAGAACGGATTAACTGTTCACCTTGGTCAATAGAAATATGAAGTACATGCAAGGTACAAAAGACAGAAAGAAATGAATAAAATAATACATTTCTTCCATTAAAGATGAGTACGACCACACGAATACAAACGTAGCTATTTCTATTTTAAATGGAATGCATGGTTACTCTTATTTTTTATTTACAAGGGTGATCAACAATGTTACGGACGAACACGACCACGGTACTGTGGTGCGTCCTATGAGGTAAAAGTTATGAACAAACGTGCCTAAAGTACCGCAGCATCTCTAAAAGCGATACGTGACAACACAACACATTATTATAACACACTTTCAGTTGTATCGATCTATGACATGAAAAGTGTGTCCTCCTTGAAAATTTCGAATAACCAATGCATTTCAATATTACACTTTTATTACTGCTAACTTCCGTCTTCAACTTCAAAGTGTGTCAACCAGTTTTCGTGACAATTTGACAATATAATACAAATTAATTTTACTTCAAATTGAGATTTGTCGGTAACAAAGACTTTGAATTTTACATAAAGTATATATGCATAAACATAGTTCGCCTATTACAAAAACTTTCCATGAACCGGAAACCTTTACTGTACAGAGCGTACATGATTGATGCCACAAACTAAACGTTTTTGTTTCTGTGGTATGTTTATATATATATATATATATATATATATATATATATATATATATATATATATATATATATATATATATATATATATATATATATATAATTCCAATAAAATATAATGTAAACGTATTATAAATTAACATCCACGTTTACAAGCGCAGTAATGGAGAAGTCACGATTTTAATTTGATTTCAAGAGATCATTTAAAAAGTAACCACTGGTAACTAGGTATCAGGAGCAGCATTTCGGTCACGAGCAGCACAAACAACGTCAGCTATGTCAAAGCTAAGACCCATCTGGAGAGACAAGAATATTTATCTGAAAACTAAAATTAGATTATTGAGAGCACTAGTCATCTCAATCTTGTTGTATTCATGTGAGGCCTGGACCCTGACAGCAGAATTACAACGAAGAATCCAGACACTTGAAAGGAGATGCTACAGAAAAATCCTTGGCATCTCTTACATGGACCAGATCACCAATGAAGAAGTGCGAAACACCATCAGGCACAAAGTAGGTCATTACGAAGACCTCATCACCACTGTCAAAAGAGAAAGCTGAAATGCTATGGCCATGTCACTAGAGCCAGCAGTCTATCCTCAACAGTACTACAGGGCAGCGTCCAGTGTGGCAGAAGGAGAGGTAGACAGAGAAAAAAGTGGACTGACTACATTACAGAATGGACCAGGAAATGTTTTGTGGAGACACAGGCATTGGCACATGATCGAGACAAGTGGAGGAAACTGGTCAGATGTTCAGCGACTCAGTGCTTCGACGACCACACTAGGTCAAGAAACTGATGATGCTGATGATGAGTAATTACGTCAATCATACTTGATTAAATGTACTTACGTTCTGTTTCATACTTCTGAGTGACCTTACTCAAAGTGTACAAGATGTGCAATTAGTGTAACATACATGCAATGTGATGTCAAAAACGTGACTTATTTTAAACCATGAAAACTGACTTTGAAATATGTTCTTATTAATTTACTTATAACGAAACCAAATGTTAAAAGTTTCTTTTCTCATTTTCGTCCATTAAACAACTTAGAAAACTAGGATTGTAACCGTGGAAAGCAAGTAATAATAGTGATGTTGATTCATTCAGAGAGAGAGAGAGAGAGAGAGAGAGAGAGAGAGATTCACTATTAAATGCTTCTAATTATATCTCCATTTTGCTTATGCCTTTTAAAATAGTATTACATGTATGTTAACTTCGTCATTATTATGTCAAAGCACGTATTATTGAGTAAAGTTTAAATTAAGGAAGACTAAATTAATGTTTATGTAATGCAAGTATAATTACTGGAAGATTGAATGAAAGTATATGTAATGTAAGTGTAATTGAGGAATGTTTGAATAAACGTATATGTACCACAGGTATAATTACTGTTGCCAGAAGCTTATATGAACAGTGTTCCTGTTTTCCAATTAGTGGTAATGTATACATATTTTAAGTTCTTTTCCTGTTGTTTTGTCGATGGCTTTTACTCTCAGTTCTGTTCATCCGTAGATCATCGTTACCTCTACCTCTCTGTTTGTTCCTCCAGTATCGTCGGGCATTTCAATTAAAATAACCGCGATTTTCTCACATCCCTCATCAGTGACGTACTTAGGTTCCATTGATTCAGTTTGGTAAATGTCACAGCGCATTTGTTTCTGGTCCTTTTCCAGTGGATTATATGCTTTTGCTGGCTGCTCGTCGTTTAACAATATTATTCGATTACTTCTTACGTGAATGCTGAAGACCTCCTTACTTAAAGGACAGTACAATTGACCATTTTCTTATCGGATGGGTGTGTTTCAGGATTAAATGGTTCACACACGCCTGCACTATAGGTGAAACTAGAAATTCTGCTTTTAAAGATGTCAGGGTCTTGACCATAAAGTACGGCTCCTTTTACGACTGCATAGAAAGGATTTGCTGGTACATTGATGCTTCGATTTGGAAAAACTTCTGCGAACTTATCTTTGACGATATCTGACTCTGCAAAACCTCCAACTAAGACGATTTGGTCACATGCAGTTTCTTTGCTGATGACAGACTGTAGATGTTTCATTATCACTTTCAACGATTCACCGAAGAGCTTTTCAATTAAAGTTTGTGGCTTGAAGTATAAACCGTCTTTTCTCGTATAGAAATAGTCTGCATATTTGTTGGTCTCGTTTTTGATAACAACTTCTTTTATCTCTTTCCAAACCTTCTCAGGAAGAGGAAGCTTTATATATTCTTCGTCAGGCGCGCGATTGCCCCTGAACAAAATCTTTTGTTGCTCAAATTTTAGTTCCATTTCGAAAAGATCAACTCTCGTACATGACGCGAAAGGCGGCGGTCCATCCTTTCTCTTGAATACATATGTGACTAGCTGGGAAAATGCATCGTTTATTCTCTGAGCTCCCCAAGGTCCGCCGCCAGCAACCATAATTTGCTTCAACTGACCCTTTTCTAACACTTCTACAGCTATTATGTCAATTGTCCCTCCTGCAAGAGAGAAGCAAAATTTATAAGAAATCAGAATAGTTTGTCACGTTTTTACACCTCGTTCTTCATGAAGAGATATAGATCACAGATAACACACACACACACACACATGTATGTATGTATGTATGTATGTATGTATGTATGTATGTATGTATATATGCATGCATGCATGCATGTATGTATGTATGTATGTATGTATGTATGTATGTATGTATGTATGTATGTATGTATGTATGTATGTATGTATGTATGTATGCACGTATGTATGTATACGAGATTTGAATGTGGTCAACGCTAACATATTTATACATGCAACAAATAACAGCCGTATACCATTAAGATAATTTTAACAATTAGTGCATTTGAGAAAGAAACGAAAGTGTACCGCCAAGTGTTTGCATACAAAGTTTCATCGTTGTGTGTACTGTTAGAAAACGTTTCGGAAACTTTTAAAAATGAAACTGATATTATGAACAAAGTACTCCATATGCTAGACTGATAGGATTCCCAAAGTACTCCATACGCTAGACTGATATTATTCGCAAAGTACTCCATACGCTAAACTGATATTATTCCCAAAGTACTCCATACGCTAAACTGATATTATTCCCAAAGTACTAATTATGATAAACTGTTATTATTATCATCGTACTCCATACGCTAAACTGATATTATTCCCAATGTACTACATACGATAAACTGATGTTATTCCCAAAGTACTCCATATGCTAAACTGATATTATTCCTAAAGTACTCCATATGCTAAACTGATATTATTTACAAAGTACTCCATATGCTAAACTGATATTATTAACAACGTACTCCATCTGCTAAACTGATATTATTCCTGAAGTACTCCATATGCTAAACTGATATTATTCCTGAAGTATTCCATATGCTAAACTGATATTGTTAACAAAGTACTCCATATGCTAAACTGATATTATTCCTAAAGTACTCCATATGCTAAACTGATATTATTAACAAAGTAATCCATATGCTAAACTGACATTATTAAAAAAGTACTCCAGATGCTAAACTGATATTATTCCTAAAGTACTCCATATGCTAAACTGATATTATTAACAAAGTAATCCAAATGCTAAATTACGTTTCCAACTGCAAGCTAGTAACCGAACCTAACAAAAAGAATTAATCAGAAACGTTGCTTTAATCATTGCTCTGGAGAATAAAAAAGACCAATCATAGTTGTTTTAACATTTTTGTGGACTTAAATATGTCATGTACATCTTAGCAATAAAATATAAAAGTTTGGCTATACAGGGTAAAATTAACAAAGAGCGACAATAAGCTGAAAACATTAAATGGCTATAAAACAATTTTTGCTTTGACAAGGAGAGTACGAATAGGCTTCAAGACATCGTGTTTTTTACCTAGGACCCATGTACTGGGAAAAACAGTTCTAGTTAATAGGGCTTAAATCTAACTTGTGATAAATATTCTCACTCCTCGTCAATGTTACACCCACTAAGACTCTTTACAGTGATGTTAAACTGGTATCCCTGTTCTAGGATCTAATTATAGCCTTACTGCAAATGTACAGTTTACCAAGTTTTGAGCCATTCATGGTAACAACTTTTTTTTTCAGTTATGACTATAAATAATGTTTTCTGTTTGTCGCCCATGATTACATGTTATGATTATCTCCAAAGTTCTCTGTGTATTATCCATGATGACATATATATTGGCATCCAAGTGTGGGTCTTTTTACCATGCTCATATCCAAAGAGAGGGGTAGGGTGCCATTGAGAAAGTTCAGATAAATTCAAATATCATTGATTTGACATCCATGGTATCATGATTTTGTGATATTCTTTCTTTTGCAACTTAGCATCCCATTTAACTGCTAGCCAACCTCTGACCGACCGTGAACAAAACGCTACTTCCATCGTAGATATTTAATAATTTAGGAAATATACTAAATTTAAATGAATAGCGAAAGCAACAGTAATTAATGAGCGTGTTATAAATAATCTTCCTTGAACTTTGCCTCGTCCAACCCCCGCCCCCTCAATCCCTCAGATGATCAAAGACCGAGAAACTGTATGTCGATAAGGAAATGTGTTAAACCTTATGTTTTCGTTGCATTCCACTAAGCTATTTCATTAGAGGCAATTTTAAAACATGATCTAAATTTAAATGGCCTCAGTCATTTAGCTATGATACTGAACGTAGGTATCTAAATAGCATAAATACACTTTTCTCAATGTTTCGGGAGACAGCTAAAAATGTTGCATGTAATTTAGAAAGCAGAATATAAAAGCACGTCTACATTAAACAAACGGGATGTAAGCTAGGTACGAGGAATTAGAAACATTGAACGTCGAGTAAAATCATCCTGAAAATTTGCTATATTAAAATGCGGAGTTAAAATGTATCACTTGGTAATACGACGTAAACTTTACTTCTGAACGATTCAGAATTGTATGATTGTAAATGCGGTGTGAAGTTTGCGAAGGATGTTTAATAATTTAATTTTCTTTTCTTCTCAATGACTTTTTAATAATTGTCATTGAAAAAGTTTGAAAAATATAATTTTTTTATCATTAATTTTGAAAGTATTCCCCATCTCTCTCTCTCTCTCTCTCTCTCTCTCTCTCTCTCTCTCTCTCTCTCTCTCTCTCTCTCTCTTTGCGCTGATTATGTGTGCACTTGTCCATATAATCTTTAGGTATCACCGCTCTAGAGCAATAAACAACAAAATTATGTTTTATGATTATATACTTAAGACCAATATAAATTTCACTGAGAAAAGGTATTTTTAATAAATATTCTAAGTGTACTTGCCATAATACAAGAACAAAATGCACAAATTTCGACAGCTATTATAGAATTGTATTTCTTGCACATTTAATTAGTCTAAAGCAAATGAAAGACTTTTTGTCTCTGAAGGCCGTAGCTAAAGCTAATAAAAGTTACAAATTAATGAGAAAGGGCAGCTGTTTATCACTAAAACTGAAATGAAATCGTGTGACACACGTTTCAAAACAAGCTCAAAACAACTTTGAGAATATGCTAATAGCTTTTAAGTAAACGCTGAAGACTGAGTTTTATTTTGAATACTGCATAAACGCAACTGAAATAGATAATGTGTCCTGCCCTACGGTATTCCGTTTAACTCTGTCTATTGTACCTATTTATAACAATTATGCCAATGAATTCATCAAAACATTGGATCACATTTTATGATATTTGTGCAAGCTTATTACATAATATCAGTATTTTCAATAGCCATGGCCAAGTAAAAACAAATATATCCATTTTATAATTAAAGTTTCAGCTTAGAATGGACTAAAATTGCATATTGCTATGAATTAGACATTATTTCGTCCAAAACATTTGCGTAGTGGATAAATGTATACTTATGTTTGAACACCTTGTATTTCAAAATCTTCCACGTGATCCAACATGCAGATTGCAGTACCTGATTGTTTAACCAATTGCTTACAATTTAATGAAATTATTACCAATTGCTTACAATTTAATGAAATTATTGTGTCCCTTAACATTTATTTGATAGTAATTAATACCTCCCATATCCACGACCATGAATTTACTTCCGACTTTTCCCAGCTCATCCATGAGGGACCTCTCTTCTGGAGACAGATACATGCAATACAACACAGCAGCCTCTGGTTCCAGTGCCAAAATTAGCTGATTGCTCTTAATGCCCGCCTATGGAAAAATATAACAAGCCTGATATAACATCGTTTTGATTTTTCTTCTTTCTGTAATCTTCTTCCGAACCACAGATTTTGAAAACTAGCTTGCTGCATGCATTCATTTATAAATATATAAGCCTTAGAAAATGTTAAAATATTAAAGTCGTTGTTTAATATAGCATTAGCAAGATCATATCAAACTGAATAATTTAAATACGTACGTTAACAATTTATTAGTAAGTATACTTTATTTCAGGAAAATATGGTACTGAAGCTTGGATCAGTGGTAAACAGATTGGGTTCATAGAAAAGTATGACAGAATTGAGTCAGAAATATTTATAATTAACCCGAGTCTGCAGTATCAAATGACCTCCACCCATTTTCTTTTAAGCAAATTTCGTAAAACGAAGACAATCATGAAATTATGATTAGAAAGATAGGCTAATGCAACGTACATCGACGGCCGATTTCCTCATTGCATCTTTTGCTACATCATTCCAAATTGCCGGAACTGTAATGACCCATCTGATTTTTGTTTCATCAATCTTCTTCTTGTTTCCATCCTTTTTCTGAATCTGATTTCTATCCGGTTTCTTTTTCTCATCAACTGCCTGCTCTGTTCTTTCGGCGTTCGCTTTTGCCTTTTGTTCGTCATATATCCCCAATTGTTTGTAGCAATGTTCTAGTAGTCCCCAAATGAATTTTGACATGACAAGTGTAAACGGCACATGCCTCCCACAATAATCCTCGACTTGATTTCTTCTGTACTCGTTAATTCTGAAATCCTTGAAAACATTTGTGGATGTCGAAAATTTTACAAGGTATTTTTTAAGTGAAATGTATGAAACTAATTAACTACTACTACTACTACTACTACTACTAATAATAATAATAATAATAATAATTATTATTATTATTATTATTATTATTATTATTATATATATATATATATATATATATATATATATATATATATATATATATATATATATATATATATATATATATATTATTGTTTATATTAATATTATTTGTATTATTATTTAATATATTTATTATTATTATTGTTTATATTAATATTATTATTTGTATTATTAATGCTTATTATTATTTGTATTATTATTACTATTATTATTATTTTTATTATTATTATTATTATTTTAACTAATATTATTATTATTATCATTATTGCTTCAATAAGCACTTTATGACCGAGTGTTCCGACCTGCAACCTACGCGTGATAAATACAATAAAGTACATGACATGAAGAACTTTTTGATACTATACAAATCACTTGTATTTTAGATTTCCTGAAGGAAGTAAATCTCTATCTTAAACTATAACTTGTATGCAATCTGCTAGAATATTTTTATCTAATGTAAATACCACCACTTATTTACAACAACTTATCATCAACATACACCATTTACATCTCCCGTTGAATGGGAAGCTTCATATTTTCCTTTTGCCAACATTTTACCATTTTATATTTAACTATTATGGTGTTTATATCGCTGGTCAATGTTAAACCTTTCTTATTTTCAAAGATCTAACGTATTGTATGGCGCTAAATAGCCTAAAAGTGCTGGTGCGCCGTTAAAATTTAAACAAACAAACATTATTATTATTATTATTATTATTATTAAAGTTTTATAAATATCACTTTATTCGGTTCATCGTACGATGTCAAGTACGTTACATTAGTATTACGCTTTGCAATTGATATTTTTAAATGTTTAGACATGATGTGCGTATCATTTTTTAGGATATGAAGTCATGACGCGAATAAAAGCGAGTGTTATGTAATAAAAGGTATATATTAGCAAGTGCAACCAAACGGCTTTATGCGCAAGAAAATTAAACATCAAAAATCTATTATTTAACTGATTGTGTTTAAGTTTACATCTGCATATCTGAGCAAGGGATTGTAACCTATATTTGAGAACAAAGTGGTATAAGGCTACATTATATACTTTTTAAGTCACTAATATTAAGATTTTGTTAACTGTTTGACCTACCTCCCTGTACAAGACCATTTTAAAGTTCTTGAAGAAGCAAAAATCAAACTCGTTTCCTTGATCGCAGATCCTTGAATATCTCATTTCCGCATTTTCACCAATGGCTATCAGATTTTGAGTCTTCCACTCAAGTAGCAGGCAGCTGGTAGTTTTGAATGTTTCGTTATATGAGCTCCAGTTTCTACGTACATGGATAACACCAGTGTTTTTCTTAAAGTCGTCACGAAACTGGTATGCATACCCAGAGTGTGTACTCCCAATATCAAGAGCGATGACCAATGCTGGCTCCTCGTTACTTTTATCCATGAGCTAATAACAGATCACTACTTTATTTTATCTCTTCAGAATTAAGGAACTAAAATGAAATGGAGAAAAATATGAAAACTACATAATAGAAATATTAAGAACAATTTATTTATTATTTTGTGAGAACTATTTTCTGAAATGTAAAGCCATAATGTATAACTCAACTCACCGCCGGTCAAACATGTTATTGTTCGACCTGCATATATTGTGAGTTGCATTTCTTTCATCTACTGCACATTTCTCAACTTCTATAAAATTCAAACATCACAGTCTTTCCCAATGCATGCGTGCCAAAAAATCCTCGTATGCAAATAGCAGCCGTTTCAACTTCATTCTATTCCATGCCTGTTTTTTGCGAGTTGGAGATCAAAAACCCGCCGAATTAAGATTTGTTTTGTATTTAATAAATTATGCTAGCATACGAAAAAGCGGGTTCTGGACCATCGGTTCATGCAGCCTTGAGATTTGTCAAAACAACGTTGAAAAGCACAATTTAAGAAAACAAATTGTTATATAATAAATTATGCTTTTATCGGTAAAATAAAAATTAAATTTACTAAACAATTACGGAAATGTTACCCAGAAAATTATTTTAATGAATCGTATACAACTTCCCACTCGTTAGAATGTCATAAGCTTTTATATACATTTATTTACATAGTATTTATTTAATTAATGAGGCTAATATTTCTTCGAAATTTTTTAACTTTCGTTTTTTCTCTTCGATTAATTTCATGTTATTTAATCTCATCTTCTTTCTGATCAGCTAGTGTTTTAGTGCATCAGTGTTTTGTTCGTTTACAATATCTAGCTTTAAGACTAATGAATCAAGTTCAGATTTTAATTTCAAAAACTTTTCACGTTGATTATTAAGGCACCTTTTTAACCTCTGAGTGACATCGATACAACGCTGTTTTTCAACATTATATTTTTATCGCGAGTTCGTTTCATAGATTCCTCGAGCTTCCTAACGTCTTGAGTGAGGTCTTTTCCAGCTGTATGCAATCTTTTTTTTAATTGTGGTTTCTTCAAATGTTAATAAACGTGTTGGACCTATTTGGTATATTTTAGCAATATCTAATGGTAACTCATGTCCGCGCAAATTGACGATTTTCATCTAAGCAGCGATTGATAAATATTTTGCTTGACTTGGCATAATGATTTGTAGTTATGATTAAATAAATATATAATTTTTAAAAAATTTAATATAAAAAGTAATCTTATTATTATTCAGGTTTTGACTGAATAGCACGTCAATTTTTTGTTGTTGTGTTGTTTTAATGATTATAAGTGATCTATTATGAGAAACAAGGATCCAACATCTACACTATCAGGTAAATACAAACAATTACCAAACTGCTTTTACCTTTTAAAATATCTTTATGTATTTACAGTGATGTTTTCAGGCCAGTATGTTGTCAACCCAGAGACGCTTTTTACAGTATTATTTTTAGTAAGGCCTTTGATAGATCAGGAGTGACAACAGGAGCTGCTATTATTATTTGCTTAACCTCTTTTTTTAAAATCATCAAATTAGTTATCATACTTCGTTCTTACACGTTTAATGTTTGTATGTGTCCTAAAACTTAATCTCTGCCATTGTTCAAAAGTTAATGATGGTGATCTGGGTTCTAGTTAATTATCATTATCGTTATAGTTAGCTGCAATATCCAATTTCCTAATTTAATCTGACATAAAACCATCGCACATTTTAGTCACATCGCGCTTATATTCCAGTGGTTTGATATCATAGGATAGAGGAATATTTTCTTCTGCATCCTTGAAATCTTCAGTTTCATCATTGATCACAGCAGCAGACTTTTCAGTAGCTTCAGCGGTTCTTTCAGAGGCTTCAGCAGATCTTGCGACTGCTTGTGACAATCGTGTTGACATGATTTCTTGTTTATCCAATGATTTATTGACTGGTTTAAATAACAGCACAGTTGACTCTGTAAAACCTTCTTATGCTTCCTGACGTTCTGGTAACTTTCGTCTAACAGAATTTCTAACAGGGAGAATTTTTTTTGAATGCCGCTATACCCTCACGTGCTAACCGTGCGGTATTTGGTTCTGGATGGACCATTATTTTTACAATATTACTTTAAATAGTATAAAGCCTAATAACTCAAAGCCAAAAATAATAAGTTCTTATATTGTAAAAATTAAACAATTAAAGTTAAATAAGACTCTACAATGTTACGACAATATTTTACTCAACCAATCTTCGATTTGTTTTCTCTTTGGCATAAAGAAACAAGTACAAATTACTCAATGAGTAATTATCTAGCGCATAGCTAAATGACTGAGGCCATTAATACAATCACGACAGTACCGTTTGTCATCGTAATTGCAAAACCCAGTGCTTGTAATCTCGTCAGTGACTACTTCATGTTCGTAAGAACGAAATACTTTTGTGGTTGCTGTTGGTAAATTTTATCCTGGTTTAAGGTGTCATGCTTTTAAGTAGTAAGTAAATTTCATCTTATTTTTGACATAACTGCTATTAATCCCTTTTGCTTTTTTAGCTTTATCCACACCTTCATCGTTATTAATGAATACATATTACGTCAATGTCCAAGATATTCACTAATCGGCATTTAAAAACATTCGTACTTCATCTTACCGATTACGTTTTTGTTTGTCAAGTCGTGAAACCCCGTTGACGGTGACACATCAGATAGATCAAATTGTTCATTATTGTTGTAAATATCCTGATACAGAGCATTATTACAGTCACTACCAGGAATTTCATAAACCAACGAATCTATGTATGTAAATAATAATCGTGCATTAGGTCATTTCATTTCAGCAAACCCGTAGTGATAATCTAACATCATCCATTTTGATAAATCCAACACTGAAGCGCCGACATATATCGGCTTGTTTAGAAACAGATCGCTTTTTTTTCATGATTAAGACGCGGTTTATATTAATCTCTGTGATACCTGAATAATTGTTCGACTTAATTAGTTTTTATTACGTCGTTGAATGTTGCTAACGCTTTCAATATCGACTCGTTTACGGATATTCACCATGGTTTTACCAAACAGAGTTGTTCATTAGTTTTAAAAAGTCTTTTTCAAAATCTGATTTTGATGGTGCTAGACGAGCTGTATTTCCGTAAATTGCCTTCTGTTGTTGTGTAATTTGAACATTTCGGGTTGATATTGTCAACCCTGGTACTTGTATCTTATGTTGTGACACCTTATACTATTTATCACATCTTTAATGAATTATTTACCTTTTTTTAAGCAAACTTAAAAATAAATGAAACAGAAACAATGTTATAATTATAATGCTCAACCTATATATATATATATATATATATATATATATATATATATATATATATATATATATATATATATATACATAATTTTAATTCGCCGGGATTTTAATCTCCAACTCGCGAAAAATACTGCGATTTTAAACACCGTTTTGGCAAAACTAAAGCCAGTAGAGGCTGGTGGTCCAAAACCCGCTTTTTATACTACTGTCGAAATAACGCCTCTTTTTCAATTTACTCTAACACTCTAGCATCGAAAGTCATAGATGGCCGCTAGTGCAAAATCTTGAATTTATTAGACTTAGTTTCTGAAGAAAACATCTTCCATAAATGCACAAGTTGCATTAAAACATTAAAAGTTGCATTAAATGAAACAATAACTACAAGAAGTTTAAAAATTGTCAAATTGGTAATGGACTGACATTATGTTTTAGTGGAAGAAGAAGTGAGATAAAGGCTGTAACGAATGTTATAAATTAGTGAAACTGAGATCTGTGTTTCTTCTTTCCAATCAGAATTATAAATAGCAAGAATCACCAACAATAGTAATACATTAATGACTTGAATGAGATCTTAATGAACATTCCCATGTGAAAACCTTCTCTGTAAAACGAACAAACCACCTTTATAGAAGAATGCTTTCTGCACAGTATGCTCTCAAACTAAGTTCAAATCCTCTGAACCACGCATTTGCGGCTGTTTTTGAACCAAATACAAAACCTTGTACGAAACAAATAAAATGCCATACCTTCATTTGGCATCAGAATATCATCCACCCTTGACAGTAACAAAACTGATCTCTCTACAATTCATTAAACGTTTGTCTACGAAAGACCCCTTTCGCTCCTTAAACAACCAAAACTACATTTTACGTCACACGATGGAACAAATCTGAAACAAACCGTTCCATCTTTCAGAACTCTTATCATGAACTGATCACTGAATTTAGAAACTAAACAAGAATTAATACTAACGTATCAACGATGAGATAAAGGCTGCTGCAGCCTTCGCTTGTTGCAAACACACAACATGGGTTCGTTTGCAAAATGGTACCTCAAATTTTGCGGCCGCAATCAGAGCAATACCTTGAAATCCGTGCGGAATTGACTGTGCACGTGACAACAAGTTTTTAAACTCCATTACACTAAGTCTGATGAATATTTCGCAAAGTATGCGCATTAATCACAGCAAGAATTTTACAGTTATCTCTGACCACTTTTTTGTGTATACCGTTAAGTAACATAAATCACATCAGTATTTTATGTCTTCTTGCAGAACATATTCTAGCTGGATCTGATTGTTTGTCGTCGTAAACTACTATATTATTAATAAATCTATCAAGGTGGATGGAGCTTCATTAATATCATTAGGAAACTCAATAACATCATCACCTTCTTTATTTAATAATCTTGCGTTTTCATTAAAATTAAAGCACCTCTTAACATCGCTAATCATCAACTGACGGAGCTACTAAATATAACTTATCCCCTGTGAGCCATCGCACTGTAAGATTAAGTAATAATTGAGTCTTACCAGTCAGATCCAGGTCGACAAATTATCGTCAATCGAATAGAATTTGGTAACGCTAGAAGATGCTTTACTGGCTCTTGTATCTTTTGGTCGCCAAAAAATCAATTACATCCATGATGTAGAAATATAACAAATAAGATGGATTAATATTGTGCAAAATGTAGAGCACCGACATCTACAGATGAAGTAACAACAATAGCACAAAAAATAAATGGCGTGCGGTCACAGGCATGTTCTAAAATGTGGCAAAAAAATTAATTTATTTCGAACGCAAACATTTTTTTAAATGCCTTAATATAGCCTCTTCGTTAGGAATATTACCGAGACCTCCGTAGACTAAATACCCAGAAGAAAAACATCTTCCAGAATATAATTAGTGTGGTCCTGGTACCAGACTTGATATGCGACTTGATGATCAAGATCAGCCAAAGCCCTGAGAGTATACAATAAATAAAATTGATAAAGTGTGTCATATTAATGATGTAGCTTAAAATAGTACAGATTTACAACAAAAACATATTGTGAAGTTGATTCATGCATTAAAGTCTATAATTAAAAATATCTCTCAGAGAAACACTTGCTGGCTTCCTAGCAAAATCTGCGATGAAAGGTAAACTAGCATTAGGTGTTGGTAAATCAATAAACTGATTATTATAATAATGGAATCAATTTATTGTAGCCTAATAGGATATTGGAGGGATAGAGCAGCGATTAATAACTCGCTGATGCAGCAAATGTTATACGTTCTATTGCTGAAAATTGGTTATCACGACATGCAAAATGGCAAATTTATTGATCACCTCCTAAACAAATTCATTGAGCACATGTTCATGTCAGAACTTTCAATGAAGTGCATCAGGCGGATATATTTTATTTACCACATGATAATATTAAAATTGGAAGACGTTGATTAACATACAAATATCCGTTTGCGTGCTGGTTAAATAATTAATCCCGCATAAAAACACCTCTAAATATTTTTATTTTAAATTTTTTAGCAGCGTTATTAAATCGAACTTTGACATTGGATAATTTAACGAACTATTCCTGAAAGTATCAGACCTTTTCCGTGCCATGAGTGCGGATTTCCTAGCAGTCTTAGACACTTCCCTCCTTTTTAATTCCAGATTTGTTAAAACTGCGCCCATCGCTGCGGCTTTAGCGACAACTGGGGCAGCAGCAGCTATTAACGCTGGTATAGCTGTAATAATTATAAATATACCACCTGATTTGGTTATATCTGAAATAGCACCTGCAGGTCATTATTTCGTATTTTTATGGTCTTGTCTTTCTTAGCGCCGTCGAATGTTTTACGCTGCGTTCTATCAGTAACATATTTTTAACCACCTGTGATCTGGTTATGTTTAAGCATTATTGTGGTTCAGGCGTTTTTCACGGACGCGGTTTGTAGTTTTTTTTTTAAATGGCCTGGAACCAGAATGACATTAACGTGACTATATTGCATTTATAATATATGCGAGGGATCTAATTACAATTGCATATTCTCTTTATGGGCGTCAATGACTCTCATTCTCACACCACCACCTTCAAGTAACATTGATTAATCACTGAGTAAAACAGCTATTGCTCTATGATTCGGAACATTAGCAACATTTGTATTTACACGAGCTAGAAAGTGTATATCAACGACAGTTTGTCTGGTTAAATCAAGGTGTTTCAACGGAAAATAATAGATCGGATACTGATTTGTAAAATCTGTGATATTTGGAAACCGGTGTCTATATTTTGATCACGTTGCAAAAAATTCATCAAACGATGATATTCACGTGCTACATGATTTTCATCAAAATTAAGAAAAAATATGATTTGATGATTCTTGCGGACCAATTATATTTCGCGAAACTTCAGAAACACTGAGTTTGTCAAATATCATATGATTATGCATTTGAGAAGTTAGTCATTAGTATTTTTAAAAGCAATATAAATATGTCGTCACGCAGAAACGCCAAGCTGCGATGATATGTGCCACGAAAAATTACCCTTAATTGCGCTCTGAACACCATAGGTAGTGCCTATTAACCATGATAGTAATGATTTACCACCCGAATCCATGCAAAAGTAATTTTTGTTCTTAAGTAATCGTTGGAGTCATTACTGGCATCCACAATGAAAGTTTTTAAAACATTACTTTATCAGCATCACACACAGGTCGCCAGCTTGCATCTTAGGCAGTAGCTTTTATTACAAGCACGGTTGCATGTCTGGCTTTTTATATATAAAAAGGTTAAACATTTATACAATATCCGAAGATCTGAGTCGAATTGCATTTGCAAATCTTCTATTATCACCTTTTAAAGATCGGCTTGTAACGAATCCTCGGTTGAAATCATCATCCATCGATATTACTACAAATTTTTATGCAGGTACCGCAGCGTTTCTAACATGAGCAATAGTTAAGCTTCTATTATCCAGATTATTGGAAGTTTCTTTTTTTTAAAACATCATTGATGGATCAGCTCATATTGAATAGTCATCGGAATATCTTGCTAGGCCAATTATCGTTGTAGCAGCATCGACTTCCTTTTTGATTATTTCAATCTTTATACCATCAATCATTTATGTAGAGCTATCACACAATGCATAATTCCATTATTAACAAAACCAATCCTAACATCAGCGTTATATGCTGTATCATCCGTATTTACAAGTTCACCTTCTACCTCAATAAACGCTGCAGCGGGCAAGAAATATCTGATGTTACTCTGAACTTGACGTTCGATAAGTCCACTCTGATTTGGCTGTTATGCGTCATAAGAATAAATTGATAATCACATATCGATTCATCTTAGAGAACCGGTACATTTATGTCGAATGCTGGATCGTGTATACGTTTAAACATCTTTATTATTATTCCCTTGATATAAATCGAAATGATCAAAATCATCGTCGCCATGACAAAGTCAACGGAACACAAAGTCCTCTCCCTCTCCATGCACCCAAACCTGCGATTATATTTTTCTGCTTCAATAGCCAAAAATGTTAGTTTTTTTATTTGCGGTTTGATTTATTATTTTACTAACATTTGCAGGCATCACTTCAGAACATGCCACTTTCACTGGTGGATTTTGTCGTATAAATCGTACTAGTATACCCTTCATTTCGATTGCCGAGAACGCATTTCCGGCAACATTATCACAAGCACCAGGATCTTCCGCACGAACCACCTCGATAGTTTTCATTCCTAGTTGCTTTGCAATCCGCATTCTTTGGGGACCACGGTTCTAAACAAAACCCTGAACAAAATCACTGACTCCATCTCCGTAAGATGCTTTATAGGTTGGTATTCGTGAATTTATCACATTGACCATTACATGTCTACGCTGAATTATCTACGAACATCTTATATGTTATTCTTTAATTTAATTACTGTGATAGCCATCAACAATTTTATAAATAAGAGATCGATAAACGCTAACGTCCATGATAAAAATCTGTAAATAATCGTCGACAAGTAGCAGCTGCTTCATTAATTATTTCTGGAGAATTATGATCGCAGCTAATTCAATAATTATTTCTGGAGAATTATTATCGGCTCGTTTTTCTCCAATCAGAATGTTTAATCGTTCTAAGTCAGAAAGAATATTATTAGGACCAGCAATAAGACCACTTCGTCTTGACAAAGAAGAATCATCTGGATAATCTTCTCTATAACGTTATATCCGTTTTTCGACCACATTTTTGTCAAATTTAATAAAACCTGGATCACTCGAACTAATGCTACACTTATTATGACGAATTCTAAAGATTATGATGTTCTTTTAACATATCTAAATAATTAGAATCATCGGCAGTATATTCAGCTAATTTATCATTATCCATATTTTTAATGTTTCATCAGTTCCAGGTTTATATTTATCAATTACTTTATTAATGGTTTGGAGAATTTTCCTCTTCTGCTTTTTCTGCTGTTTTTGTTCCTTCTCTTGTGTTTGCTGTTATTTTTTTCATCTTTTTCTTCTGTTTGCTGCTGTTTTATTGTTATTTCTTCCTTGTTTTGTTTTCTTTCATTTCTTGCTGTTTTCGTTCTTCATATTGATCATACCCATTGTTTATAATATTGATGTCTTCTAGATACGATACACTCATGTCGATTCAACTTCTTTTAGTTTCAGTTTTATAAAACACATCAGCCCAGTGCTGTTTATTGTTAATTACTTTTCCGTATGTTGATATAAACATTTTCTTTCTCGTTTCATAAGTCGTAACAACAAGAGCCAGAAATTCATCTGGATCAGTTTTAAGCATTTTCAGTAAATTTTATACCAATTATTCGACTACTTCTTCATCTCTATTTTTTCCTTCTTCTTCTCTTCTTTAGTAATATGTTTGCTGCTTGAGGCATTCGACCATGAAGATCTTGTAAAGTCTTTATGTTTCTTAAGTTTTTTCAGCTATTGTTTCAAGTTGAGGAGGAAGAGGTTTAGTTGTTTCAGTAACAGGTATGAATAATTGTTGAGAACTCTCTGCAAAATCCACCTGAGACTCCTGAAGTTCATGTAATTTTTGCTTGATGGACTCACGGACTGGTAGAAACTTTTTAATTGCCTCGAATATGTCTCGAGCTAATTTAGTTGTGTAAGATTCGATGTTATTGATATATAATAATGATTTAATTCACAGCAGCAGAGATGGCGTGACCTCAATGAGAGGTCAGAAGAGTAACAATCGCGTGCTTACGTTTTAAAGAAACACTAAAACAACGATACAGTAACTTATAAACTAACACACAAGAGATTATCTCTGTTGGATGCTTCGGTTTGACGTTATTGGAGTTATAGTTTCATTTTTGTAGAAGACCTAACTTTTGAATACGGCCCTTTCTAAAAAGTGAGCTGATGGCCCTCTCTGCTGCCAATCTATTAAGATTATACTCAAGCGACATACCAGGAAGTAAAGAAATTATATTCACATATAACAAATCACATGTCAAAGTCCGCAATCTGTGATTCGGACGATGATATCACTGTAATCAATGGAGAAGCTTATAGGGGTGCTACTTTGCCACGTGCTTAATCCGACCACTACTGAATTTTAACAATTGTACCTGCTGAATGTTAATTTTCAACTTTGACTTTTTAGTTTTAATGTGAATAGGTGATTATATTACCTGGGATAGAATATTTATTGTTCCAGAGGAAGGACTGAAGAGAAAGTAAATTTGTATGTTCGAGATTGAAAACGGTAGAACTTTAATAGTATAGTCACTATAAACTTTAAAAAGGGTGGAAAGGAGTAAATTATGTTATGCATCGGACGAGAAGTATTTGTATTTGTTAACAAACAAATTGTCGTTGTATCTTTAAAAATCCACACCGTAGCATTGTTTCCTTACAATACACCTACAATATATTAATAGTTAAAGATACATTTTTTAAAGACATGCAGCCTGTCTTATAAAAAGACACTACCCAAACGATTGTTAAATGAAACAAAAGAAAATCTCCCATTATAATTGCCCTATTTGTGTGATTGTGTAAAAGTTTGTTTTCGTGTAGTGTGTGTGTATGTGTGTGTGTGTGTAAGAAATGTGTTCTTTATTTTGTTTTGGGGTGTGTTTAGGGGGAGGGGGCTGTTTATTTAGTTTCTGAGGCATCATCTAGATAAAATTAAACACAGGAGAGTGAGTTTCGGTTAAAATCCAGAAACAGTAACATATTAAAATTACCTCTTTGTTTGCTTATTTTGCAATGCACCGACTAAGAAACATGACATATATGATATAAAAGACATTCACAATCTAAAGACACAGTTGGGAAACAGACTCCATGAAATGCAGATAGGATGGAAATCCAGATTCAAATCTTTGAAGAAAAGTTTCGTAGTTATCGACTGATATATATTAATGTTATCAACATGATGTTCAACACAGCTACATTTTCTTCCCAGAATGTGCCTTTTCAAGAACTACAAAAACAACAACATAAGATATTAATAGGGTGTCAATAAAATCAAATATGTTTTATCCTGCCAGATATTTGGTGTATTGTGCTACTGAAACAGCCGTTGGAAATGTGTCTCGCAACAAGAACATAAACAATTGTCTACAATGTTACACAAAAGTTGTATTGTTTATTTTCTTGCCAGTCCTTGTTTAAAATATAAGGATCGTAACAACAATAACCACGATAGTTTCATCAATATCAATCAAAACAATAATTCTTTAAATCACATCAGCAGCCTTCTTCTGCAACAATTGGAAAAGTATTCGCCGTTCCGGGTGACACTTTGGATATAAAAACGACCTAGCTATGTATAATTAGTTTTATTTAACATTCCCTAGTGACAGTAAAATGGATGCGTTTTCTAAGAACATATTATCTTGTTTCATAACAAAATTAGCACAAGCTATATAATTAGATTAAGACGCGTATTTCGAATTAGCTGTGGTATAAATTTTAATTCAACTATAGTTAAGAAAGACTTCCTAGTCAAAATATAACAAGTGGAAGTTTGATGGTACAAAAGTTATTTGTTTGATAATTTACAAAATTGTGAATATTGGATAGCAGTCAAACAATAGTTGATGGACAGTATATCAAACAGTGTGTACTAGACAGACTATGTAAAACTATGTTTTGGATACTAATACAAAATCGTATTTTGGATACTGCTATGGGTTGTATCCTACTCGGAATATAAGTACTGGTCAGCAATCAAGAGTAACTGTTTGGTATCACGCCAAAAGTTGGTGCTTGATAGTAATGAAATATTGTTTGTCGTTATTAATAATAATAGGACAGTACCCTATAAATAGATGTTAAACAATAATAATAATAATTGGTTCTTGATCGTAATAAAAGGTAGGGTGTTAGATAATACTCAACAAGTGAATGATGTAGAGTGATTTAATAAGAATTGTGTTCGATAGTAACTAAATAATATGTGTTGAATATGTGCTTGATATTAATTAAACAGTGAATGTTACACTGTACTACAAATGTGGATGTTGCATAGTAACCAATGAGTGGGTGTTGGATAGTACTCTAAATGTAAATAGCATTGTATAAGTGGATGTTAGATACTAATCAAAGTGTGAGTGTTGGATAGTAATATAAATTATGTGTTGGATACAACTAAAAAAGCAGGTGTTGGATAATATCCAAAACATTTTAACAGTATATTTCTTGTAGAGACTTAATAATGTTTCTATTTGGAAACGGTATGTAATAATCCCCAAGTCAACATTACATTTCGCGTATAGTCATAACAATCCTTCCATGTGTTAAATCGACGAATAATTTCAACAAAGAATCCAGCACATATCTAAAGTGACTAATTTTGAGGTTAACTATAACGATGTAACAATGCATCCCCATCTGAAGTTAGCCACTTCAAACAATTACCATTTATCCCCAACGCTAATTTACAGTAGAGATATCAAATGTCCCAATATGTTAAACCTATTGAAAATTCTAACATAGGACTCCGTAGAGCCTCAATCGACACGCAGTGTAAACCAACATTTTAGATTTATCATTCAACTTTGTTTTTGTTTAAAATGCTGTCAAACTAGCTGGATAAATAAACCAAATTTATGTTCAAACATTTGTAAAATCTATTGTAATTCTAATGCTCAGCTCTGCGTTTAACTGAAACTTCTTTTTCCAAGACAAATATTTATAAAAGTACCTGAAATCGCACCTTGTGAATATGTCCGTATCATCATATATCCGTGCACTTAATTTCTAAAACATCTTCGTAAAGGAGATCATTCGTCACCATTTAATAATATTATATAATATATCCGAAGTTAAATTATGTCCGTATCCTCACATATTCGTACACTTAATTTCTAAAATCATTTAAGTAAAGGAGATATTTCATTGCCATTCAAAAACAGTAGATAATATATACGAAGTTAAATTACGTCTCCCTTGACGTCACTCTTTAAGATGTGAATTCGTCCGGTTATGTTCGTTATGGGCAATGGCTAATTATTCAAGTTATCCAAACAACAACTTGATCCGGATACTTGTTTTCCACTTCGAGAATGTGATCTCCTTCTGCTATGAAACGGAGGATTGCTGATGCACGTGAGCAATTAGAAAGCAAAAGCTTCTGCGGGTTAGCCCTTTGGTCTTCCTTGCGTGGTTTCGTATCATATACATCTCATTTATTTACGCCACATCCCACCCTACAGTAGTGTTAGATCTGCACTGGATATTGCACTGATTTTATGTTTTTATTATCTACCCTTAACAGTTAATAGATAATAAACGGAGAATTCTTTCTGATGCTGTTTTTATTATTCTACCTTAATTCCACCCACCTGCTCAAACGTACATTGCATATATTATAACGAGGATGAATCTAAATCGATATCAGAAACTAATCAGATAAAATGTTTCGACTGACGTCATCAGTCCAGAGCTATCTGAAGTCAAGCTGTTGAAACAAATATTTTTATTTATGTCTATAGCATTCTCAATTGGTCAGTATGTAACGCTTTTTGGCTATGTAAACTATGTACCTGTGACACATCATTTTGTATATATATTTCATAGACCTAGAGAAACTCAAGACTTCAAACGTGTCTCGTTTCGGATCTGTGCCAAGGTTACTGTGTTGTTTTTAAATACACGATAGGCTATACATCGCAGCCAGTATTAATGGTGGAGGAAGAACCAGGAAAGAACCACCGACCCACTAGAAGCTACTGGCAAATTTCTCACATACCCACATTGGCTGAATCTGAGACTGGAACCCAAGCAGACAGAGGTGAGATGACAGTGATCTATAACACAGAACGCTTTAGACCACTCGGCCACTCGGGGCCCCGGGTTACAGTGTATTGTTGTAGTCAGACTGTAGTTATGGGCATTTAATGTTGTCTTTGTCTTTGTTACGAATTACGTTCCTCGTCCAATCCTCTTTATATAAAATAAACATATGCAGTGTTGATGTGCCTCTATTTATACATAGTTTTTCCACATGCATATGTATTTACAACTGTTTCCTTGGTAACAATCACAGCCTAGGCAAGGGGTGGGTGATTTTTTAAAAAGATTGGTTCGATGTGGCAACACATTTCTAAGACACATAATGATATGTGGAGATGACATATTTTAGTACATAATCATTGGTGTTCAAACAGCATGCAATTATCACGTCGCTCTCCCAACATCAAAAACACATACGTGCACGCGCGATCAGGGTCCATAGCCAGCAAAATGTTTTTTTTATGACAAATAAGATATATCCAATACCACAGAAAATACTAGATGTGATAAAACTAGCAGCTAACAACTTCTTAAACATCACGCCCCGCCACCATTCTAAACACACACACACACACACACACAGACACACCCCTTTGTATCCGCCATATTGTGATATTGACTGAACCACCACAAACGCTTATATGTGGCAAACGACATTGTCAACAAAAGTAATAATTTGGTGATGATTAAAATATATGCAGTGCTACTGAACAAATACTAGATTTGATGTCACAAGCAGCAAAAAACTTCTATGATATTTTACCTACCTTTCTATTACCTGCAGTGTCTGGCCTTTTAATGGTTGTGAAATACTAGGAACAGGAAGAAATATTATTGAACAAGAAGGGACACGTTGCAGAATATACTGATAATGAAATGTTGGCCACGAACCTCAATGCATCTTATGTATGCAGTATGAAATGGTATAACAACGAAGAAACCCTCTGGAATAAACTACAGATATAGGTAGAATACACCTAATATCATATGTACAGCTTGTATTGTGTATCAAGGTATGTAAGTAGTTACACATGTGCGATCGAGCACACACAGATATATAAATACGAGAAAAGTATTTTAAACAAATAAAATTAATATGGATTAAGATATAATTGAATTAGTTTATTTATTTATTTGTTTATTTATTTAGAATAAGACTAACATTATGATGTTTAAAATAAACATTCCAATTTAGTGATCCAAGCAGTTAACCTTCCTGTAATTTTCCAAAACTTGCAATTATAATTTGGAATCACACACGCAGAAACATGCAAAGCGCACATAACATAACATATCATTCGAAAACAAAATTATGGTATGTGGATATTACACTTATCTAAGATATTGTGCTAGTAACGAGTTTGGCAAACACTTGCATCAACGACGAATGATGATGCCGTTGAGTAGTATAGTGCAACACGTTAGAAACAATGGGTTGCGGTGGACATCCTATGTTAAATAGTGTCGAAATACTATAGGGACATATCCGGAAATTAGATAGGAACGGCACTTTGGTGTCAATGTTAACTCTGTCGCGCCATATTTTGGGTTTATATGGTTACGATGGGGAATCCTATGTTAAGAATTTTCCCATTTTTTAATGCGATCACCAAAAAATTACTGTATCTAACAGACAGTGCGTTTACAACAAAAGAAAACATTAGACTGAGTTTTCTTTCATTTGGAGTGACACATGTAACATCATGTTAGTCAGTCGCATTTTTGCAAAGATTAAATGACCTAAATTCAGGTCATATTTTCATGAATCGGTTTTAAAAGTTACACAGTTAATAAATAAAAATACAGTAGCAACTTGATAAACATCCTTTGGGATAAAAAGTCTGTCAGTTAACTGGATACAGTTTATCGTGAAATTGGTGTTTTCTGAATTTTTTTCTGCTAAAGAAGGAGATTTGTATTGACATTTAGCGTGAGATTTCTGGTAATGTTGAAACGTTTTATTCAGGCAGCATTTTTTCCCAGTTTAGTTAAAGTGACAAATGTTGCAAATACGATGCCAGATTTTGGACACAAACAGACTCACTCTCTCTCTCTCTCTCTCTCTCTCTCTCTCTCTCTCTCTCTCATGTATTCGTCGCACGCTCCACTTTGTAACAAGAGTATTGGACTGGTCAACTTTTATCCTAAGTTAATGTATTTAGGAAGTTAAAGTGACTTTTCTTAGATTAGTATCAAAATTGAATAATTAATATTTGACATGAGACTGGATTTTCTGTTTCTTGCTTTTCGTTTTCTTCTTCTTCTTCTTCTTCTTCTTCTTCTTCTTCTTCTTCTTCTTCTTCTTCTTCTTCTGCTGCTGCTGCTGCAGCTGCTTCTTCTTCTTCTTAACATATATATATATAGTGTGTGTGTGTGTTTTGCTGTGCTTGCGAGGACTTGAGTTGGGTTGCACACCAACATCTCGAGGACTGTACTACATTTCGAGGACTTACACACTAGTCCTCGAAATGATATATTTTAAAATGGTTGAGTATGATCATATGAGATGAACCACGTGTTTTTGTAAAAGTCCTCGCGAAGTCGGTAATGCTTGACAAAGTTACATTTGTGTGCAAAGGTGACATAATTTGTGGCCTTCCTTTGGCGCTTTCTGGGCTTGACTAGTGTGAAAACTATTAGCCAATCAGAAGGCGTGTGATCTCAGACTGTCATCCAATCAGAACATCGCTACTTTGCAGTATCACTGTAAATTTTATATACAGATGAATGTGACTTAAAAATAATTACTGGTTTAAAAAAATAATTTTATAATAATTGCAAACTGGCGATGCCTGAAGAGCGTGCGGTATTTTAAGCCCGTGGCGTCCGTTTGTTCGGTGTCTTGGAGCGTTTTTTTTAGTTTTTATATTGCGTACATTGATTCCATTCCTGCAAGGATTAGCCTTTAATACACTACTGTAAATTCTTGGAAGATGGCAGGACATGCTGAATCAAATTGGTAAGTAACAAAACAATTCTTTTTCAAGTTGTTAACTGTATTCCTCCAAAATAGCTACTAGTTTTTTTAGCTACGATGTCGTAGCCTCAACTTGATTTGTTGTGGTTGAGTGTCCACGACGTAGGAGTAAGGGTACAACTAGTTTTTATATTATTATAATTATTATTTGTGACAACTTGGTTTTATCCCATTTTCAGCAATGAACTTATATTGATGTCAGTACAGCTCGCGTATATTTTCGGAATTCCACGCAATGCAGTGGTGGGTGGTGCAGAGAGAGAAGAACGAGAGACAGAGGGGGTGGGGTGGGTGGCCATCTCTCCATCGTTGTAGTCATTCAGGATGACACCACCGCAGAGTGGATGTGAGTTAATGTTACAAGCACTTGATTCTGGGAAAATAATGCATACACTCACCATATAATATGGTGAGTGTATACATTAATTTGCCCAGAATCAAGTGTCTGTGGTTAATGTGTATGACCCTTGAGAGAGAGAGAGAGAGAGAGAGAGAGAGAGAGAGAGAGAGAGAGAGAGAGAGAGAGAGAGAGATGCCAATGTATCTGCATCGTTATCAGATGAATATACACATTTTCTAGTTCTAATGATCACCATTTAATAGATATGCCAAATCATATTGTAGATAATACTTAGATAATGTCTAGAAAACAACTACACAATTACTTTACTTTTTTCATTTACAAAAAGCTGATGAACACATTTCGCAACGGTGCATAGAAACACCAGAACGCAATAGAAACACCGAAACGCAATATTGTGTATACCATTGCTGAATATTGTGAAATTTGCGACATTTTTTAAAGAAAATAACATTTACTATTAATAGTGTCTAATACGATTGTAACATAATTTTAATGCTTGATCTATTACTAATAAATGCATATTAGTAATGATTTATTAATATGTGTTCTCTTCACTCATAACATTTTATCTATCATCGTTTACACTTTTATCTCAAATTCATGTATCTTTTCATGAACTATTCTTATTTACCATTTTCTGATATTTTGAGTAACATCTACATGGATAATTTATGCATCTTTAAAATTATTGTTTGTACAGAAACGTATTCACATGTCATCTAAAGAAGATATTGAAAATAAATACCTTTGATTATGTACTTATATGATGAACTCTTGGCCATATTGTTTCAACTTAAATAATTGGTGTCTAAACCATTACACATGTTTAAATGTTTTTGGCACAGAGAAAATGTATTCTGATGAATGCGTATTATTCATAGATCTCGAATTAGGGACCATCCATTTAGTATGTATGCAAGGATCTGGTGTATCTTTGCATTTAGACCATTTTCGTGTGTAATTTATGATAGTTACACTCAAACTATACAGCTGTTTCGCATGCTGCGTTGCACAAATCTCACACATCATGGAGCATAACATAATAAGACAAATGTAATAATTAATAACCACAACATAATAACCAACTTTAGAAATCAATATTAAATCAATAGTAATATGTTTGTATTATTAATAGCTAAAGCATTTTAAATTTGTGCATAAATTGCTATACAGACTGTTAATATTAGATTTCATTACTGTACGAACTGTTGCCAAAATGCGTTTTCCAGCTTCTTTTTAGTTTGATTTTGCATCACTTGCAGAAAAGAAGCTACATATTAATCTATTACATAACTAATATTATGTCACAAATATGAATTATACTTTCACCACCAATATACACTACCAATATACACTATGGTATATAAGATATTACTGATGTGCGTTATGGTGTTTCTAAGCACCCATTTTGCAACGAGTTTATTATTTAAAATCTTAACAAACGTACGCACAGACGTCGAGACCTTGTTGATCTTTTTTTGAACAGTCCAGGTATGAACAATTCAATTCTCAATTACAGCCGGTTGTTTTTTAAAACAAACAACCCCAAAATAGCACCAATAAACAACCTCAATTTACAGTTAATGCAACCACCTTTTCAGTCCTTGAAAAGTAATGACTCACAAGGTTGAATATACATGTACACAATTATAAACCTTCTCTCAATTCTGACTGCATTTTTACTGTATGAGACGTCTTAGTTATGGTTTTTTCCAACTGGAGCATTATTTTTTCTCATACATGACAAGATAAAATTGGTTTAGATCATATAACCCTTTGGAATTTAAATGGTATCTCCTATTATAGAATTAGATTGAGACAATGTTTTACATAATAAAGATAGTAACTATTGTACACAGTTATAAAACTAGCATTAGAAAACAATGTCAATTTTAGCATGGGAAAGGTGCATTTCTAACATTCAAAGCTATTCAATTTGATGTGTTGTAGTTTACAGCTCAAATTTAGTTTCCGACATTAGCATCAGAAATATGGGAATTGTTTCTGACTAATCTGAACTTATTGTTGAAATTAATAATAATGTGGAAAATTGTCAAATCTTAAATGTTCACCAAATTTAAGCAATTATGTGTGGTTTTATCCACATGTCTTAAGAATTAGTGGTTCTTATAAGGATAATATAAAAACAATTTTTATAATTATTAATAAAACACAAGAAAAAATACTTAGCGGTCATGGAAATGCATCAACAACCTAATCATAATATAGAACTAAGACATTTAAGTACATGTATTTCCATACAGCTTCCTGTTTGTGACTATTTGGGCATTTGGCTATTGAGACCAAGAAATGAAATACCGGTACATATAAAACATGAAAATCAGATTCTTTCAATAGTATATAGCCGATTTGTCTATTTTTGATATACTTCTTTGCTGCTACAAAAGACTCAATGGAAAATATCTCTCATTCGATCGATCCACATTATGGTTGGTGTCAAGTTGGCAGTTTTCTAACATGGCTTTACAGAATTAAAAGACAGATTAGTACCAGTAATACCAAGTTTGGTCTCTACATGTATCTCCGATTGATTTAGTGCTTGCTAATGCTTATTACAGAATCCTGTTCTTAACATGAAACTAAAAATTAAGAACGTGCAAATGGACCAATTTTGTGTACATTTGGTGCAATGAAGCTTATTGTTTTTAAAAAAAAAATCAATACTATGTTATCGGAATATACAGACATCCATTTCTTATTTATTTTGCAGTTCATCCAATATACCTTGTTAAGTATCATGTGAAAATCAGTAGTGAAAAAAACGATTACGAACAATAGACATCAAACAGTTTACAACAAATCGCATTTGTATTTGATGCAAAACTACTGCAAAGGTTCTGATAGTTACCCCATGCACGAACACAGCAAGATCAGATCAAGTGTTGGGGAGGGGTTTTCCAAAATTATAAAAGAGTCTCAACTTGTGTGTCTCTTTACCTGAAGTGCATATTACCTAATAAACATGAGCAAGAAAAATACTAGTCAAATTTCAAGTGACAAGTAACTACGTTTGCTTTTGGTCTTTTTTGGCTATGGGCAATGTTGGTAGATGCCCATATGAGTTTATTTCTTTTGAAATCCAATCATAGTATTATTGAGGTGTGAGATTGGAGTTTTGTATTATAAAAATCAACCTTATCATTATTTTCTTATTTTAAATAAATTTATCTTATGATGACTTTAATAACGAAGAAAAAATATCTAGGTAGGAAAACAACAATCTTGCCTCATTGAATGGCCATTCCTGTGTGGTAAAGATAGTTACTATTGAACAAGTATGTATGTTCAGCCTCATGATGTAAGTCATTATCTGATATACAAATTCATAATGGTATTTCATTTTTCCTTTTTTTTAAAATGGATTCAACTGGAATTCAGTTGTCTACACCTTACGGTGTGTAAGTTGATTCAGATTTTCTTTGAATAAACTAAAAGTAAACATATTGCAAAATAAAATAAAACTTCTCTAAATGTTCAGAATAGGTGAGACATTTTTCTTTTATATTATAATTGGACATTAAGATCACTTGATTCTTGAAATGGTATCTGATGGTAAAAATCATATTTGACGTTTTGGTCTTTCCTGGGATGGTCCTCATCCATCAATCATTCACATTTTAATCAGTAAAACTTCTATATTTTCGACTGCACAATAACTTGAGCTAGATTTACCTGGAATAACTCCAAGCTATTCCCAAGCTGACAGTGACATTATATGTACTTTAAAAAGTTATTAATATTTCAAGGTGTTACCCATTGGATCAAGAGAAAGTAGAAGAAAAAAAACTAACCACCTGACAATTTATTATTGCTGTTGATATTTTTGCACTTTGCTCTTCTTGTATACAAATTTCTGGTGAAGCTAGAGGAATATCTTTGCAATTGTTTAATTGATTCCTATATATTGTTTTAGGGGACAGACAAAACTGCCACAAACTGAAATAGACAAAGCATCGGAATCATGGAAGGTCGGCATATATCCAGCTGGATTTGTAATGATATATATAGATGATTACATGGGTATGTAATTATCATAAGTTTACAACATTAAATAAATGGTTTTGTTATTGTTATGTTTAGTCTGTACATTTGAGATGTTTAAAACATTTTTATTATATTACAACTCAAACATCTTTTTGAGGCTTGTTATTTGTTAATTTGGGGTTAATAGAAACACATAAATACGCTTGTATTTTTTTGGTTTCCACACACAAATTTTGGTTTGTTTTTATGTGATTAATAATAAAAAGAAAAAGAAAATATGATTTATGTTACTTTGCTACAAATGATTTACTTTTTCCTAGTTGTAGCACACGTCAAATGGTCGTACTTTATTGGAATGGTAGATCGTTCTAGAACAGAGGTGGTATTATAACAACTGATCATACCGGTATATACAGTGTAAGTCAGTATATATATATATATATATATATATATATATATATATATATATATATATATATATATATATGCCAACTATTTTGGAAACCTTTTAAACAAATATTAAATTAATTGTTATTTATTTGTCAAAAACTACATTGTTAAAAGTTGTAGTACATATATAATATATTATGTCTGCAAATACTTTTGATACTTCGATACTTTTCCCTTTCCCTTCGTATGTATTACTACAATTCACCATGTATCAGGTCTGTCAAATCAAGTATGACCTAGTGACATTCTTACATAAATTGTGCTATAAATAGGAAAAAATGTAAATAATTCATATCAAAATCACAAATCATATTTTATTTTGCTTTATATTATTATTCAAATAAAACCAAATAATAACTTATGTGTGGAAACCGATATTTACTGAGGGAATATGTAAATACATGTGTATCTCAGTTTTTCAGCATATTTCGGTTTTTCTAATAACCGGTTAATTTGCGTTATTTGTTAACTTTCTTGATGATTTTATTTTGTGTAATTGTATTTTGTGATTGATTTTGTAAACTACATTATACATAGTTAATACTTTTCAGTGAATATGGATTAAATATTAGACTTAATATTAATAAAGGAAAAAAAAACATTTAGTCTATTACATTGGCTTTTAATTTAGAAACTCACTTGTTTGCAAGTTTAATGTTTCCAAAAGACAGTGACCTACATTCTGGCTCTAATATTGTGTCTTAGCTGTACATATTGTTATGTGCTTAGGCTCGAATAAGCAGCAACACAGAAAGAAGTGAAAATAACAAGCTTGTAAAATTTAACAATCAATTTATTAAGAACAAATGTTTTCATAAGAGAAAATAAATAATCTTACGGTTTTATAGAATCAAGTCCAAAAATAATCCAATATAGAATTCACAAAAATAATCCACTAATGGAATTGCAAGAGTCCTGATAAATAAATGTCCTAATAGTTCCCGGTTCGAATCTTGACGATGTAATCCAATATGGACGACGATATCACGTGATTTAGTCAATTCTTGTTTTTATAATAATCCAAATAAAAATCTATGAGCACATATTCTTTTCCAGATAAATAAAATATTTCCTCTTGCTCCAACGAATTGACACAATTTCCCGTACACGGTAATGTAAAACAACTAAAAAATAAGACAAATCCTTAATATTACAAGGCCCAGACTAACTATTGAATAGTTCTTTCCTAAAACATGGTTTATATCTCTGTTTTTTACGTAAGCAAGGGATCACGTTATTTTTTGGAAGGTGATAGAACAAACGTACGATCATTTAAACACGTACGCACGGAAAGATCCAGATAAGAATCAGCCACTCCTCAACCCCCAAGAACTAAAAATAAAAAGATGTCCTTGGAAAACAACCAATCATTTCTAAGGCCTGTTTATCACTATGAAGCAAGGTCAGAGAATGAGGCCAACACTTGTTATTTACAAGAAAAGCAAAGGTCATAGAGATTTTCTAGAATAATCTCCAAGTTAATGAATTTTAAACCAAAAAACACAAATTTGGATCTGACAATTAAAAATAAATGATTTAACTCAAATATACGTAACACCTTCCCCACAAAATAAAAAAAGGTTTATATGATAAAACTTTCTTTTTATCACAAACATTTTACATCTGAGGTTAAAAGAACTAGTATAAATTACACAGAATAATAAATTTTTTGTTACACACGGGAATGAGCGTCTGCAATTATATTATCTTTTCCCTTGATGTGCCGGATGTCAAGATTATATTCCTGCAATAACAAACTCTATCTTAGTAATCTTTGATTTTTGTTTTTCATCTTGCCGATGATAGTAAGCGGGTTGTGGTCACTAAAAACTATAATGGAAGAAGGAGCTGAACGTAGATAAACTTCAAAATGTTGCAGCCAAAACCAATGCCAAATATTCCTTCTCGATAGTTGAATAAACCTCGCTTCAGTTGTTTTCTATTTTCAGGCACAGGGAATTTAGAAATAGCCTCAACCTTAACATATATTGGTTTAACCTGTCCATGTCCCACAATATATCCTAAAAAGTCACACTAGCACGGCAGAACTCACTTTTAGATAAATTAATTGTCCAACATGCATCAGTGAGTCTGTCAAAGAATTTTCGAATTGTTGCTAGATGTTCTATCCAGGTGTCGTTGTAGATGATGACGTCGTCTATATAGGCATCACAGTTTTCTAGACCAGAGGTGATCATATTCATGAGACGTTGAAATGTACTTGGTGACCATTTCATCCCGAATGGCATTACTTTATATTGATAAAGTCCATCTGGAGTCACAAATGCCGATATTTCCTTTGCTCTTTCCGTTAGTGGAATCTGCTAAAATCCTTTCAGAAGGTCAAAGTTGGTGACATACTTGGCATTCCCGATTTTATCAATACAATCTTCAATTCTTGGTAATGGGAATGAATCTGTTTTTGTCACACTGTTCACCTTCCTATAATCAGTTTTATCAGGTTTTGGAACAAGTATGCATGGTGAACTCTAATCACTTTTACTGGGCTCGATAAAATCATTCTCCAGCAAATATTGAATTTCCTTTTTTAAGTATTCATGTTTGAGTGAATTCATCCTGTATAGAGTTGTTTAACAGGTTTAGAATTTTTAATTTCAACGTCATAAAAAATTATGTTTGTCCTTGTAGGAATATCTGGATATAAGTGATCATATTCAATTAATAATTGTTTCAATTCATTTCTTTCTTGCACTTGCAAATGTGAAAGTTTCTGGTTTAGATTTTTCATAATTTTTTAATCGGAAAGATTCGTCATTTTTCAATATCAGTCATCATTTCAATATCAGTAGATTCTGATGATATTCCGTCGCTAATTGGGACAGGCACAACTAGATTAATTACATGTTTAATATGGCTATCTCTTTCAATATACTCCTTTAGCATGTTTATATGGCAGAGTTGTTTGTGTTTGCGCCTCTCAGGAGTATTTATGATGTAATTTAAATCATTATTTTCTTGTCAACTGTGTAGGGACCATAATATGTGGCCTGAAGAGGATTTTGTGGCATTGGCAGGAGAGCCAGGACTCTATCATCAGGCTGAAAACTCCTTTCCTTCGAATTTTTATTATATCTTGATTTCATTTTAGATTGAACAAAGTGCAGATTTGCTCTTGCGACCTCACAAGCCTTTGACAACTTATATCTAGAATCAGAAACATAATCAAGAAGATTGATCTCAGTATCTTCATTAGAAAGCGGTTTCTCTTTCAATAACTTCAATGGTCCACGCACAGTATGTCCAAAAACCAGTTCAAAGGGATTGAAGCCTAGAGATTCTTGAGCTGATTCTCTAACAGCAAACAATAGTAAATGAATGCCTTCATCCCAATCTTTATTTGTATCAAAACAATATGATCGAATCATATTTTTCAAAGTCTGATGAAATCTTTCTAATGCCCCTTGGCTCTCAGGATGATAGGCAGAAGATTTGAGTTGCTGAATGCCTAATTCATACATAACTTGCTAAAAAATTCCAGACATGAAGTTTGAACCTTGATCAGACTGAACAGATTTGGGAAGGCCATACTGAGTAAATAACTTTATCAAAGCTTTTACTATTGTTTTAGATTTTATATTCCTCAACGGAATAGCCTCTGGAAACCTTGTTGACGCACACATAATGGTCAACAGGTATTGGTTACCTGACTTGGTCTTAGGTAAGGGATCTACACAATCTACCATAATTCTACTAAAAGGTTCGTCAAAGGCAGGAATAGGTTGCAGATGAGCCTTAGGTATCTTCTGATTGGGGTTTCCTACCATTTGACAAGCATGACAAGATCTACAGTTTTTGACAACATCACTTTTGATTTTTGGCCAATAGAAGTGAGTCAAGATCTTGTGATTAGTTTTATTAATCCCTAAATGACCAGCCAAAGGAGTTTCATGGGCCAGATTAAGTATTTCCTGTCTGTAAGGTTTGGACCTACTATTTGATAGTTCACTGACCACTCATCACCAGCAGGTACCTTGGGAGGTCTCCATTTGCTCATAAGAATTCCATTTTTAATGAAATAACAGACAGGAACTTCAGTAGCTTCGGTCTCATTTATGGCCATTTGAAAACTATCTGACTAAACACTGATTTTAAAAAAGTGAACTTTTACTATTTAAAGTTGAAGTTATTTTACATATAAGTAACATTTTGAAACTTTGTCTAGATTTAACTTTAATACTTTTCACTTCCTGTGTGTAATTTTTGCACACATTATAGAAACTTTCATTAACTCATCATATCCCAATACATGTTACTGGTACATTTTAATTTAAACATTAACTCTTTGTATCTGCATTGTTGCAATACAATTGTTTCAGTGTAAGATTCTTCAGAGCAAACATTTTGAAATATGTGCTGGTGCTGTTATAACTGGTAGTTTCAAGTTGAACATGACCTTATTGAAAAAAAAAGAAGTTGAACAAAATTATGTATTTGATTCTTATAAAATATTAAAAAGAAAATATGTTTTCCTGAAACCAGGTTTCGTGTGGAACAAATTCCCAATAAATTTGGATGTAATGTTTTATTAATAATACCTTAGTAAACAGATTTTGTTTTTAATAAAATGAATGGGACCTTGTGAGGAATACTAAAAATGGTATTGCATTTATTATTTTTTAAATCTTTGCAGTCAACTGTAAGATAAATAACCCTCTTTTTATAGCATTTTCCACCAGAATCTGAATCTGAATCTGAATCTAATTAGTGTTCAAAACTTGCTGTTTTATTATACATGTATTAAGCAGAGAGAACATATAAAAACCAATACTATTCAGTCCCTTGCAACAACATTTTTGATGATAAAAAAAATCTAATGGTTTAGGAGTGAATCTACTAATCAAGATATGTAAATCTACTGGTCTGAAATTCATTATCACATGTAATGCTAAAAACATATATCTTTAGAAAATTTTACATTTACATTTGATAACATGTAAAAGAAGCTCATAGGGTCAGTTTTAGAAGATATATGTACAAAACTATGCCGAATTCATACTGAGTATACTCCTTGAGTAGATGTGGGCTATCTTTACAGAATAAAATATCTGAATACTTAGGGAATAGCTCAGTAAAAGTGCCTAATACTAGTAGATAATTTAACATAATATAACTATGTACTCTTATGAATTATTAAACCTATTGATTTTTTTTTATAAAAAAAGAAAATAATTTTAAATCAATAACACCTTTCTTGAACTCATTTCCAGAAGTTTTTTGCATAAATTGCTGTCCTTTGCTTCTCTTCAGACTTTGGAAATGTCAGCTGAATTTCTCTGGTAGCAAGAAATTTGACCTTATGCATACTGATCTAAATGTTGAATGCCTCTACTGTCTCTATCAAGGCTAACAGGCGCCCAGCAGCAAAGTTTCAGTGATGAGCTAAACTTTGCACTCACACATGGTTCCATGATCAAAGATTTCATATCAAACAATATATTCATGTCATTGCTTCAAGAGCAATTTAAAAAAATAATTAAGAAAGTTGTATACATGTTATATGTACGCATGACATAACAGCAATACGTGAATCCGTATTTTATTTTATTATGAAGCAGTGTTAATTCCTAAAAGTTAAAATGTTCACGAACGGTAAGTGTGGATTAACCTGTTTTCCGTGTGAAAAATTATTGTAATAAATTTGGAGTAAGTGTTAGTGAATTTGAACCATGCTTGGGTCGTTAGTAGTGAATTTGGATACAAGCCGAATGACTGTCCCTTTCAGTAACATAGTCCATATTAAAATTCCGCGGTGTATACAAGTATTGTGATTGAAAAGGCAGCATTTATGGTTGGAAATCAGTAAATTATAGAATGGAATCAATAAGTTGGAACTTGGTAGGTGCCGTTTATGTGGCCATAGTGGAAAATGGGCGTATGTATATGAGCGTGATACGCCGGAAATTCTGTGGATTGACTGGCCTAGGGTCGCGCAGTTAAATATTTCCCAGTTAGTAAGGGAATACTAGTGGAATTTCTACGGCATGACGGGCTTGCGGGACGGAAAGAGGATTATAATGAAGAAAAACCATGCTAAAGTGCAGTTAATGGACTCTTGGGCAAGTTGTTTCCTCTGGGTCGCCCATTGATTACAGCAAAGATTAATAATTATAGCAGACACGTCTTTCTTTCCATTTTACAACTCAAGTTGTATGGAAGTCTTTGGAAATTTGGGGAAAACATATGACTTCCAGCGTGACTCGCGCCAGGGTTTTGGCACCGCTCGGTCAAGTGAATACCCCTGTGCGTGTAACATTATATTGTGTGAAAATATGGATACAAAACACAGTAAAACAATCAAAACAAACAATGCGATAAATAATAGATAACCAATTAATCAGAATGCTATGGCACATGATACAAAATGTGTATATGATTAAAATATGATATATTTGTTTATATTTTCTGTTCATATTTTCGCTATAAACGAAATAACTCAAATTTTAAATGTTTATACACCCCCACCCCAGCTTTGCTATCTGTATATATGTATTATGTCGAGCACAGAATACCTTTCATATGGCCTAAGTGGCCCTAACCTCTTTGAACAATCCGTACTTATTTTTTTATTGATCATACAAATTTAGAAAACTATAATAAATGATGAAGATTTTATTACTAGCTAGAATAACAATTATATAATGTGGAATTTTACCAGTGCAGGCAGCAGCAATAAATATGATTAAAATATCCTTGTTAAACAAAATCTAGATATAAATCACAGCATGTTTCGAGCAGGGTAAATTTAAACGGATGATAAATTTCCGGTTTTGAAGTAGTATTGTAAATCATACCGATCGTAACACCGAATAAATCTTTAAGTTATAAGCGTCCTTCCAATGTATTATTCAGTAAACATGTATATGGTAAATATGGGCCCTGACAAGAAGCTCACGAGTACCATTGAGACACGCAATAAACCAGTCTGTCCTGCGCGACAACCGATTTACGCTACCTTGTGGGCAATAATTTTGAGAGAGAGAGAGAGAGAGAGAGAGAGAGAGAGAGAGAGAGAGAGAGAGAGAGAGAGATGGTTCATGGTTCAATTAAGGACAGAGAAGATAACTTAATGTTTAAAGTCTTAACCTTGTTGTTATGGAAATAGTAGATGAAATTTAGAAACATGAATTAAAATGGCTAACACTCAAATTGAGTCATTTAAAAATGGGGCAAAATGCATGCTCATTAATATTTTATATCCGAATTGGCACACCTTCACCTTGTTTCTTCGAATATTCCATTGAAAGAGTAAATTGCTATTTTTATCAATGTTGCAAAATATATTGTATTAGCTATGAAAAGTTCTTAAAGTTAGAGATCTAATATGTACATTACATATACTTATGATTAGAATTAAAGATTATTTCTTGCCGCACACATGATCAAGTGAGCTTTTATCTATCTATCTATCTATCTATCTATCTATCTATCTATCTATCTATCTATCTATCTGTATGTCTGTCTATCTATCTGTATGTCTGTCTATGGTTGTCTGTATGTCCGTCCGACAATCCATCTATCCGACGAACCAACAAACCAACAACTTTAAAAAAAAACAGCACGCAAAACTTGAAAGTTTTTTTTAGTGCTAAGACATTTTGTAAAAGATAGCATTGGACCCGCAATTTTTGCTGAAGCAAGAAAAGGGGATTCTCTAATTATCGCCATGAAAGTTTAATAACATAATATGCTAATTCAACATATTATACAGAAGTATTTTGGCGCATGTTAAATTCCAGTCTACAGGCAAGCAGAAAAACGAATTTCATTTGGCATGTTTGTCAGGGTCGAAAAGCAGATTCTTGAGAGTTTGGAGAATCTAAGGTGACGGAGTCGAGTTTAACAAATAATCTACATTCATTTTGTATTGAAATGAGAAGAAAAAAATAATTGCCGTCCTTCTTTGCATTTTCCTATGTACGTTTTACATGTTTATCTAAAGGTAACAAAAATATAGAAATATTTTTTGGGGATGTGTAAGGACAGTAAATATGGGAGTATTTACATGTTCATTCGTAAAGCATTTCAACATGAACGCAAGCGTTAACGTTTGGGTACTTGAGTGAGTTTACCCCCTTATTCTAGCGGAGGAGTAGGGGTAGGGTAAAGTTTAGTGAATTCTGGATACGGATAATATGCTTCTCTTTTTTTTCTTCTAAGTCGATTGTCATTAAAATTCTCAAACAAGCAAAAGGAGAAATACCAAAACAAATCCCACAAAAGAACACCGTTTTCTCTTGGTAAGACAAAGCCGATGTAAAATATCAATTTCGTAACTATATATAGAGTCTGTGGAATATAGCATCTACCAAACGAACTGACAGCTTTTCTTTAAAAATAATACCTGCTAACTCGTAGTATTCTAATAATTTATAATCAGGACCTTGACGGTTAACATCTTACCACAGTAATAGAATCTGGTCAACGATGTTGACCATGTATTGTACTCTACCATATAAAATATAAATCAGATTGTGTAGTTTTGTCGCACTTGTTGGGGTGAAGGAGTATTGATATCTGGACAGATGATGACTGTAGTCTGCACTATATGGTGGTATCATTTCCTGGTTTAGATTTCCTTCCTACCTTATCAACCTAAAATATATTGCGTCTAAAACATATTCGACAAACACACATACATGGGTTTAAATCCTGCATGTCCAGAAGACCATGTAACATTTCTAAACAGAAAACAGAAATAAAAAAAAAATTGAGGTAAACAAAAACGGTTTGTAATATCGAACCTAACTAACGCTACCGTACTGTTTCTAAGCGATTGTTTTCACCTCAGCAATATGGCGGAAAGTAGGTCGCTAAGCTCGTGACATCATGCCAACCCAACCTATAGAAATTTATTCCCCCCTCTGGAAAGGCCACCCGTCTTATAAGGTCATTTTCAAGGTACAGAAGGGATGGCTGTAAAAGAGGGGGACTACTGTATATAAAGGATTAGTTTTACAAATGCTTTAGGTGGCCCCGAGTGGTCTAAAGCGCTCTCCATTATGGATCACTGCCATCTCACCTCTGTCTGCGTGGGTTCGAGTCTCAGATTCAGCCAATGTGCGTATGTGAGAAAGCTTGCCAGTTGGTCGGTGGTTCTTTTGGGGGATTTCCCAGGTTCTTCCTCCACCATTAATATTGGCCGCTATGTATAGCCTATCGTGTGGTGAAAAATGCCATTAAACACTACAACAACAACACCAGCAACAACAATCTGACGAAAATCAGATATCCATTGTTCTATATAAAGATATGGCGCGACCGCACAGGGGTCTTGTTTTGCTGACCTGTAAAATAGGCATTGGAAATGCAGCTTTCAGAAAACTGAAAGCAAACATATTTTGAAAACCGATCACCAGACGTCATAAGTTCCAGTTTTCCTCAAAACCGATCACTTATTGCATGGTATTGTGGGATTGTGGTCTGCATTCAAGATTTACTTGCCTCCAAAATTGAATAGCTTGACAACATGTCAATCTATGAACCTCCGAAACTAACGATTTGACAACGGACATGTTCCGTAAGGCATGAGCAATATTACTTTGTTTCTTTGTTTGTTTGGTTAGGATTTTTAATGTAGCTTTAAAAAAATTCAATCATTTCGCTACGATGTCTGCAGTGAGGCAGTTTAATAGTGATGTCACTGGGGCATCATGCCGCAGACATGTAGCACACAGTCACATTATCCTGACACCAGGCCAACTAGTCTTAACACTAACCTCTTAATTCTGAGCGTCAAGCGAGGCAGCTGTTAGTACCATTTGTATAAGTCTTTTTTATGACTCTGCCTGGGATCGAACCCACGACCTCCCACTTCCGCGGCGAACGCTCTAACCACAAGTTAAAACTAGATTATGTTATTGATGATGAGAATGGAATATTTTTGTTTACCTCGTGATATGGGAATGAAAACAGGTAATATTATTGAATACAACATCCATTTGACACGCTTACATACGGGCCTGGTAAATAATACAATACCAGCGACTGAAAAGCAGTCAATAACAATTCGTAAAGAAAAGAATGTGATTAGCAGTTATGATGACAAAAAGTCAAAAATGGTACGAGATTGTAATTGGTCTATTCTTATCTCCACAAGAGGACAAACGGTGAGAGATTGTAATTGGTCTACAGTTAAAACAGCTGATAATTAAAAAACAGAACTAATTTACTTTATTCACGAAGTAAATAAACAAGCGTCTATGATTACGTATGTGGTTGCGTGATCTGACTGAATTTACTTCTGAAAATAATTTTTTTTCTTTTCTTACCCATATTATGTTTTTGTGTTCATTTCTTTTGTTGCCAAATGTTAACATGAGTTTTGAATCGCATACAACAAGTTAATTACGGCCAAAAATAATCAAAATGAGATCATCAGTTAATTAAGGAACACGTTGACCAGCTTATTTTAAACGCCATCTTGTTTACGCTTTCAGAAATAAATAATCAGTAATGCTTGTGCTTTTTAATCTAACTCGACCAAATAATGTCAGTATTTAGATCTCTTGGTTTACATTGTCAACTGGTGCCTATGTGTCACCTTTACTAGTTCATTTCCCTCTATAAGACATTTTACCAAATTTATTATGTTTAGACCAAGGGTTTTCTGATGCCATACAAATAGATGTATTTGCTTGTTGCAGGTGTTACACCTTCTCGTTGAAAAATCATTTTAACCTTTCGCCAAAAAGTAAATTTTGTTCTGTTATTAAAAATTTGTATTTAAAAGTATTTTCTAAATCTGTTAAATGTTCAGTTAAATGTTTTTTGTTTGTTTGTATTTTAACAGTCCGTAAAATGTATCGCAATTAGCTTTTCTTAGTTCCTCTGCTTCGCTGCTGATGTGTTTGATATGTTTTCTATATTTTGGTTTTGCAATATTCAGATTTCACTAATGCCATTTTGGTTTAACTCTAACAAAATCATTAGTCTTTACTTGTTGCAGATTTATAGTTTGGTTAAATAGACGATATGTTGTACCTTCCTCACTTTAAATAATATGCGATATCAGGTTGTTTAATAAATATAATTGCTTACTTTAAATAGTTAGCGATAGCAAAATGTTCAACAAATCCCACTGCATACTTTTGCTACTTTGCGATAACATGTTGTTTAATAAATATTCTTGCTTACTTTCAATACTTTGCTATTACAGATTGTTTATTAAATACTACAGAATACTTACTCTTCATCTTTGTTTTATCCTAAAGGCATATAGCTTATTTCTAAAACCACGGTATTTTTGTATTCAGCTAATTAGTATTACACGATCCGAGTATCTTTTTTTCATACGAGGAACACCAAAATATCATCTTTTTGTAGTTACGTGTATCATAAAACATGGTCATTTTAAAGTGTATCTGTTTCTACAGGTCTGCATTAATACAAAGGAATCTATATATGGCATGAAAATATAATGCTCTTAATATGTTATGGTTTTTGGGCTTGCTGCAGTAGAAGACTTAATTGACTAATAAAATGTTTACCTTTAAATGTTTTATTTGGAAATGATATATCCTTTCGAAGTTTAATACATGTTTCTTTAGAGTATCAATCTTTGTACATGTACTTGCTTCCTGTTTTTAAATTGACCCACCAATTAACCGTACACAACAATATTCATCAGTGTTAAGAAATACTTCTTTTTCTTCAAATGTTACGTATTTTTTGTATTTGCTTTAAAGTTGTATGGATTTCTGTGGATGATTTCAATTTTGTTCTTGAATATACTGTTCTATGTATCTATTTTAATTTAAATCCTCACTGAACATAAAATTGGAATTCCGACAGTTACTAACGTATGGACTTGGTTTTGTTTATGTTTTTGTGGTTTTTTAAGGTACTCAATAGTTTAGGTGCTGAAGGCTTGGTACATTTTATCTTCTAATAATTTCATTTTGATTTGTGACAAGTCGACCGATTTAGGGAAGTGTTATTTTTCTTCTTCTTCTTCTTCTTCTTCTTCTTCTTCTTCTTCTTCTTCTAGTGGAATGGATACTCTCTAAAATAGTAGCGCAAATGTGTCAGTCAGTGTCTGCGTGGGTTTGAGTCTCAGACTGGGCCAATGTGGGTATGTGAGAAAGCTTACCAGTAGCTTCTCGTGGGTTAGTGGTTCTTTCCAGGGGTTTTCCAGGGGTTTTTCCTCCACCATTAATAATGGCTGCCATGTATAGCATATCGTGTGCTGAAAAATAGTATTATACCCTTCAACAACAACAAATGCTTTTAAGAGAAACTGGTGCGCAACCAAAATGTTGTTCCTCGCATGCACCTGCAACTAATCTTGAAATGTCTTCACCATTTTCTGTGACCCTTGTTATCCCACTTTTACTTTACCGGTAAGTTTTGTTAGCTACATTTAACTATGCTGACTGGTAAATTTGTGGAGTTACAGCTAGGATAAAATTAATGTGTGTATCAAACAGTAGTGAAACTGACAAAGTTGAGGTATTGCTCTGTCCTTGTCTTACACTTGGCATCTACTTGTTTATGAATGAAGGACAGAAGCTGACTAAGTTGACGTAAGCTTCACAGTGACTATAACTCCACAAATTTACCAGTCAGCATAGTTAAATGTAGCTAACAAAACTTACCGGTAATTTGTTTCACACCAAGTATCTAAAACAAATAGGATACTTTTAGCCACAAATGGCCTGAAAATTTACAGAGTTAAAGATAGGATAACATTTGTAATGCTGTGTGAAATGTAGAATAGCAACTTCAGTTTTCAGGAATATTACACAGTATGCATAGGCCAACAAATAGGGTAGATTCTCCAGTTGTGTTTATGATGTGTTCTTAGATTTCAGTTTGGTCATTTGACTAATTTGCATCTTGGCCATGGAAGTTTAAATTAATGTTCAGATATATAGTTTTGTTATTTGCTCTTTCTAAATATTTTTCTTAAGCAAATATATTTTCGAGGCAGTGAAGTTCTTTGATTTTTGTCACTCATTAAAAAACATTGAAATATTGCCATGTTTCAAACAAAAATATAAATTTGAATATTGCCAAGAAAAAAGTGTAGTCTCTGACATCATGATTACTTCAGTATAATAATTATTGATTGTGGTTTCTTAACATGATGTTTAAATTGTGTTGTTTTTAAAATAATAAAAAATATTACAATTATGTTCTTCCTGTATATATTTTTCATATTAGTTTGGATTTTAATTTCTATTCTCATAGTACATTGAGACATGTTTGCTTTGGTAAGAAATAAAATGCAGTTTTCAAATGGGATATTGCATCTTGTAAATGCATGTACAGTAAAATGTCTTTTCTCCAAATTAAGTTTGTCTGAATTTTCTGAATGCAAAACCTAACATCTTTCAGATGAATTGGTTTAGGTAACAGTTGTATTTGTCATATGTTTAAAATGTCAACCAATGCGATTATGCCACATCTACATTTTTTTCTTGCATTTCAGCACCAGTTTTGAATGTGTTCAAAGGTCTGCTAGCCATTTCTCATTTGTTATTAATGTTCTGCAGTTTGGACTCCAGGGGACAATCTAACTGGAATTATAGTACAGCTAATTTACATTGTGTTTGCTTCTTTCATTGAATAAGCAAAGATGAAATTATTTGAATTACTAAAATGCATTTGCACTTTACTAAGAAAATTATCTTGCTTCCTGGTGTTCCTTCCAAAACCAAATTGACAGTGTGACGTTTCATCAAGGTTGGAAGGACTTACCTTATCGTTATATAATAGAGACTGTCCATGCAGATATTAATGATACATAAGATGATGTTTTCATTTAACAATGTAGCAGTATTGCATGTCTTCCTGTGATGCCATTTTTGTCAAGACTCCTCCACCTTACATGGAAGTTGTTGTCCTTTCATTCATCTGTCAACACCCTTTAATTACCTTCAATGAAACAGTTGTTTTTCTTTATTTCACTTTAATACCATTGCAACCAACATTTTGAATGTTTGTGACTGGACTTAATATGTAGGCTGTGGCCAGCTTCTTGTATTTATTCAATAATGACATACATAATGACTGAAATGACTTTATTTGGGTTGCATCTTTTATATTAAACATTTTTGTGGAGATGAACATATACTTTATGCAATGAAATATGTGTCATATTTGTACATGCTTCTCTGGCTCAATTAAATTATAATGCAATTTAACCATTTAATGTTTTTTTTTCTTTTTCTTCTCAACTTCCTACTGTTTTTTATTTTTAATTTGTTGGTTTCTAACAGTATTAGAGAGGTGGCCATAGCAGCTTAGTAGGCGGATACTGCATTTTGTAATCCAATGGTCATGAGTTCAGTACACTAGAGAGAAAAAGCAAAGCCTGATTTTACATCCTAAATAAGAACACTGTGACCAGAGTTGTTCTCAGAGACAGGCAATGTACCTGATAATAAAAGACTGAAAAGCTCCTGTGTCCCTTAAAGTTTTAATAGGGATAGGTTTGGTAGAATTGCTCACGGATGATAAAGAACTTTTCAACATAAATGGCTTATAATTATCAATCATAAAATTAGACTGATTTGTTTGATCCAACAAATTGATTGCTTACAGTACAGGTCTGTGACATTGGCCTCTTAATATAGAAGCCTTTGACTAGTCTGTTTCAGTTATGTTGCTTATTTTTCAATCTTTAGCAGTCAAAAAAAGCATCACTTTCTTGTTGTAATATAGATTTAACCAGTTTCCATTTTGAAATTTTATAATGTGTTGATATACGTCAGGTACCAACTCTTCACGCCTCAAGATATGTACCTGAAGCACGTCATTATTAACACTTTGTTGCAATGCCAATGAAGTGTAGATTGTATTAGTTTTGCCAGTAAGTACACTTTGTAACAAATATATTTCAATTCTGTTTTGACCATATTGATCTACTTCCTCTTCTCTAATAATTTATACTAACCTATTATTTACGATAGCATAAAAACACAATCATGTATGTAAAGGAAGAGTTGTTTTTTCACTTTCCAGTTCTAAATATTTAATCTAAATTGCATTTCTCCATTTGACTTTTCTTTCTGTATTTTATCTCTTCTTTTTTATTTCCATTTGCCTTATAAACCACTCCGGTGGTTTAGTTGCAAGAGTGTCAGTCCTAGATTGGGGTGGGGGTGCTGTTTTTAACCCAGGTCGAGTAATATACAAAGACATAAAAATGGCAGCTTTCGCGATAGATGCTCAGCAGTAAGTGTTTAATGTTGGCACTTCTTATCCTGGTGTTAGGATAATATGTCTTGGTAGGACAGCAGCATGATACACAAGTGCTAGCCATCACTTTATACTGCCACGCTGCAGACCTTATAGTGATATGACTGAAAATTGTTAAAACTATGATAAATATTCAAATCGCGCACATGCACATAACTCAATTTGCATATCTTCTCGCTCTCCTCTTTCTGAAACACTCTATGAAATTGCACTTGACGTTCTCTTCAAATGATATCCATTTGTGATGCGAGCCAAATTCCAATACTGAACTAGATATGTAAATAGCTTAGAATGTGCTAATGTGCCAACATTCTTCATGTCTCGGAGGAAGGGGGATATAATCCAAACGTATTAAGTCAGTTCAGTACTATTCCAAAATAGTAATTTAGTCTAATATGTAATAATAAGAACCTTGAAATTCCAATTCATAATTTAAAGAAATTAATTTCTTAAATATTAACACATTAAACTCTAGTGACGACTTTACGGGGCAGAAGGTAGTAGCCTACTTCCAATGTCTGCAGTGTCAAGGTCATGCATGATACCCTAAAGTGGGTGGTATTAAATAAAGGTAGACATATGTAGCTCTACAATGATAGCAAATAATCTGGACCTTTTAATTGCACTACAAAATACACAGAGAGAAAAAACTATGTTTTTGGACCCGGTTTTTTTTTTCTCACCCAAAATTCGCCCATGGTCGGATTCCGAATTTATTTCCATGTTTTAAACTTTATGGCCACAGATCTACGGCAGACAAATCTTATTCGTACAAAGACAGATAAACCTGTGCAAAAAGTAGGATAAGGTAGTCATTTTGGATAAAGAGTCTTCTCCATAGGAAAATTATGGGTCTGTTAAGCAAAAAAAATCCATTTTTGCACCTTCTGCCTATGCGCCAGCAAACTAACCAAAGAAAAACATTTTTTTTTAGCACAATTAGCCATTTGTCTTATGGAATATTCTTGGAAGTCAATGTATTAGGATGTATTCAGAAATAGTCCCCAAAATGTGTTTCCAACTCGAATTACATGCGAAAACAGCAAAAACCTCCAGGGGTTAATATGTTAACTAAAATGCAACCCAAATTGAGTCCTCAAAAATTGATGTTATTAAGTCATGCAACAAGGAAGTTCTATTTCTTTTTCTGTAATTGCTTAATCAATTAACCTAAATACTTGCAACTTAATCAATGTTTATTATCTATTGTATGATTGTTTACCTGCAAATACAGAAGGCTGATAACTCTTTATTGTTTGAAATAAAAGTAAATTAAAATACAAGTTAGATGAAGCCGTTAGAAGACAAAATATTTAATGTTTCAGTTCAATGTATTTTAACCCCCCTCCCCTTTCTATCTATACTCTCTCATTTCTAAATATTTAAAACCATACTATATGTATGTATGTAAGCAGCAGAGGGGGCGAATCGGACAACTTTTTACAGGCGTCGATTCGGCAATCTAAGGCTTCCACGTAAATCGTAAAAAAGGCGTCCACGGGGTAAACCGAGGTCTCCTCGAAATCGTAAACGATTTTCATTGCTAGCAAATTCATCGTAACAAGGACGCCAATGTGGTTGTCGCGCCCCCTCTGCTGATATGGGGTTAACAATTCTTGTTGAAATTGTAAACAATTTATGATTTCACAAACAGACTAATTTGTAAAACCTCACATCGTAAATCAATCAAATTATTGGATTGGTCAACGAGTTTGAAATTAATTCTCGTTAACGAATCATTATGACATCGCACATAGTCTGGATTAGTTGGATCCTCAATGATTAGAAACCCTGGAGGAGCTGTTGGGGCAAATGAGTATAAAATATATCCCTGCTGAGCTTGATTTGATCGCTCGAGATTTATTTGGTAGCTTCCTTAGATAACATCACATACTAAATTCAATGCAATCACCGAGGATATATTCACATTTTGAGGAGCGATATGTCTACCACCACCATCAGGGTCATTATTATATGTCAAGATAGGTGGTTGTGGTTGTATCGCGGTACAATTTTTATCGATGGTGTCATTGAGAGATTTCTTTAGTTCGTCTGCGTTATATCCAGCAAATTTAAAATTTGGTAGATCGGCTTCTGTCATATTATGTAGGGTTAAAAAGGTTTGTTTAGAAGGATTAGTGTTATCAGTACGGATAATTACTTGAATTATTTTCATGTGAATATATTCCATGTCGTATACAAGCTGATTTAATATTTCAATCCGCGTGATGATTTTACTCCGATTAGACTCACGAAAAGCCTGTTGTAGTTGTTGTAATTGTCGACTGTGTTCTTGATTTATCTCTCTAAAGTATTAAATGAATTTATTTTGGTTAATGTCTATATAATCTGTTTCTGGATTCACGCCGATAATAAACCTCCTAAACCCTTTATTGCTATTAGGGTAGAAAATAGTATTACCCTGCATTGGTGATTTTTTTATATTCAGGAGGTTTTCTCGATACGATGGAGTAAATTCATGGTATGATTGTTTATCCGTGACATAATCAGACTTTTTAGGTTCGGGTATTTGATAAGATGCCTGAGGAGGTTTTTCAGGACACCCCAGTATTGTCCTTATAGAACTCTGATAGATATCTACGACATAACTAGGCGCGTTTATCTCAATGGCAGATGATAGTGTTGGCTCGTGAACCGTTATCGCGATTTTTGATTCTGTTCCAGTAATGGATTTTATTCTACGCTGTAATTCAGCATTGATTTGTTCGATTTGGTATGACCCAGATGGTAGCGAAACAACGTTCCAGTCTGGAGTTCCGTCTTCGCGATTCTTATTCGCGAACACCAAAGAATAGTTCGGTTGTTGACCTCTAAATGCTACCGACCTTATATTAGGCCAACTGTGATACACTCGTAGTTTTGCTAGCGCTATCTCCTTCCCGGGAATCGGAGTAGGGAAATTCACACTGAATTCAGGATTGGTTGATGTTATTGATATCATGCTTGTTTTCACCGGGTATATTTTCTCCGATACCTGCCAAATCGGTTCGGTACTTATTACTATCCGTTGAAGTAGTTCTTGCGGCGACATTGACGTTGTTATTGTTGTTGTTATTATTATTGTCGCGCTCTAACTCTAACATAGTTGACTCGTACAACTGAACTATTCTCGAAAACTCATCCTCGGTTATTGTCGTGTCGTCGATCGACGATGAAATCAACTTAGATAATTGCGAGTACGCGCGAGATACCGCAGCATATCTAACAGTGTAATCCTCTAGCTTTTGTTGAGAACACGATGATATTTTTTTGCTATCGCGTTGGCTATTCCCGCTATGATTGACACTGCAGCTATACAAACCGGAATAACAGCCGGAGCGATCATTGTAACCGATGATATAACAATACCAGCGCCGGCAACTACACCAGACAACGAGTATACCGCTACATCGATGGCAGTGATTCTTCGTCGATATTTGTTTTATTTTTGTTCGGTACTCCTCAGAAAGAGTTTTAAGTTCCGTTTGCAATTCCTTGACGGTGTCATAGCGATAATCAGACTTCATGTTTATTTTATAAACACTAACGTTTTCAATTAAGTTGTTTACTCAAATCCGCTACGAATTCCACATACCATGTTACTGAAACCCTAGCCAAATTTTTATCAGTGGATGTTATCGTGAACTGTTCAGTTATATCCTTGTCGATGATCGTTGATATCGTATTCTTGACCCCAGACGAGCTCGACGATGATATATTAAATTGAGTAGGTGTCACTAGTGTTAATCGATAAATACCTTTGACGGTTGCAGTGATATTTAATATGTTGTTTGTCGGTGTCCACGTAAATGATCCATGTTGAATCGTGTATACTACGATGTTGGTTTTCGCGTGAGGATTTTTTTTTTATTCAACGATTTCTATCATCCTCGCTGCATCTTCGCTAATTGCCTCGATGGTGTTTTTCATATCTTCGATGGATTTTTTTACGTAGGGGAGTTTTATATCAATTTTATCTAGCGTGGTTCCAAAAAATTTCTCAATGATATTTTTAAGAAATGACGTAAACTTTTCAACGTGTTTTTCATATTCGGATTGAAGTGTTGCTAGTTCTAACATAGAATCTTTTATCGTTGTGAGTTTCGGTGTGGCCACTAGTGGATTACTAAAAAATTCTACTACGGGTTTATCAATGTTGTCCATGATGGGTTTTTGTAAATCGGTAAACCGATTGAATTTAGTTATATGCTCGTTGTATTCATCGCGTAGAGTTTTTAATGGTTCTAAATCGTTAATTCGTTTCACAATAGTTGACATAAGTACGCCCGGTTTGAGTTTACCCTGATCGGAAAATACCGCGACGGTGCCTTCGGCTGCGTCTCGTTGTTTAACTAAAATGTCATCCAGGGAAATAATACTCGTTTTCAATTTACCCTGACGACCGCCAAATACAACTATTTCGTTGGGATCAACACTTGCTAAGTTGAACGTTTCGGCTATTTCATCTTCGATGAGTTTTTTTATATCATCGGTTGCAGCGCCATCGGGTTTCTTCGACGATGATAGGGGTCGTCCCCAAATATCAATCATGTTATTGTAACACTAATTTCTCTCTCTAAAATCTCCTCGATTGCCAGCGACTACTAGTATATTCATTTACGACCCAATGAGGTGGTTTTCCAGATGATGAAATAGCGTCAAGGATATTCAATACTTCTATGCCACATATTGGTGGGTCAATCATTTCCTGTGTTGGTAGCGTAGAATACCAACTAGGGGTGTTTAAGCGGTTTATATAACGCATGAATTCTTTCGGCGGCGCTAACCCATATGAATCGAAATAAACAATTGCACGTGGATCAATAGCGTATGCAACCCAGTGGGTTCCAGGTCCGGTGCTGTTATCAAGATTAATAATACCGGTTTCAACGCTGTTTGGTTGTGCCGGCAACTGATCTTTTATAAATACACCTCTGAAGTATTTAATCGCGAGTTTTTTAGCAGCATCGAGTAAATCAAAATTTGACATTGGAACTAGTAAACCGGTCCTAGTTTCAGGCCCTTTCCGCTGTACCATGAATGCGGGGTTCCCGGTAGTCTCATACCCTTTCCCTTTTTTTATACCCCCGTCTGGTTGCTTTCTTTAATGCCATTCCTGCCGCGGTACCAACGGCCCTAACGTCGTCGCTTTAGCCACCGCTGGGGCCTCTGCAGCAATCAACGCTGCAATCGCAGCTAGCAACGGAAATATACCGCAGGTTTTTTTCATATTGGCGATTGCAGCCGCAGAAAGCTTAACTCGAACTCCTTTTTTATTTACGAGCGCGGCTCTAAAACTTTTTGTTTGACTATTTGTCAACGATAATTTATTCGACCCGCCGGTCATCTGATTAGGTTTCAACGTGATTGTAGTTCCGCATTTTCCAGTTGTTGATGATTGTAGTTTCTTAATCTGATTAGGAGTTAACGTAACACTAATAAGATCATATGGCATTATACAATAACAGATTGATCCAATTGTTACATGTTTTCCACTGGTGCATCTATCACTCTCATTCGTCCACCAACACCTTCGAGTAGCATTGATTTATCGCTGAGTATGACAGCAACTGCTCGGTATTCGGGGATAGCACCACGAAGCATAGTAGCTCTAAAATGTATATCAACGACGGATTGTCTTGTTAAATCAAGATGTTTCAATGAAGAGTAATAGATCGGATAAAGGTACTAAAATCATGTTGTGATATTTGTAGACCAGTATCAACGTTTTGATCGCGTCCCATATATGACAACAGGCGATGATACACGCGTGCAATATGGTTTTGACCGTAATTAAATTGTATATCCTCGGATGGTTCCTGTTGTCCGTTTATTCTCAGCGAGACGTCAGTAACACCTAATCGATCAAATATCATATGGCTGAGGAGTTGATTGCCAACTCGAGTGTTATACTGTAACGCAATAAATATATGACGCGGGGCTGAAACACCTTGTTTTGATGCCAGGTTCCACGTAAATGTACCGTTAACAGTTGATTGTACAATATCTGTTGTTGTTGTTAGCCAACTTAGTAATGATTTTCCTCCTTTATCCATAAATGATAGTAATCGTTCTTCTGCGGTGACTGATGGAGTCAGTACTGGCATCCACAGTGTTAGTTTTGTTAAAACAACTTTACCGGCATCATTAAATGGATTTGCATGATTAGCTGGAATACTCCAAATTGCATCATTATCAGTACCTTTTCGCACGAGTGCTACTGTATGCTTTGCTCCATAATAATAATAATAATAATAATAATAATAATAATAATAATGAGGACTTTGTATAGCGCCTAATCTTTAAAAGCTCTAAGCGCTTTACACCATCAATAATATGACTACACTACAGAACAACAAATGACAAAAACAATGAAATTGGAAAACATAAAAACATGCTGAAAATATATAAGATACAAAACATGATTAGGTCGCAAAGTTGTCCCTGAAGTCGAAACAGGTGAGTCTTGAGAGCACTCTTAAAAGGGACCACTGTGTCTTTCTGTCTAATTTCAATGGGCAATTCGTTCCACGTCGCCGGGCCCTGGTATGCAAACGAACGTTGTCCATATGACTTTGTTTTCACCTTGGGAAGAATGAGTATACGATTATCAGAAGAAGAGCGTAAGGATCTAGCTGGTGTATACACATGAGTGAGGCTGGATAGGTATGTTGGACTGGAGTCTGACATTGAAATATAGCACAGATAACAAATTTTGTGTTTGATTCTGTATCGAATTGATAGCCAGTGTAGGTTATAGAGCAATGGTGAGGTGTGCTCTAATCGAGGTACTCTAAAGATGATCCGTGCAGCTGTGTTTTGAACTTTTTTTGAAGTTTCTGGAGTAAATATTGTGATGAACCAGACAGAATTGAGTTACAATAGTCCAGTCTTGAAAGTACTAATGAACACACAAGTGTTTTCGTGGCATCAACAGAAAGATATTTACGAATGGAACTGATGCGTTTCAATTCAAAATATGCTGGAGACGGTGAAGTAATATATCATGGTCTATTGTGTCAAATGCTGCAGGTAAATCCAGGAGAGTGAGGACTGTTATCTTTCCACTATCCAAAGCGGAGAGAATGTCACTAAATACTTTCAGAAGAGTAGTTTCCGTACTGTGCCAAGGGCGATATGCAGACTGTACATTGCTAAAAAGACTGTTTGAATTCAAATGAGATACAAGTTGAGTTATAACAACCTTTTCTAAGATTTGTGATATGAAAGGGAGATTAGAAACTGGACAGTAGTTCTTTAAATCGTTATGGTCTAGTGTTGGTTTCTTCAGCAGTGGCTTTACAATGGCAGTTTTGAAAAAATGATGGGAATTCCCCTGATGAGAGAGAGATATTAATAACATCAGTTAGTGAAGGCAATATTGGTTCTAAGCACTCAAGCAGCAGTGATGTCGGAACTGGATCAAGTTCACAAGACTTTGGTGCACTTTTCATCACAATTGTCCGTACTAAATCTATAGAAACAGGTTCAAATGCTCCTAACGGTTGTCGCTGAAATTCTGCATCATACCCGTATGGTGACGAATCAGTTGAAATTGTGCTGTCAAGCGAATCTCTAATTGTTTGAACTTTGTCATTGAAGAAATTTGCAAATTGGTCTGGTAGGTCTAGTGGAGAGAAGGTCGTTGGAAGTGGTGTACATTTGTTCCTTGACATTAGTTTGTTAGTTATCTCGAAGAGCTCTTTGCAGCTGGAACTCTCCGTGACCTTAGAACTGTAGTGGGATGATTTTGCTAAATGGACTATGTTTGTGACGTTCTTCTTAGCGGCTTCGTAGATTTGTTTATGAATAGTGAGTTTGGTCGAAAGCCAAAGCCTCTCTGCTTTTCGGTGATGTCTTTTAGCAGTGCAAAGCTGGTTCCTAACACTGCTATACCAAGGAGAACACTTTTTTATTGATACTCTGCATTTGGTGGCTGGGGCATGTTTTTCTAGCAATGAACGCAGGCAGTTATCAAGTTGTTCCGCTGTTGGATGTAAGAAAGGAAAGTTGTTAGGTTTTCTTGAATGTCATGCATGAATTTGTTTCTATTTATCATACGGAGGTTTCTCTTAGTAGCAAATAGAGGTGGAGGGTTAGGGACTGATACGTCGAGATGGCATATAATGCAGAGGTGATCCGATGTAAGTTCGTAGGATACAAGAGTTGATTGCAGAATATTATCATCAGGTCTATAAAGAAACCAGTCTAAAATGTGACCAAGTTTATGGGTAGGTTGGTTAACTGACTGTTTAAGATTGAAAACATGAATTGAATCTAGGAGTTTTGACGTGTTTGGTTTACCAGGACAGTCATAGTGAAAGTTGAAATCTCCAAGAATAATTAGGTTGCCACCTATCAAATTTCCATACTCTAGAAGATTTGGAAACTGCTCCAAAAAGAGAGATTCAGTCAGCTTGTTTTTCTACTAGGAGGACGGTAGAGACAGAATGTTCCAGTATGAGCGTTGTTTGGACTAGTTCAAACGATGTGTGGCAGAAGCTGAAGGTTGTGTTGTACTTGAGGTATTTGATCACGGAATTCTTTGTAATTACAGCAATTCCACCTCCGCGAGAGTTGCGGGGGAACGACTTGATGGAGCAATCGCTGGGTGTTAAATCCGCACACATACTTTCATCACCTACCGAAAGTAACCAAGTTTCTGTCAGGAAGAAGACGTCGATAATCTGGTCATTGATAAAATTAACAAGTTCTGTGCGCTTTTCCGGTGATCCTACTGATTGAGCGTTGAATAATGCAATACGTAGTGGTATCCCTGGGACAGTTGACGATTTAAGAGGAATTTGAACCAGGTTACTGAAATTAACGGCAGAATTTTAAGTTGTTTATCCGTTACGAGCAAAAGGGAGGTAACTGTAATCCTTCTTCCTGTTCTACATCGGCCGGCTTTGAAAGAACGTTTCTTTTTTCCCTTCCGTTTACATTTAAGAAATGATGAATGAATGCCCAGTTCGTTCAGTCTTGAGCATAATGTAGCATCTAGAACCAAGGTGTGGTCATTTAATCGAATTAATGAGGATACGTCGTAGCGTAAAAGGTCACGTGACGGCAGTTTATTCAAAAACAAATTACGTCTCAACAGCAGGACAAAACAGCTGAGAAAAAATCCAATTGCTCTCGCTTCCAACACAAGGAGATGAACCAACACACACGAACGGAACAGCTAATGCATGATGAAACACAACAATGTAGACGATGACAGAAAACAAGCACAAATATCACAAATATAGTACAAAATCGGAAGAGCCCACTTTCAAGCAGTCAAGCGATGGCGACCATCTTTCCGATCAAAATAGATAACTTTTCGGACATTTCTGCAGAATCCAAATATATGATGCAGTGGAATCGCACATGAAAATGATCTACGCCGCCCTTCCAACATTGACATGCGTGTTGCAGCTCCTAGATTGAAATTGGGATCATTGTTTACAATCATATTCTCAGCATCAATATCAGCAGCACCAGCATTATTCCTTTGTCGTCTTACAACAAATTGAGTTTTTAAAGCCGTATTTTTAGCATCTTTTGCAAAAATCTTGTGGCTACATCAACATCACGTTCTATCGACTCAATTTATTTTCCATCAATGAGATATCTTGCACTATTAAATAGCGCCATGATGCCATTATTGACAAAACCGATTTGAGAATCAGCTGGATACGGTGCTGGTACAGCAGGGGTATCAGCAGCTGTTACAAGTTTCTCCTTCTACTTCGATAAATGTTTCACACGTTAAAAAGTATTTACTGGTATCATGAACTTGAAGTTCGATTCTTGATCGGAGATCTGGTTGTACTGCATGATAGGAATAGTATTAATAATCACGTACGGAATCATCCTTGAGCACTGGGGCGTCCATATCAAACGCTGTCTCAGGTGACCATTTGAACATTTTATTATATATATATATGTTGATCATCAAAGTCTAAATCGTAAAATCTGTAGGATTTTCATCGTCGACGTCGTCGTGGATTTTTTTAGCCACTTCCCGCTATCATATTTGCGATATCATCTTGGTTGCTGGCTGTCAACGACGCTAGTTTTTGATCTACTGCATTATTGATTATTTTACTAACACTTGCAGGCATCTCTGCTGTAGACGGTAGCGGTACTGGTTTCTTTCGCCGTCGAACTAACGTTGTTAGTTTATCCCGAGCGGCTGAAAACGCCTTCCAGGCAACATCTCCAACAGCGCTAATACCCTTATCACGAATAACATCAATGGCTTTCATTGATAGTTGTTTTGCTAGCGGCGCTACTTTTGGAGCCATTCTTGCGAATAGCCCTGCAATGTTATCACTGAGACCATCACCATAATACGTGCTATAAACTGGCAATCGCGAGTTTACTACGTAGACGTTGGTTGGTTTATCGTGGTTGTAGTTGTGATCATTCTTATAAAACACTAGTGTTTTCAATTACTAGTAATTTAAATGATAGTTATCTAATATTGTAACATAGTACAATGGGGGATTATCAGGTATAATCCACGTGCTAGATATTATACACGATCAGGTTTTTATGTATAGAGAGCCGCCCATATTCCAAAACTAGCATACAATAAAAAAAAATTAGAATTCAAAGAACATCAACAAAAAGAGTTTGCAAATACATATTTTTGTATGCGCGACGACAAAAAAACATTCACGGATAGTTTATCGACGCTAGTAATCAGTAGTAATGTGTAGATTTTGAACTTGATGAGTATAAAACAAAAATATATAACTGGGTTGATTATGTAGATTTTTATCTATCAGATCAGACTAAACGTTCCTATGGTATCAATATAATAAACACCATTGATTGTATGTTATCGTTGATTATCAGTACTTAATGGCTGTGATAACCATGATGCTCAACTAACTCGTCAAGGAAATCTCGATATGTTTTAATGTCCATGATGCCACCTTGAAATAACCGCCTGCATCTGCTGCTTCATTAATTATTTCCGTTGAGTTATTTCCAGCTCGTTTCCCTCCTATGAGAACTTCTAATCGTGCTATATCACCAAGAATATTACCAGGACAACTAGCTAGACCACTACCTGATACCCCACTCCCAGAAAATCCCTTCCCGGTTGTACCAGTTGCGTCATCATCATATTGTAAATGCCTAAAAGGATTATCATCTTTGTAAGAGTCTTCTTGTTTGTTTCTTTTTCGTTTTGGTGTTGGTGTTTGGCGTTTTCCTTCTTGTTTTTTTTTATAGTAATCAAAGTTTCTTTTGAAGGTTCTATACTCCTTCATCCTTTTATCTAAACCCCAGTATTTATTTTATACAACACATTAGCCCAGTCATCGGGTGACATTGTATAATCTTTATACTCGTCCGCGAAAAACTCCTTTTGTAAATTATAGTTGTTAGCAGCAAAACTACTTAAATCGTTATACTTCTCTAGGAGAATTCGTTTTTTAGCGCTCTCGGTAAATATATCCGCGATCGTTTTTTAACGCCCTGTGGTTTTTGTTGTGTATCACCAGGTATTTTTTGCCCAGTTTGTTGTGCAATTTGTTCAAGTACACCAAGAAGAGGTGTTTATTTTTCCTTTTTTCTTCCTCGGGGATATCTCCGTATACTGCTCGCTCAGTGACTGATACAACCCTCTTCGTTGCCGTCGTTATCGGCTTAAACAACTCTTCAGATCCCGCGGAAATGCCCGTCTGAAGACTCTGTCTAGCTTGTAGTTTATTTCTGACAGAATCACGGACCGGAAGGAACTTCTTAATAGCAGCCAGCCTCTCACGCGCCAGTCTGGTAGTTAATGCTTCATTGGTCATTATTGAAATCGTAAAACAATTCTCCAATTTGAATCTCAATCAAAGATTTCAATCTCGATGTAATGATGAAGTCACCAAAATGGCCAAAATCAGACAAAAAAAAGTATTTCAGTAATTAACGACTAAAAAATATTTTATTATATCATTTACAACTTCCTGGTAGTATTCATTGATAGTAGCCAGTATAGAATTTCACCGCTATTGTCGACTAAAACTTTCTTGTTGGTTGAACGCACACACCTGTCCATTGTGTTCAGGTATTTATACATATGATGTGTTTTGTATTCATACCGGTTCAAACAGGCGCGTAGTAGGCTCATTTCTGTATCAACACATAGGGAAAATGGCGGACGTGAAGTGTTTTTCAGTGATTTTCATTATACTCGGCCGAGGGAGGATTTTGACTTTGACTGATCAGCGCTCTAATACTTCTGATTTTCGAATTGACCATCCTTTTAGTTTCATACTCCCGGCCTAGTTCTCTTCTTACCCTTTCCACGATAGTACATAACGGGACAAACACGCTAACATCTTCACAACATACAAGAGAGTCACGGGTAGAATTCTGGATTCGTTTTATCAGTGCATACTTCTTTGAAAGTACATATTTATTATTCATTGTAGCGAAATCGATAGCCTGAAAATCGGACATAATTTGATCACAGATTTGATATTTCAGCTAGGATCTCACTGACATTTTCAGGATTCATATATATGATAATTACATATTTCTAATACAAAAAAAAATGGGGGTCAATTTTGACCCGTTTATTTAGACACTACGAGTATACTTAATTAAGGACAGCACAATGCCGTTACCGTGTTTTATTAGGCGGTTTCTAGGCACTACGAGTATACTTAATTATGGACAGCACAATGCCGTTACCGTGTTTTATTAGGCGGTTTTTAGGCACTACAATTAAAACCCCATTTGGAACCCCTTCGGTGTATTTATACATCGAAGGCGCCCTGAGGTTACATATACAACAATACATCTCATGAAAGATATTCCCCTGCGAGTTGGTCTAATTCGCCAAATAGCGGGTTAGACCAACGAGAGGATATATTTGATAAATGGACGGCACATTACAACCCCAAGTCGAGTTTTATGGCGATTGTACACAATGAATGGACGGCACATTACAACCCAAAGTCGAGTTTTATGGCGATTGTACACAATGAATGGACGGCACATTACAACCCCAAGTCGAGTTTTATGGCGGTTGTACACAATGAATGGACGGCACAAAGAATAGATTATAGGATTATATGGTTATATACAATGACAATGGATGATACGCACCCTACGTCCAAGTTATGAACCAAAACAAACCTACAAAATCAACCTGGTTTGAATGAAAAATTCACATCACGTGACGGTGTGGTTTGTTTTGGTTCACGATTTGAATTTCGGGTGCTCAACCCCACCCCCCAATTAAAAACCATCTTTTGGCACCGTTCGACAATATGCCCATAACGGGATTAGAACCATGGCCGCTAGGACGAGATCGCAGCGCGTTACGAATGAGCTAATGGTTCTTATCAAAGGTAGAAGATTTTGAATACAATATATAGGTAAGTCAATACAGTCAAACGCGAACAGGTGTGTGTACAATGAATGATGTCAGCGGCGTGGTATTTATATACACAATGAATGAATTATAATAGGACAGAATGAATCCACATACCTTTCGTGTACTAATACTGATTATTGACAACCGATTACTTGAAAAAAGCACCAAAAAAAAAGAATACAGCCGTTTGTAAACACTGCGTATTTAATTCGTGTCCTCACAAAATAGATTAGCGTGGTAGCTAAAAATCAACCAATCAGAAATCAGGTGACACAGCGATTGAGATCCTAACTCTTTCATAAGCCGTAACATACCTACACGAGTTATCTCCCTTAATACCATATAGAATAGTATAAAACACGATTAGACATACGAAAATTGAATCTTGTTTGTAAAACGCTTCGAAAAAGATCGATAAATTCCTTCTGCTACTCTTCGTACCGAGGATATATAAATATCGAAATATCTACTGGCTTCATTCATTTATTGGAATATTATTTCTTCGTTAGTTGCTGTATTAAATGATTTTAAAGACCTCCTCTCAATTGATTTACAAGTACCAGTTCTTCCTCGTTTTAAATTCTCACTCTGTGTAACAGATTCTAGATTATCCTATTTGTTATTATGCGGATTAGAATCAATGTGATCGATAACAAGACCATCCTTGATCAATCCGTTATGACATTCATACACGAAACGATGGCAGTAATATTACTTCTTCCCACACCATTATCCCACCCAACTGGCTTCTTCAGTCTACGGTTTCTGCTAATACCATCACGAGACGCTTCATAGTTGCTGATTACAGGATGTGATCGAAATTCTTGGTTCATTTATATACAAATACTTTTTGTCTAATTCATTGTTTGGTTGAAGTATCACTTTGGAATCTTTCAATGTAGCCTCGAGGAGTTCTTATGATCTTGTCGTTGACGCTGACACAGTCAGAGGTAGAGTCATTGATGGAGTTTTTATTTCGTTTATCATAGTAACGCTTCAACTCTCTGTATCGTTTGCCACCACAACCGAGACACAACTGTGATATTCCTCTAACCCCTACCCACATCGTAGGCAGGGTAGGGGTCCAAGACTTCCCCGACAAACGCTTTGTAAATGATACCCACATAATTACTTTCTGCATGATTTGTTACACGGGGTTACTGATCCAATCATAAGCCATTTGCACTGATTCATTATATAATAATTTTCTTATTTAAATACTTGTTTTAATTATAGCATGAAGGAGTTTGAGAGATTATCGAAAATTGCACCTTGGAAAAATGCTAAATTCAATCTCGATAGAATCTCTGATAAGCCAAAGAGTTTAATAGATGATAGAACCATGTTGGGTAAAATTCGTGATTGTTTTGAGGAATTCACATGCGATGGAGCATCTCACTGTTGTTCAACATTTCGAATTGATGGTAACGTTGATACTACCATGAACGACAAAAGAGCAGCCAAGATAATTTCGCATCTTGGGCGAAAAAGGTATATTTTTAGAGTGAAATTCATTATTCGTTCAAACACGAGAGATTGGATTATCAGGGATAAATTTGAACCAATTTTGAAGGATAAAAAAACTGTCACTGTGAGTCAAGATTCCAAACCAGGAATTCTGACTGGAATTGACAAACCTTACTACGAGAGATCTTATCCTGTAACAGCAGCTGTTTACGGAATATATCCGTTAAATGAAAAACCGAGTATTGAAAAACTAGCACCGATGAAATTATCGCCGCTGACTTTGTCAACGAGAATGAATTGTGTAGCAGAACGAATAATAGAACACTTCACAAATGCGTTGCGTGAAAACAAATTGACTGATCTAAGACGCAAAAAAAAAATGAATGGGGACTAACAGTGAAGGAGCGAGGGGCAACAATCCTGGATATAATCAAATTAGAAACATCATTAAGATTTCCAATATCAGTAACGACGATAACAGGCGAAGTATTGCACGAATCGAAATATCAATCAAAAGGAACCCCAATTAAAATTATTGATCATAACGAACACGCATGGACAACTGCGGTAACAATGTTTCCGCGAGAACGAACAATCAAATATATCCCAAAGGAGTTTTCCTCGGAGTTCTCTGAGGAGAAATTATTTGATTTCATTTACCAGTTAAGTAAAAACGATCCTGTGTCAGTGTGGTTACTTCACAGCTTTGAAAACTCAGAGGGCAGATTCGATCAGTTTGTAAGACCTAATGGAGAATTATACCGCACTGAGCCTCTACATGATAAAATGAAAAAACTAGCTAGTAGTTTTTCAACAAAATACGACGAACAATTATTAACAAATTGTTTTACAATTCCGTCTGTTGCAGCTCATTTTGAGAAAAAGAGAAACGTGTGGAAACCAACGCGAGGTGAATTTCTCACAGATGTCAGATCAAAGTTGCATTGAATCTGGTCATGGAGCGCTATGGAATACAAAATACGACCGCGAAAATATTATATCAGTTGATATAGTTGCCTGTTATCCAGGGAGTTTTCTCGGGTACGGAGAAGCCGCTGAGTAGTTTAAACGGTTTGGACATCCCACACATGAGATGACCCGTGTTGATATTAATGGCCCACTGCCCGATTTTGATTTAACCGGATTCGCTCGTGTGGTATCATTTGAACTAGCTGAAGCGCTTCATCCGTGCTGTTATGTTTGGATTGGTAGACACATCTCTGAAAAACACTGGATGCCAATAGTGCTGTTACGATATATGATTGATTGCGGTATACTAAAATCGCTGATTGTCAGTGAAGCGATTATATCATATCGAGCCCAGACTGAGGTTTAGTTACCACAACCCGATCTAGATGATATAATTAGCGAACAACGAAAACATTTTCCCGATCTCGACGAAGAAAATATCATGAAATGGTCCAAACAGCTGTTTGAAAGTGAAAATAGACAAGCAAAAGATCTTGGTAGAAGAATAATTGGAAAGTTTACTCAAGGTGAAAAACACGACAATACAATATATTCTTCACGGTTGATTATAGATAGCGCTGAATACGATTTTATAATCGCGGATATAACGAGTAAAGTTAAATATATCAATCGTAAAGACGCTTTCTTGTCAGATGGAACCAAATTGGGTACAATCGTTACCTACACAGACGGATATAGTCTTCAGTATACACAGTTGAGAGCGTATATGCTGGCTTTTGCTTCTATTAATTTATTTTCAATGATAAATAGATTTCTTGAAACCGCAGTTAGAGTAGCCACTGATTCATTTTACATAGACATGAAACACAGCAGCGCAGTGGCCAAGTTCACTAATTGTGACGAGAGTTGGGGGTCATGGAGAATTAAGCGAGAGATGCTGCATGATTACTCCGAATCAGCATATATTACAATTAAAGATAATTACTTGAAAAATAATCAAATATCAGAACTATCTAATGCACCACCAATATCTGATTCAATATGTATATATGAAACCGTTTACTTGAACGGCTGTGGTGGGTCAGGAAAGACGACTCGAACGATTGAATTATTTCGTGGGAAAAATCCTACAAACATGATTGTGCTAACACCGACACACAGACTTGCAAGAGAGATGAAACAACGAGGAGTTAATGCTTGCACTTATCAATGGAAAGGCGATGAATGGACTCATGATCGAATGGGCGAGAAATATATTCCTGAAGTCATTATTGGGATGAGATATGCACGGTATCGTTAGATGTATTACAAATATTTCTTGATTGGTTATTGCTAGCGAATACAGCAGTGATAATGTGCGGCGATCATGGCTAGCCGCGCCCATTTGTCGGTTTATCACCACATAATTGGCTGAAGAATTTTGTAGACTACTATGAAGAGATTAATACTGATCATAAAGCACTTGATGAACAATTACGTGAGTTCAAGAAACTAATCAGATTACAACCGGATAAAATCCAATGTGAAATAGCACGTGAAATAATTTCAGAAACACAATTTAATGACTTCTGGGAGGCGTGGAGACCAAACGATTTGATAGTAGCAAGTAGAAAGATAGAGATACACTCCAGACGAAGTTATTTGAATTACATAAAGAAATATTTTCAACACTTCCAACACCGCTGTGTTATAGACCCAAGGATACACGAAAACAGAATATTGAAGCTGATATTCCTGGACAGTGTGAAAAGCAGAATTTAGTGTTAAATGATATTGTGTTGGTTGATATCAATGTCGTCGAAGATGAATTACGCGCTGAGAAAATCCCCATGGACGCTAAGTTACGCAGCAACAATACATTCTTCACAGGGATTAACTATATCAGATACGATTGCTTGGATAGTGGATAATCACATCGAATGGTCGAATTTAGTTTATCTCGCAGTATCCAGAGTACGAAGAATAAATCAACTTCGAAGAATTGTTTTAGATGATAATGACACTACAATAAGTGATATTGGCAACGATGATATAATCAGAAAAAAAAACTCTCTGGTTATAAACAGCAGGATAAAAAAAAAATAACAAAGAATTTAACATTGATGTCAAATTAATAACCACGTTGAAACAACAACAGAATAATCACTGCGAGAGTTGCAATTGTATAATGAATTGGTGTTGGTCGGATAAAGATCCTCGTCAGTTTATCGTAGATAGAAAGAATAGCAGTATTGGTCATACCAACGATAACGTGATGCTGACCTGTCTCGAGTGCAACAGACGAAGTGGTGCTAGTTAAGACCACGCGGCGGTAATTGAGTACCCTCGGGTATCACTTGAGTTGTTCACGAGTACACCACGCTGAGGGGCAGTTGAATCCAGTCTATAGATTGCTGGTCTACCCTTAGATCGTGTTATGCCGGATATTTTATGTACGGTGACACTCCAAATAGGATCAGTAGCTCTTTTTTTGCCACCTTCGAGCTCTCCTGGTTCATATAAATATCTAACAGTGACATTACCGAGTATTGGTTGTTTTGAAAAATCTTTTTGTGCTTTTTAGGTATAGACTTTTTCTTAATCGCGTTGTTAGGTTTCATGTTGATTGTTCGAGTAGTCTCATTATTCAGCGCGGTAATCACAGCTGGTAATCTCTTGACCCATTCACGAGATCGTTTATCTTGAATGAATTCTTTCGCGTATTGATATCCAAATAACCACTCAGCAAGCGTCCGATTAAATCGTTCAACAATTGCCTGATCGCGATGTAGTGCAGTATGCATTCGTCTGATAGTGACATTATGATTCTTCATCGTTGATAGAACCACACCCTGAAATTCCTTGCCAGGATCGACTTGTAATAGATTTGGCCAACGCAGAGGACCCCTACGATAAATCCTTTCAAACGCAGAAGCAACTTCAGTTGATGATTTTGTTTTTAATGGCTCTGCTTGTTTGTATCGACTCGCAACATCAACTACGGTTAACGCGTATTTGTAAACACCATCATGTGGCAAAAATAGTATATCAGCCTGATGAACCTCATTAGGAACGATCACATCAAAATGCGAGTAGTTAATTTGTTTAGGCCGCGGTAAATAAATGTGCCATATCGCCTGTTTAGATAACCAATTAGCCACTGTAGTATATTTCACCGCTGCTGCGCTAGCGAGTTTACCAATTGCTGCTTTACCTCTCCAGTATCCTCTTGGAGAATAATAAATAGATTCTATGTTGTTATTAATTACCGGCACCTAACATCAATTTAACTTTCATTGCCGATTTTACTAACCATGAAGCCAACTTTTCTTTGAAGGATTTATCAGTGATAGAATTCAACGAGTGAATTACTTTCACATCTGCGATATGTCTGTGTTGCAGATTACTGCTTTTATAAGCAACATCATGAAACAAGACACGCTTTATTGGTTCTTCACCACGTCGAGGTTGGTTTTGATCATCTAGTCTGATATCGAGTCTGGTTCCGGGTCCACAATAACTATACCCTGGAAGATGTTTTTCTCCTGGATATTTTGCCCATGGTGTTCCTGGGAGCTTTACTAACTTGGCTGCAATATCACCTCCGTGTTTTTCTTAAATCCCCTTGATTTATCAAGGGAAACAAATCTAAATTTCTTTGTACTACATTGTACACACTTACCAGAAAGTGCTGATCGGTTATTTTTATTTGTAATCGTCGTCAAGTCGCTTGTACCAGTACGCGCCTTACATTGCACACAATATAGATCCATAATATATTTATAATAACATGAATGTAATTGATTTTTCAGCGACAAAAACACGAGAACCAGTTAAGCATCATGCACCGCTACCAAACTCTATTCGTATGATTATAATAGGACCATCTGGAAGTGGCAAGACACAACTGCTACTCAATTTAATAACGAGATGAATGAAATGGGACAAGTTGTATTTAGTAGCCCGAGTGTAGATGATCAGCGATGTTACGAAGTGTTAAAGGATTTTAACGAGAACGCTTCAGAGATTGCCGATTATAATGATATCGAGTTTATAACCGATATCGAGGAAGCACCGAGCATTGATGATATTGATGGAAGTATTAACAATTTAGTTGTATATGATGATGTCATGTTAGACAATCAAAAGAATCCTGCTAGGGTATTTTTCAGAGGCAGGAATAAAAATACCGACGTGATATATGTCACTCAACGATACACTCAAATATCAAAAGTGATCAGAGATAACTGCAATATTCTTGCTGTATTCAACGGAGTTGATACACATACACTACGAAATATTCACCAGACTTGGTGCGGCGGTGATATGGATTATAATCTCTTTAGAAATTTCTTTAGTCATGCTCAGTCAATCACACATGGATTTGTAACGATAAATTTACATGATCCTAGATCAAGATATCGTATAGGACTTGATCAAATATTCGGTTAACCCCATAGCAGCAGAGGGGGCGCGACAACCACATTGGCGTCCTTGTTACGATGAAATTGCTAGCAAGGAAAATCGTTTACGATTTCGAGGAGACCTCGGTTTACCCCGTGGACGCCTTTTTTATACGATTTAAGTTGAAGCCTTAGATTGCCGAATCGACGCCTGTAAAAAGTTGTCCGATTCGCCCCCTCTGCTGCTATGTATATACAGATGCATATATATGTATTCTAACCCTTCCTTTCTTTCTCACATACATATTTTATGTTCATTTATTATTTACACTTTTTGATAACTTTAATTATGGGCGTATGATTTTAAGGCATAAACAAATAAAAAATGAAGAAAAAAAATGAAAAATTAATAGAACGCAATTTCCTTAACTTCCATTTTTATGCTGCATAATATTTAAACTTTTGTAGTGATATATTATCTTATAATGAGTCAAGTGCAGATTTCCCAAAGGCAACTTCAGTTCAAGTGAATTTGCATTGGGCAAACTGCCTTATGGCATTTGAGTTGCTTTGGTGTCAAATTACATTTTTAAAAATCACATTTTTTATTTTAATAGATGAATTGACAATTTTGATATACTTGCTATTCTGGATGGTAGTTTTCATTGTGTCAATAAAAGAGGTTACAAAGTTGCAAAAAAGTTCATGTTTTTTTGCTTGGTAATAACTATTTTTAACATTTAAAATATTTAGATCTTTGGGATGAATCATTCATGCATATTTCCTTAATTTGTATTTATACAACAAAGTTTTTACATTTTTTAAGCTTTCACAAATATTAGTTTAAAGATAAACTACATTTTATTCACTTCAAAGTAATTTAAATCTCATTTTTATTTTAAAAAACGGCCTGAATGATGTTATTGGTTTCTCGTTGTAGCATAAAAATAAACATTTGTATTGCTTTTTTAAAATCTATAATTAAAGAAAATAATAGATTTAGAGTAATTTCAGTATCAAGCAATATTATTTAAGCTTACATTAATGAACAGTCCAGTATATTGGTTATTGTTATCGTTATAGTTAATTTATTATAATTATTGAATGAATGAATAAATCTACCTGTGAAGGTGTTGTAGCCCCATTTAGTGTTTTTATTGGTAGATTTAGAGTACCGCTGTTCTAAAATTTTTACGAGATCTTCTTCGTCTAGTGATTTGAACTGTTTTGGTTTGTGGTCATCCAGTTCATCAACTGGGAATGGTGTTGGTTCATTCAAACTAAATGTTAAATTGGTTTGTAATTCTTCTTCCAATTCAAAAGGCTCGTCAAATATCGATGGATCAAAATTTTTAACATCATCATGCGTGAAATCTATTTGATATGGCAAAGTTATCGAAAAATATCCAAATTCTGACAGTTTAGTTTCAACGTTGGATAGCCACAATACCGGTGACCTTGAACTAGCGCACTTGAAACATTGTTTCATCCATACTTTTCTTCACAAATTTCATCAAACAGTGAATGATTTTATTCATGAAAGATGAGAAATATATTTTGCTTTAATCTTTCAAACTAAATTTATTCAATTATTGTTTAAACAATTGTAAAAATGGTTCTTTTCCTTTAATTTTTACATCGTGTCTACCTTCACTAGCAGTGTTTATCTTCTGCTGTACACGTAACTCTATTTATAGACGTGGGTATTTTTAGAAAAGTAGTTCTCCTAACAGTTCATACCGAAATGAACGAAATTCATTTTGATCACGTGGTAACATTCTCACCAATCGAAACATTACTTTCCTCTACCAGCTACTTCGATTGCAATTATTATCTAATATTATACATTGCAATCAATCCATTTCCTTGTCAGGCGATAGAGACCGAATATGTTTAATCATGTTATCATGGTACATTTCCTGCCAGACGGAAGTATCATGTGAAACCTACAAATAACTCTTGATATTCCCTCATGACGTTACATATAATCTAAATAACTCCTGATTTACCAGCATGACGTCACATATTATCTAAATAACTCATGATTTCCCCACATGGTGTCACATATGATCTAACTCCTGATTTCCCATCGAAACGACACTAATTATCTAGATAACTCCTGATTACCCAATATGGCGTCACATATTATCTAAATAACTCATGATTACCCAATATGGCGTCACATATTATCTAAATAACTACTGATTTCTCCACATGGTGTCACATATTATCTAAATAACTCATGATTTTCATTTCGGACGTCACATAGTATCTAAATAACTCCTTATTTTCCATCATGACGTCACATACGATCTAATTAATATATTATTTCCCATCATGACATCATATATTATCTAAATAACTCATGATTTCCCATCGTGAGCACACACATTTTATCTAAAGAACTCCTAATTTCCCATCATGACGGCACATATGTAATGATGAAATATTGGACGCTCTTAGGGTAATCGCCAATTGGTATCAAAGACCGATTTGGGGTAAAGTTCCGATATTTCATTATTTTGTTATTTCCTACAATTATGAGGTGGCTCCATTGTTCATTGTTTTAACGCTGATGTCACGAATGTATGGAAGATAACACACGTCCTAGAATATCGTTTGTCTGCGATTGCCTGATGTGAAGAGACAACTGGTAAAGATGCTACGCACGCAGTGGAAGCTACTTCATTTAAAAGGGATACTAATTCCTCTGTTGTTTTTAATATCTTGAAGACATTCTTTAAGCTCAGAAACGTTTGTGTAAGATGGGTTTCTCATAAGTCTACGGCTGATCAAAGCCAACACTGGGTTGTAATCTCCAAAACAAAATATTCACCCAATGTAATAAATTGTATTAGAGACATTTGAATGAAATGGACAAATGTATCTAAATATGGATTTAATGTTTTAAACCCGACTCAAGAGAAAATAGTCAAGTTTGGTAAGGAAAGAAACGAGATGAAACTGTTTGACTTATTCGGACTTGCAAGATAATTTTTTTCGTCGTCCTGATACCACAGCTGACTGTCCTAAAAGTATCACTGGACATTTTCATGCCTACAAAGTGTTGGCAAAAGTTTTAGAACACTACCGAAACATGCGTCCGCGCATATATATATATATAGGAGTAGAACTAGAAACATGAAAATGTTAGAATCACGACCTTGCGAGAATATACATATTAACAAAAGATCTCTCTTCTAATTGTTTCGACAATTTGTCTTGAGCGAGTTATGACCCGCGATCCCGACATTGTTGATGACTCAGTAGACGAATAGAACAAAGACCGGCACAGAAGAATAACTCGCTCGACGACGCAGCGATGAAGAAGGACGATCCAGTCGACGATTCAGCGAACCAGTCCGCGACAAGAATCCAAAATTTAGACGATATCCAGTTGGAGTAGAAATCTGTCGCACTCTGGAGTGGCAGTCCTCAGACATCGCGTGGTATCACACTTAATATAAAGACCTGTCCTACAGAACCAGAGATAGCGAGACTCGGGGTTGCCTAGCCGAGAAATTTCCATTAAAGTACCATGTATTTATGAACTTAAAATTGCAATTGACTTAAAAGTATAAAAAGAAAAGAAAAACACGTGAAAGGAAGAAATAGTTAAGGAAAGGGTGTCCGAGCATTAAATACAATTTGATAATACGTTTTTTTATTATTGACTATTAGGAAAAATATATTAAAAATGTTAATCACTTGAAAATGCACGTTGATATTAATGTAAAAGATTGTCAGGATTTCATGTCTAGACATAGCTGTGTTCCTATTCAGTAGACAGAAGACGATAATTAGTCAATATTTCTAATGTTTCGGGTTTGCTGAGTAAAAACAAAGTATAAAGGAGTAACGGTTCTACACATATTTATTATTGTGTGGTGCACTCAATACCAGTACATGTTAAATATAATGCAAACATCCTTTCATTTTGCAGATTGATGAAACCATAACTCGGGGTTTTCTGTTTGTTTCGAATATGCTGAATAGCACTAACATGTTAGAGATTCTAGAATGACTTCCTGAAAGCATCTTGTCACCACATCATGGAGCCATTGTAGTGTTTTTTTTACGGAGTATTTGGTAATAGTCTCCTTTATGAGTCTTTCCGTCCAAATATCAATAATGCTTTGGAACTTTTGATATTTTTTATTAATGATTATTGGAGTATATTGGAATAAAGAACTCGCCGGTAGGACTTGGTCCCCTTGGTAGTTTTTCAATTTGTACCGGGGGGCCCCGAGTGGTCTAAAGCGCTGTCCGTTACGGACCACTGCCATCTCATCTTTGACTGCTTGTGTTCGAGTCTAAGGTTCGGCAAATGTAGTTATGTGAGAAAGCTTGCCAGTAGCTTCTCGAGGGACGGTGGTTCTTTCTGGGGTTTGTCCGGTTTCTTCCTCCACCATTAATACTGGCCGCCATGTATAGCGTATATTGTGCTGAACAATGGCGTTAAACCATAAAAACAAACAAACAAACAATTTGTACCGTTATACCAGAATAAACACAGAACTGCCGAATATGTCGGAAATTGCGTGTTGTCAAAAGTTTAGCAGTGGTTGCAGTTAATTGGTTTTTATTTCTTCATAAATCACATCTATTTGTGCAATATAAACGTAATAAATAAACAGCAGAAACTGTGAACAGACCTTTTGCTGAAGCGTCATTTTTGAAGAGACAAAACCTTCCTATGACAATGAACAATACAAGGTCATTAACACCAAACCGAAGCATGTAAACTGACAAAGTTTTCTCTAACTGGGTTAATTTATTTCTATCACTGCATCTTTTGTCGTTATGGTTTTTAAAATTTGTAATTATGTTCTGTTTACCACCTGGACGCTTTATTGAGATCGCACTATTTCTGCAGCTGTAATGTGTAAGTAATTAAATCATTATTATGTATCAATAATATAACACCAGCTATGGATCCTTATACAGCTAGACCGGTACTAGAGCGACTAGAGGCAATCAAAAAATAGCTTCACGCGAGTAGTTCTGTCAAGCGAAAATTACAAGAACGTCACGAGTCTCGGGTGAAATTTGCTGAATGTTCGAACAATTATTTAAACCTTTTACAAAGGTTACAAATGTTACTGAAAGGGTTGTAAAGGCTACCATAGGTCTCCTTCCTATATTAGAACAAACCGCTAAAACAACTTGAAAAATAGCAGAAAGAAGTATATATAAAATAGGATTCAGCGAGAAATTTCAGCTGAAATAGCTACTGCGCAACCTTTTTTAAAAGAGTCAAGGAAGAAATATTTGCGGGTATAAACGAAACTCGTGCTGAAATAGGTGCCGCTATCAGTAATTAACACAAAATATATATGCCAACCGACGTTTTGCATAGAGTATCGCTCTCTTTTGCGTAGCATCACACGATCGATCACATACATCAGTCTCTACAACACCAACAATATCTGAATTTGGTAACATAATTTTGTTTCTGTGTACCAAAAGACTCCAAAAATATTATACCTGCAAATGAACTCACACTCAGTTATGTCATTGCAATCGAACCTGCACTATACAGAGTTGTCATTAAACGGTCGTCAATAAGAACAGTTTTGTTTTTTTTTTTGGTTAGCCTGATGCCATTCCAGATGTTTTGTGCTAGAACCATGACTTTCTTAGTAATAGAAAAATTTAACTGTTGGATGTCAAGTGACAAGATCTACGGTACTTATACATATTTCTTTTAATTGTCGGCCAATAAAAATTATTTAAGGTCTTGTTATAAGTCGTAATGACATTTGTTTAAAAAAAAAACAGCTTAAGAAGATTCATGGGCTAGACAATTAACTTCCTGCTTTTATGACGTATGCACAACAATCTGAAAGCTCACTAACCACTCATCGCCAGCAAGTATATTACGTGGTCTCCATTTTATCATAATGACCCCATTTTCACAAAGTAACAAGCTGGTAATTATGTGGTTTCCTTTTCTGAAACCCAGTCTTGTGTGTTCAGCAGTCATAGGGGATACTTAAAGGTCTATGGAAATCCTAGTCAAAGGGGTCCTTTAGGGTCTATTTGAAATTTAACATGGGGCAAAACATTGGGGTTAGTAACTTTTCGATCGGTGATGTCAAATTTTTCTCTCATCGTCTGCACGTCTTCAATAGCCCTAAAACGTTTGGAAGATGTTAATTATGCATGTGTGCTAAAACCGCGACATGCAAGCGAGTTCAAACGGTCGTGATACATAAGTAGGCTCCAACGACCTCGATCATTGACTTGGCACTGACGTTTGAGTTCCTCTAACAGGGAGTCAGTTAGGTCCGTAATGAAAATCTGCTGATTCCTCGCGTGGAGCGTCAGACGCGAAGTCTTTAAATTTCACAGTGTATATGTAAGTTGTCTTCCTACTTTTCTCATTGTCGCCGTCTAAGTAATTTGGATGCTAAAATACTCCTTTATTGTAACAGAATTGTTACCGAGTGGATGGTGGATTCAATGAACAACACAAACACAATATGTGAAAGATAATGTAAATTTATGAAATAAATTATTAATGAAAAATAATGATGTATCAACACAATAACTCATGCGTTCAACCCTCGATCACACTTCACAACCATTCACAATTCAAAAAAAAATTAAATATTATTACAAAATAAACACAGATCCAAGGAATCTCCTGGACTAAACACAGATGCAAGGAACTTCCTGGACTACACAAATGTTTCAAATAAAATGGAGCCTTTACAAAAGTTGTATTATCGCACGTATGAATTGCGATAACAAATACAAACATCTACATGTATTTTATCAAGTTGCTAACTGTTATTGAGATTCATGTAATCCCTTGAAATACTACTGTGATTCAAGTAACTATGTGTAAATATAACAATGTATTCAATTGTAACTACAATTGCAACACACACGTGTCTCGACCCTGTACAACCGTACGATTCACCAACTGTTGAATCGCCGCCCAGCTTCTCCGAATACCTAGGGTTGGCCCAATACTTTTATCGGCCGCTTGCCCTTCACGGATCCACTACAGTTACATGTACAGACAGCATACAGCATCTACTAGAACCACCGGTCCCAAATACTTAGATGCTACCCCGGATGTTCACACCTCTAGACAGCTCCGACACTCGGACATTTAGACTTTTAGATTTCCGGATATTTACACATCTCGACAGACGTAGACGGACAGACAATCCGACAGACAGACAGTCAGATACCTCAATTTGATCGCACAATTAAACAGCATAATCACGGCACAATCAATCACATTCAGCTACAATTCAGAGACATTCAGAGACGTTCAGCTACAATTCAGAGACGTTCAGCTATAATTCAGCCCTTTGGCTGGAGAAAGAATGACGAGCTATCTCTCCTTTGATAAGATACTTTTGGACTCGTCATCTTATCAGAAATATTCTGCCTTATATATCCTCAAATAGGTGAGCAGAATTCACGGCAAAATTCCCGTGCACCCCGTGATTCTAATGTTCCTGACTTCAAGTGATTTGTAGTCAGGCACATGCAAATCGCTACACGTCACTTACCTTGAAAAACACTTATTCACCGCAGGTAACGCATGTACGACGAAACAAAAAAAATGGTGACATTTGTTTGTAATTCAAGAAGAAATAAATTCAATTTTCGCCTAATTCTGTGTCCATTTAATCATTTTTCAGTTCATACTTCGTATGAACGTTCAAAACATAACAAATCAATCATGATAAATAAATTCATAAATAGTTAAATAAACTCATAGTTTAATAAAATTCTTTAATTTAATCATATTTTGAATTTCATTTCATGACAATACAAAACAGTGAAGATATGTATGTATGTATCTATGTATGTATGTATGTATGTATGTATGTATGTATGTATGTATGTATGTATGTATGTATGTACAGAAGACAGACAGACATCACTTCAGTAAAAAAAGATCTAAATTCATACTTACACATTATAATTCATCGTCCACAAAGACTATTTCGTGGTGTTCAGGCAAAACACACCTTTGTTCTTCATTTTCATCAACATTTAGGACTGTATGCAAATCACCGTGCACAAAGTGAACGTCATGTCTCCATCAAAATTTTATGAGATGATTTTTATGAGATGTGTGGTTCTCACAAGCTCTTGGTCATACTAATTTTCGAATGCCAGAATGAAAGAGAGAGATAAGAAGAATAAGCTTCTTAAAAGACATGTCGCTACGACGATGAGACTTAACTTTGTCTGGGGATTGTAATGAGAGAGGCGAGTCTTTCTAGCTTCAGAATAAAGATACTTTATTTAAATTATCAACGCACATATATTACAACATTCTAGAAATACATATATAAGAATAACACTTTCCTTTCAAGCTTGCCAACTTTATTCATTTGTATAATTTCTGCGTTTTAGAATATAATACGAATAGTTATATCTCAGTTGATTTCATGATAACCAAAGAGTATAAAATGTAATAGTTGCAATTAATACAGCAATAAATTTGAAGAAATGTAGTTTACTTATTTTCAAAATAAGAATAATGTTTTGGAATATGTTACTAGATATTATTCTTTCTTACTTAAAGTATACTTTTTTCAGCATTGAATCTAAACATGAAGTTTATCTTTAAGAATAAAAAATTACCATAAATATAAATGAATATAAATTATGTGAAATAATTAAACATTCCATTACAATATATTATAAATAAATTAAGAAAACAATATTGCAAACATGAATTTTACCGGTAAAATCTCAAACATTATAAATTGCCTATTCCTTAAAGAAGTTTACGAACATTTCTAGCTTGACAATGAAGAAACTAACACTGTGCCGTCTGCACCGCTTTGTATGTGTAATCTGGGCGCAACCACATGACTAAATATGGAATTTCGTGAACGTTCACTTCACTCTAGCCAGAACGATGCTCTCATTTCAATTACACAAGAACGTCGATGTTGTTTTTACGTCATTCGTCAGAAAGTTTGCTGGGTTTCCAATGTAGTCACTAAATTGGAATTCTGCGAATGTAATAGTCTTTGTAATCTATGTGGCTTGCTGAGGAGTATATTTCTTGCTGGCTTTGCGACACAGAGAGTAATGTACAAGCGAATTTTGACTTTGCTTGTAAGGGCATACATTTTATTCCAATAGTATATAGTTGTGATTTAGAAATAAAGGAAATTAATCTTGATATATTTTAGTGGAAAATTACTTCAATATAGCGGCCCAGAGTGGCCGAGTGGTCTAAAGCGCTGTCCCTTTAGACAGAACACTGCCATCTCATCTCTGTCTGCGTGGGTTCGAGTCTCGGATTCAGCCAATGTGGATACGTGAGAAAGCTTGCCAATAGCTTCTCTTGGGTCGGTGGTTCTTTCCGGGGTTTTCCGGGTTCTTCCTCCACCGTTAATAACTGGCCGGCAAAGTATAGCCTATCTTGTGCTGAAAAATGGCGTTAAACCATAAAAATAAACAAACAAAACTTCAATATAAATTAGTGAAAAAATACTTTAATACCATCTAGAGAAAATCTCAAAATTATTACATTTACTAAAACAAATTATGTCCTAATAAAGTCATGTAAGTAATGTTTATTTATACACTTCAAATTTATATCATTTGTAGCATTAGCAAATATATCTCATTTGTTTAAAGAATGGTCACCTATTATTCTCATGCTTAAAATACTATCGATCGATAATAACGTCCCTGTTATTAATTTCGCCTACATTGTCATAGGATAAAGCTTTAATTGGAACCCCACATCCAAACAATCACAACACCCACCCACTCCACCCCACCACCACCCCATACACAAAACGATGCAATGAAGATTGTATGGATACTTTGATTTTGTTATTTATCAAACTTTGGTCATATTTTTGACATATGGAGAAATTTGTCGCAAGACAGTCTTCAAACAAGTGCACAAATTGTACAATTATTGTAAAAGTACACTCAATTTTGCGCAATTGTACAACAGTTCAGACATCAGCTATGAAACGGTACAAATTTAGATATACAGAGTACGCCTATTATGACACAATCATTAATGTCCCAACAAATTCGTGCATTCTGGTGTTGTTGATTTTTTGTTTGTTTGTTTTATTATTCTTTCTAAAACCCATGGCTTATATTTATATTATATTATATAACTGCAGACTACTTGCAAGATGGTCTTATCCACAAAACTAAATCCAGCAAATGTTAATTGTTTTCTCTTTTCTTCTCCTTTAATTTCATTTTATTTTATTCTTCAAAACAAATTTCAAATATACCTATTGTATATGAGTTTACATCGTACACATGTACGTATGCACACAGATGAATTTCTTACGGTGCCGTCATGACTTTCACAGCAAGTAGATGATGTTTATTTATTCATTTAAATTGTATTTCACTTGAGCAATAGATACAATAACTCGTTGAATAAAGCCTGCCCAATCAGATTGTTTTAAATCGTAATGATAAAACATGTATTATTTGTATGTCACCGTATCGCGTTAGTATATCACCTTTTGTGAATCTGATCGGTCCCATTAAGCCCGTAACATTCTTGGGCAGCAATATCATTATTGGTCGGCTGCGACTGTGGAAATATTCCTAGCCTCGCATTCTGGAATATTTTCGAAATATTACCTTCAACAATATGGCGGTCGTCTATCCAAATGAATGCTAAAGGAACATTGGGTAAAAGGGCGATTATCACAAAAGAAAGAGGATGCTTTAGTCATAATATGGTTAGTTGATCCTACATGAAATTTACAAAATGTAACTAACGAACATGCAACCATTGCACCAAACCTCCGCTACGAGTGTGGTTTCAATATCGAATTAACTAAGATTAAATAAACTGACTTTTCTTATGGAACAAAATGTCAACAAATGACAGAAACATAAAGCACTGAACTAATGGAGCCAGAACCTATCACGCAAGACTAGTTCTTAGAGGTAGGTAACAGACACAAATACACGATACAAATATTGCAGTATAAAACATTGTCATTCTATAAGAAATAACTACCTAAGTTATCAGACTCGACGACATCAGTACAAAATGCGAAAGAGTTGATAAAAGTATTGCCGATCAATACTGCACAAAGCATTCACATGCTCTTGTCGAGGGATCCTCTCAAAACGTTATTGAGCAAATAAATACACCTAATGTTATGACATATTTTTATCTGCTACCTAGCAACAAATGGATTTCACTTATTTCATCTCAAATCTTTTCCGTATTTTTCACTGAACGTGGCAGAAATAATGTGTCATCTTTTTGTCACAAAGAATATACTGTTTATCATATATTATGATTTTATGTTCTTTTAAAGTGGCTTAATGTCTAATTCACTTCTCAATATCAGGATACTAGTTGTTGTAGATAGGTTATCTCCACTATTCCAAGTGCGAATGCGCTGTACATATCTGTAGTAAAATTAGGAACTGTGTGATGAGCCCTGTCAGAACACCAATGATTTTCGTGCATACCTCTTGTCTTCTATCTTTTGGATAAAATATTTCTTAGCCATTTCTCTTTCTTTACATTTCTTTTTGCTTCATAAAAAAGTAAATGCAAAAAAGGTTTTCTTGTTGATCATATTAATTCAAATGAAAAAGACAACCACCTTGAAAATTTACAAGCAATCACACCAGGTAGAAATTCAAGATGTGGAAAAGCTGCAAAACTTGGTAAAACACAAAGCCTGCAATGACCAGTAAAATCAATTAATCTTGATACATGTGAAATAACATAATTGAATTTGATCTAATCTGCTGGAAAATAATTTGACATTCATCCATATTCAGCTACTGTACATCCCTTCTGATTTAGTCCAATTATGACTGACAGTGTTTTGGAACTTGCTGCATAAAATATCACATTTGTACCAGTTTCAAAGCTCTTCACGCCAGGATGCTTTCCGTAAAATGTGGTACATGTATAATTCAGATTACTAGAAGTTGCTTTAAGCTTTTAATACCATTTCTGTTACTAAACAGTGACCATATTTGATGGCAGATTCATATCATTGGTGTTCAAGCTCTTCATACTGTGTTGATTAATCTTATATAGATAATTTTTTTTATCTCAATTGTTTTAATTGGGAGAAGGTGTTTCAAGGCTTTTCTACTTTTAGCACTGGTGGCCATAGCGCTTAGCCAGCTAAAGCAACTGTTCCATTTGTTGTGCTGTTTATCATGACATATGTACTTGTCGTCTGTCTGCATCTACGCTATTTTGTTCGTGATGCATTGGCTGTTCAGTTCATATGTGTTTCTTCATGAGCCCAAGTGCGAATCTAACACCCACCGGTTATACCATCAAGTCCTACCCCCGCGTCTCTCGTGGAGGTGGAATTGCTGTCATCTTAATCACACCAAAACCTTCAATTTCTACCATAGATCGTTTGAACTAGTCCAAACAACACTCTCAATGGAATAAAGGTAAGTCCATTGTTTTCTTCTTCTGCCTCTAACGCCCTCCTACTAGTAACAAAAAAGAAAACTAGCGGACTGAATCTCTCGTTTTGGAGCAATTTCCAAATCTCCTGGAGTAGGGAAATATAATAGGTTATTATAACAGGAGTATTCTTGGAGATTTAAACTTTCACTTTGGATGTCCTGAAATGCCATACACATAAAAACTCATAGATTTCGTTCATTTTTTCAACCTTAAACAGTCAGTTAACCAACCCACCCATAATAAGCACGGTCACATTTTGACTGGATTCTTCATAGACCTGATGATAATATTATATGGTCCACCTTTGTAGCCCACGAACTTGCATCAGATCACCTCTGCATTATATGCCATCTGGACATATCAGTCCCTAACCCTCCACCTTTATTTGCTAATAAGAGAAACCTCCATATGATAAAAAGAACCAAACTAATGCATGACATCCAAGCAAATCTAACAACTTACTTACCTCCTACAGCAGAATCAGATAACTGCCTGCGTTGATTGTTTGAAAAACATGTCCCAGCCACTAAGTGCATAGTATCAATTCAAATGTGTTCTCCATGGAATACAAGTGTTAGAGACCAGCTTTGCACTGCTAAAAGAGAATGCCGTAAAGCTGAGAGGCTTTTGCTTTCCACCAGACTCACTAATCATAAGCAAATTTACGTAGCCACTAAGAAGAACATCATAAACATAGTCCATTCAGCAAAATCATCCCACTACAGTACTAAGATCAGTTCCAACTGCAAAGAGATCTTTGAGATTACTAACAAACTAATGTCAAGGAACAAATGTACACTACTTCCAACTACCTTCTCTCCAGTTAACCTTCTGGACTCATTTACAGATTTCTTCCATGACAAGATACAAACCATTAGAGATAAGCTTGACAATACAATTTCAATTGACTTGTTATCACCATACAGTTATGATATAGAATTTCATCTGCAACCGTTAGCAGCATTTTAACCTGTCTCCAAGGATTCAGTACGTACAATTGTGATAAAGAGTACACCGAAGTCATGTGAACTTGATCCAATTCCAATATCACTGCTGCTTGAGTGCTTAGACCCAATATTGCCTTCACTAACTGATGTTACTAATACCTCTCTCTCATCCAGAGAATTCCCATCATATTTAAAAATTGCCATTGTAAAGCCTCTGCTGAAGAAACCAATACTCGACCATAACGATTTAAAGAACTACCACCCACAGTACTGAAAGTACTCTTCTGAAAGTATTCAATGACATTCTCTGCTTTGGGTAACATAAATATATCCGGCCTCGCCCTCCTTGATTTGTCTTCAACATTTGCTCTAATATATCAGTATAATGTATATTACTTCACTGTCTCTAGCATGTATTTGGCATTTACAATTCAGCCATACAGTGATTCAGGTCCTACTTAGTCAACAGGACACAAACTTTGTCCGCAAATAGATTACCCTCCAGGCCAGTTGATCTATGTTGTGGTGTTCCACATGGGCCTGTTCTTTTTATTCTATACACTCAGCTGCTCTCAAGTGTCATAGATCATCATCCAGTGTCTCAAACATTGAAATGGTCAATTTAACCAAAGTTTGTCTGCATTTCATATGTGCTTCTATTTACATTATGCTGATAATTTCAATTGTTCTTCTATCACCTTGTAGTTTGTATGGCCTCATTAATGCATTCAGATTTGAAATTTATTGCTTTCTTCCATCAATTCCATTTCTGTCAAATAGAAATTCATTTACTGAAGTTTCATTTTCCATTTCAAGAATGCTAAACTGAAAGAGCTGTAACTTTTATATCTTGTCCTACTGAAATAAAAAATACATACAATGCAAATGATAGTACTGAAATTACAATAAATAAAATGTCCAAGGATTTTAGAACATTTGTCTAATTTTATTTCATCCAAGAAGATACAGTCAATGCTAATGAAGTCATCATATCAAAGGTGGTTGGTTTGTTGGTGCCTACCTTGTCAACAAGAATGTCATGACTTGTAAATGCTGAAACGCTTCTTAATTACTATAAGAATTTGTTCCTGCTTTATCATGTGAAAGATTTTTTCTTCAAAATATAGAAATTTAGTTAATTTTCAAATCTATTTATTGTTTGTTTTTATTTGTCATTCATCATTCTCCACTGTGCATTTCTGCTCTCAATTTTTTTCTATTATATTTCATCAAAATATATTCATCCTTTATTTTCAGATTATTCTCTATTTCATTTCATTTGAGGTCATTTTGAATTAAATTTACATTCATAATCATATGACTTTGCATTCTTTCTGAATTAGATTTGCATTCTATTTTCATTACACCTGTGCAATTAGCTACAAGTGTATTTTATTGTCTGTAAAAAAGCATAAAAAATAAAAATATAATAAACAAATTCTTTAAAATGAGAATATGGTGGTCAAAACAAATAATCAAATGCAAAAGATTCTCTTTAAATATATTGTAAGTATAATCACTACAAACTACATGATATTTAAGTTGGTGAAGCATATATTTTCTGAACAAACCTTCTTTTCTTGTTACATTGATTAGTCGTGCCAAAAGCAGGTGGTTCTACCCATTAATTACAATACAACTTCAAATAAATTCAATGTTACTACAATTAACACTCATGTAAACTGTTATAAAAAATAATGTTACATCATAAACTAGGATACTCATAAAAACTGAACAAACTATAAATATTCCAAATCAGATCGGTAGTGTAAGAACTTCAGATTGAAAAGCTTCAATAAAAAAAAATTAATTGTAGATTCAATGGCTTGCATCTGGTTTGTTACAGTATTAGTCTAAATGATATACAGGACACGACAGCTGTAAACTCCAAATGATCTCATCGTCCCAAAATTAACTTTTCAAGTTGCAACATCGGTGCTTCAACCATCATGGATATCACAAATGCCACAGTATATGCAGTTACGAGATTGGCCATGTAATAGTAGATCTGTCAGAAAAGAAATGAAAACAATTTGACTTTAGTAGTTTATCTTAGGATGTACATTTCACTTTCAAATATTTAGTTGGAAAAAAAATGTTTTCATTTTGCAAGTCTAATCCACATAAAGGCAATACAGCTGAAACAGATCAAATATTGAGGTGGACAACAAATTATATCACTAAAATAAGCATTCCCTTGATTGTGACATCTCACTTATGAATCATGCTTTGACATATACACAATATATTTGAATGGTAACAATTATACATGGATTCTTTCAGCTAGAAATACTTCACGCTCGACAAAAAAGTATCAAGTTTACACCTTCTGCTGTAATCAAACTAGGAAATAGGTTAACCCTGATCACAAATTTTAAAGTAAAGAAAATATCAATGTAAATATTTTTTCACAATTTTGCAACCATGCTTACTATATAAACATACTTCTAAAAGTTGACACAGACCTGCCAACGTTAACAAGACCATTACACCAAGATAGCCAATGTTTCTTCACAAGTTGAAACAATTTTCAATTACATGTATGTATAATAAAAATACATACTGCAATAGTCAATGTCGAAAGTGTCACATAATTAGGCAAAACAAAACAAGTTGGTTATACCTTAGAACTATTTTACTATTTTGCTTGTACATACATACAACGTTATCTAGGGTAAATAAGTGTTTTTCCAGGTAAGCGACGGTACTGGCATGTATCTCATTGAAAGTTACGTGCAACAAGGAACATTAAAAGTATGATATGCACGAGTATTTTACCCTGGCCATTACTCACTCTCATATAGATTTAAGGGAGATACATTTATAATTGATACACTGGTCGTTTTGGATCTTGTCAAGGAGTGTATGCTCTCCATTGTGTTCTCCAGCTATAGGGCTAACTAGACCTGACTAGAGCTATCTGAACCTGACTACAGCTGTCTGTATGTAAGTACGAATGTACATGTGGTGGAGTCACGAATGTAGACATCACTAATTCAAGGGTGCCGTATGCTGTCTGTACGTGTAATACGTGTGACTGTACATGTGATGGATCCGTGAAGGGTGCAAGTGGCCAATACAAATGTGGGCAAACCCAAGGACTCGGTGAAACTGTGCAGTTCATCAGTTTATTAATCATATGACTCTACAAGAGTCAAGAAGCATATGTTTGTTCCAACTGTTGTTTCAATCGGGTAAATTTTCATTTACATGAGATTATTTTGAATCTTAGTTGTATTCCAGGAGATCATGCGAATCTCACTTACAGTGCATAACATTATTTGAAACACATTTGAATACCTTGAGATTATTTGATCCTGTCTTTCAATAGAGCCCTTCTAAGCAAGAGATCATTGTTGTCATGTCTTTACCGGTCCCACCTGGGAACCATGAACTGTGTATTTGACTTGGTTCCTATTGGGAGGCCTTACTGCTGCCCTCTCCATTTCATGCTTCTAAAAATCTGAAGTATGTAGTGCAAGGTTCCTCTATCTGCAAAGATCCCACTTTGAACCAATTTTCATTACCATCTGAGTTGCTAGCATTGTGGGGACAGGTTTGTGACACCAGTCCTAATCCACACACCCAATCCTAACTTCTTTCTGTACCCTGATGCATCAGGTTGTGGCTGAGGTGTCCAGAGGAACATGGATTCTCAAAAGGTTTGTGAGGAGATTCATCCTCACATAAATTAAATGATTCAAACATTGTATGTGGCCTAACAAAGGGACAGCCCCATCAGAACGCACAGACCAGTAGCTGAAATAATGAAGGATGGGAATCACAAGGGGCCTCAGGTGGACTGCAATGATATCCATTACCCTGATATAAGCGATCTCCCAAAGAACAGTGTTAAGGCAGAGAGGTCAATTATGAACCAAGCTTTCCATCTTTCATTGAGACATAAAAACCCAAATATAAAAAGCCAGAGTTTGTCATTCACGGTGCCATTCTGTGGAAAGGTGTGTACCTCTTCATATTAACTGCATTAATCCAGACTGGTAAAAGATGACAGGATTCATAAAATAGTGGAGGGTGTTCCCATTACCAAAACAATAACCTATGTTAGACAAATAGGCCCAACACATCATCCATGATGCTTGACCAAGCACCTGATGATAGGATTAGTCAAGCTCCTTTAGAAATATCGTAAACACCAAAGCAGAGGAAGGGAGGGCACAAGTGGAGTGTGATCTTGCTTATAGCACACTATTTTAACACAAATTCAACCATAACACGATCATGATATGGCTCCCAAAATGCAATATACATGTATTTTTTATACACAAAAAGATCAATATTGCTTAAAGTACAAAAGAAAACAAAAAACGTTTGTTATCGTTTTGGGGAAGAGATTGCATATGAATAATACAAGACAATCGTGGCATGGCTCCTGAAAATTTATATCTATTTTTCTCATACACAAAAAATAGTTTTTTTCTTCATAAAAGTACAAAAAATAACATACAAAGTTTATTCAGAGATCATGCGGAGCTTTATTAATGTCGAAAATTGCACGAGTACTGTATTTTGTGAGATATCTGCTTTTTTGTTGTTGATATTTCTTTTTGCAGAGATCAACCAGATGAGACATTATCTCATAATCAATCTTTCGTCAAATTCATGTCCACTCGCTAGTAAATAATATATAAGATATGATTTGCTGGTATATTCAATAGGCAGGGAGGTACAGTAACTACTATCGAACAAATGATGGCCAATTTATTTTTTTAAAATTATACCCAGTTATCATAGTTTGCTGAAATTTCTAAGAAAACAGATTACCTTTGAGGCACCAATTGTTATAAAAACGTACAAAGCTAATGGAAAAAAAAATCCATCTCAACCATGCAATACAATTATTTGATGTTTTCACAATAAGAAACGGACATTTGTTTGGTTCTCCATAGCTGTTCTTTAGTGGCGACTTCAATAACACATGAAGACATCATTGAGGAAAGTATACTACAATTCAATAAAAACAAAGAACCTTTCTTCAAGTCAGTACAGTAAAACCTGTAAGGTATGTTTTGGGCTTTGGGAAAATAACAAAATAATATATATGTGCATTGCATATCAAACAATGAAATAAAAAGAAACAATACTCTCATCCAGAAACAGATCCAGAGGCAAAAGTCGATAGCTTCATTCAAAGATAACATACAGGGATTAACTCTATAAACAAAGTGTGTAACCTGGTCACACCAACTTGAATAGATGACATCTTTGTGACTGAGATGTAATCACTTAACATCAGGGTGGGGGTGGGGGAATTACAACAAATTGAAACATCACAAGTCTTAAATAATATCAACTGAATCCTGCAAACAATTCTCTCTTGCTCATTTAATAGGCAATAACCTTATTCACATACGCAACTACGTCAACTTTGGCATTACAACGACAATTTGTGACATGTACATTAGCATCTATTACTGGTAGTAACAATTCATTTTTTAAAAATATTTTTTGTTTGCTTTTGAGCAGAACAATCAGTATTAATCAAGTGGTTATTGTAATAATTGACTACATATAGGTCAGTGGTGTCTGTCTGTTCTCATGCTATGGTCATTGATAGGGATTCCATGTCCTACAGGCCAAGTGCGGGAAAAATTAGTCTGGTTCCCTATTTCTTATGCTCCATGAGTTGCTCAGTCCTGTTGTTCATCTGTTGATTCAATGAAGAACTTTCTGGTCATCTGAGGTTTGGAGGGGCTGGTTATGTTCTGTGCATGTGCAGGTGACTGATGAGGTCAACCCTTGCACGGAATGTACGTTTGCATAAAGGACAGGGGAAAAGTGGGACATCTTCAGGAGGGTTGATGGCACATGCTTTACTGTCTTGCCACTTCAGCTCAGACCAACCTAAATTTTAAAACAAAGATCAGGAGGAAATACAACCAACATGGGGGAGGGGGGGGTAGATATAACAACAATCACAGGTCTTGGCACTAGAATGCCAATTCATGACATTTACATTACACCCTTATACAAATAGTGAAGAACAATGCAGGGAGCATAAGACAGGAACCCAACTAGGAAATAATCTTCATATACTTTAGTCTTGTGTATGGCAGAAGCTATAAAACACTATTGGCATAGCAAAAAAGTTCAGACATTGGTAACGAGCCTATTTTTTTACATTTTATCATTTAAAATGGAATGAGCAGTAATTTTTAACAGAGATTAAATAAAGTTCGATGGAGTTTATCCTCGTATTTGTGATGCGGACATTCATAGCTCAGTCAAAATGTATATTTTGACAAGACATTACTCATCACTAGTCATGTTCAGCAGATGGATGCTCACTACATAGCATTTATATAATAAAATCAATCCATGCATTATGATTGTGGTCGGAAATGACAGGTGGTCGGTCATAGAAGAGGTTGTACATAGCAGTTTTTACTGTAACAAACTTAAATAAAATCAATGGCATCTGATGAATTGTTTCATTTTGCAACATGACTGGAACAAGTTTATTGTGCCGTGAAAGTTTACCTTTTGCATTTTATGCTTATGAATGCAACCAATGGCGGCATAAAATGCAAATGAACTTTTACAGACTTGGTACAAACTGAACAGTAAATGTGCTTCATCATTCGTTACGATATGGTGCTATTTTTCCCACTCAATTCAGACCTATATGATCTGTGACAAACTTATCGAATATTGTAAATCTCTGTGTGTGCACATTTATGTATGTGATGATATTAGCGGATGAGTACACGGTGTTGATACTCTATTCATGCAATACATAAGACATTAATATATAAAACAGTATACATGTGTAAGTACCATCTCTGTTTTCACAACAGGTGTATTTCTCATTTAAAATAAATCAATTTAAGATTGTAACTTAGTGCCAATAAGCATGTATTTTTGCTCCAGCATTTATTACCTAACCCCCACCCCCCACCTTTAAAATTGTTGTGGTACATGCATCGTTTTCTTCAGCGTCTATAACACAGTCAGGCTATATGGCTCCCAACTACCATGTTATAGTCACAGTGCATTTACAGCTGGAACCCAACCCTTCTTAAGAAATGGGAAAATGTCCATAAACTTTCTCCTTATGCCTATCCAGCCAAACTGATGTTTCTCTGGAGACTACTAATGATAGAACTGTATGAAAACGTATGTAAATGACACAAAGGCAATCAGGGTGAATGTGCTTCTTCACTGGTTGCAATGGACCTGTGTTGTTGATCACTTGAAGCCATGATGGGAAGGATGCCTCTGAAAAGCATATCCACCTCCGATGGTTCTGATATGGCCAAGCAAAGATCTTAAAAGCAGTAAACAAAATTGCAGCCTGTGCACCAGTTTGATGCCAGCTAATTTTCACTATGGACTGGTGCAAAAAAAAAGTGAGTAGGGAGTGAGATTTTGGTGATTTGTAGGTATATCATGTAAATTTCAGGTACATGGTGTATATAATTTCATATTAAAAGAATTAATAGAAATAAAAACATAAGTTAAACAAATAACAGAAAATTGTTTCTACAGCATAGTAACAAGAACTGATGACAAGGGAAATAACTTCCATAAAATATGCGAATAATAGACTCTTCAAACTCCAATTAAAAACTCTTATGCAGCTAAATGATGTCTGATGACACAAGCTGCCAGGTTCTTTAATTAAAAAGGGGGGTACTTCCCTTTATTACCAAATTAAGTAGAAAGAAAAGGAGGAAATAGTCATAGATCAGTATTTCCTTAACATTCAAATATCCATCGCTCTTTATGCCTGCTCCATTCTGTTTATAACCTCTAATGATTTAAAATCCTCAAAATCCTATTGTATTTTAAGTAAACAAAATCATTTCAGACGGTTATTTTCCATTTGGATAAATACATTCAGTACAATTTATCATGAAATCAAACCTGGAATAATAACAAGAGGCAGTTGACACATTAGCTCTTCACTGACCAAAACAGATACTTCATCGCTGTTAATTTTAAATATCCTCATGACATGAGTTTTATTCATGAATTTTTATTGCTAGGACATGTATATTAATTTTTGAACTATTTTTGGATTGCATTCAAAATATCATAAGGTTTTTTTTCTCCTCATTTTTCACCTTGTATTCTAGGGTAATAAATAAGATTTATAATAGTAACACATGGTCCCTCAGTGCTGACTTGTTTGAGAAAGGAAATGAAAATGTCACTCTACTTTTAAATTGCTTGTTCTTTAATTAGGTCTGGTATTCTGCCTTTTCTAATTTAAATTTCAAAACACTGCTGAATACAGGGTTGATGATCACTGTGTGTTTTTTAACATCCTGCATGCACACTGGACACAAGTGCTCAAAGACATGTTTTTTTCCACCCTGCATGTATACAGGACCACAAGAGCTCATATTGTTTTTCCCCATCCTGCATGTACACTGGACCACACGGGCTCATATTGTTTTTTCCCATCTTGCATGTACACTGGACCACAAGGGCTCATATTGTTTTTCTCCCATCATGCATGCACACTGGACCACAATAGTTCATAGTTTTTTTCCCCATCCTGTATGTACACTGGACCTCAAGGGCTCATATTGTTTTTTCCCATCCTGTATGTACACTGGACCACAAGTGCTCATATTGTTTTTCTCCCATCATGCATGCACACTGGACCACAATAGTTCATATTGTTTTTTTCCCCATCCTGTATGTACACTGGACCTCAAGGGCTCATATTGTTTTTTCCCATCCTGTATGTACACTGGACCACATGTGCTCGTATTGTTTCTTTCCCATCCTGTATGTACACTGGACCACAAGGGCTCATATTGTTTCTTTCCCATCCTGTATGTACACTGAACCACAAGGACTCGTATGCATGTACATTGGACCGCAAGGACTCGTATGCATGTACACTGGACCACAAGGGCTCATACTGTTTTTATCCTATCCTGCATGTACAGTGGACCACAAGGGCTCATATACATGTACATTGGACCACAAGGGCTCATATTGTTTTTTCCCATCCTACATCTAAACTGGACCACAAAGGCTCATATACATGTACACTGGACCACAAGGGCTCTTATTGTTTTTTCCCATCCTGCATGTACACTGGACAAGGGCGCATACTGTTTTTATCCCGTCCTGCATGTACACTAGACCACAAGGGCTCATATATATGTACATTGGACCACAAGGACTCATTTTGTTTTTTCGCATCCTGCATGCACACTGGACCACAATAGTTCATATTGTTTTTTTCCCCATCCTGTATGTACACTGGACCTCAAGGGCTCATATTGTTTTTTCCCATCCTGTATGTACACTGGACCACAAGTGCTCGTATTGTTTCTTTCCCATCCTGTATGTACACTGGACCACAAGGGCTCATATTGTTTCTTTCCCATCCTGTATGTACACTGAACCACAAGGACTCGTATGCATGTACATTGGACCGCAAGGACTCGTATGCATGTACACTGGACCACAAGGGCTCATACTGTTTTTATCCTATCCTGCATGTACAGTGGACCACAAGGGCTCATATACATGTACATTGGACCACAAGGGCTCATATTGTTTTTTCCCATCCTGCATCTAAACTGGACCACAAAGGCTCATATACATGTACACTGGACCACAAGGGCTCTTATTGTTTTTTCCCATCCTGCATGTACACTGGACAACAAGGGCGCATACTGTTTTTATCCCGTCCTGCATGTACACTAGACCACAAGGGCTCATATATATGTACATTGGACCACAAGGACTCATTTTGTTTTTTCGCATCCTGCATGTACACTAGACCACAAGGGCTCATATATATGTACATTGGACCACAAGGGCTCATATTGTTTTTTCCCATCCTGCATGTACACTGGACCATAAGGGCTCATATACATGTACACTGGACCACAAGGGCTCTTATTGTTGCTTTGGCTATCAAGGAATAAGATACAGCCAAATGTCATATCATAAAACTGCCCATAAGAGTCACTCCAAACTGGACAGAATCTTCCCATCTCCTCACTGGGAGTGATGGAAGTGTCATTACTAGCAGATAATTTAGAAAAAAATGCTTCTCATCCTCGAAAAAGAAAAGACAGACACCACACTCCTTCAATCCAGTTAGCTCCACTTGAGCGGACAAAGCAGTTCCAAATCTGAGAAAAACGCATGAGTATCCATGGCACCATAAATGGGAAGTAAGATTCCCTTCTCAAATTCCATACATAAGTTAGATGAGTACATATCAACCCCTCATTTCCACTAGGAATGATTAGTAGTGGAGAGATAAGGTCATCAACCCAATCCCGGTACTCAAACCTATAACAGAACTCAAGTGACCAGCAATTGGTTAGGTGATGATAATCTCATGGAAGAGTTCACATCAAATGAAAAATCATTGATATCCCTTTTCAGGACGAACAAGCAGCTCTTCACCATAACAATGACTTTGAGAGGATGCTGCTCATGTCTAGCAAAGGTGTGTATTCCAGAGTTTTTCCTACCCTGGATGGATCCAGGCATTGGCTGCATTAGAGCAATTAACATGGATCCTGGAGACTTATTCTGAGTCCTGCATGACTCTTAACAGTGGCATTAACACAGAGAAAGATCCCCATACCCTTCTGGAACTGGTCATCCCATACTATTTTAGGACTGAGTCTAATTTGAGTCCTGCATGACTAAGAACACTCTGAAAAGGCAACACATATGTAATATGTGTAAGATCCCATACCTATTGGAGTCAAGGTGATTAAAATCAACTACCCCATTGGAATTAGGCAAACAAAAAAGGAGTTTTTTCTTCCTTCTGTACAGAATGCCAACTCTTTAAAAAGGTCCCAAACTTAGTACAAACACTGTGACAGTCAATAAAAGAAAAACTAGAGAACAATAGACTGAACAGTGTCGGAACACAACCCCGCTTGATGCCATTGGTTACTGGGAATGGCTTAGATGTCTCTCCATTATCCTGGACTCATGCCTGCATGCCATCGTGAAAATGCTGCACTATGAATATAAATATTCTTGGGCATCCATACTTGCCTTTTCCTTCCACAAGCTTTCTCTGCTGACAGCATCAAAGGTCTTTGTGAGTGTAACAATATTCCCCTGTGTGCCTGGCAGTTCCCTTTGCACTTGTATAGGTGGACTATGGAAGTGTCCTTGAATTCCTGGGGTATTGTCTCTTGCTGCCACATAAGTAAAAACAGTAGGTGGAGCCTTTCTATCAGGGTTGTGTTCTTGTAAACTTCAGCTGTGACGGAGTCTGAGCTAGGTGATTTGCAACTGGAGAGCAAACATATATCGATTTCTGTTTCTTGAGCAAGGTTAGAGGGTCATCCGGTGCTTCATTGATGGGTAATTGGGGGAGATGATGGATGGCTCCATGGTTGATGGATAAAGGGCGATTCCTGGATGCTGTCAAAGTGTTCAGCTCATCGTTGAAGTATCTTCTCTTTATCAGTAATTAGTGTGTTCCTGTCTGTGCTTGAGAAGGGCGGATGATCCAGAGGATGTAGGTCCATACACTTCTTTCAGGGCATTGTAGAAGTTCTTCATGTCATGCTGGTCTGCATAGCACTGGATCTCATCAGCTTTGTTGCTCAGCCATGTGTCTAACATCTGACGGAGTTTCTGCTGTACAGTTCTGCATAAATTGTTGGACACATCTTTCCTAGAGGTGGACTTTGGGTTGCTGAGGTAGGTTTCAAGGAGGTGGTGCTTCTCATCCAGCTACTGCTTGATCTCATCCCAGTTCTCATTTAACCAGTCTTGATGCTTTTTGGCTGAGGGTCCAAGAATCATTCATAAACCTTCTTTCCATGAGGGCGTATTTTGGGCAAAATGTGGATGTTGAGCATGGTGATGATGAGGCGGTGGTCTGTCCAGCAGACAGGTGCCAGAAAAGGTTTTGAAATTTTCATACATGGTACAATTGGCTAAGAAATAATATGTACAATATATGATGCAAACAGGAGATAAGGCCAAAAAATAATGCATGACTGGATCAATAGATCATGTGATGGATGTAACACAGGAAAGACAAAAAACACATATAAGGTTTTACAAATGTTCAAATTAGAATAAAGAAACTACTTTACCATTGTCAGATCTGTGAAATGTATGGGAAGTCGAAAATTGAGGTAGAAAAAGTAGATGGTAACTGGGTGAACCAAGTAAGCTGCAAAGGTCAGTCTACCCAGGGATGCCCAGATCTTCCATGACAAAATCTGATTCACTGGTCCTGAATGAGAGAAAATTAAAATGAGAAAAATATGGATGACAGTGCATTAATTTCAGATTTCTATCCCTTGTTGTATTCTAGTTGGATTTTAGTTTTATAAGAATTGCAAATTCCTGAAATATTCAACTTTAAACATATTTTTTTAGACTATTGTTGAATAAAAAATAAATTTATTACCAAGACATTGTTTAACCTGGATAGAATACTTACATAACCCTGTCTCAATAATGTAATGAAAATAACTTCTATTACCTCCCAAATTCAGCCCTCCCAGAATGATGAAAACAGATCTTCCAAAACAATATTTGCTTGGCGCCCTTGGATGTTCTTCAGCTTGAGAGAAACACATATGATGCTTGCATTTACAGGGAAGGGATAGGACAATTATAATTTATTATATAAATTTCCTTTATCCATTAAAATACATTACCTCATCATGCCCTGTAGGACTGATCATTCGTGTGTTGCCATAACAATAAAAGGTTGCCAGGGTGAGTTCAGTGAAAGCTATAAATTCCATGCCTGAGAAAACATAATGGTGTAATAATCAAGGTCTGGTAAACATCTAGGTGCCAGACAGATCCCTTGTAAGATTCAACCTGCCTTTATACAAAGGCAAATCTTGTAGGTAAAAATGACTGGAAAAAACTTGACTGCACATACCAACCAACTGCCTTGAAAATATTCAATGACAGGGGCAAGCATCATCACACCTAAGAGACAAAGGAGGAAGTTGGCCAAGTGAGGAATACTGGTTAGGACACTGTGGTTAGGACACGGGAAGGACATGGGAAGGAGGTTATTAACTTTATATTTGGTCTGCACAACTTTCTTTCAATGACAAAGGCAGGTAATTTGAATACACAAAAGGACACTTCCTGGCATATGACAAAACCAAATGGATTAATGTCGATATGCCTATCCTAAAATTACTGTTTCAGTGTCATAGAACATCAAAATCAGGTACAGACATTTATTTTTAGGGACACAGAACATCAAAATCAGGTACAGACATTTATTTTCAGGGACAGAGAACATCAAAATCAGGTACAGACATTTATTTTCAGGGACACAGAACATCAAAATCAGGTACAGACATTTATTTTCAGGGACAGAGAACATCAAAATCAGAGAAAAATCATATAAGCAATTAAGTTTAGAGATATTGTCATAGCATAATTCTCATTACTATTAGGACAAATATAAAAAGACATTGTTGCTGCCAGATTTCATTACGAACTCCAGGATATTTCTCAAAAAGCAAAGATAACACTGTTCACACCCACCTTTATGAATAACCTCTTCCTGTTGTACCCTTTCCTGATTGTTTGGGCTCTTTGAACAACAGGAAAGTGGTTTAGACCTTTACTTACTTTCAATCTTGTAACACTATACACGTGTATCTTTAACTGTTATTTGAGTATAATCACATGGTCTCAGTGATATGTATAAACAAGTCCAATTAGTTATGTATTTGTTGTACTAATTATTCAATGTTATTCACTTTTCATTAAGATATAGTACATACAGCCAACCATTCATGCATGTATAAAAACATAAGCATATACAGAAACATACATATATACATACATATGCACACACACACACACACATACATGAAGAAAAAAAAATCTTTTTCATATTTTATTTCTTTTCTCTTACCGCCTTGTCCTGAAACACAAGCTATAACCAGCCATGCAAGACAAACGCCCCACACTGTGCGAGAGACAGAAGTGTAGAGCATGCTGACACCGACAGGCATGTCCACGTTATCATGATTGTACTGATATGGCCCGTAGATTACCGCCAATGCTGAGGAAATTGCTACAATCCAGCCAACTATTACTATCATCTACATTAGAAAGAACAAACAGAAAGAGTCAAATAGGTCCTTGCTCTTAGACTAAAACACTTATACTTTTGTCATCAATATTAAGACTGGTGTGGACAACATATGAAAGTCATTCTTGCTTGAAAATTAGACCACAGCAGCTAGCCTGTTTTGAATGGTAATTACACACTGTCAGAAGCATCTAGATAGCAATTTTCTGGAGTGCAAGTGAAATATTGTCAAAGAATGTAAAGAATGTAAGCCATGGAGATCTAATTTTGGTACAGCTAAGTTATCCTATTTGCGATATAATCACATGGCAAATTCCTGGTGTCGATAACATAGGATCCAAGATGGTGGACAGCTAAGAAGACAAATGTTACTCAAACAAGACAATCAACAGTTTTATTAAGCAATATGAAGGAAAAAAACAACTTGTTGAAAATAAAACAAGCAGAGTAACAACTATACTAGTAGAATATGTCTTCAATAAAACTTACCCAATCTTTTTACTTTAAGAGAACTGCATCTACTTCACAAATCTATCCCTCCCCGGCTGATACTTGTTAGCTAAAGAACTGAAGGTTATCTGCCCACTTAGGTGGCAGTTCGATAAGGTCCCTTGAAACAGGGACTGGCACCTAATCCTGTGAAATCGTACATTACTACTGGAGAAGATGGCACATGCCAATGCAGGGAGACTGCGAGGGTCATGTGTATTACGAAACATCTTTTTATTTAAAATTGTCTTTTTCTTAAAATATGTTACCCAGTCATAATACCTTATAAGAATAGGTAAGTGATGGAGGGACATATATCTATTTAACCCACTGAGATCATCTTCAGTCACTTAAGGTATATGAGACAGCATCTCGATAACCTGACAAAAACATAGACTCCATATGTCGGGGAATGGCTTAAAAATGGAAAGTTTTCCCTTTTGAATCTAGCAAAGTCATTAAGCCATATCAAATGACACAGAAAAAAATAATCTTTTGCACCACAGGTAAAAGTTCCACCAGATCAAGTTGAGCCTTTTAGGATAAGCGATCACTTAAATAAAAGCTGGTGAAGAGTGTTCAGATCTCAATTTAATGGCACTGATAATAACACTGAAGAGAACAGTTTCACTCGTGAGCAATGCTTATGGTGTCCTAACTTCTAAAGCTGAGATGTGAAGCAAATTCATCGGTGTGGGATTATTTCAGATATGCAGAACACAACAAATTCATTGGTGCGGTTATTTCTGTTATGCAGAACAGATAGCCAACAATTATCCTGGAAAAAAGTTGTTTGTGTTGATATATTGTCCTTGCCCTCAAGAAGAGGCATAGTCCCTGTCCACAAAATGGCTCAGTCATTAGATATCTATAGAAAGTGAGTTGAGTATCCAAGCATAATTAATCCAGCACAGATGAGAAAAAGGTTGGGATTTTGGCATTTCACTTGTCACAAAAATGTCCATCATTGTTTGAGCTCAAAGAGTAAAAACTGAATGATGAAGAGGCTTTCCATTTGCATTTGGTCATTCTTGCAGGATGTAGGATTTTCAGCCACCAATGAAAAACTTTACAAATGTTTCTCATCTTAAGATTGTTAATATGTAAAAAATGATCCTGAGGGAACCACACTCCTCTGAAATCCCAAACTTGTAGCAGATATTCTGCCATCTGTATTTGCATTCATACCAATTGTGATTGCTGGAAGTTGTACTTGCAGAGGTTTTCCTGATGTTAGTCCAGAAAGGTTTCCCAATCTTTCAGATGCCACCTCATAATGTGCAGATTGTGAAAGTTGGTCCAATGGTCAACGATTTGGCCTTCAGGTGGACCACATAATCATATTAATGAGAACTGAAGCAGCAAAAATCCAGGACTAAAAACCAGGAAAAAAATCATGCAGTAAAGGAAATCTCAAGAAACATTGATTTTCCATGTAACATTATATTTATTCAATTATTGTTCCTATGGAAACATACTCAATTTACTTGAATATGGAAAAAATATTGATTTCCAGACATATTTGACAAAAATCTTGAAACGGTATGTTAACAAGAAGACTGAAAATAAGAAGTAGAATAACAGGTAATATTAAGTATGATGATTTCACAGGAGTTGGCACCAACTCTTGTATCAGGGGGACATCACTCTAACTGCTACAAAGGTGGGTGATCACATTTAGCTTTTTAGGTAAAATGGTTTGGTCTAAGAGGGCTGGATTTGCAATGTATTAGTAGTTCTCCTATGGTACTATGGATGGGTAATGTATTAGTAGTTCTCCTATGGTACTATGAATGGGTAATGTATTAGTAGTTCTCCTATGGACTATGAATGGGTAATGTATTTGTAGTTCTCCTATGGCACTATGAATGGGTAATGTATTTGTAGTTCTCCTATGGTACTATGAATGGGTAATGTATTAGTAGTTCTCCTATGGACTATGAATGGGTAATGTATTTGTAGTTCTCCCATGGTACTATGAATGGGTAATGTATTTGTAGTTCTCCTATAGTACTATGAATGGGTAATGTATTAGTAGTTCTCCTATGGACTATGAATGGCTAATGTATTTGTAGTTCTCCTATGGTACTATGAATGGGTAATGTATTTGTAGTTCTCCTAACGTACTATGAATGGGTAATGTATTTGTAGTTCTCCTATGGTACTATGAATGGGTAATGTATTTGTAGTTCTCCTATGGTACTATGACTGGGTAATGTATTAGTAGTTCTCCTATGGACTATGAATGGCTAATGTATTTGTAGTTCTCCTATGGTACTATGAATGGGTAATGTATTTGTAGTTCTCCTAACGTACTATGAATGGGTAATGTATTTGTAGTTCTCCTATGGTACTATGAATGGGTAATGTATTTGTAGTTCTCCTATGGTACTATGAATGGGTAATGTATTTGTAGTTCTCCTATGGTACTATGAATGGGTAATGCGTTTGAAGAAGAAAAGAAGTGGAGTCCTCCTAAAAGTTTCAGTGCATCATACAAAAATATAAATATTTAATAATCATTCTTCTTTTGTAATCATTTCACACTGTAAAACCCAACTCATACTGCCAGTTCTTTCTTTCTCTATGTATCCTTCTCTATTTCTCCAATCTAAATCAAGTTATCCTATACTCTTTAATAATCAGTCAACTGAAAATGTGTTAACCAAAAGTTTAATGCAAATTTTCTATGACTGTGACATGAATCCCAAAACCAAAGGGATGAAAGTACATGTCACAGAATAAACCGTCTTAACTTTATAAGAAGTTGTGCCAGATATGTGAAGAAAATCAATCAAATAATTTAGGAAATACAGACAAATTAAAAAACTGAAAGCAATACAATCAAACAATTTTCATTGGCTGCATCTTCAAGATTATCATTACTAGAAAGCTTTTCAAAGAATAAATTATTTTAGCATCATATTTATTCATCAAAAGTATGTAATAAAAACCATGAAGCGGTTAAATTAAGGAAGCAAAGGAACTTTAACCATAACACATTATTTTTTATTGCGAAATCAAGCCCAAGGTCATGAAGGGATTGTGCACATTAGGACATTAATTTTCATAGTTTTATAATGTAATAGCAAGTATGAGGAGAATCTATTAAGGAAATATTGGAAATATTAGCATATGGTAAAAGTTTAAATGATACTCTAGCAATATGTTGACATTTCCTCCAGCAGAAACTGACTGCTATTTCTCAACTAAAACTAAAATTGACTTGATATAAATGAAAATGGGCTATTCATCATCTCATGACATAATACTGCAATTCTCTTCACCTTATTCAGCCGAAGATGACACTGAGTTTTGTACAGTAGATAACCAGTCAGGGTTCCCACCAGATAGACTCCCATCCTGGCATAGGGCCGCTGGTACATTGGACCACTCACAGCCATAGGATCCTCTGTATGTTTTGTAGGGACACTGAAATTTGCAATAAGTCAACCAAATCTATACAATGTCTTCAAGTCTCCAAACAAGTACACTTCATTTCCAATGTAATATAATCCATTATCAATTTCCAAAACAATTTTAAAAAACATGGATTTCTGTTAAACTAATTAAAGAATATGCTATATGCAATAATAATACAGTTTAAAACATTGATTAACATACTAAACACACATTTTTAGAGATGTTTTCCTTAAATTCATGTATGAGTTGTGTGATTTTTACATTTTTAATGTAGCTTTGACAATTTTTCAGTCACATCACTACAATGTCTGCAGTGTGGCAGTTTATAGTGATATCTAGAACTGGGGCATCATGCCATAGACATGTACCATCATGTCTCACCCAGTCACATTATCTGGATACCAGACCAACCAGTCCAAAATGTAACTCTCAATGCTGAGCTCCTAGTGAGGCAGCTGCTAGAGCCATTTTTATAAGTCTTTGTATAACTTGGCCAGTGTTCAAACCCACGACCTCCTGCATCTGAGGTGGACTCTCTAACCACTTATTCCACTGAAGTGGTCCATTAAATTTGTTAACCCAACTATAATCCCAATACAAAGTTTTAATGATCATTAGCATTATTAGTAAATGAATGTAGTGATGAACTACCACTTAATATTAAGTACTGCCACAACTTGTTGAACAGAAGAAATAAATACAAATGGCTTGAAGGCCTTAAGCTATAGTAATTTGCAAACTAGGGAAACATAACTCCTGAGATATGTTTCTTTATGAACTAAATATTAAGCTTTATAATATTATTCTAAATGTTAAATTCTTTACATTCCACTAGAGAATTTATATTAGCATTTGGTGATTTCCTTATAAAAAACATTTTTCTCTATTCTTTCATGGAGGACTATCTGGTATCACGGTACCAATTGTTTTTCCATAGACCTCAATGCTAATATTTGGAGAGATAAATATATTTTCTATCCTAATTTAGCATGCATCTCACACACTGTTATAGAGAACAATGTTAGATTGTCAATTTGATGATGACAAAACCAGGTACTCCATTGCATATAAGAGAGATAACTCTGCTGGAACTAGACAGGGTAAGAGTTATCTAGTCACAACATACCTATTTTCAGTCATGTGTATTACATTTTCAAAAAATCATAAAAAATACAAAATTTGATCTATTTAGGAATTAGCATAAATTCACATGTTGCCAAGAGGCTAAACTATTTTTTAAGCCTAACAGAAAGTACAACTCTTACATAATCCACCAATCATAGCTTGTGTTGTTCTTTATTACTGCCTGCAATGGACCCTACACCTTAAGCACCGCCCACCTGGACATGCGCAATTGGTACCGTTATACCTATAGCAAACCTTGATTTTTCCAATAATCTGTGAAATAGCTCAGGACTATATAACTAACAAGTGTACTTAGTCTCGCTTGTCAAAAACAATTTTATGAAGTACTAAGCTATGTTCTATATGATTGTGTACAGAAATGTTATTGAGCTGTTGGAACTCTTGCTTGCATACCTTTGCTTCACTATCAAACTCATATTTTGAAATAAAATGAATTCTTTTAACTATGAGTTGTGTTTTGTTCATATTAGCACTTATCAAACTTCACTTTGGTGATATGCGATAAATCACATTATGTCATATTGTTTAATAGTAAGGTCAAAGGTCAACACACTAGTTAGCATGTACCAGTTCTACTCTTAAAGAGACATTTTGATCTAAAATAAAGGACTTATAATTGTTTCATTAACACAGAAAGTAACAACAAGGACAGGTGGACATGGCCCAATCTAATTATAAAGTATTAGCTTTGAACACTTTACACTGTCTGCATATGCAAGAGGTCACTAACCTCTAGTCCTCACACAAAGGTCAAGCTACCCAGCCTCTTTGTCATACAAATAGAAAGCTTCCCTCCTTTATGTAGTGCATACAATTGATGCAATAAGCCAATCTGACACCAAATAAAGTAGATAACAGCTTTTCTAAGTGGTTATCATGGATTTGGGGTTGAAAATGTGGACTAATATACAGAAAAAGGCTAAAGTTTAACAATGAGTATAGTGAGTCCAATGGATTTATAAACAGGAGAAAAGTGTGTATCTAAATGGGAGATGTAGCTAATGATACTGGAATTAAAGGTGACACAAGCAGCAATGAGAAAAATGAGAAGCGAGAGCTTGATGATGTTACCTTGGACAATATTTGGAGGCTGTGGACCATAGGTACAGGGACAATAAAAAAGGCACCTGTGCTATAACATCCCTTACAGACACCAACTATCAGGTGACATGGTGTTCATTCCTAGCTAATATAAAAGGGTGAATAATGTAGATAATATAGATGCATATAAGTTATATTTCTTCTAAATAAGAAATTAACAATAATGGGCTTCTGTTAGACAGCAAAAAATACCTAAACCAAACAAAGCATGTTTGATCAGTTTTAAAACTTTTAAACTTTACTGGGAAAAATTATTAAAGTACTTCTAGTTCAATTTGCATCAAGACCAAGGGCTAATATGATTCTTCACAAATCTTCTATTGATTTTCTTACACATTAACTTAAATTGTGGGTTTTTATCTATTGAAATTTTAGGTCTGGTGTAAGGGAGATAACTTAATGATATACATAAGGTGTGGTCTTTTTATTTCCTCCAAGATATTATCCATGTTATATATAGATGAGTTCAAGGACACATGTATTAACTTCAATGCAATTAAATTATCCAAAAATGCATTACTGATAAAGTGAGAACCTAAAATCCAGGTTTCTATATGTAGTAGAGACCTCAAGAATGATTATCTAACTAAGGAATCGCATGTTCATTTTTCACGGCACAAAAGTTTACAACAAAAAAAAAAGACATTTAGAGCAGGACTATTCAAATCAAAATAGGAAGGAATACCATATCTTTAATAAATTACCTAAAATACTCATACCAGAATATTCTTTATGGTACAAGTGAACTATCTACAAGAGGACCAGTAGTGTCCTCTATCCTGGTCTATAACATGCTTTAGAAGAACAAGAGAGTTGTTTTTTATCCATGATTTTTCATCTTTTGCGCATAAAATAGTCAATAATTTGGCTAAAATTAACTATATTAACTTTACATAACCTTTTTTTTTGCCTGTATGCTAATATTGGAGCTGACTACACAGTCACAAAGCCATCAGTCTATATATGCTATAGATATAGTTACAAAAGCCCAATTCCAAAGCTAATGTGTGTTATTTTCTACATTTTCTATGTAAAAGTCTGTCAATATTAGACCAAAACATCTCAATATCCATTGTTTAACCAAATGACACTATGACAGTATAGAAGTGGTGGTTATGTATACTCATTACTATGGATACACTGTGAAGCTGGTATTATCTTTTAGGTATCACGGTACCAATTGTTTTTCCATAGACCTCAATGCTAATATTTGGAGAGATAAATATATTTTCTATCCTAATTTAGCATGCATCTCACACACTGTTATAGAGAACAATGTTAGATTGTCAATTTGATGATGACAAAACCAGGTACTCCATTGCATTTAAGAGAGATAACTCTGCTGGAACTAGACAGGGGTATGAGTTATCTAGTCACAACATACCTATTTTCAGTCATGTTTATTACATTTTCAAAAAATCATAAAAAATACAAAATTTGATCTATTTAGGAATTAGCATAAATTCACATGTTGCCAAGAGGCTAAACTATTTTTTAAGCCTAACAGAAAGTACAACTCTTACATAATCCACCAATCATAGCTTGTGTTGTTCTTTATTACTGCCTGCAATGGACCCTACACCTTAAGCACCGCCCACCTGGACATGCACAATTGGTACCGTTATACCATCTGTGGAACAAAATCCAAGGGACATAACCACTATAATATCTAAACTCTGGTCAATCAAAGTGTATTGTAAAGATAATACTTTTAATTATTATATAATTCATAATGAGACAATGCAATGTCAGTAGGAATAAAATGAACTAGTTTTTCCAGTTAGGGAATGCATCCACCATTATATATGTATGATATTAAACATACAAATATAATGCAATTAAACACATAAATATAATGCCATTTAACATACAAATATAATGCTATTCGTTGGAAAAAGGAATAATTTAAGTATTAGACGAAGTGAAATCTTTAAGTAGTAAATGTCCAAAATTATAAAACCTTAAAGATCTTTTTATGAATGTAATATTTAGTCTCAAGAGAATTTTACTGAATTCAATAATACCTGCAATCACTTTTACACTGGCTATCCATTCAATCCAGAATAAAACACAAAATATGTCCTCACTGCTACAATTCACTGATGGACTCCAGTCCAACATACCTATCTGGCCTCACTCATGTGTACACACCAGCACAATACTTACTCTCCTCTTCTGACAACCGTATAGTTTTCTCATTATTCCCACAATGAAAACGAAGTCATATGAACAACGTTCTTTTGCATACCAGGTCCAAGCAATGAGGAACAAATTGCCCATTGAAATTAGACACAAAGACACAGTGATACCTTTCAAGAGTGCTCTTAAAACTCACCTTTTTCAACTGCAAGAATAAACTTTAAGACCTAATGTTTCCTACCTTAAATATTTTCAGTAGGACTGTCAACGGGTTCCCGGGTATTTGGATACCCGACTGTAGCGAAAGACCCGGGTATTAAAAGTAAATGACGAGTACCATTCACAAAAAAAAGTTGTTGACAACACTATCAAAATGTCATATATCATCAGCAGCACACTGGTCTGAGTAGTCCGAGTTTCATCTGACCCTTGCCACCCCATTTTTGATATTTTGACATTCTTGTTGGGGTGTAAGGTCAGAGCGCCTTTCCTATCAAAAAGTTGGAATTCGCCGACATCATTTGATGTCGGCATGGGTTGCAGCTTACATGCCGGCCAAGCAAACTTGAACGATCTTTCATCGAGATGACCAGCATGAAATTGATAGGAATATGATTTATTTTCTCAAAAATCGTGAGTATAGCATTTGTTATGACTATAATCTGCTGACAGATGAGACGAAAGTACAATCATTGCTGAAATTTGTTCCGGATCTGGCCATTTGCATTTCTAGTCATGTGACTACACAAATCTCGCCACCTAGGTTATACAGTCACGTGATATCAACAATAAGCAAATTTCCAAAAGTTGTTGTACATATAATTTGGACATATTATATAGTAGCCACATAAATAAATATAGTCTGTTCTCTCCTCACTAAGCCATACAGATGCCATAAATAGAATTCGTGGGAAAGTAGAACAAGGCTTGCTATAATAGAACATGTTACTGTAAGAAAGTACAAGTCCATGGACAAGAGTACTCGTATATTGTAGTTACGTAAAGCGGTCTTTCTAAAATACAGTCTGTGGGATTACTGGAATGTTAATATAAACGAGATTTCTGGAAGGTGGATATACCGAAAAAGCGTAATCCATATACATTTACGCGTTTACGCATAATTTAGTGGGAAAAAAAATTTGTTGCTCAAGGGTTGTATTTGTCTTTCATGTTCTATCGAGTACCCGGGTACTCGTTAAATGGCGCAACGGGTACCCGGATAAGTTTTCCGTGGTTTTTGACAGCCCTAATTTTCAGCATGTTTTTATGTTTTCTAATTTCATGGTGTTTGGTCATTTTGTTTTGTTTTTTGTAGTCATATCATTTTATATGTTGTAAAGCACTTAGAGCTTCTAAAGATCAGGTGCTAAATAAAGTTCTCATTATTAGTATTATTACTATTATTATCAGCCTAAAGAGTTTTATCAAGTGCATATAACACCACACATCCATGTTTTATATATGCTGGAATGTTATATTAAAGGTCTATATCATCAATCTGATATGCTGGTGTGTTAAATGAAGAGTCTATGTTATTCAAATGTTATGTTGGTGTTTTAAATGAAGAATCTATTTTATTCATATGATATGTTGGTGTGTTAAATGAAGAGTCTATGTTATTCATATATGTTGGTGTGTTAAATGAAGAGTCTATGTTATTCATATGTTATGTTGGTGTTTTAAATGAAGAATCTATTTTATTCATATGATATGTTGGTGTGTTAAATGAAGAGTCTATGTTATTCATATGATATGTTGGTGTGTTAAATGAAGAGTCTATGTTATTCATATGATATGCTGGTGTGTTAAATGAAGAGTCTATGTTATATATATATGTTGGTGTGTTAAATGAAGAGTCTATGTTATTCATATGATATGTTGGTGTGTTAAATGAAGAGTCTATGTTATTCATATGATATGTTGGAGAATTATGTCATGGGTTTATATTACTGATCTAACAGTTAATTGTCAATCAGATTGTTGGAATATGAAAACTTCAATTATATAAAAGTATTTTGGCTACTTACTCCAATAAGCCAGATATTTCATAATAGGACACCAGAAAAACTCTGATTCCTATACACAAAAGTATGAGACTTGAGGTAACTGCTATGCCAAGTTTCTTCCACCTTAAAAGACAATAGATCAAAAGATTCATTAAAAACAACAATAGTAAAATAGAAACAAACAGTCATACATACAATTATATTTTTAGATAAGGATACTCAAAATATCAATTTGTTTATTAACATTTTATATAGTGCCTTGGTATTAAGGCCACTAGGATGCATGCATACTCATAACTAACTATAACATATAAATCCAGCAAGTTTCCTTTATTACTCTATTCATCACAATGTCTATTGGTATAAAAGAAAAATCAAGAGTAATTATTTGTAATGTAATAAAACTCAAGAGGAAAAATGAGGATCTATATAATTTCATATATAAAGGAAGTGATTTCATTAAAGGCTGTAAAACACCAGCTATGAATTATTCTAAGGATAGGTTTTCAGTATATGAATTACAACCTCATATAATGGATAGATTTTCTGTATATGAATTACAACCTCATATAATGGATAGGTTTTCAGTATATGAATTACAACCTCATATAATGGATAGGTTTTCAGTATATGAATTACAACCTGATATAATGGATAGATTTTCAGTATAGGAATTACAACCTGATAAAATGGATAGGTTTTCAGTATACGAATTACAGCCTCATATAATGGATAAGTTTTCTGTATATGAATTACAACCTGAATTAGGATAGGTTTTCAGTATATGAATTACAACCTGATATAATGGATAGGTTTTCAGTATATGAATTACAACCTGATATAATTAGTCATCTTGGATATTTTAAAGGTAAACTATGGTCAGGATTTTTATGAGTTTTGAGTAATTTCAATCATTTCATTTCTATCATATACATACAATTTTAATGATGATGCATATCATTTATGATTTTACATCAATGACGTAATTGTTATTTAAAATATAAGGACATCATCTGTTTCTTTCAAAACGTTTTGTGCCTAAAGAAGCATATAGTAAATGGGAAATTAGATGTAATGAATAACTGGCATTTTTGTTGCATTGTTATCCCAGTTAAAAATCACATTGTTCCACAAAAATCATGAAAACTGTGTCTTGTATAGTACAGAGTAGTCTAAGCATCTGTCAAATTGTGACACCAGAACCAACTATCTACTGAACAGTCTCAATTTTGCCAAGCCCAACATGAGGTAGCGTTTACCTGCCAATTCATGTATTTTGTAGGCAAAGATCCACAGCAATCGGAGTTGATAAGGTCAACAGCTTGATTTTTTTTCTTAAGGTCAGCCCATTCCTATTTTTTTTTTTTTAATCTAATGAGCTGAAACAATGCTAAAACATTTTTTGGGACAATTTCATTAAAGCTGAAAGAAATCTCACTTCATTTTTGTTGTTTCAAGTTTTTTTTAATCACCCTAAATCACTGGTTCCATATCTTTTGCCACTCAGTGCAGTAACATATTGAGATCATCTAGGTCAGTCAGATCCAAATAACAAATCAATCACATGTAAATATGTTCATGGGAGATAATTCATTTTAAACTTTGGATGATAGGTAATAATTCCTGAATAGCTTACTTGTACAGAAGAAATATACAAATGGGGCTGAGGAAGATGTAGAACTGCATGTCGTTGGCCAAATACCAGGTCCAGCCTGCACACTGGAAACATAATAAGTACAATGTATGAATCTACATTCTATTGGAACTGAATCTATGATGTTACAATTTACTATACATTTTAGTGATTACAAACTTACAGGTACATGTCCTAACTTGACAATTTGCTTATGTGCATTCTAACAGTGCATTTTATGTGCCTAACATTGCTTGCTCAACTCAGTTGTAAATGGTAACTGGTACATATTCCATTTCAAATCTGCAATTAAAGTATTTACATATACAATGAACTAATCATAATAAGTGTTCAATGATGATGTAATGAATGCTGTCATCATCACTTGCATAGATACATAGAAAACATTAGACCCCTCTAACAACATAGGACACTCTCCACTCTGGAGGTGCATTTTTTCAATATGATCAAGCCGAATGAGGCACATGTTTGACCGATTTCCCCACAAAGTGATTACAAAGATTTTTGACCGATGGATTTTGATAAGTTCCAGAAAAAAAGATGTTTGATGAGAGTTTTAGCAACTGCTTACTCAGTCTTGTCCTGTGCTGATTGTATATGCATTGAGAATATACCAACACTAGTCTGGAAAAATAAAGTAAAACCTGCACCCCTTTGTGAATTAGTTACATTAACCAGAGACAATGTGATCCCATCCTTTGACATGTCTTCAGATACATTCACATCCCATCCCTTGACATGACTTCAGATACATTTTGATCCCATCCCTTGGCATTTCTTCAGATACATTTTCATCCCATCCCTTGGCATGCCTACAGATACATTCACATCCCATCCCTTGGCATGTCTTCAGATGCATTTTCATCCCATCCCTTGGCATATCTTCAAATACATTTTCATCCCATCCATTGGCATGAATTCAGATACATTTTCATCCCATCCCTTGGCATGTCTTCAGATACATTTTCATCCCATCCCTTGGCATGACATCAGATACATTTTCATCCCATCCCTTGGCATGTCTTCAGATACATTTTCATCCATCCCATCAGTTGGCATGACTTCAGATACATTTTCATCCCATCCTGTGGCATGTCTTCAGATACATTTTCATCCCATCCCTTGGCATGTCTTTTGATACATTTTCATCCCATCCCTTGGCATGACTTCAGATACATTTTCATACAATCCCTTGGCATGTCTTCAGATACATTTTCATCCCATCACTGGCATGTCTTCAGATACATTTTCATCCATCCCATCCGTTGGCATGTCTTCAGATACATTTTCATCCCATCCCTTGGCATGACTTCAGATACATTTTCATCCCATCCCTTGGCATGTCTTCAGATACATATTCATTCCATCCCTTGGCATATCTTCAGATACATTTTCATCCCATCCCTTGGCATGCCTACAGATACATTCACATCCCATCCCTTCGCATGTCTTCAGATGCATTTTCATCCCATCCCTTGGCATATCTTCAAATACATTTTCATCCCATCCATTGGCATGAATTCAGATACATTTTCATCCCATCCCTTGGCATGTCTTCAGATACATTTTCATCCCATCCCTTGGCATGACATCAGATACATTTTCATCCCATCCCTTGGCATGTCTTCAGATACATTTTCATCCATCCCATCAGTTGGCATGACTTCAGATACATTTTCATCCCATCCTGTGGCATGTCTTCAGATACATTTTCATCCCATCCCTTGGCATGTCTTTTGATACATTTTCATCCCATCCCTTGGCATGACTTCAGATACATTTTCATACAATCCCTTGGCATGTCTTCAGATACATTTTCATCCCATCACTGGCATGTCTTCAGATACATTTTCATCCATCCCATCCGTTGGCATGTCTTCAGATACATTTTCATCCCATCCCTTGGCATGACTTCAGATACATTTTCATCCCATCCCTTGGCATGTCTTCAGATACATTTTCATCCCATCCCTTGGCATGACTTCAGATACATTTTCATCCCATCACTGGCATGTCTTCAGATACATTTTCATCCATCCCATCCGTTAGCATGTCTTCAGATACATTTTCATCCCATCCCTTGGCATGTCTTCAGATACATTTTCATCCCATCCCTTGGCATGACTTCAGATACATTTTCATCCCATCCCTTGGCATGGCATCAGATACATTTTCATCACATCCCTTGGCATGTCTTCAGATACATTTTCATCCCATCACTGGCATGTCTTCAGATACATTTTCATCCATCCCATCCATTGGCATGTCTTCAGATACATTTTCATCCCATCCCTCGGAATGTCTTCAGATACATTTTCATCCCATCCCTTGACATGTCTTCAGATACATTTTCATCCTATCCCTTGACCTGTCTTCAAATACATTTTCATCCCATCACTGGCATGTCTTCAGATACATTTTCATCCATCCCATCCATTGGCATGTCTTCAGATACATTTTCATCCCATCCCTTGGCATGTCTTCAGATACATTTTCATCCCATCCATTGGCATGAATTCAGATACATTTTCATCCCATCCCTTGGCATGTCTTCAGATACATTTTCATCCCATCCCTTGGCATGACATCAGATACATTTTCATCCCATCCCTTGGCATGTCTTCAGATACATTTTCATCCATCCCATCAGTTGGCATGACTTCAGATACATTTTCATCCCATCCTGTGGCATGTCTTCAGATACATTTTCATCCCATCCCTTGGCATGTCTTTTGATACATTTTCATCCCATCCCTTGGCATGACTTCAGATACATTTTCATACAATCCCTTGGCATGTCTTCAGATACATTTTCATCCCATCACTGGCATGTCTTCAGATACATTTTCATCCATCCCATCCGTTGGCATGTCTTCAGATACATTTTCATCCCATCCCTTGGCATGACTTCAGATACATTTTCATCCCATCCCTTGGCATGACTTGAGATACATTTTCATCCCATCACTGGCATGTCTTCAGATACATTTTCATCCATCCCATCCGTTGGCATGTCTTCAGATACATTTTCATCCCATCCCTTGGCATGTCTTCAGATACATTTTCATCCATCCCATCCGTTGGCATGTCTTCAGATACATTTTCATCCCATCCCTTGGCATGACTTCAGATACATTTTCATCCCATCCCTTGGCATGTCTTCAGATACATTTTCATTCCATCCCTTGGCATATCTTCAGATACATTTTCATCCCATCCCTTGGCATGCCTACAGATACATTCACATCCCATCCCTTCGCATGTCTTCAGATGCATTTTCATCCCATCCCTTGGCATATCTTCAAATACATTTTCATCCCATCCATTGGCATGAATTCAGATACATTTTCATCCCATCCCTTGGCATGTCTTCAGATACATTTTCATCCCATCCCTTGGCATGACATCAGATACATTTTCATCCCATCCCTTGGCATGTCTTCAGATACATTTTCATCCATCCCATCAGTTGGCATGACTTCAGATACATTTTCATCCCATCCTGTGGCATGTCTTCAGATACATTTTCATCCCATCCCTTGGCATGTCTTTTGATACATTTTCATCCCATCCCTTGGCATGACTTCAGATACATTTTCATACAATCCCTTGGCATGTCTTCAGATACATTTTCATCCCATCACTGGCATGTCTTCAGATACATTTTCATCCATCCCATCCGTTGGCATGTCTTCAGATACATTTTCATCCCATCCCTTGGCATGACTTCAGATACATTTTCATCCCATCCCTTGGCATGTCTTCAGATACATTTTCATCCCATCCCTTGGCATGACTTCAGATACATTTTCATCCCATCACTGGCATGTCTTCAGATACATTTTCATCCATCCCATCCGTTGGCATGTCTTCAGATACATTTTCATCCTATCCCTTGGCATGTCTTCAGATACATTTTCATCCCATCCCTTGGCATGACTTCAGATACATTTTCATCCCATCCCTTGGCATGACATCAGATACATTTTCATCACATCCCTTGGCATGTCTTCCGATACATTTTCATCCCATCACTGGCATGTCTTCAGATACATTTTCATCCATCCCATCAATTGGCATGTCTTCAGATACATTTTCATCCCATCCCTCGGAATGTCTTCAGATACATTTTCATCCCATCCCTTGACATGTCTTCAGATACATTTTCATCCTATCCCTTGACCTGTCTTCAAATACATTTTCATCCCATCACTGGCATGTCTTCAGATACATTTTCATCCATCCCATCCATTGGCATTTCTTCAGATACATTTTCATCCCATCCCTCGGCATGTCTTCAGATACATTTTCATCCCATCCCTTGGCATGACTTCAGATACATTTTCATCCCATCCCTTGGCATGACTTCAGATACATTTTCATCACATCCCGTGGCATGTCTTCAGATACATTTTCATCCCATCCCTTGGCATGTCTTCAGATACATCTTTATCCATCCCATCCACTGACATGTCTTCAGATACATTTTCATCCCATCCCTTGACATGTCTTCAGATACATTTTCATCCTAACCCTTGACCTGTCTTCAGATGCATTATCATCCCATCCCTTGACACGTCTTCAGATACATTATCATCCCATCCCTTGACATGTCTTCAGATACATTTTCATCCATCCCATCCATTGACATGTCTTCAGATACATTTTCATCCCATCCCTTGACATGTCTTCAGATACATTTTCATCCTAACCCTTGACCTGTCTTCAGATACATTATCATCCCATCCCTTGACATGTCTTCAGATACATTTTCATCCATCCCATCCATTGACATGTCTTCAGATACATTTTCATCCCATCCCTTGACATGTCTTCAGATACATTTTCATCCTAAACCTTGACCTGTCTTCAGATACATTATCATCCCATCCCTTGACATGTCTTCAGATATATTTTCATCCCATCCCTTGACATGTCTTCAGATACATTATCATTCCATCCCTTGGCATGTCTTCAGATACATTTTAATCCATCCCATCCGTTGGCATGTCTTCTGACACATCTTCATCCCACCCCTTGGCATGTCTTCAGAACTCCATGTGTTTTTATTCCAGATGAATGAAAGGGATTCATTTCAGTTTTCTGGAAAGTTGGGCCAACCACAAAGTATTATATGGCTCCAGAAAAGCTCTGGAATACTTTCAAATCTTTGATTTAGATGATGTTTTTGAAAATATTGTTCATGTAACGAGGTAAAACAAATAACTACTTGTGCATTTTACCTGTTGTGTTACCTGTTTGCAACTGTATTTTAACAGTCACAGTAGATATTTAAATTGTATTGAATTAGTCATAGAATCTGACTTTTAACCTTTTTGATACCTAATCCAGACAGGAATCTTTAACACTGGCAAAAATTCGCTATTTCAAAATCCACAGGTCATTCTGCTTTATAACTCCATTAGTGTTTAGGGGTCTATGTTCTATGCAAAATTACTTAGTGATGAAAAAGTTAATATAGATTAGTCACCCATAGATTTATTTATAATTTTTTATTGAGTTCATATGAACTCTGGGTAATCTGAGTACCCTAGCATATATTTTTTTAAATGGTGCTTTCCATGGGTACCATGTATGTATCAATGGAAGAGTTTACAACAGTCTCGACATAGTATCCTTTTCATTAAAGAGAAACATTGGTCAGCCCTGAATCAACAGTAATCTTATTATATACTGGAAATTTTCACTCACTATTTTAGATTGGTCAAGTGAATTTTCAACCCCATGTGATAGTTAAACAAACAGAACAATATGTGGGGACTGCTCCGGTGGCCTAGTGGTTAGAGCATATGCCTCAGATGCAAGAGGTAGTGGGTTCGATCCATGACCGAGTCATACCAAAGACTTACAAAAATGGTACTAGCAACTGCCTTGCTTGATGCTCAGTATTAGGAGGTTAGTGCTAGGACTGACCAACCTGGTATACGGATAATGTGACTGGGTGGAACATCATGCAACATATCTGCAGCATGATGCCCCAGTGCTAGACATTATTATAAACTGCCACTCTAGACACAAAGTTATCAAAGCTATATTAAAAATCCAGTTTTGATGGGGTTTAAAAATATTATGAAAACAAACAAATAGAGGAAAATATGTTAAAGTGCATGCATCAATGATTCACAAGCTCACATTTGCAACCATTGAGTTTTCTGTATACTTACAATCAGAGACAGGTCACCATAATGTGGGTAAAAGTTGTTGATATAGATAAGATTTGCCCACCATGAATTGGTACACTCATTAATTGTCTGTGTCAGGATAGAACTTGGCTGGCTCACCAGATACTGATATGGGCCAGATACCATGAGTGGAAATAAAGTTCCAAATATCATCACCACAATGGCATATAGTGGAGTCAATCTGTAAGAGAAGGGGAAAAAATCTACAAAACTGCTAAATGTATTTTTCATTACAGCAATAATGACAAACAGAAGCTATCACTGATACATGGAGACAGAGAAATTCAAGGAATGAAACAATATTACTGATACATGGAGACAGAAATTCAAGGAATAAAATTATATCACTAATACATGGAGACAGAGAAATTCAAGGAATAAAATGATATCACTGATACATGGAAACAGAGAAATTCAAGGAATAAAATCATATCACTGACACATGGAGACAGAAATTCAAGGAATAAAATGATTGTTACAGGATGAAGCAGGGTTGGGGCTGGATTAGTGAAGACACCTAAAGCAACTGCGTTAATAAGATGTTTATTTATAAACGCAATTTTAAATATAAACAAATCTGATACCATTATAAACAAAAGATACGGAAATTATAAAGTTCCAAACATGGAACTATCAACAACAAGTAACTCAATGAAAAAAACTCAAAGGATGATTTTAACGAAAGGAATTTAAAACGAACATGATTAACGTCTTATCACCCGATCAACAAATACAAGTACAGTGTATATGAATAATTTTATGAATATATCGCTCGTATAACAAGACTGAGATGTAAATGCCTGTAATTTTGGTTATATCATTTATATAACGATTTAACAAGGTAAAGGCATGTAAGTTATGATTTTATCGTTCATGTAACGATTTAGCAATATAAATGTGAAATTATGAATTTATAGTTCAAATAATGATTTTGATATGTAAATGTGAAATTTTTGCTCAGATGGCAATAGTAATAGCATAGAACATGTATTATATAACTATTGTGGCGCCCATTTGACATCCAAGATGTATCCCCGGTTCCACCTGCTCTAGCCAATGGTCAAGGAGTCACCACGCATGGTCCACTCCTCCCTGTCTGTTGAAGGATCCCTTTGAGAGCCCTTACATTTAGCACAGACACAATGGTCGTGAAGCCTTGGTCCCTTGCATTGAGAACACCAGTACACTCTTCCAAACCAACATCACCAGACACAGCATATACATCACAAGAAGCCTCACAGAGTTCTGTGACTTTCACATCGCCCAACCATATATATATAAGGCATATATATATATATATATAACGCAGCATCCAACCATACACAAAGCACCATGCACAAGGCACCATACACATGGCAGCAAAAATTAAAAACTAAAATTTGTAATACATATAACATGGTTAAGTACTTCTACATTCATATATGTTGCGCATGCATGCACATGAATTAGTTATCCATTTACATTAAATGTTCAATGCATGCAGCATATAATTAAATTCAATTTTGTCTGTTTGGTTACAACAAATAGCTATCTCAAAGCAGACTATAGTATTTCTAATATCATGGCATTGTATAACATAGGTATTTACTCTGTGGAATTTAGAATAAATACTAAAACATCTGGTATATGAAACAAATAGCGATAAGAATACAACCATAAATTTAAATTACCTCTTTAGGTGAAGATTCTACTTCCATAAAGTGGTAAGCTTCCTGACAAGACTCGTAATGGAATGTTTACAGAGAATTTGCTTATAAATATACACTAGCTGTGACCGATATGTGCAGCTAGGTACTTAGATTTTTAAACTGCAGGAAATTTGCACATGCAGCATGGGTTGAGTCGTGCTCAGTGTTTCAAAATAACTAGAGCCAATAAATAATAAACAACCCTCGGTGACGCTGTACACAGCAGCAAAACCCAAGTATATTTTTGACATACATATTGATACGAGTCATACACAATTCCGTGACAATGATATCACTGATACATGGAGACAGAGAAATTCAAGGAATGAAATGATATCACTGATACATGGAGACAGAAATTCAAGGAATAAAATGATATCACTGATACATGGAGACAGAATTGTATGGAATAAAATGATATCACTGATACATGGAGACAGAATTGTATGGAATGAAATGATATCACTGATACATGGAGACAGAAATGTATGGAATCAAATGATATCACTGATCCATGGAGACAGAGAAATTCAAGGAAAAAAATGATATCACTGATACATGGAGACAGAGAAATTCAAGGAATGAAATGATATCACTAATACATGGAGACAGAGAAATTCAAGGAATGAAATGATATCACTGATACATGGAGACAGAGAAATTCAAGGAATGAAATGATATCACTGATACATGGAGACAGAAATGTATGGAATGAAATGATATCACTGATCCATGGAGACCAAAATTCAAGGAATAAAATAATATCACTAATACATGGAGACAGAGAAATTCAAGGAATAAAATGATATCACTGATACAAGGAGACAGAAATTCAAGGAATAAAATGATACCACTGATACATGGAGACAGAGAAATTCAAGGAATGAAATGATATCACTGATACAAGAAGACAGAAATGTATGGAATGAAATGATATCACTGATACATGGAGACAGAAATTCAAGGAATAAAATGATATCACTGATAGATGGAGACAGAGAAATAAAATGATATCACTGATACATGAAGACAGAAATTCAAGGAATAAAATGATATCACTGATAGATGGAGACAGAGAAATTCAAGGAATAAAATAATATCACTGATACATGGAGACAGAGAAATTCAAGGAATAAAATGATATCATTGATACATGGAGACAGAAATTCAAGGAATAAAATGATACCACTGATACATTGAAGACAGAAATTCAAGGAATAAAATGATATCACTGATACAAGGAGACAGAAATTCAAGGAATAAAATGATACCACTGATACATGGAGACAGACATTCAAGGAATAAAATGATATCACTGATACATGGAGACAGAGAAATTCAAGGAATGAAATGATATCACTGATACATGGAGACAGAAATGTATGGAATGAAATGATATCACTGATACATGAAGACAGAAATTAAAGGAATAAAATGATATCACTGATAGATGGAGACAGAGAAATAAAATGATATCACTGATACATCAAGACAGAAATTCAAGGAATAAAATGATACCACTGATACATGGAGACAGACATTCAAGGAATAAAATGAGATCACTGATACATGGAGACAGAGAAATTCAAGGAATGAAATGATATCACTGATACATGGAGACAGAAATGTATGGAATGAAATGATATCACTGATACATGAAGACAGAAATTCAAGGAATAAAATCATATCACTGATAGATGGAGACAGAGAAATAAAATGATATCACTGATACATGAAGACAGAAATTCAAGGAATAAAATGATATCACTGATACATGGAGATAGAGAAATTCAAGGAATAAAATAATATCACTGATACATGGAGACAGAGAAATTCAAGGAATGAAATGATATCACTAATACATGGAGACAGAAATGTATGGAATGAAATGATATCACTGATCCATGGAGACCAAAATTCAAGGAATAAAATAATATCACTGATACATGGAGACAGAAATTCAAGGAATAAAATGATATCACTGATAGATGGAGACAGAGAAATAAAATGATATCACTGATACATGAAGACAGAAATTCAAGGAATAAAATGATATCACTGATAGATGGAGACAGAGAAATTCAAGGAATAAAATAATATCACTGATACATGGAGACAGAGAAATTCAAGGAATAAAATGATATCATTGATACATGGAGACAGAAATTCAAGGAATAAAATGATACCACTGATACATTGAAGACAGAAATTCAAGGAATAAAATGATATCACTGATTCAAGGAGACAGAAATTCAAGGAATAAAATGATACCACTGATACATGGAGACAGACATTCAAGGAATAAAATGATATCACTGATACATGGAGACAGAGAAATTCAAGGAATGAAATGATATCACTGATACATGGAGACAGAAATGTATGGAATGAAATGATATCACTGATACATGAAGACAGAAATTAAAGGAATAAAATGATATCACTGATAGATGGAGACAGAGAAATAAAATGATATCACTGATACATCAAGACAGAAATTCAAGGAATAAAATGATACCACTGATACATGGAGACAGACATTCAAGGAATAAAATGAGATCACTGATACATGGAGACAGAGAAATTCAAGGAATGAAATGATATCACTGATACATGGAGACAGAAATGTATGGAATGAAATGATATCACTGATACATGAAGACAGAAATTCAAGGAATAAAATCATATCACTGATAGATGGAGACAGAGAAATAAAATGATATCACTGATACATGAAGACAGAAATTCAAGGAATAAAATGATATCACTGATACATGGAGATAGAGAAATTCAAGGAATAAAATAATATCACTGATACATGGAGACAGAGAAATTCAAGGAATGAAATGATATCACTAATACATGGAGACAGAAATGTATGGAATGAAATGATATCACTGATCCATGGAGACCAAAATTCAAGGAATAAAATAATATCACTAATACATGGAGACAGAGAAATTCAAGGAATAAAATGATATCACTGATACAAGGAGACAGAAATTCAAGGAATAAAATGATACCACTGATACATGGAGACAGAGAAATTCAAGGAATGAAATGATATCACTGATACAAGAAGACAGAAATGTATGGAATGAAATGATATCACTGATACATGGAGACAGAAATTCAAGGAATAAAATGATATCACTGATAGATGGAGACAGAGAAATAAAATGATATCACTGATACATGAAGACAGAAATTCAAGGAATAAAATGATATCACTGATAGATGGAGACAGCGAAATTCAAGGAATAAAATGATATCATTGATACATGGAGACAGAAATTCAAGGAATAAAATGATACCACTGATACATTGAAGACAGAAATTCAAGGAATAAAATGATATCACTGATACATGGAGACAGAGAAATAAAATGATATCACTGATACATGAAGACAGACATTCAAGGAATAAAATGATATCACTGATATATGGAGACATAAATTCAAGGAATAAATTGATATCACTGATACATGGAGACAGAGAAATTCAAGGAATAAAATGATATCACTGATACATGGAGACAGAGAAATTCAAGGAATAAAATGATACCACTGATACATTGAAGACAGAAATTCAAGGAATAAAATGATATCACTGATACAAGGAGACAGAAATTCAAGGAATAAAATGATACCACTGATACATGGAGACAGACATTCAAGGAATAAAATGATATCACTGATACATGGAGACAGAGAAAATCAAGGAATGAAATGATATCACTGATACATGGAGACAGAAATGTATGGAATGAAATGATATCACTGATACATGAAGACAGAAATTAAAGGAATAAAATGATATCACTGATAGATGGAGACAGAGAAATAAAATGATATCACTGATACATCAAGACAGAAATTCAAGGAATAAAATGATACCACTGATACATGGAGACAGATATTCAAGGAATAAAATGAGATCACTGATACATGGAGACAGAGAAATTCAAGGAATAAAATCATATCACTGATAGATGGAGACAGAGAAATAAAATGATATCACTGATACATGAAGACAGAAATTCAAGGAATAAAATGATATCACTGATACATGGAGATAGAGAAATTCAAGGAATAAAATAATATCACTGATACATGGAGACAGAGAAATTCAAGGAATGAAATGATATCACTGATACATGGAGACAGAAATGTATGGAATGAAATGATATCACTGATCCATGGAGACCAAAATTCAAGGAATAAAATAATATCACTAATACATGGAGACAGAGAAATTCAAGGAATAAAATGATACCACTGATACATGGAGACAGAGAAATTCAAGGAATGAAATGATATCACTGATACAAGAAGACAGAAATGTATGGAATGAAATGATATCACTGATACATGGAGACAGAAATTCAAGGAATAAAATGATATCACTGATAGATGGAGACAGAGAAATTCAAGGAATAAAATGATATCATTGATACATGGAGACAGAAATTCAAGGAATAAAATGATACCACTGATACATTGAAGACAGAAATTCAAGGAATAAAATGATATCACTGATACATGGAGACAGAGAAATAAAATGATATCACTGATACATGAAGACAGACATTCAAGGAATAAAATGATATCACTGATATATGGAGACATAAATTCAAGGAATAAATTGATATCACTGATACATGGAGACAGAGAAATTCAAGGAATAAAATGATATCACTGATACATGGAGACAGAGAAATTCAAGGAATAAAATGATACCACTGATACATTGAAGACAGAAATTCAAGGAATAAAATGATGTCACTGATACATGGAGACAGAGAAATAAAATGATATCACTGATACATGAAGACAGACATTCAAGGAATAAAATGATATCACTGATATATAGAGACATAAATTCAAGGAATAAAATGTTTCATCAAGACCAAATTTTACTTCAACCTGGACATATATAGTTACATGATGAGGATTCAAAATTATTTGCCTCCATCAAACAATGGTGACTGATCAGCAGAGAAAAAACTTCCATAAAGACACTATTGCTAGCTCAGATAGTGGTTTCTATATCATGTAAACATAGCTGAAATACCAGTCATGTGAAAAATGATCCCTGTTACATGCCAGTTGCTTATATATCCCCCCAAAAGTTTTTCTATCACTGCTCAAATGTGTGACAAGTCTATTCAGAAGGCAAGAAAATCCAATACTTAGCAATATCCTGACTTCATGAGATTTTAAAGATCAAGTTCCCAAGGGTAAGTCGGGATAAGTGTAACAAATTCAATAATACCTCATATACTTTACCTTCATTTATAAATAAAGTGAAAAGCAAAATGTCTTTAAAGATATAAAGACCTACATAACATAAATGGTCTTATCCAACATATGGCAGAAGTTTAAAATGTTTCAAAAAAAATTCACAGAGGAGCTGGAGATACTTTCTAAAAAGTTCATTTTCAAATCAGTGGCAAGAGATTGGACTGCATAAACAATTATACTTGATTGTTCTCCTGAACAAAAAGATCTGATCAGACATCTATTCAGCTCTATGAGGTTCCATTCCAAGACACAAAATACTGAGATTAAAATCTGAAGACTCAAGATTCTATCTGTATACATATTTTTTATGAAAGTCACTCAGACAAAAGATGGAAAAAAATACCTGCTAAAAGTTGTATAATGTCTTAGAGATATCACATTCTTAAAAAGACTTATAATATTAGTAATTTAAAATTTTTGCAGTCTTGAGACCGAGTACTACTTTTATGCTCAAAAACCAAATCTAAAGCACACCCTCCCTCAATACCCATGGTGTGATTGGATAAATGAATGCTTGCATGCTGAGAATTATTTAAGAGTTTAACGTTGTTTTTTCTGCATTCATGGTGGTATAAACTGTCAGTTGCCGACTCACATAGCAAATAACTCCTGAAGCTGTGAGTTGGCAACTGACAGTTTATACCACGATGAACGCAGAAAAAACGTTAAACTCTTATAATTGAAATTGCAATGTATTGTTATGTTATTTTGTTTTTTCATCATAAAAAAAAATAATCATAATTGTGCGTAGTAATACTTTTCTCGGGTTTCTGTTATGTAGCTATTTATAGCTCTTGGGATTGTCCTGCTTGTAAGTCCATCATCCAATGGAACCCATGGAAGGAATTTGAACATTTTGAATATTTTATCATAATGAACACGTGTATTTAAAGTTGAAGCTCAATATTTAAAGTCACGATGTCATGGCTATAAGGATGTGTGCTTATTTTAAATTGACCTAATGTGATTTGGCATATTCATCACTGTTATGACAAGTGAGTAATATGATTTCGTTCTTCAAAACCTATTTTCGTGTTATAAACAGGCTGTACTAATACATGCAGGTGTATGAAGTTTGGTTATAGAAAGTATGTGATCAGTTTTGTTGGCTCAAACATACACATACACGCACAGTTCTAAAATAATTAAGTACTTATTTTATCCCTCTTGTTATTCCATGAGTTGTTTTGTGACAATGGTTCATAACCGGATTCCTCTCATCAAATTTGTGACATCAGTGTAGAAAGTGAACAGACAGATGCACAAAATGACAGATTTAAAAACAGTAAGACAATTTAATTTGTGAAATTTGTGTTTATTGTTGACACACTTTTTGAATTATACTGAGTAGTGCAATAATAATGACAACACAGCAAAATAATTGCAATCCATGTAGCTGGTAGAGAAAAGTAATGAAAAACTGTATGACACATTCATGTATTTACTATTTTAAAAAAGCAAATAACATGTTAGTATTAATAGTTTACATGGACACTTTACTTGAAAATCACATACATGCAATCCAAGTAGCTGGTAGAGAAAAGTAATGAAAAACTGTATGAGACATTCATGTATTTACTACTTTAATAAATTTAATAACATGTTAGTAAGGATAGCTTACATTGACCATTTACATGAAAATCACATATTTCCTTAATTTTTTTGCACTTACTTGTTTCAGTTTGAACTAAACTGGAAGGTGCAGTTATTGAAATGACAGGTGGATTGTGTAATGAAACTGTCATAGAGTTCATTGTATTATGTGATAGTGCTTGTAGGGGATTTTGAACAGATTCAGTAATATTTACTTGGTTTGTACTACTTGGGTTTGTATGTTTTTAACATTTTCTTGAGTCGTACTGCTAGAGTTTGTTGGGGTCATTTGAACATTTACAGTTGCATGAGATAGTACTGCAGAAGAGTCTTGAGCAGACAATGCTACATTTGCACATACATTTGAAAGAATGTTACTCATTTGTTGTTTTGTCGAGTGCTGAGCCTTGTGTATTGTTTCAAGGATAGTTCAGGAAGGTTGGCCTCTGTCATTGCATTCAAAGCTGTGGCACGAAGAGAGTGAGCAGTATATCTTGCAGATATATGGGCATTTTTGCATATGTCTGGCATAAAACTGCTAAATTGTCTTTGTCCAACACATCTTGTTGTGTACCATGTTTGACAAAATTGGGGATTTTCAAAAGCATTTTTATCAATGTGACAAAAAAGTGATTCAGCTCTTGGATTAATGAGTGTGAGGTAGTATTTTACTGACCTGACTGGGCAGTTTTGACCACCAGTTGCATACATTCTTTTGTCAGAATTTTCCTCCTTAGCATTTAAGTCTCCCTGATGATTTTTTGCATAGTTTGATGGGTCAAAATGACATATTCAGCCCCAGTTTCATCAAATCTGATTTCAATTGGCTGTGGAATTCTAATCTATGTGTAACATAGTGGATAGAGAGGTATGACCAAACCCTGTATCAGAGTGTGATAGGATTCATCTTGCATCAGGTATTGATTGATCGCATACATGTCTGAAGGAGGAATAATTGGTTTGTGTTGTGTTGATCTTGATAAGCCAGTCTTTGTGTTTTAGTTTAAATTTTCCATTTAACATGTTATTTGCTTTTTTAAACTCAGTGTCTGTAACAATATTAATGGAAGGACCACATTCAACCTGAATGTGATTAATAGCAGCCCTGACATTTTTTAAGGTGTTTTTATGATATTCCTCAGCTTGGGCTTCAGGGAGAATCCTCTTTCGTGCTGTGGTGACCTTTAGGTCTGCTTCAGCATAAAATATTGCTAACATTTGGCCCAAATGTGCAGACTCAACTGTCATCAGATCTACCTCCATGTTCTTCTCTTTGCACCATTCTGAAATTCATGTTTTTTAGCTTGGTAATAACTATTTATAACATTAAAAATATTTAGATCTTTAGGATGAATCATTCATGCATATTTCCTTAATTTGTATTTATTCAACAAATTTTTTACATTAGTTTAAGCTTTCACAAATATTAGTTTAAAGATAAACTACATTTTATTCACTTCAAAGTAATTTAAATCTCATTTTTATTTTAAAAAACGACCTGAATGATGTTATTGGTTTTTCATTGTAGCATAAAATTAAACATTTGTATTGCTTTTTTAAAATCTATAATTTAAGAAAATAATAGATTTAGAGCAATTTCAGTATCAAGCAATATTATTTAAGCTTACATTAAAGGCATACAACCTAAGTTTTTCGACTTTTTGTTCTTGCAAATGCATGATATTATGAAAAGTATAGTAGAAATAATGAGTAATTACAGGTCATTCAGTTTCAAAAAATGTACATCTGTAAGTTTAATCAATGAAAATATAACGATTTTCTGTACGGATTGCTAATTAATTATGCAGAAACGGAATTTACCGATCTTCTCCGTAGTCGCAGTGTCACATGAAGTCAAGGTAAGCATATGTTTCGCTTTTGAGTAATTATTGCCCTATTCTTCGTCTGTCCTTCTCCTTAGTTCATTATAGTCACCCACAATATATGTATTGCTTATAGATTTCTCATTATATATGATAAATTACAAGAAGTAGGCAAAAAAGTCAATACGATGGAAAATCCTGACAATAAGAGGTTCCTTTAAGGGGCGATTCTTGAAAGTGTTTACTTGTCGTGTTTGTGAGATTGTGTTACGTTGTAAGATAAACCAACTAAAAATGTGATAATTTGTATCATTTTAATCAGAACCACTATTAAAAGGCAGCAGAAGAAGATAATACCACCGGGGGAAATGGCATACTGCTAATAGGCAATTTATTTTATGGACTTAATGGATACCTAAGTACTGGCAACAGACATGTCATTCCAAGCTGTTGTGTATGGCGTATAATGGATAAATAATTTTGGCCAGTACCATTTTGGATTTACTCAAGGAAGACTTGGGTGATCTATCCAATGATATGATGAGTGAATAATGAAATTTATGTTTATTTTAAGTTGTATAAAGCATTTCTTTTGTAGTATGCAATTTTTATTTTGCATGAACAAGTTTTGTTAAAAATTGTTTTAGCTACCTACCCACTAAAGAATGATTATATGTATGGCTGTTTTGAAAGCAACTGTGAGGAGACTGCTTATTAAAAACATGAATTGAAGTTGACTAGCATTGTCATGGGATGCAAAGGATGTAAACAACGAAAGTACACTGGTGAACATGATTTTAATTGTGCATATACAGTAACACATTAAGTTAAATGATAAATAACGCATAGTCATGAGTTGAGAAAGCAAAACTTGTTGCAGTGTTTCATGAATAAAGATTGGCTTGTAAATATCAACAGAACTACAAACACTAGGATACTATTCTATCCAGATACTGCTCATTAATTTCAATTACATGTGAAAAAAATTGGCTCTGGAAACAGAATAAAGTTTTAAAGACTTAAATACTAGTTCATCAAAAGCAACATTGAATACTTATATCACATAATATGTGCATCATCAGCCGTCTTATTACAACTAAATTAAATATACTTGACACCAATTAAATGCATCAAATTTTCAGTTTTTTAAATGTGTTCATTTACCATAGAAATAATTATACCCTTTATATAAATACCCAGATGGATGTACACAGCTGCATACACTGTAAAAATGTTATATATTATGTAATGTACTAAACTTATATATGTACAAATGTGCATGTACAGACATAACTTTAATTCAAGAGTACAGTCAGGCATAAAAATGAAGGATATCATCTAAGAATAATTATGGCATATAATATATAGAGATTCTCCGTGTTATTTAGGTTGGGAAGGGTGCTCCCAATATTACTTAAATTATTACAAAAGACCTCCCGGATTGTTTTTATGAGGAATTGAAGTAGTGATAGAGAGATGCAATGCTCAGAGCTCCCAGTCAGTGGTGCCAACAGTTAAATTAATGAATACACAAAATGTGAAAGTCAAATAAACAACAATTTAATATCATTAAATAACAGTCATCTCTCAAATGAAACTCAAATTAAAACCCTATCACTCGTCTTTAACTCGACCAAGTTATGGCCTATTTTATCATCTGACTGTAATTGATTTTCCTCCTGTCCTGTGTTCCTACTCATCTGTATGATCTTTCTCTGGACTGGTAGTCCAATTGCCTCCAGTCCATCTAATGTCAGCCTCCGTTCTTCCTTTCTCTTTGTCTCTCAGAGACATTTTATATGAGAAACTAGTGTACCATTACTATAACAGATTGATTACAGACATCCCATTCCAAAATACTAGACAGTTCAATAGAAATTACATTGATGTTTTAGTATCTTGTGCTTGTTTTTTTATACTTTTGACAAAAGTGATTACCATTTACTCAATGCCAAACTTTAGTACATCACCTAAACAAACTACTGCAGAGAAACAAATATTGAAATTAAGCCCATGCCCTCACCCCATGTATGTTTCCTATTGCATTTCTTTTAAAATTAGGGTAGCTAGGCACACACACACACACACATATACTGATTAGTATATATAATGTACGAAGTACAATGCAAAACTGGCTCAGATATACATATCAAATTCAGGAATGCAGGGGTCATGCTACCAGTGTTGATACTAATTAGCCTACACAGACAAACAAACTCTTACACATTCACAGGGGTGTTTTAATTGCTAACTGACCATTAATCCTGTTTGCAACAATATATCACTGCTCAAGTTCACGAAATTGGGCCTACTATATGATGGAAATATGCCAAATTCTGTTTCAAAATTGTAACAGTGTGTGTGATTTGGATTTTTAACATACCTTGAACAATTTTTGAGTCATATTGCTATGATGTTTGAAGTGTGGCAGTTTATAGTGATGTCTAGCACTAAGGCATCATGCCGCAGACATGTAGCATGACATCCCACCCAGTTACATTATCCTGACAGTAGGACGACCAGTCCATACACTAACCTCTTAATGCTGAGCACCAAATGAGGCAGCTGTTAATACCATTTTTATGTGTTTGGTATGACTTGGCCAGGGATCAAGGACCCCAACCTCTTGCATATGAGGTGGATGCTCTTAACACTAGGCCACTGGAACGGTCAACACCAGTATGTAAATAGTAATTTGTTAACAAATATAGTCGGTGAATATCATTTCTAATTTATTTATTTTTTTAATTAAAAAAGACAGAAGTTAACAGCATTATTTTCTTTATAAAATCAGTTTAAAACTGTATGTGAACCTTTAATGGCATGTTTAGCGGGAGCAATTAAATCAAGATGAAGAGTATGGATTGAAGTCATTTGCTCCAATGTACATTTTTTTCTTTTTCAAAGTATACTAGAAATCTTTCTGACTGCAATTTTACACAAAACATTTAGAAAATAAAATTATTAAAAAGTACTTTATTATGCAATAATACAGACTTGTAATTACATGATTTTAATCTTGTTACTTCTATAAGATTAAATGATTTACAATGTATAGCCTCTGCTGTGCTTTTTTTATACATCATATGGCCAAAATACACTGCATTTACCTCAATCTAAACATACATATAAGACAAGTATATATGCAATGGGTATGAAAAGTTAGAAAAGGTTTTACATCTTGTTGTTAAAATGCATGTTTTTTTTAAAAGCTTTAAGAACATAATCAACAGTGGTCTGAAGATATACTGCTACTTGGAAATCAAACAGATGCTGGACTTCAGCTCATGGTAGTCACTTCAAAAAAGACTTAGTCAAAGTCTATATGGGTCCATGGTAGAGAACATTTCTTACCATACAATCACTAGAATAGTCTCTCCATAACAATTTGATATTAACAGGTATTACCGGACTAAAAGGCCTAAATCATTTTAACTTAAAATGAGATTTCTGCTTTGTAACAATCTCTTCTGCAGGTGGTGGTGGTATTGGAGCAAGTACATCAGATATTCACCTAGGATCATTTATGTCCAAAACAACTGGCTGGTTCATGCCAACTCTATCATCTAACCTCATTTCAATATTTTCATATTTATTTCTGGACTATACAGGTACTGTTGATCAGCTTTCTTTGGGTATGCAGACCATCTCTCACTTTTTTGTTGAATGACCTTTGGTATCTGACAAGAAAATGCAAACATTTCACTGACAATGTCATTTTATATTTTTTTAATTCTCAAAAGTCCAAATAAAAACTGCATACAATTACATGTAACAAATCATTTTGCTACAGATGAAAATGTCAAAATAGCAAATCTGTATCTTACCCATATATCTTAAAAATGTTTAGATTCTTTACAGAATTTTCTAATTACATTAGACTAATTCTAAGCAAAATTGGTTTTTGAAATTTATTTTAAAAAATGTCTTCTATAAAAGATAAAATTGTACCACAAACAGATGGTTTATCAACTTTCAGGTAAAGCATTAATATTTTAACAAAGATGATTTATTACGTTAACAAGAATAAAGTTTATTACCTTATTGTTCCATCTGTGTTTACAATCACATCTGTCAATATGATTGTTATAATCAAGAGCTGCCAACAGATTCCTAGCTCTGAAAGCTGATGGCTTATATGAATGTCTTTTGGAGGCATACAATAAAATCAAACCTCTGGAAATTCTCCAGTTCTGCTGTACTTCTGAAACAAAGTAAAATGACTAAATAAATAAATTGATTCAGATGCAGAGAACTATTAACATTTATAAATCCCCATTAATCTGTTTCGATGAAAATGCCAATGTACAGTAGCATTATACAGGCAGAGAATAATCAACTCATTCCACCCATACTATTTTTTTTCCTTGTCACCTGGGGGTAGGGAGCGCATTTGTGGACTAATTTTGAATATATTGAAATACATCTGTTTCCAAGAGATTTGATTAGATATACACCTAGGTGTGCTAGAAACATCATTCGGCATAAGGGTAAAAGTGGGAGTTTTTCCTTCTTCTGACCCATCATTTTCCTCCTGGCCACTTTTTACTTCCATCCCCAATTTATCCTACTTTTGCAATTGTTCACCTGTATGTGTATAGCTCAGACCGGTGTGAATTAGATTGCAAGCAAAAAAGTAAAAAGTCCAGAAACAAAATCTGATTCCAACTATGGACATGTGTGCAAAAATCGGGCAAAGCTTGACCCCTCCCTCCCTGTACACATGCATACTTTTTATTTACACACACACCATCTGCATACATGCGATTGCCCTCCCCATTCTGTAGAACAGCCAATATTTAATCCACACAGAAAAGATCAAGAATTAACAATAATGTGTATTTAATGTAACAGATAGTCCACCAATGCTGAATGTCTGGCTGCATCAAAGAAATAAGCAGCATAACTTTAAAAAGTTTGTCTATTGTCCACTAAAACTCAAACACCAACTGAACCCAGTCAAGCAGGTTACTTATTAGACAAATTGCTATCGAGGTATATGTGTACGTATATTATCAGTAGACCACCCACCCCCATACACAAGCATATGCATTTGGGTAAACCCCCCCTTGCCCTCTCCATGTGTATTAAATGGACAAACCATAACTATGGCCTCAGTGTGGTTTGTATTTATAATACAATGTATTCATTTTCTTTCTGTGATAACCAGTATATCTTCATTATTTCAATTATGCATTGATACTATATTTAAGATAAATTGTAAATACCCAATTTTTACATTTTTGATAATACATAGAAAAGAAAGCTTTTGTGGGAGCAACTTTCTGTTTCATACACAAATACCATCCACAAATACCAATACAATACTATACATAACTTATAGTTTAGTTGCATATATCATGCATGTATCATAATGGTTGTTTTTTTAGGATACTTAACTCAAATATTCCCTTTTATGTATGTATCACAAATTTTTTTGTTAGTATACTTTCTCAAATGGGTTGATAAAATTTTTAGACTTTTCCATCAACTTCAGACAAGACTGAATCCCTTAAAATAAAATTTTGAAATGTGTAAATACTAATGTTGAACTTGGGAATCTTTAGTTTTGTATCAAAAGAAATTATCATTTATCTTGGTTATTAAGACCTGAATGATAATGCTTCAAGAAATAATAATAATAACTTATTTAAAGGGGTGACTAATTTAGTCAAAGACTATTCTCCCTTCAGGCCCTTTAACTAAAATACATACAGCATGATGAGGAACATATCAATAACAAAAAAAAAGACATATGACAACAAACAATTTACAACAAAAATATTATTCTAAATAAAACAAACCAGATTTTAACAAAATGTACAATCTTTACCAACTGCAAACTATTAAACTAATATAGAATGATACATTTCCAGGTAAATCCTTAGATGTGCATCTACCAAAATATTTGTAAACAAGTAAATATACATAAAAAAATTTTTAAAAAATGTAGTAATACTTACACAGATGCCATATCTGATTATGATGTGGTTATATCAGACACAGCAGGAATTTGTATCCTATGAATTGTTGGCCCAGGTGTAGAAGTTGTGGCCATGTCTTCTGTGACATTTTTCTGATGTTTTCCTTGCACTGCCATTCAATTCATTACCTAATATAGCAAGGGAAAATAAATGTTTTATTAGACACAATAATATTATATACTTTACAAATAATAATATGCATAATATATACTTAACTGTATTGCATTACTTTCATTTACAGCCATCACCATTTACATTATATATAATTTTTTTTATTTAAAAACAAAAAAAAACAGAAGTGACTGCTTGCCTCTAAATGAAGTCTTATGGTTGCGAGCGAAAATGATGATCATTAATACCCCTTTGATGGCCTCAAAAATAGCAGCAGTGGTGTACGTACATGCGGTTTTCAGCGATATTGCTGCAGGGCTGTGACATTTTATTTCAAGCTAAATGGAATAATGCCAGTTTATATAAAATATGTTATTTTAAGAGTTTTGATAAAGAGTTAACAATACAGATATAAAATAGCGGTATAAAAACTTGACTGTTCATTGCAAAATTGAGACTCACCATGACACCAGTATCCAGCAAGAATTTGGCGACCTCTGGATTAGTTTCCAGGCTCAAAGTGGACTTCTTTTTATTCCATCGTTCATGCTGGTCACCAATACATATGCGTGTGCTGCCATAATTTGCCCAAAGAGCTTTTTTTCCCCCTCCTTTCAGAATCTAAGTTTTGGTTTTCGATCCAGTTGTGAACACGCCATTATTTTTGTAAACACGTGTTTGCGCATGGCTAAAATTCTTAATCTTCGGGAGAGGTCAACACAGAGGTTACATGAATATAGGCGTGGCAAACAGCGAATTTTTGTCTGCAGACAATAATTCAGAATCGCGTTTTTTATCACAAAATTTCCGATACTAGCCTGATTTCGGCCTCAGAAACAGCCTGAATCGTAATTATTCATCTAATTAAGTAATCGTGAACTGAAAAAATAAATATATAATTTCATTCGTTTTTACTTAGGTTGTATGCCTTTAATGAACAGTCCAGTATACTGGTTATTGTTATTATTATTATAATTTATTATAATTATTGACTGAATGAATAAATCTACCTGTGAAGGTGTTGTAGCCCCATTTAGTGTTTTTCTTTGTAGATTTAGAGTACCGCTGTTCTGAAATTTTTACCAGATCTTCTTCGTTTAGTGATTTGAACCATTTTGGTTTGTGGTCATCCTGTTGATCAACTGGGAATGGTGTTGGTTCATTCAAACTAAATGTTAAATTGGTTTGTAATTCTTCTTCCAACTCAAAAGGTTCATCAAATATCGATGGATCAAAATTTTCAACATCATCATGCATGAAATCTATTTGATACGGCAAAGTTATCAAAAAATCTCCAAATTCTTACATTTTAGTTTCAATGTTGGATAGCCACAATACCAGTGACCTTGACCTAGCGCACTTTAAACATTTTTTATCCATACTTTTCTTCACAAATTTCATCAAACAATGAATGATTTTATTCATAAAAGATGAGAAATATATTTTGCTTTAATCTTTCAAACTAAATTTATTCAATTATTGTTTATTAAATTGTAAAAATGGTTCTTTTCCTTTAATGTTTGCTTCGTGTCTGCCTTCACTAGCAGTGTTTATCTTCTGCTGTACACGCAACTCTATTTATAGACGTGGGTATTTTTGGAAAAGTAGTTCTCCTAACAGTTCATACCGAAATGAACGCAATTCATTTTGATCACGTGGTAACATTCTGACCAATCAAAACATTACTTTCCTCTACCAGCTACTTCAATTGCAATTATTAAAATAGAATATGCAACAAAAAACTGCAAAGCTGGATATGATACATGTAGTACATCTGTATCAATGAAATTTAAAAGTTTATTACCAAAATAAAAATTGAAATTGTCCTCAGAAGGTAAATTTGACAATTTGAGAACAGTAAAGCCTGTATATATTCATAAAGTGTGTGAACATACCAATTGATATTGGATACATTGAGAATATGGGAAAAATTCTGCCTGTAAATATTAATCAGTGGTGTGCAAATACCAGTAGGTATGAGAACAGTTCTGCCTATAAATAATAATCAATGGTGTGCACATACCAGCAGATATGAGAACAGTTCTGCCTGTAAATATTCATAAAATGTGTACCCATACCACAGAGCTGGGATACATTCAATTTAGGGTGTACAGATCTATTCATATTGTTCTCTGTATGCACACATACCTAAATACTGTACACTGCATGCACGGATCTCTGCAAAATGAACACTCAATAAACTGATCTCTGCATAATGTACATTGTAAACATACATCTCTTCATACCATACACTGAACTCATACTTTTTCAAGTATACATTGCACATTATTAGCTTTTTCAGCACACGATAGGCTATACATGGCAGCCAATATTATTGGCTGCCATATTATTGGTTCTTATTAGAAGAACCTGGGAAAACCCCCGGAAAGAACCATCAACCCACGAGAAGCTACTGGCAAACTTTTTCACATAACTACATTAGCTGAATCTTAGACTTGAACCCACACAGACAGAGGTGAGATGGCAGTGATCTGTAATGGAAAGCGCTTTAGACCACTCGGCCACTTGGGGCCCCCTATCTTCATGCTGTACATTGTATGCACAGATATATGACTAATCTCAATACAGTAAAACCTGTCTTGAAAGACCAATGCTTTGTGAGATCATCTGTTTTGAGGACCACATTCTCAATGCACAAATTTATTCATTATATAGCATTGTGACCTGTTATGAGAGACCACCTGTCTTGAGAGACCATACTTTTTTGGCAAAAAGAGGTGGTCTTACAAAGACAGGTTCTACTGTACAATATATTAAAAGTACAATTAACAAATCTATGTAAAACATACCTCCAGTATCTATGCAGGAAATAGTAGGCCCAGTTCATTTTTCCCTTGTCTGTCCAACTCTTGAGGGACAAATATGTCACAAGAAGACCACTAAATGAATACAAAATAATAAAATCAGTTGAAGTAGAAAGCAAAGCAAATATTACCCATCAATATAGCCAAAGATAATCTTTTATTATGGAATAAGAACAACAAGTCATAAGTCATAATTCCTAATTCTGAAAAATAAGTAATAAAAGGAGATAAATTCTTAATGAATCAAATATTAACAATAAAGTAACATTTCTTCAGAAAACAATGCTGTTTTAATTAAATGTACTGAAGAATAACACAGCTTCACAGAACATTTTCTTTCTTTGTTTTACTACTGAAAGTAACTTTGTGGAGCATTTTAATTTTATAGTAATGAACAGGGTGAGTATGTGTGTGTGTGTGTGTGCATATGATTAGGATTTTTAACGTAAATTAACAATACAATTTTTTCGTCATATCGATATGATGTCTGCAGTGAGGCAGTTTATAGTGATGTCCAGCACTGAGGCATCATGCCGCAGACATGTAGCATGATGTTCCACTCAGTCACATTACCCTGACACCAGGCCGAAAAGTCCTAACACTAACCTCTTAATGCTGAGCGCCAAGTGAGGTAGCTGTTAGTACCATGTTTACAGATCTTTGGTATGACTCGGCTGGGGATCAAACCCACAGCCTCCCGCTTCCACAGTGGACACTCTAACCACTAGGCCACTGAAGCGGTTTAAGGGGTGAGTAAATACTTATACTGGCTTTTAATATCTTGGATTTTTTAAATAATCACAATTAAGAAAATTTAAACCCCAGCAAAATTTTGGGACATTACAGTGTAATCAACTAAGATGTTAAACAAATGTATTAAATATGACAAAGGTTAAAGCATCAATGGGCTTTGTTGGTAAGCCAATAAGAACAAGCAAATACAATGTGCATATTTATAAAACCGGTTTTCTATTAAGCTTCAAGATCAACTCACCTGAGGAAAAAGAAAGAGTCCACAGAAAATGTGGCATTTGCAATAGGTTGGAATGTAAACCTAGTCCGGATTATGGATGCATCCAGTAAATTGTCTGCAGGAAAATAAAATACAGAAAATAACCTCTTCAACAAATCATCCCTCTTTGGAAGATGTATAAATGATAATTTTTTAATGCAAATTCATTTCAAGAAATAATTAAATCGAATAAATCGAAAAAATAGCTTTAGTAGAGACTTGTCGTAATGTTCATCAAAGCAGCATTTGTAAGCAACTGTTATGGGTTACCTCCCCTTTCTACTAACTAGGTGGCACCAATATGCACAATTTAGACCAGTTTTTTTTCTTGAGCATGACCTTAAAGGATACTCATATTGTAGGGAATGGTGGGAGCAATTATTTGTAATGTGATCAGTTCATTATTATAGAGACATCATTTATTATTATTAGAGAGACATCATTTATTATTATTGGAGAGACGTTTTTTATAATTAGAGACATCATTTATTACTATTAGAGAGTCATTATTTATTATTATTAGAGATATATCATTAATTATTACTGGAGAGACATTTATTATTAGAGAGACAACATTTATTATTATTGGAGAGCTATTTATTATTATTGGAGAGACAAAATGTGTTATTCTTGGAGAGACAAAATTTATTATTATTGGAGAGACATCATTTATTATTATTAGAGAGACATCATTTCATATTATTGTAGAGACAAAATTTATTATTAATAGAGAGACATCATTTATTATTATTGTAGAGACAAAATTTATTATTATTAGAGAGACATCATTTATTATTATTGGAGAGCTATTTATTATTATTGGAGAGACAAAATTTATTATTATTGGAGATACATCATTTATTATTATTGTAGAGACAAAATTTATTATTAATAGAGAGACATCATGTATTATTATTGTTGAGACAAAATTTATTATTATTAGAGAGACATCATTTATTATTATTAGAGAGTCATCATCTATTATTACAGTCGACTCCGGTTAACTGCACACCCTTGGGCAGATCACGAGACTGTGCAGTTAACCGGAGTGTGCAGTTAACTGAAGTATGTATGGTACAGTACAGCTTTAAATCCGCATGTCACGAATATATGTAAAGAACAAATTTAAACAATGATTAGAATCCACTCTTTCAACTTTTACTTAAATGTTAAGCTTGTTTTCTTTCCTCCGAATATAATTTCACTGATTCAACCAATGAATCAAGGAATTATAGCGAATTTCAAGAAATTCTATAGATCGCTTGTTATTCGAAAACTGCTGTCAGACATTGATCGGTCATCTCCCACAGAAAAAGGGTTCAGCTACAAAGTCGCCTGCATACTGTTTTATGCCATGTTGTCATTTAAATTGAATTCCATTGCGCATTCTCCATCTTTCCAACCATCCATTTTTTTGGTTTGAAATGATTCAAACCAGAACGGGTTAGAACAATGTTTCCCATGCTGTACTATGATTTTTCCCATGCTACTGCTCCCTAGTGGGCACAGATATACATGTATATACCACCTATGGCGTCCTTTACATGTCAATCATTTACAATGTTGCATTTACCGGCTTAATTGTCGGCTTATTTGAAGCACTACAGCAGTGGACTGGCAATAACTGATCATGAATATACATTGTGCAGTTAACCTGAGTAAAATTGTATTGAATAATGTCCCACGGACAGAAATTTATCGTGCTATTATCTGGAGTGTGCATTTAAGCGAAGTGCAGTTATCTGATATTTGTACCCATTGAAATGCATTGGGGTAAAAACAGGACCAACATGACTATGTGCAGTTATCCGGCGTGTGCAGTTAACCGATGTGCAGTTAAGTGGAGTCGAATGTATTAGAGAGACCTCATTTATTATTACTGGAGAGACATTTATTATTATTGGAGAGATAAAATGTATTATTATTGGGGAGACATCATTTATTATTATTTGAGAGACATTTATGATTATAGGAGAGACATCATTTATTATTATTAAAGAGATATCATTTATTATTATTGTAGAGACAAAATATATTTTCTTAGAGACATTATTTATTATTATTGGGGAGATATCATTTATTATTATTAGAGAGACATTTATTATTATTGGAGAGACATCATTTATTATTATTGAAAAGACATCATTTATTATTATGGAAGAGACATCATTTATTATTATGGTAGAGACAAAATGTATTTAAAAGATTTCCTTTTTCGTCAAATATATTATCTGATCACATTACATCTGGAGAATAGGCAAGAGAAAATGAGCACAATTAGATAACTTATCATGTACCTAATAGATGAGCACAATAAGATGACTCATGATGAACCTAATGTTAGCTGAGCACAATGAGACACATGGTGTACCAAATGTTAGCTGAGCACAATGATACAACTCATGCTGTACCTAATGTTAGGTGAGTACAATGAGATAACTCATGTAACTAAACTTAGCTGAGCACAATGAGATAACTCATGATGTGCCTAACCTTAGCTGAGTACAATGAGACACTATATGATGTACCTAATGTTAGATGAGCACAATGAGATGACTCATGATGTACCTAATGTTAGCTAAGCACAATCAGATGACTTATGATGTACCTAATGTCAGCTGAGTACAATGAGACACCATATGATGTACCTAATGTTAACAGAGCACAATGAGATTACTCGCGATGTACCTAATGTTAGCTGAACACAATGAGATGACTCATGATGTACCTCATGTCAGCTGAATACAATGAGAGACGACTGGTTAATACACATACAAGGGTGATCTCTGTGGGGAAGGATCCTGCACTTGATTATTTTGTTGGCATCAAACATTTTCCAGGCAAGTCCAGCAAAAATGGAGAATTCATGTTTGGGTCTAAGTCTGTGCTTTTATTTATTTATATATGAACATAACTCTTTCACAAGGCTGTACCAGTTGGTCAGCAGTCAGAATGGTGTACCAAAGACAATATATGGTTTGCTGTCCAGTAGGCTGGTAGATTATTTTTAGTACAGACTGGACATTCACACTGCATTTGTATCAATTATCTAACTGTATTGTATCCATTCATTAATAACATACTGGTACAATCACAAATGTTCTAATAAGCTTGTTGAGTATTTATGATCACATGAGATTGTAAGGCCTCATTCAAATTGCCTGTGCTTTCTACTGTATTACACTGATATAAATTCTGTGTCTGCATTAGTGAGCTGACAGGGCATCCCCACATCACCCATGAGACTAATCAATGCTTCTACTTTATTCATGGATACAGTATGTTCTGGCACTATTTCAAGATCGCTAATGGGGGAAGAAGAGGTGGGGTGGAGAGGGCATCTAGACATCACTCATGAGACGAATCTACCATTCTACAAAATTCATGGATACAATAAGTTATGTTGCTGTTTTTGCATCTTAACGGGGGAGGGAGAGACCCATGATACTACTCTGCATTTCTGCTATATTCATGCATAAAGCATGTCCTGGTGCTGTTTTTGCATCTGCATTGTGGGAAATAGGACATCTTCCCATTCCCCATGTGAATCATCAACAGTTTGTACACCAGGTGGATGTTGTTGTTGTAGGTTTTAATGCATATTTCAGCACATGACAGGCTATACATGGCGGCCAGTATTAATGGTGGAGGAAGAACCCAGAAAAACCATGGAAAGAACCATTCACCCATGGGAAGCTACTGTCAAGCTTTCATAAATACCCACATTGGTCTAATCCGAGACTTGAACCGACGCAAACAGAGGTGAGATAGCAGTAATCTGTAATGGAGTGCGCTTTAGACCACTCTGAAACTCGAGGCCCCAGAGGTGCATGTTAAAAATCTAGCTATGATGCCCTTGAGCTGCTTTTTCAAAATGTTGTACCAAGTAAAATTATACTTTGTGCACATCGCTGTCATCTCTACAATGAAGAAGTAGAACAAACACATGCATGATACAATAAATATGTTAAAATTGAAATAACATAGAGCATATTATTGAAATGACATAGAAGTGCAATAGTTGAAAAATACAGTACCTGAGAATGTCTCTTAAATATTTCCAAGTAAAATCAGGTTTGGCAATAATGAATGGTATAATAACTGCAAAAATAATAAAACACAGGAATTCACAAAATGGTAACTGCAACATATAAAACAACATTTTGACATGTCATACCACTGAGAATGAAAGATAGATGATCTTAACTTATGTACAAGATTAAATGAATTCTATGGAGAACATATTTATAGCATGAATGCAGATTCTGAAGTAAAAACTGTTCAAAATTAGGTATAACAGCAGTAAATGGATGGGTAGACAGGGGAGTTAACCTGTAAGAGTTGTTTCCCTTCATCTATATGTATATTTTCTGTTTTTTGGATGGCTGAACTCCTGAGATAACAGAAAGTTAACCAAATGCAATGTGATCAGGTAATGTATTTGATGGAAATAAACAACATCTCTGTGAGTTAGTCTTTTAGATAGTCCTTTGTATTCCAGTGACAAACAAAGTTTGTAAATGTATATATCTAAACAGTAAGTCAATTTAAGCTGGATTCCTGCAAAGTAGAATGTGCCGCATATACAAAGAGGGAATTAATCAGCTGTACATACCACATAGTGTTGCAAAAACATATGTATGTCCCTGTATGACCCACCACATGCTGATTACACGAATCCCATTCAGACAGGCTAGTGGTCCAACGGCTGTTTTTGTGTCTACAAGCTTCTTTGAATTACGAATGAAGGAGAAGCACTTAAAAAAGGAAACCATCCATCCAACTGAAATGGAAAATTAATTCATTAGCAATTACATAAGAAAAACAAGTTTGATGGCTTGTTACTGCAGACCCCACCATTTTCTATGAAACATAATTCACACTTTTGTCCCCATCTCTAGACAATGGCTATAGGGGTCATTGCCACAAGTACTTTTTTTTAAGAAAACATGTGTTCAGTCAACTTTTTCTTTCAATATTGTATATACATGCTCTTAAGTAAATTCCAACTGCAAATTGCACAGACCCAAATCTGCTGTCACATACTGCATCATCACATCTGGGTCTGTGCAGTTTGTTGTAGTAATCAGAAGAATAAATCAAAGACCCTGATCTGCAGTTGCAGTATGTAACAGAAGAACAGAATCAGTGTTGTTTGACTTTACTTATAAAGGTGTATATATGGCAATGATATTGTCAAACTAGCAGGTAGATAGATGCATACATACACACATAATACACATGGATGCCAAAGCGACGGCTGTTTTTTCCCACTAAGGAAGACTCCATATAGTTATACCATGCCACCACCACTATGACTGTAAACCTGTATACAAAAAGCCCCTACCCAAACAAAAAATATATCCCTCCCTTACCCACCAGGAGAAATGTTAGTTTTTATTTGTTTTTATGGTTTAACACAATATTTTATGAATTTCCATCCATGTAGTTGAAAGGAAATGTGGTCACATACAGAAAAAAAAACATCAAGAGGAAGTGTATTGCAATATTCCTGATGGTAAAGTGCGGGATAACAAACTTTAATGCAAACAAGTTTCAGGGCCTGATATCTGTCAAGTAGCCAATCAAGGATCAGATCTGATTTCCAAAGGTTTGACAATTATACAAAATGACTTAAAAGACACTGTCTTATAAAAAGGATATTAAATGAGTACTCATTTAAAAAATGATATTTATAAAACAAGTTCAATAACTTTTACCTTCCCAAGCCATGGCAAGGAAAAGATTTAAATTATTAGCCAAGTTACAAATATTCAGTTGAAATGAGCACAAATATCAGATTCATCACATCAAGAACAATACTGATTTAATTTCATCATACAGCAGAACAGTGTTGTAAAATGGCTTTGAAATACATCCAAATGCTTCGGTCGTAAAATTTTTCCTTTGCATAATGCTATTTCATTCATCTGAACAAGATTTATTCAAGAGAACATCTTTGTATGAATTTATAAGAAATCAATATATGAGGAATTAGTAGAGAGCCAGCAGCTTGTTGAAAACAGTCTTGGAATACTAAAACAGAAAAATTTAAAAAATCAATAACTGTCTACCGATTTAATGACGATAGCATATATATATATATATATATATATATATATATATATATATATATATATATATATATATATATATATATATACACACATACTAAGTCTCATCAAATACAATATGAATTGAAAACTATTTTGAATAAAGAGCTGTATCAAAATTTTACATCTTATCAAATCTTAGTAAAGTATTAAGTAAAGTAAAGACCAGAAATTGGCTTTGTATTCTTTGTTCAAATTCACTTTGTTCTTGGCATGAATAGTCATTGATAGATTGCAACTGCCAATTTGCAATTCCATGCTATAAAACAAATGTTCGTCTTTTTGTAATCTCTATTCGAGTTTTTTTTATGTACAACAGCTTTCATAAATTTCTTCAAAATGGGTCTTGGAAATGGTATGGGATCAAAAGTGCAACTAAGGCAAATTATTGATGCGCACACAATCATTTTTTGAAATATATTTTGAAAAAGAACATAGCAGTTACTGCTTGATGCAGACTGTATCTAAGCAATGTGTGTGATTTACTCTACATAATGGACAGGGTGGCAAGTTATTCATGAGATTTAAAACCAATTTGTGTGATGTACGCTATGGTGTACGAAATATCTATGAAATTTAAAATCAATTTGTGTGATGAACGCTACTTTATGGACAGGGTGGCAAGTTATTCATGTAATTTAAAATCAATTTGTGTGATGTACACTATGTTATGGACAGCGTGGCAAAATGTCCATGAAATTTAAAATCAGTTTGTGTGATGTAGGCTACGTTATGGACTGGGTGGCAAGATATCCATGAAATTTAAAACCAATTTGTGTGATGTACGCACAGTGTGAAATATTTGTTTTACATTCATTTTTTTATAAACTGTAATCACATTTGCTAATTTCAAATGATCTGGAAATCTTTAAAGATTTTACAAGAACTGTTAAAAATGGTACACAGTGGATACTTAATTGATCATGTCATTCTTTTAAATAGCTTGGGATATAATAAATCTGGACCAAACACCCCTAGATTGATTTAAACCAAGGTGTTATTACAAATGTTACATGCCTGCAAACTATGATATCAGTCTACTTACATAAATACATAGCAGTCATCGGATACATTGAAATTTGAGGTTATCAAGCTTGCACCTAAAGCATTCAATGTAACGTTTTTATTTAATTGCTGCTTAAACATTTATTTCTAACCTTTTGACACAGTTTGGCTATTGATATTGTCAAGGTTCGCTGTAAATAGTAGCCATGTAGTGTCCTGATCTTGAATATACGTGCTTCTATCTTGATTGGGGTCTCTGGTCTCTGTCAGTAGCTTGCCAATCTTGAGAAAATCCAAACACGTTCCTACGAGTGCAAGAAACACAAACACTCCACACACTGCCCTGAAATTAAACATAGGCAGCATACAATAAAAAACAAAATCAGAGCAGTAAATTTGATGATACTACATAACTGAAAAACTGTTATACTCTATTTAAAAAGGTAATGGAGCTGATCCACAGCCCATAGAGTTCATCTGAATGATGTGGATATGTAGTCTGACTATAACATAGTGAATATGTCTTTCCTGTACATGCTTTAAAGGGAAGAACACAATTATTGTGACTTTATTCTTTGTATAGGGTACAATTTTTGTATGGGATGCTAATGTTTGTGGATACCATTGTTGCAGCCAACCATGAATTTAAAGCAATGAAATACAGGTCATTACTAAAGAAGAGATATTCCATTTTTCAAAGATACTTTCCGAATGAAAAATTAACATACAGCTATTTGCTGCTACAATTTTATTACTGAAATAAACTAACAGTTTTTGCATGTCACTGGTTTATTGTAACCATTTGTCAAGAAATTTTTTATGAAAGAATTATAATCACTATATCTTATTCCATGACATAAAATAAGAGTTCCATTCACCACCTAAATTGATCTGTCCAGAGATTGGTTAAGATATAGACAGTAAATGAGTGTTCCATTCACTACATAACTTGATCTGTCCAGAGATTGGTAAAGATATAGACAGTAAACGAGAGTTACATTCACTACCTAAATTGATTTGTCCAAATGTTGGTAAAGATAAAGACAGTAAATGACTCTGATCATAGATTCCCAAAGGCAGATGAAAAACCACGAATGAGTTTCTGTTTACCAAACGTTTGTATGTACAAAAATCCTCTTGGCCTATAAAGCAAAAGTTTCTTTTGGAAAATCAACAATAATTGCAATTGAAAACAACTAACTTGTGAACTCAGTAATCTTGTTTGCTCATTAAACGTTACAAAAATCAGGTAGGCATAAACTTTATTCACAAGTCTCAGCTACAACCATGAAAAAACTCAGCTATACATAAGATAAATTAATGACACATTTATGATCTTCCTCAAACAATGGAAATAATACAAGAAAAAAGAAACAATCTTGATTCAAAGCTTTTAATGAAATCTTGCTTGCTAATTAATATCAGAAAAATGAATACCCAAAACATGAAAAACTCAAAAACTCCACAAAATAGCCTCTTTAATTCTCTCTAAATCTTGCAAGAATTAACATAATGGCAAAAAAAAAAAAACAAGTTCAGAAGTAAAATACCCAATCAGGGAGTAAAATCCCAAATTAAGGAGTAAAAGACCCAAATTAGGGAGTAAAATACCCAAATTAGAAAGTATAATACCCAACTATAATAGTTGACACAAGTGGATTATTGTTCACTATTGTACTAAACTATAATTAGTTGAAACAAGCAGATTATTGTTGACTAATTTACTAAACAATCATGAGTAACTGACATGTGGATTATTGTTGACAGGTTTACTAAATAATAAAGTGTAGTTGACACAAGTGGATTATTGTTGATTATTTTACTAAATAATAATGAGTAGTTGACACAAGTGAATATTGTTGGTTATTTTACTAAATAATAATGAGTAGTTGATGAGTAGTTGACATGTGGATTATTGTTGATTATTTTACTAAACAATAATGAGTAACTGACACAAGCGGATTATTGTTGACAATTTTACTAAATAATAAAGAGTAGTTGACACAAGTGGATTATTGTTGATTATTTTACTAAACAATAATAAATAGTTGACACAAGTGGATTATTGTTGATTCTTTAACTAAACAATAATGAGTAGTGGCCATTATTGTTGACTATTTTACTAAACTATAATGTAGTTGACACAAGTGGATTATTGTTGATTATTTTACTAAACAATAATGAGTAGTGGATTATTGTTGACTATTTTACTAATCTGAAATAATAATGATTAGTTGACACAAGTGGATTATTGTTGATTACTTTACTAAACCATTATGAGTAATTCACATGTGGATTATTGTTGACAATTTTACTAAACAATAAAGAGTAGTTGACACAAGTGGATTATTGTTAACTATTTTACTAAATAACGAGTAGTTGATATGTGGATTATTGTTGACAATTTTACTAAATAATAAAGAGTTGTTGACACAAGTGGATTATTGTTGACTTTTTTTTACTAAACAATGAGTAGAGGACACAAGTGGATTATTGTTGATTATTTTACTAAACAATCTTGAGTAATTGACATGTGGTTTATTGTTGATTATTTTACTAAATAATAAAGAGTAGTGAACACAAGTGGATTCATTTATTTTACTAAACAATATGTAGTGGACACAAGTGAATTATTGTTTAAATTTTACTAATTCGAAACTATAACGAGTAGTTGATATGTGGATCATTGTTGACTATCTTATTAAACAAAAATGAGAAGTTGACACAAGTGGATTATTGTTGACAATTTTACTAAATAATAAAAAGTAGTTGATACAAGTGGATTATTGTTGTCAATTTTATTGAACAATAATTAGTTGACACAAGTTAATTATTGTTTTAATATTTTACTAAACAATAAGGATTATTTGATGTGTGAATTATTGTTGACTATTTTATTAATTTAAAACTACAATGAGTAGTTGACATGTAGATTATTGTTGACAATTTTACTACATAAAATGAGTAGTTGACACAAGTGGATTATGGTTCACTATTTTACTAAACAATAATAAGTAGCTGACACAAGTGGATCATTGTTGATTATGTTACTAAATAATAAAGAGTAGTTGATGTGTGAATTATTGTTGACTATTTTACTAAACAATAAAGAGTAGTTGACACAAGTGGATTATTTTTATTTTACTAAATAATAAAAAGTAATTGCTGTGTGAATTACTGTTGACTATTTTATTAATTTAAAACTGCATGTATAATGAGAAATTGACATGTGGATTATTGCTGACTATTTTACTAAACAATAATAAGTAGGTGATACAAGTGGATCATTGTTGATTATTTTACTAAATAATAAAGAGTAGTTGATGTGTGAATTATTTTTGACCATTTTACTAAACAATAATCAGTTGTTGACACAAGTGGATTTTCGTCACCTATTTTACTGAACAATAATGAGTAGTTGTCACAACTGGATTATTGTTAATTAGTTTATTAAGCAATACTGAGTATTTGATGTGTGAATTGTTGCTGACTACTTTATTAATTTAAAACTATAATGAGTAGCTGACACAAGTTGATTATTGTTGACTATTTTACTAAACAAAAATGAGTAGTTGATACGAGTTGATTATGGTCAACTATTTTACTAAACAATAATGAGTAGCTGACACAAGTTGATTATTGTTGACTATTTTACTAAACAAAATTGAGTAGTTGACACAAGCAGATAATTGTTGACTATTTTACTAAGCAATGATGATTAGTTGACACAAGTGAATTATTGTTGACAATTTTACTAAATTATAATGAGTAGTTGACAGAAGCGGATTATTGTTGACTATTTTACTAAACAATAATGAGTAGTTGACAACAACGGATTATCGTTGCCTATTTTACTAAACAATAATGAGTAGTTGACACAAGCAGATAATTGTTGACTATTTTACTAAACAATAATGAGTAGTTGACACAAGCAGATTATTGTTGACTCATTCACTGAACAATCATCAACTACTATGGAAATATATGATTCAAACTGAGGTAAATATGATTTAGGTACCCAGTGTAGAAATTGTATGGTCAAATGTTTGTCTCTGGAAAATATACAAATATCAATACACATTTGAACATGTCCTTTTTAAAACTAGTTTTGTTTCATCAACCAACCTTTCATGTTTATAAAACTGCAAGAACATCATTAAGTTTTAGTTGTTATGGGCTTCCAGGCAAATTTCTACCCTTTATCATACAGGATATATGATGATAAATAACTCCTGAGATTCCCTACCAATATCAATGACACCAGTACTCACAATGCTGCTTTGGCTCCTGAAGTATATGTCTGTGGTAGTGTAGCCTCTACATCTACAGCTGTCAGTGTTATGTAGATATAAGTACGAAGATATGGAAATACCACTGTGTAAGGAAATGAAAGAATTCTGCTTAGTAGACTAAATGACAGCATGAAGATATGGAAATACCACTGTGTAAGGAAATGAAAGAATACTGCTTAGTAGACTAAATGATCGCATGAAGATATGGAAATACCACTGTGTACAGAAATGAAAGAATACTGCTTAGTAGACTAAATGACAGCATGAAGATATGGAAATACCACTGTGTAAGGAAATGAAAGAATTCCACTTAGTAGACTAAATGACAGCATGAATATAGATAATGGTAAATTGACTAAACAGCTCTACGGTATATTTGACATAATGATGCGAAGAAACATGCACCTCTCCCTTCTTTTATCATTATTTGATCATTCAAATCCCTTATATGTACTTAATACGTGAACATAGGGGTGGGTACAAAATAGATTTATTTTAGCTTGCAATTAAAAACCTGTGATCAAATTAATGATAGTGATATTATTAAATTTATCACTGCATAATTAGATTATGTAGAAATGTGAAGTAAATATCATGAAATTAGAAACTGTTTAATGGACATACATTTTAAAAGATTTCTTTTCAAACCAAGATCTATTCTCTATAAAAAACACAATATACAATGAAACATAAAGCAACAAAAATGTAGACAAAATATCTTTTGGTGGCAACATCGTAAAACATAAACACCAATTAAAGTCTTGTCAAGTGAAATTACCATTTAAATATTAATATTTAATTTGGTTTCAATGTCATCATAAATGTGAATAGCCCTCATTGATTCAAACACACCAACAGTCAACTAACTGTGTGAACAATGCCTGTGTGCTTTTATGAGACCTTAATTACATGTATTTACTCAGTGGCTTTATTTTGACAACTGTTGAGAACTTGATGGACCATTACGATCAAGACACAAGAAAATTAATTATCTCTACCAAGTAAACAAATGAAAAATGTCATCACAGTATCATCCATATGTAGGGTCTATTACATTTCTTGTCAACATTACACACCGTAGACAAACTCCTATTTGCATCCAGTCAAATGTACTTAAAAATTTGAGTTTATAGAAGCAACACAGCAAACCCGTCACACAATTTACATGTAATTATTATTTATTAAACATTTGGTGTAGTCCTTCAACAAATAACTCTTGATAAGTTCTGATAAAAGAAAACAATGTTTGACCTACCAGTAACTCTCATTTTTCAGGTAAATATTTGAGCTGGTGATCTGGATGTAGTGTTCCAGACCCAAACAATTACCATGTGCAAACTGTACCAACAATATATAATTCTAAATTCCTATCTTAACCAGTACAAACACATTTATGTCTATGGTTACAGTGATGTACAAAACTTAAGTACCATATGACAAAAGAATTCATACACTAAAAGTCAATTTACTGGCTTTAACTCACTTCTTCATATATATATATATATATATATATATATATATATATATATATATATATATATATATATATATTAAAATCCATTCAATGAAACTATATGGACAGTTGTGATTATAATTCTATAGCATCAATCAGAATACCAATGCCCTGTCCTAGGCTATATTTAACATTTATAGACACTATCACTCACTAGTTGCAAGGAAGAGATTTGCATCAATTTTTACAGTTATTAATTTATTTTGTTGTTGCTGTAGGGTTTTAGCACCATTTTTCAGCACAAGATAGGCTATACATGGCAGCCAATATAAATGGTGGAGGAAGAACCTGGGAAAACCTTCAAAAGAACCACCGACCCATAAGAACCTACTGGCAAGCTGTCTCAAACATCCAGATTAGCAGACTCTGCGACTCAAAAACACATGGATAGTGGGGAGATGGCAGTGATCTGTAATGGTGACTGCTTTAGACCACTCAGTCCCTTGGGGCCCGACAATTGTTGAAATTTATATTAAATGCGTCACAACAGAAGATAACAGTAACTGTTTGTGTTTGTGGATTAAAGAATGCTAATATATGACTTTCATGTTACAAATGTTTTACCTGTACAGTTCAATTTATGCCAGCAAAATGATATTCCATGTTGACATTCTTAATACAATACTCTAGTCCGATCATGTCAATCAATGACACTCCATGTTGAGAAATTCTCAATTACAATACTATAGTCCTATCATGCCAATCAATGATACTCCATGTTGAGACATCCTCAAGTTCAATTCTCTAGTTCTATCATGCCAACCAATGATATTCCATGTTGAGACATCCTCAAATACAATACTCTAGTCCTATCATGCCAACCAATGATATTCCATGTTGAGACATCCTCAAATTCAATACTTAAGTCCGATCATGCCAACCAATGATATTAAATTTTGAGATACCCTCAAATACAATACTCTAGTCCTATCATACCAATCAATGATATTCCATGTTGAGACGTCCTCAAATACAAAACTCTAGTCCTATCATACCAATCAATGATACTCCATGTTGAGACATCCTCAAATACAATACTATAGTCCTATCATACCAATCAATGATATTCCATGTTGAGACATCCTCAAATACAAAACTCTAGTCCTATCATACCAATCACTGATATTCCATGTTGAGACATCCTCAAATACAAAACTCTAGTCCTATCATACTAATCAATGATACTCCATGTTGAGATATCCTCAAATACAATACTCTAGTCCGATCATACCAATCAATGACAATCCATGTTGAGACATCCTCAAATACAATACTATAGTCCTATCATGCCAACCAATGATATTCCATGTTGAGACATCCTCAAATACAATACTTTAGTCCGATCATGCCAATCAATGATATTCCATGTTGAGATATACTCAATTACAATACTGTAGTCTGATCATACCAATCAATGACACTCCATGTTGAGACATCCTCAAATACAATACTATTATCCTATCATGCCAACCAATGATATTCCATGTTGAGACATCCTCAAATACAATGCTTTAGTCCGATCATGCCAATCAATGATATTCCATGTTGAGATATCCTCAAATACAATACTATAGTCCGATCATGCCAACCAATGATATTCCATGTTGAGACATCCTCAAATACAATACTCTAGTCCTCTCATGCCAATCAATGATACTCCATGTTGAGATATCCTCAAATACAATACTATAGTCCTATCATGCCAATCAATGATACTCCATGTTGAGATATCCTCAAATACAATACTATAGTCCTATCATGCCAATCAATGACACTCCATGTTGAAACATCCTCAAATACAATACTATAGTCCTATCATGCCAATCAATGATATTCCATGTTAAGAAATCCTTAAATACAATACTCTAGTCTGATTATACCAATCAATGACACTCCATGTTGAGACATCCTCAAATACAATACTTTAGTCCTATCATGCCAATCAATGATATTCCATGTTAAGACATCCTCAAATTCAATACTTTAGTCCGATCATGCCAATCAATGATATTCCATGTTGAGATATCCTCAAATACAATACTGTAGTCTGATCATACCAATCAATGATATTCCATGTTGACATTCTTAATACAATACTCTAGTCCGATCATGCCAATCAATGACACTCCATGTTGAGATATCCTCAAATACAATACTATAGTCCTATCATGCCAATCAATGATACTCCATGTTGAGACATCCTCAAGTTCAATTCTCTAGTTCTATCATGCCAACCAATGATATTCCATGTTGAGACATCCTCAAATACAATACTCTAGTCCTATCATGCCAACCAATGATATTCCATGTTGAGATATCCTCAAATACAATACTCTAGTCCTATCATGCCAACCAATGATATTCCATGTTGAGACATCCTCAAATTCAATACTTTAGTCCAATCATGCCAACCAATGATATTCCATTTTGAGATATCCTCAAATACAATACTCTAGTCCTATCATACCAATCAATGATATTCCATGTTGAGACATCCTCAAATACAATACTATAGTCCTTTCATGCCAACCAATGATACTCCATGTTGAGATATCCTCAAATACAATACTCTAGTCCGATCATACCAATCAATGTTGAACATCCTCAAATACAATACTATAGTACTATCATGCCAACCAATGATATTCCATGTTGAGACATCCTCAAATACAATACTTTAGTCCGATCATGCCAATCAATGATATTCCATGTTGAGATATACTCAAATACAATACTATAGTCTGATCATACCAATCAATGACACTCCATGTTGAGACATCCTCAAATACAATACTATTGTCCTATCATGCCAACCAATGATATTCCATGTTGAGACATCCTCAAATACAATACTTTAGTCCGATCATGCCAATCAATGATATTCCATGTTGAGATATCCTCAAATACAATACTATAGTCCTATCATGCCAACCAATGATATTCCATGTTGAGATATCCTCAAATACAATACTATAGTCCTATCATGCCAATCTATGATATTCCATGTTGAAAACATCCTCAAATACAATACTATAGTCCTATCATGCCAACTAATGATATTCCATGTTGAGACATCCTCAAATACAATACTTTAGTCCTATCATGCCAATCAATGATATTCCATGTTAAGAAATCCTTAAATACAATACTCTAGTCTGATTATACCAATCAATGATATTCCATGTTGAGATATCCTCAAATACAATACTGTAGTCTGATCATACCAATCAATGATATTCCATGTTGACATTCTTAATACAATACTCTAGTCCGATCATGCCAATCAATGACACTCCATGTTGAGATATCCTCAAATACAATACTTTAGTCCGATCATGCCAATCAATGACACTCCATGTTGAGATATCCTCAAATACAATACTTTAGTCCGATCATGCCAATCAATGATATTCCATGTTGACATTCTTAATACAATTCTGTAGTCTGATCATGTCAATCAATGATATTCCATGTTGAGACATCCTCAAGTTCAATTCTCTAGTTCTATCATGCCAACCAATGATATTCCATGTTGAGACATCCTCAAATACAATACTCTAGTCCTATCATGCCAACCAATGATATTCCATGTTGAGATATCCTCAAATACAATACACTAGTCCTATCATACCAATCAATGACACTCCATGTTGAGACATCCTCAAATACAATACTCTAGTCCGATCATACCAATCAATGATACTCCATGTTGAGACATCCTCAAATACAATACTATAGTCCTATCATGCCAACCAATGATATTCCATGTTGAGACATCGTCAAATTCAATACTCTAGCAAGTTGTCTCACACATCTACATTAGCGAAATCTGTGACTCGAAAACACACGGACAGTGGCAAGATGGCAGTGATCTGTAATGGTGAGTGCTTTAGACCACTCATACACTTGGGCCCCGACACTTGTTGAAAATTATATAAAATTTATCCCAACAGAAATAACAGTTTGTTGAGACATCCTCAAATTCAATACTCTAGTCCTGTCATGCCAACGAATGATACTCTATGTTGAGACATACTCAAATACAATACTTTAGTCCTGTCATGCCAATCCTAAGCATACATATTCCACTGAACTTAAGTCTAAGATCCTTAAGGAACAAACATTTATGAAACCTCTTTTGCTATGTTTTAACAATCATCAAAGTAAAGTTACAACTCTTAAAATCTAAGTATAATCAAATGTTACCAATGGGAGACAAATTTACCTGCAATCTCCAAAAAAAGAAAAGTTACAGCTCTTAAAATCTATGTATAATCAAATGTTACCAATGGGGAGCAAATTTACCCTCAATCTCCAAACAAAGAATAGAAACTTAGTATCCCATGCAAGAACTACTTGCATTTATATCAAGAAACTGAAATTACATGTACTCAGTAACCACATTGGAAACTGCTGAAGCAAAGAAAACATAACTCCTACTCTTACCATTATTCAGAAACCACTGAACTTCTTCATTGGAACAGGAAGCTGGCATACAAATCCCAGTTACCAGAGGATAACTTGTTCCTCCACCAACAGGAAATGGCTGGGGAGAAAGAAGAAAAAAAATCATATATATATATATATATATATATATATATATATATATATATATATATATATATATATATATATATATATATATATATATATATATATATTTATAATTTTCTCTCTCTCTCTCGAGAGAGAGAGAGAGAGAGAGAGAGAGAGAGAGAGAGAGAGAAAATTATAAATATACACCAATCAGAACAGAATATGCTATCCCTCGATTCTATAGAAGAATGCTTGATAGTAGGCAGAATTAATATTTTAATACAAAAAGTATTATCATACAGGTTAGAGAAGTTTTAATTCACACTCTATCTACTGAGATTGAAACCCATGTGTGTGTGTGTATGTGTGTGTGTGTGTGTGTGTGTGTGTGTGTGTGTGTGTGTGTAGGTTTCACAAATAAATCAATGTACACAATCATAGTATTTTTCCCTCCACATGTAACTTACCAGATCTTAATTTAAAAATAGGGAGGAGGTTTCTTCAAATTAAATCTCACCAATATGAACACAGTTGAAACAGCCCAAAATCAAATTAATGGTTTCAGGTCTGACACCAAACCAATCATGGTAATTAAGTGTTTGAAAAAAGATAGACCATTATAAGCACAACATGGTTGGTCCAAGATTAGTTGTACTTCAAGGGTTGAATAAGTTATCAGAGAGAGAGAGAGAGAGAGAGAGATAAATAGAGACAGAAAGAGAGTGAGTGAATATCAACTGATGGCTTGATGCGGCTACCATTCACACATGACACTGTATAAGCCGCAAAATAACAAAGAGTGTATTATATCCAGGTTAGCTATATGTGTTACTTAGTATGATACTATTCAAAGACATCACAACTTCAGTTTTTAAAATACATTTAGAACTCAAGCAATTGCCAACAGGCGTATGTATGTGTCAGCAAGAAAGTAAAGGTACCTTGTAATCATTACAAGAATCTGTGAATTTCAGTGTAATGTATCAAAGCCTGATGCTTAATATCATGGCAATATGAGTAATTAGTTATTGTTCCATTCACTTCTGACACAAATGTGGGAAACAAGAGTTGGATCAATATGTTAAATGTTAAGTTGAATAGCAATCTTTCATCCCAGCATTTATGTAGATTATTTATTTAATCAGTCTTTGAAACAATCAAATACTTTTTTAAAAAAAGCAAACAGTTTTTTGGGTATTGCAACATTATACATGTGCAACTGACCAATCAGAACCCTCTGTGCATGAGTCATAGTTCAAATGGTACTATCTACAGGTGGAATCACACCACAATTAATACTTCCAGTTCAGTACCCACGAATGTAGTTCCAGTCTATTTTTAGAACATTTTTTCCTCTCTCATTTTGGTGGTGATAGTAGAGTTATATTGATGCATATTTGGTAGGGATTTAAAGGTAATTGTTTATTCTTGAGAATATGAGCAGAGAGAGTGGTTGTCAGTGTGTAATTTGGTGACAGTGCACATGGAGTAATGAGAGACTTGGTGAAGTTCTGGAAGTGAAATATGTGTTCTGTTTACATGCTGCTCTGTTTACAGTGCAGCAGCTCAAAAAAATGCCTATCAACCCTTGACAAGAATTTCACAATGAAGTCATCTTTGGAGGTATTTTAGATTAACATATGATTTGTATTGATTGTCACACTGTGGAAAGGTCAGTACTGAGAAATATATGTAGAGAACATATAGTAAAATTAATTGTGGTCTATGTCCAGGTGTCTGAATCTTTGATAGCACTCTATGTTAAGACTTCACAGTAGTTGTTTATATATATATTAAAGTTATTGATAGTTAGAACACTGTGTCTCATTTTATTTTTTGATGTTTTGACGCAATAACACAACAGCTATTTTGATTACAAGCAGACAAAAAGATATTAATGTTATATCACTGATATAAGTGTTAAAAAAATATGCAACAATTTAATAAATACAAATTCTTGAAGAATGGTATATGACCAGTTTTTGTGCAAGAATTTCTTATTTCACTGTTTTACAACATAAATATATTTCTAATAACCCATGCAAATGTCAACCAAGTTTAATAGCCATCTTTCTGACAAAGAGATTATTGCTAACTTATTAAAATAAAGCATTACAGACTCAGTTCCCAAACTCTAATCTGAGATGAAGTTATTTGTATATGGATCACTGAAGCCTCAGTCATGTAGGCTTAATTGAAAATAAAAAATCAGCCAAGTAAAACCATAAAGTCTATGCTTCAATTAATAAGAAACTGCCGTATATCAAAAAGATCTTTCAGCAGGCCCCACATGCAAATGCTATAAAATTATGTAATTATGCACATATTTACTTAACAGGTTAAATCAAAGCATATATTTTTTTTTGAGCTTCTCTGCTTGGCAAATTCAGGCAAATAAAGGCTTAATTTTTTTCTGTTCTCTTTCTCATAGTTCTTTGATATCTGTACAATCTGTAGTGTTCTCCTTTACAGATCTATGCTACAAAGAGACTCCAACATATTTGTTTTGGTGTTTTTTTTAATCAGGTAAAATAATGCATGTTTTAAACCAAATCAGTTAAATTAAGTCATCGCCTCTAAAAACCCTAAATGTTAAGTCGACCTCCATCCAGATCAAATAAATTTAACAAAGAGACAAAACTTTCTGAATGTCAACCAATAGAAATGTATTAAATGACAAGGATACCCCAGCCAACATTTTGCAATTTAACAAGCCTGTTTCAATATACAAGAGGAAAGATAACAGTCCAAATGGATGCACAACTTAAATTTTGCCAGAAAATGTTAACAATCCAAACTGACACAAGTCGTATTACATAAAGGTCTTCAAACTTTATAAGCAGAAATGAAATCCAGGCAGATGGACAAACATACAGAATTGGAATCAATTAAAAGATATGATTAATACAGTTTGTTTGTTTATTTGTTTGTTTGATTAGGATTTTTAACGTATCTTAAAAAAAAAATTAACTCATATCGCTATGATGTCTGCAGTGAGGCAGTTTTTATAGTGATGTCTAGTACTGGGGCATCATGCTGCAGACATGTAGCACGATGTCCCACCCAGTCACATTATCCTGACACCAGGCCAATCAGTCCTAACAATAATCTCTTAATGCTGAGAGTCAAGCGAGGCAGCTGTTAGTGCCATTTTTGTAAGTCTTTTGGTATGACTTGGCCGGGGATCGAACCCACGACCTCTCGCTTCCGCTGCAGATCTAACCACTAGGCTACTGGAGTGTTTGATTAATACAGTAAGCCCAAACAAATAAATATCATAGAGGCATAAGTGTGTAATAGTCCTCTTGATTAGACTATAATAGAAACCCATTTTGAAGTAAAAAAAAAACAGCATCATATAGTGCATGGTCTCATAATAGGGGACATAGCTTATCACCAAGGAAGTGTTCTCTTTCAGTGAGGGCCAGCACATAATGGTGATGAAATTACATAAAAATTTCATGCACACATTTTACAATAAAATTATTCAGATCCCTGATTTCATTCAATTTGTTTTCATCCTTCATAAAGTCTACACTATTACTGCTACAAAGAACAAGATTGTGTCTGTCTCAAATGTGTATGTACATTTACACTTACTGCTTTCCCATCAATGTATACAGCCACACTAAAATACTGTCCTTGGATCTGTTTACTGCCTGTTGCATTTTCCAGGGCAGGTGAGAGGATTTCCATACACTCTTCAAAAGCCCCCGGCCAGAACCACCTGCCTTGTAAAATGCCACTGGGAAGTTTGGAAGAAGCATCAAACACTGGAAATTTGAGAATAACAGTGTTTAAAACACCCAATCAATTTTCATTTTCATGTGAATGTTTTTAAACTTTCTAAACCTTGAGTTAACCAGATTGCATTCTAAATGACCTCAAATACTGTTAGTTCAATATTTTGTGGTAACAAATTATTGCTTTCTTTGGAAGAATTACATTTTTGTTAATATTTAAATTGTAAATTCCAGGAATTCAAGGTAAGACCATTTCTTCTGTTTAACTGCTGAGTTTGGAAATCATCTCATATTTCTCAATAATAACCTGATTTTCAGATTAGCTGCTGTGGTAGCCATTTTCATTTAGGACCAACTGGGCATCATTAAAAACTGTTTGATCAAAATCCCATGTGAAGGACATACATTTGAAAAGTGTAGTGAAAAAATATTTTCAAGATGGCCACCATGGTGGCCATGATCAATCTCAAATCATTTAGTCCCAAAAAGATCCCATAATTAGTCTTCCAGTAAAAACACCACATCAAAAAGACCTTCCATTTTGGATTATTAGCAAAAACAAAATTATCATGCTGGTATCCATGGTGTCCAGTCTAGACATCAGATCAGCACCATTTTCATTTAAAAGCAAACTGACATAAGACGCAAAACAAAATCATGGCCTGCCATTTAAGAGTATTGACAACACCATTTGTAAGATAGTAACCATGGGTGGCCATACTGGATAAACACCTTTTTCACCAACTTGACATCACTTCTGGTGAAAAACCAACATACCTAGATGAAGAAATAATGACAGAATTTTCATGTCTACCATATCAGCACCATTTTCATCTGGACCAACTGAAAACTCCATATCAGTTCATCTTTCCATTCAATTGGAGTTGTAATAACACAATTTTCCAGAGAGCCATTGTGACAGTCATATTGGATGTCAAAGCAGTCATATTGTCAAAGCAGTCACATTTGATGTCAAAGCAGTCATTCTGGATGTCAAAGCAGTCATACTGGACGTCAAATCACTCATATCGAATGTCAAAACAGTCATTCTGGATGTCAAAACAGTCATATTGGATGTCAAAGTAATTATATTGGATGTAAAAGCAATCACATTGGATGTCAAAGCAGTCATATTCAATGTTAAAGCAGTCATTCTGGATGTCAAAGTAGTCACATTGAATGTCAAAGCAGTCATATTGGAAGTCAAAGCAGTCATATTGATGTCAATGCAGTCATATTGAATGTCAAACCAGCAATATTCCCATTAACAATCAACTATAAATCAGAGACAATTGTTTGGTGAAAACCCCTTGTTGATATAATTACCATTCATGCAGATTTGAAAAAACCTGATTTTAAAAGATGGCCACTTTGATGATCATACTGGAAATCAGAGAGGCACCATTTTACATATCAGATTAACTAGACACCATAAGAAGTTGTCTGGTGAAAATTCATCTCAGTACAACTTTCCGTTCCAGTGAGATACAGATAACAAGATTTTCAAAATGGCTATCAAGGTGGCCATATGGTTAAACATATCAGCATCATCTTAATGATAAGAAGTCTTTTAGTTTAATTAATTAATGTTAATATAACCATCAATTAATTAATTAATGTTAATATAACCATCCATTAATTAATGTTAATATAACCATCCATTAATTAATTAATGTTAATATAACCATCCATTAATTAATTAATGTTAATATAACCATCCATTAAGTAATTAATGTTAATATAACCATCCATTAATTAATTAATGTTAATATAACCATCCATTAATTAATTAATGTTAATATAACCATCCATTAATTGATTAATGTTAATAAAGCCATCCATTCAGGATGAGTAGCAATTAAAAACAAATTCAAGATGCCTACTGTGGCAACCATATTGGATGTCAGTGTAGCACCAGTATCACTTATGTCCAGACAGACATAATATAATGTCTTCAGGTGAAAACTGCATGTTATATGCCTTTCATTTCACAAGGAGGAGAGATAATAAGATTTGCAGGATGACTGCCTGGTAGCCATAATGGCATCATTTTTACTAAAGACCAGCTTGACATCATATGAAGCATAAAACCACATGTCAATTTGACCTTCCATTTAAGAGTGTTATAAGATTTCAAGATATCAGCTATAGTGGCCATACTAGATGTCAGATAATTAATTGTCACAAGAACACTTTTGGTGAAAACGCAATCTTAATATAACCATCAACCTAAAGGGTGAAACAAGAGCAATATTTTCATGTCTATTATATCAGCACCATTTTCATTTGGACCCATAAGACATCATAAGAAGTCTTCCACTGAAAACTCCAAAACATGCTGAACAAGGACAGGGACTGTTACAACCTGCCAAAACAATTGGGACACTGTCACTTACCATTTCATTGATTGATGTTAACAGTCAGTAGAGATTTAATCAGTCTGGTGATGAAGTCCTCAGTGTGTGGAAAAAAGCTTCGGATAAAAACTTTCTCTGTGCTGCTGTTTGTGAATGTGATTGAACAGTTAAAACATTGTCAATGGATAAATTAATCCTTATAATGGATATTTAATAACCTTGAAATCAGTTCTGTCATAAATACTAAAAGAGGATACATCATCTTACAAGAAAAGAGAGAAAGAAAGAAAATGATGGAATAGATAAGAAAGCAGATAGAATGGGTGACAGACATAGAGATAATAAAACTTACTCTGGTAGGCGTATGTCGCTGAAGCATTTTGACTTGTAAGATCTGTTATGAACCTCTGTATATCGTTAGTACAGTATGGTGAAGTCTCACTTGACAGACTGTGATTCCTTGGTATATTTTCTACTGATACTGCAGCAATAAAAGATTTTGTAACCAGTCCATCTTTAATTTCATTCAGTAGGATCTGAGTGTCATGTGGAATTCTGGAATACTTGGACATTGGAATCTTAACAGGTATTCCAATGTAAGTCAAATCCAATACATCACGATGCTCAAGGATATGATCTGATGCATTCCCATAACCAAACATAATTGTGACAAAGCACACAATGGCCAAATAGCAGCATCTCAGTTCTGATAGCATGCTTGAGTTCATTAGTTTTGATGAAAATTATTTGAAATTTTTTAAAGTTTAGAGTTATAATGTTTCAGTTTAAAATTTGATATTGTTGTGTTACTCAGATCTAATAGGTGAAAATGATCCACAATAATTCATGAAAATGATCCACAATAATTCATGAAATGATCCACAATAATTTATGAAGCTTCCAGTCATCCTTCTGTTTGGTGGCAATATGGAGGACTGATATATACTGTAAGAAAACAAAAGTACACTTAAAATCTATGCCTCTTAAATTTGAGCTTGCATGCATAATACATGTACAAATATAAAGTATAAATTTGTAGCTAGATAATCAGAAGTATGTCATTCATATTACAAGTTAGGCTGAAAAGTTTACACATAAATGGCTTGGTTAGGCTTACAACCTGTAAATGTTTATAAAATCTCTAAACATGTAAATTAAATGAAAATAAATATATATGGATGTCACTGACATGATTTACCTATTCCAGTATATATTTTTACATCATGAAGATTGTTTAGCTGAATGTTTGTATTCTTGCATTTAATGTTAATTCTTTTCTTAAAGTATGTATCAGTGACTTTCACTATCTTGTTAAATTACAAGTTAAATAGCTGAATTGTTAAAAATGCAGTTAGGTTCGGTAAACATATTGCAGCCTTTCTTAACAATGATATATATATATATATATATATATATATATATTTTTATTTATATATATATATATATATATATATATATATATATATATATATATATATATATATATATATATATATATATATATATTAATTTGCGACAGAAATTTAATTTACATAAATTTAAAATATATTTGTATGCCTGTTCAAATGCATTCTCCTTGACTCTGAAATGAATCAACATTTTAGACAGATTCATTTATAGATTTTATACAGATTCATGCTATTTTACTTGTACATTTTTTAAAAACACTTTACCCAAGAAAATACAATTGCCAAAGTGGAAAACAAAACCCAGGAAACAATGACAAGAAAATAAAACTTAATGAAACATGTGCATGCTTTCAAGATTGTAAGCCCTTTTATTCAGATTTAATGTCGATATTGGAGAGTACATGCTTCATCTTTTTCAAGTGTCAGAAACACAGCAGCAAAACCCAAAGCTTGAAAATACATGTACCGCACTCCAGAGAACCCAACCATAAAATCCTTTCTGGATCATAATCAATGGATCCTAACCCAAAGTCCACTGTATATTATTATTCATAATTTTAATATGACATTATGTATTGCATTATGTCATGATATAATTATGAATGTCACTTAAATGTCATTATCTGTACAAATAACTTTTCAAACAAATACACACACCAAACAACATCAAGAAAGTGGCAATACAATTATATCCTTTTTAATAATGGTTACCACATTGCAGGCTTGGTGAATTTCTGTCCATCAATTTAGTTGAAATAGAGACAGACAATGAGAAAGATGGGTAGATAAATGGACAAGCTAGGTGTATCACTATATCCCCATCTCAGAACAGAGCTATCAAATTCTGAGATTTAACATAATATTCTGTACAATATTTGCAAATTATCAGGGATCTCATTTTTTTCTTAATTGTTGGTCATGTGCAAGGGTTTAGAAAGTAAACAAATCATATTGGATTTACTTTTACTATTTACAAGTTGCAGATTGTGTGGAATATGCCCAAAATTATTACTACAATAATTCTTGTTACATCCCATCTATGAGTATACTCAAATATCCCTTCTATGAGTATACTCAAATATCCAACAAGTCATGCAAACAATTACAAGGTGTCATCTTCTGTAATCCAATATTACCAGGAAACATGAAAGCCTGGACTGCGACATGTCAAGCCTACAACTGAAGCACTGCAGTAATTACATGACCATGACTCCAAGCTAAAGTACTGCTGGAAATGCATGACCATGACCCCAAGGTGAAGTACTGCTATAAATGAATGACCATGACCCCAAGGTGAAGTACTTCTATAAATGAATGACCATGACCCCAAGGTGAAGTACTTCTATAAATGAATGACCATGACCCCAAGGTGAAATACTGCTAAAAATGAATGACCATGACCCCAAGGTGGTAAGGCTGATGAAGCATGTTACAAAATGAACTGTCCTAGTTTCATTTTGATTTGGTCTAAGTATGAACAAAATCGATCGTGTGGTTTTGAAACAAATTTAAAACATAAGCAAAAAACATAATGTAATATTGTTTTTTGTTGTTGCTGTTTTGGTTTTAACACCATTTTGCAGTGCATGATATGGCTAAAAATGCTGGCTAGTCTAACTGGTGGAGAAAGAACCAGAAAAACCATGGAACCACCAACTCATTGGAAGCTACTGGCAGCTTTCTCACACACCCATATTAGCTGAACCCAACTTTTCACATACCCATATTAGCAGGACTCAAATATACTCAGACAAGCGAAATGACTGTGTTTTAAAAATGTTTATATGCCTGTGACCTGTATCCCAAAGAGACAAATGACTGTTTTACAGACTGAGTTGTCTTAGCATTACAATGACTCTTTCCAAGTATAAATAAAATCCACTTTAGGGTTTAGATAATGTAGGCAAATGAAAAAACTTTTATTTTAACTCAGTTTTTTTTATGTAACCTTGACCCAAAGGTCCAAAAGACATGTCACATATGAAATATCGTGACCTCATCATGGTTCAAGACAGGTATGATGGTTATCTAACAATAGGAAAAATATGTAAACAAAAAACCACAACCTTGGCAATTACTGCTGAAGACTTAAATTTCAGGATGCTATTGTCATTGCTATGTCTTGCTTTCAAGTTACTATGGAAAACTTCTTGGTGAAAGAAATTATTCACTATGTGAGAAAGTAAATTTAGGGATCAAACTTCTAGTCTGAGAGAATCTTATAACTTGTGTGATATTTTTCAACACTGTGAATTTCCTCTGGTATTAATTATCATCATACAACACATACATTTATTTACTTAGACACAGTTAAATTATTCTATAAAGTAGGGAGCAAAAGGATTTTTTCTGAATCTAATGTTTGTTTTGTTATAGACATGCATTGTACAGGTGTACAGATTACACAAGGCATTGTACAAATGTATAGAATTATTGTTTTGTCTTATAGTTCATGAAATTGTGTACTACACATGTACAATTCAAACATAATCTATAATTATACAACAGACATGTACTTATATACTGCACAGCAATAATTGTTGTATGCTTCTGATTACAGAGAGAGAGAGAGAGAGAGAGAGAGAGAGAGAGAGAGAGAGAGAGAGAGAGAGAGAGAGTCTCCCAATGCATAGGGGCACAATTATCCGAGCTATGCCAATGATTAAATTCTACTACACAACTTGCTTATACAAACAGCTTTAGGACTAGCATACTCCTCCAGTCCTTGGCGAAATACATTACCGTGCATTAAAAAAAATTACATCCCATCGGCAACAGCAGTAAATATTCTTATTTCGTCATATAACTTACGTTAAAGCATATCGAGGTCTACCTGCTTAGTCGCGACAACACACAGACTCGTGACTATTTTATTTATATATATTATTCATAGTCACGTTCTATGCCTATTGTTCATATCTGTAAGCTTGGTCATGTGATGCCTTTGTCCGAGTTTCCTCTGACCCTTTCAGCCCCATTTTTTGATATATGGACATTCATGTTAGGGTGTAGGTTGCGAGATTTGTGCAGTCACGTGACTAAAAATACAAATGGCCAGATCCAGGTCAAATTTCAGCAAGTTGCAACGATGTATCTTCGTCTCATCTGTCAGCAGATTAAAGACATAACGAATGCTATATTCGCGACTGTTTAGAAAATAAATCATATTCCTATCGATTTCAATCAGGTATATCTCGATGAAAGATCGTTTAAGTTTGCTGGGACGGTGTCGCCGAATTCCAACTTTTTGATAGGGAATACGCTCTGACCCTACATCCAAACTAGAATGTCCAAATATCAAAAAATGGGGTGGAAAGGGTCAGAGGAAATTCGGACTAGTGATGCCTTTAAATAGTCAATATAGTTATAACATTTAGACATCCTATTAATATAGTTAAACCAATATCAAGACAATCCCGATTGTTCAATGTTCTGAACAGAAACCGTTATCAGAAACTTCCTAACGAAAAGCTATTGACTGTTGTGGACGTTTTCCATTGTTAGCCAGGTACTAAACAAGGTCAAAAAATGAGAACATCGGGTCAAAATATAATTGGATGATTTTCAGTCCTCACCGTTTTTAATAGTGACATCACAGCGCGACATTCAATCTGGTTTGTACTAGATTATATCTCAATAGGCAATAAACGTGAGAAATCGTTGGAACTAATTCTTGGAATCGGTTACAAAACGTGCAGCAACATGATAATGATCCCTTGCATGATACCACACTGAGCAACTTTAAATATGAAATCGTTAACTTTCGCTCGGCCTTGTCTGTTTCACATAGCATTGCACATTTTATCCTATCTGTAACTCAACAAATTTTCAGGGCAGCTAAAAATTACCAAATTTAATAGACGTATTATAAAACGAATGAGATACTTTTTGGTATATTTAGTGACGCTGATTTGAACATTTACTGTGTTACAGATAGGATAGAATACAAGGTACGTAGTGAGTAACTAGTCCGAGTTTCCTCTGACCCTTGCCACCCCATTTTTTATATTTGGTTTTTTATGTTGGGGTGTAGGGTCAGAGCGCATCCCCTATCAAAAAGTTGGAATTCGCCGACACCAGCTGGTGTCGGCATGGGGTACTCGCCTACTGACAGGCCTAGAAAATTTTAATGACTTTATATTGGATCATACTTACATTAAATCGATAGGGAGATAATTTATCTTCTCAGAAATTACAAATATAACACTGATTGTGTATTTAATCCGTTGTCGGACTAGACGAAATTACAGCGTTGATGAATTTTGACCTCGATCGCACCATTTGCATTGCTAGTCACGTGACTAGCCAAATCTCGCAGCCGATATGCATAACACGTCACAGGTCAAATAGTCACGTGATAACAACAAACCCGCGTTGTCGTATGGTTTCAGCGTGATCTATCTGCCTCTTTCCAGGACGATGCGACAAAGACACGTTTCCGATTGGTGTCATCTCAATTAATGTTGAAAAGCAAATGTTCTTTCATGTTATACTAAACATTGATTGACTTTCATTCACTATTTTCGAGTGTTTGCTTCATCAACATTCAGTCATTGGAAAATAATTGTATATGTACTATGATGGAGTGTTCCTGCTGTGGCACAGTTTCCAAAAAAATAATAAAGGATTTAAAAGAATAGCCATTCATTCTAAATTTAAAGGTGGACCTAGTGCGGCAGAAAGAAACATATTCTGTAACATTCACGCCTGAAATACGTGCATTCATTTGTACTAAATGCAGTTCGACAATAAAATCCTTGGATGTAAGCATGACTAACCTTGATGAGGTAGAGGAGAAATTCAGAAAAATTCGAAAATCAGAGTCGTATATAGGAAGTAAGATTCAAATCACGCCAACCCACCGCGGAATTGCTAAGAAAGCCAAGGTTATCTCAACACCAAGAAAAGCATACCAACCAAAGTTGATGTCAAGAAAATCTTTGACAGAAGAAAAGGTAAGCACATAAATAACTATAACATCTATCAGCATTCTTGATAACTATTTCTTATTATAATTCAGCATCAGTTCCATATCATATATGTAACTATATTAAATGTAAATTCAAAATTTGAAGCTCATAATTTTATGTATAGAATGAGAAAAGATTAAACTAACCTGTAAACAGGCCATCCATACCTAGGAATAATTGTGACTTTCTGTTTCTTAAACCAGGTGTCACTTACTGTAAATAACACTCCTATTGGGAAGGCAATACAACTTTTGGCACACTCAAGATACAGAAATGGTCTGCGACAACTCTTTAAACAAAGCAGATCTGCCAAGAAAGCTGCAGTTTATGTCATTTGTGATGTATTGAGGCAGGAGATCTGCAGCTTTACAAAAATGGTTTCCAAAAGTGGTTTCAATGGTGGATTGTCATCAATTTTGGATTTTGAATGGGTCAAAATGATGTATGATGCCAATAAATGTTGCCCCAGTTTGCTTGAGCTTGTCAAAGCCAGCATAACCAAGAAGCACTACCACAACTCTGTCACAAAAAGGATCGGATGAAAGGTCATCTCTTTAGTACCTGTCATTGGCTCCAACCTATGTATAATCAGCTTTATCAGAACCAGGCAATGTACTATCCTGCAACAGCTGGTTTCCATTATAATGTGGTTAGGTGGTTGTAAGAGTATAATTAGCAATTTTATCTAAATTGTATGGATTCAGCATTTTTTTTTTAAACCTACAAGGAAAGGCTAAAGATTTTATTTACCCAGTCTTTACAAATAAATTTAAAGAATGCAGCATGCATTTTAATTAATTTAATGCAAATTAATTACCATTTATGCATTTTTTTAAAACTGTAGATATGTTGTTAATTTTTATTGTAACTATGGTTATTTATGAATATATATTCTGGTGATTGTTAACAACAATAGAGAAGATTTCTTCTCTACTGACATGTACGCTTTTGCAGACAATCAAACTGTACTTTTGTTATAAACAGGTTTTTGGTAGTTTCAACAGACTTGGATGGTGCCAAAATAGTGATGCCACAAGACGAAGAATATATGGTCTGCAACAAGATTTTGACAGTAAGGTTAAGCTGTGGAGAGATAAATTGTCAGGAAAAGAATGAGGTATAAACCATTGTGAACATGATAGAATTTTCTATATGTAATGTCCATGATATATTGTGGTATATCAGAATCATACTAATTGTTTCATTTTTTCATTTTCAGTTTTGATAATTTAAAAGGGTTATTGTGAAAAGAATTAAAATTGTTGAGTGTCAATTCTTACATCTATATTTGTCTCTTTGTTTAAATGTTTACTTCATGATACTTATATTTTAGGTCACCTAAGTATATAATGTTCAATAACACATCATCCAAATTTAGCATAAAAGTGAGGCATAACAATTTTGTTTGAGGTACACACAACTGTAGGTTTTATTAAACAGTAAACAAGCATTATGACAAAATTATACATATTCTTTCCTTTCTTTTTTTTTTTTTTTTTTTTTTTTTTTTTTTTTTTTTTTTTTTTTTTTTATTGAACACAAGGTATCAGGAATATACATATTCCCCTACATCACCACCTGACCTGGCGTATGGGGCATGATCTTAAATTCTTTTGTGTCCTGATCTCTACATGTGTTCCCTACACAACACACACACACATACACACACAGACACTTACTTACAATCACAATTATTGTACACAAAGTCATACTCGCATACAAACCCCAAGATGCATGAAATTGCATTTAAAAATAATAATAATAATAATAGTAATAATAATAATAATAATAATAATAATAATAATAAATATGTAAATTTTAAAAGTAAAAATAGTAATAATAATAATAATAATTCATGTACCAAAAGTTGATAATAGGGTCCACTTTCTTTTAAACTCGTCACTGCTGTTATTCACTTTGGCGACATATTTTTCCAGCGTTTTATATGATAAAACACAATTTTTATAATAGGCAAGATTTGGGCTTTTTGATGCACAACGTGATCTGTATATAACATATTTTGCAAGCAAAATTAGGAAGTTAATAAGATCGTCAAAGTTGTTATTTCCTATAAAGACATCTTTTCGTGTAATTCGAAAATTTGGGTCATAAGTTTGTATCCATTCTACCAACAGTTTCCAAAAGTTTTCAGTAACTAAACAGTCATAAAATAAGTGCTCAATTTCTTCTATTCCCTCATTACAAAAGGTACATTTATCATTATCACTTAAATTAATCTTTTTTAGAAACTGGTTTGTGGTAATATTTCTGTGGAGAAATCTAAAGTTAAAGCTAATCAGTTTTGTGTCTTTTGTACAAAATCTAGCCGAAACAAAAGAGTTGGTCCATTCATTTGTACCAATCGCACACTCTAGCTGTCTGGACCAAGTTTCCTGTTTACCATTTGGCTTTATTATTTTGGTTCTTATCAGGTCTTTATAGATAAATTTATTCTTTGCTCTTACCCTAAGGAGAGATGTTTTGTCCAAAGCTACAAGAAAACTATTTCCACTTTCATAGAAAGTTTTAATTTTCTTTTTCCACATCACAGAGATCTTTGAAATAAGAGCAAAGTACTGTATGAAATTATTTGTTTTTGTTTTTTGTTTTATTTCATCAAAACTTAATAGAGACCCTTGTGCATCAAAAAGATGTTTAATAATTATAATACCATTTGTTCTCCACCTTGTGTATGATTTAAAATTATCTACAGTCACTAAATTAAGAATATCTTGAGACAAGTATTCATTGACAGTAGATGGTTCATTTTTCCATTGAGATAACGCATAAATAACATCACGCCAAAAAATATTTTTAATTAATTTAGAGATTACTTTTAGTTTAGTTTTTCCTAATGAAAGTAACAGCATACCTCCAAATTTTCCAAATATTTGTTCAGAAACCAGTTTTTGCCATAAGCCATTTTCGTTTATTAAGAGGCGCCTAATCCAGGTAAGTTTTATATAACACACAAATGAGTGCAAGTGAATCATATTTAACCCCCCTTCCTCAAAAGAAGCAATAAGTGTGTCTCGTTTAACTCTCTCAGTTTTACTGCCCCAAATAAACTGGAAAAATAATGTATTCAGTTCCTTTTCTATATGGGGTGGAGGATTTGGCAAAGCTGCAAAAAGATGAATGAATTTAGGCAAAAGCAAGGACTTTATCAAAGTAATTTTTCCAATAATGGATAAATTTCTTCTACTCCACCAGCCAAGCAGTTTCTTAACTTCCTTTAACTTCATCGAATAATTAAGCTCTACCATATCCTCCAAGTTCAAAGAGAAATATACTCCCAGCAATCTAAAATTAGACATTGACCAGTTAATATCAATTTCTGGACATATTTTTTCATTAGAATATTTTTTGTTTCCAATCCAAATTGCTTTCGATTTCAAAACATTGCAGTGCAGACCTGACACCAAAGCAAAATCATTTAAAATCTGCATGGTTGTCCTCAAGGACAACTGAGAACCATCTAATAATAGAAAAGCATCATCAGCGTACTGCCCTATTTTAAACTCCATTTCATTATAAAAAATGCCTGTAACATCTGTGTTTTTCTTTAGTTCTGTTGCAAGAAGTTCAATTCCTATTATGAAAAAATAGGGTGATAAGGGGTCTCCCTGGCGACAACCTCTCTCCAAATTAAAGAATGGGGATAAATGTCCATTATTAATAACACAACTTTTTGATTTATTGCAAAATAGCCTGAACCAGTGACAAATTGATTCTCCAAAGTTAAAAGACTTCAGAGCAGCTTCTAGAAAGTCCCATTCAACTGAGTCAAACGCTTTTTCAAAGTCTATCAATAGGAGAAGACCAAATTCATTTTTTTCCTCAAGGTATTGCATCAGGTCATACAACAATCTTGTATTTTCACCAATGAATCTCCCTTTCATAAAACCCTTTTGGGTGTCACTGATGATAAACGGGAGTACTTTTTTGACCCTATTAGCAATTGACGCTGAAGCAATCTTGTAATCCACATTAAGTAGAGAGATTGGTCTCCAATTTTTTATAAATTTCCTGTCTTTATCTTCTTTTGGAATGCACGTTATGATCCCCTGAGACTGAAATTCTGAAAAATGATTCATATCATATCCAGTATTTAGAGACCTAAAGAGAAAACCGCCTAGGTCTTTCCAAAAGAATTTGTAAAATTCTACCGTAAATCCATCAGAACCAGGGCTAGTTTCATTTTTCATATTTTTTAGTGCTAAACCACATTCCTCAAACGTTAACTTACCTTCACATGAACTTCTTTCAAAATCTGAGAGTTTTTTATCATGGTTAAAAAAGTGGTTAAGCGTTTGAAAGTTACATTTGTTTTTACTTTGGTATAATTTTTCATAAAAGTCTTTCTGTTGATTTAATATTTCTTTTGAATCTGTTACCCTTGTTCCATCTTCCTTAGTTAACTCTTTTATTGTTTTGTTTGTGTAATTTCTCTTTTCGAGATTAAGAAAATATTTAGAATTTTTTTCACCAGATTCATACCATCGTGCCTTAGATCTTAACATTATACCTTCCACCTCTTTTTTCCTCATTTCTTCTAACTCCGCTTGTTTTTTGTTCAATTCTTTCATCGTAGTGGGGTTATTATTTTGATTCACTAAAGCATGTAAGGTATTTATTTCAGCTTCCATTTTCCTGAGATTTTGTTTTTCCTGTTTTGCTTTAGCTTGTGAATACATAATAGATTCTGATCTTATTATCATTTTAAGGATTTCAAAAAACAATTGATCATTACATGTTAGTTTCACCTGAAGTGGGTTTTTCTTATCACCTTCACAATAATATTCTTCTACTGTGCTAGTTATACATTTTTTTACCAATTTAATATATTCATTTTGCTTTAATAGCTTTGAATTGAATTTCCAGTATCCATGACCTCTCGGTGCTGCAGATATAGACAATTTGAGTGTTATTGCTGAATGATCTGTTTTATAGCCAGGAATAATAGAGGCGTCTATACAATTTGAAAACATGTCCTCAGAGATTAAAAAATAGTCCAGTCTACTCTGTTTCACAGGGCTTGCCTGATGCCAAGTAAATACTCTACTGTCAGGATTGACTGTTCTCCAAGGATCCAGTAAATCTAGTTGATTCTTGATGTCCTGGACTGCTGCTCGGGCCATGGAGTGTTTATCATGCAAGATATTATAAGAGTCAAGCTCCATGTCCTGAACAACATTCCAGTCACCACAAATAATAACAGAGGAATTTTCAAAATTTATAATATCCTCTTTCAAAGTTTTAAAAAACTCAGCATTATCATCATTATGACCATATAGATTCACTAGTGTGAATCTCTGTCCATTAACTAATAAATCTAAGAGAATGTATCTGCCCTGACAATCACATCTGTTTCTAAGAATAAGAAATTCAAAATTATTTCTAAACAGGATAGCAACACCAGCACTACTGCTAGATTTATGGCTAAAAACACACTTATATCCCCATTCAGCCTCCCAATACTTCTCAGTCTCAACTGTACTATGTGTCTCTTGTAAACATATAATAGATGCTTTTTTTTGTTTGACCCAGCAGAAAATATCTCTTCTTTTGAGATCAGAACTATGTAGACCCCTAACGTTCATTGACAAAATTTTAATTTGATTATCCATTGTTAAATCTTGTTTTAAGTAAAACTTTCACAGGGCTTATATAGACATGCATCACAAAACCATTATCATGAAAAATGCTCACATACACCTTGGGACACACTCTCACACACATAACCACATAATGCTTAAAAAATCGATAAGTGTAGTACAGTGTCATGCACCATTGGGTACATATATAATGTTTCCCAATATAGTGATACATGAACTCTGTTCTACGCTGGAGTGTTGGTATAATTAGTAAATATAAATATCAATACAGTATGATTGAGAAATAATACTTTTTGTCCATCGATTCAAGATTGAAATACAATGTGCATATTTCAAAATTTTAGATACAAGATTATAAGAACATTCTTACCTTTTACAGGTTTTGTCCTTTTCCGAAAATCACTTTTCTAATTTAAATATATATAATTAAAATTAAAACTGTGCATATCCAATTTTGGAACAAAGTTCTATACCTCCAAATGTATCCAAAATCAATATGGAGAAAAATCATTTTGTTTATAAATTGCGATTTAGTGTTTCACTAATGTCGTCAAAAAGGTCAAATTTGTACCTTTTTCCCTCTTTTGTTTTTGCATACACACCGCAATTAAAGTACCAGGCAGATTCAATTTTTGGATGGGAAGTTAATCTATTTATGAGACCCATATTTTGTCTAGTAACATCTTCTACTATTCTTACATTACATTTGTTCTTGAAATCCCTTTTCCTCTTGGCGATGTTAACTTTGGATTCTGCATTCCAAAATTTCACAATTAATGGTTTAGGGACACCATTCTTCCCAGGGATCCGATGTATTGCGAGAATATCTCTCTCATCTACCTCATGACCTGTTACATTCTTCACCATCTCTGCAAACTTTGCTCTGACATTTTCATTTTGTGATTCAGGCAAGTTGAAAATTTTTATGTTATTTTTCCTTGAGTATTGCTCATTGTGGTTTGCAATCTTCATGGCTTCTTTGGAACAATCTGTATTACTTTTCATTTCTTCTTTTAGTTTTTCACATTCTTTCTTAGAATCAACTAATTCTTCTCTTAACTGATTATTTTCGAAGTTCATTGATTCTATTTTTTCCTCTAACTCTTTTGTTTTGTTAACAATTTGTTTGTCCACTTCCTTCATCAGTTCGATTTTCAGTTTCTCAAACAGCTTGGATACTATGTCGGACACTAATCCACCTAATTCCTCTCTGGTCACTAATAAATTAATACTAGTTTTTATTTCGAGTAGATCCCTCTGGATTAATTCAACACAACTCACCTCTTCATTAGTAACAGTCGAATCCCCTGACTGAGAGCTTGTAGTTGACCTTGTTTGTGGTTTACTGGATTCCTTCTTAGCACTCTGAAAACTACTATTCAAGGTAGACTGAACAGTTTTCTTTGAATTGCTCATTTTGTCAGTTAAGAGAGTTCAGCTCACTTATTGTATTCTAAACTGCCTCAATGAAATTGTGAGCAAGTATTGTAAATTGTGCAGATTAATGATTTTGAGGGTCTTCTCAAAAGGTGTAAATCAACACCAGGTTACACAAACCATAGATAAGAGACCCATTTAAAACAAAAAAAAAAACTTTCACAAAACTACAAATTCTGCAAAAAACACATAATCCACAGATGAAATGGAACTATAGATTGAAGATAAAAAACTTCACATAGATGCTCGACTAAAGATGAATCTCTACATCACACTGCAAACTGTAAATATCACCAACATTTTTGGGAAAGATTTTCTTAGCTACTTTCACTGGCGGCCATCTTGCCGGATCTCCCTTCTTTCCTTTCTTAGATAAAGCAGATGAAACTTTGGATGAGCTGCCAGAGTTAGAGTATGTTGGGATGATGAAGAGGATGAGGATTTGATGGAGGAGGAAGAGCAGGCAGAGGAGGAAGAGCAGGTGGAGGAGGAAGATGAAGAGGAGAATGAGGAAGAAGAAGAGAAATCTAGTTCAGTCCAAGAAAGTGATGAGTTGACTAGTGTAGAATGTATATTCAGATGAATAATCAAGTCATTGACATAGATATCTGAAATTACTGTTTTTAAAATAATATAATGATAATATTTTTCATCATTAAAATCATCATTAAATTTCTAGTAAGAAAAAACAATCTGAACAATGTCATACATAAAGTAAAAAGTCAAATACCTCCAGGTTTCTGTCACAGTATGCAAATTCTACGACGTGGGGAAGGTTATCAATAATAGTTATCTGAGATATTACAATGTATGTGAGATGGACACGAGTCATTAATATCCACCCATAATGATCAGGTTTAATGGGGGGGGAATGATACCAGATATCCCAATAATTCACATGCAACAGATTTTAAATCACTTATGAAAAATTTAAATTGACACTGAATAACATAATTGATATATTTGAACTACAAGAACATTTTCTGAAGATCACGGATTGAAGCCTGTGCATGTCAGTTATAATTTAAGATATCAATGCACAATGCTTGCTTAATTTAAGAATTATATCTTCAAATATTACATTAGTTTTACTATTTTTGCAGCATTCAACAATGAAAAGTAAGTCACATTGACCAATAATTATAATGCTAATGATTTTGTTCATATTGTCAAACTTAAATCATCCAAGTAAAATTTAATCTTTTAGAGTGCTCCATGCATAATGATGCCATTCTGTGTGGTCAGTTGATAACTTTTTTCTTAGTGAAAGTTGTTACTGAGTTGTATAATTGTTATTGCCAACTATTTACTATAATTTGTCATGAATGGTCACCATATCTACTAAACATACAACTCTTTCCTGTATTTTTATTCATATTATTGTTTATAATGTTATTGTCAAACAACCACACAGTGGAATGAATGATTATAATCATACAAAGCACTCTCATTTAAAATTTCAGTTACAACTGAAGTAACATCTGAGTCGGTTATGTTACCTATTTCCAACACTAACCAAAAATTATACTTTGATATTACTTTTGATAATATCAACCAGAAAATTGGTGTCTGGCATCATCTGAGGGGCAAGAGAAATACCATGTTGAACATGGTACAGGGATTTGCCACACTGGAAAGGATTGGTAGCTATGGAATGTCAAATGTATTCCCTTCTCCAGAGGCCATAAGGAATGTAAAGATTTCAGATATCTTACCATCCAGTAAAGACAAGATGGCCTTAAAAGAGGAGCTAGCAGTTATAGTCTCAAGGATTCTGACAACATATATTCCTGCCTATGCTGGACTTGACACTGTGTGGTCCATTCCTCATCAATATTCATCAGAATCAGCATTCAGGAGTGAAATTGTTATAGTATATACTTCTCACTCTCTTTATATATACATACACATTTGCCTACATACTGTCATTTTCATGCTCCATGCAAATTATAGTTATATAATGTCATATTTGAGACAAATTAAATTTTATGTGCAGTATTCTGCAAATTATAGGTAATAAATAATAAATGCTTTTCTTTTAGGCATCATTTACCTACTCTAACATATATAATCCACATGGTCAAAATTAATGAGCCCTCTATCATATATTTATAATTATTGTTAACCTCTGTATTATGAACACACATTTAAAAGGGACACATGTTATGACCAACTGAATATGCTTCACTAAGATAATAACTATTTGCTGTTAACTGTCAGCATATATCAATGTAAAGAAATTTAAAGAATTTAAAAATAATACATTTAGACTGGTTTGATTGTTCATTTTAAGTTAGACTATAACTTCAGTCAAACAGATTGTTTGTATGTAATAATAATAATAATGAGGACTTTGTATAGCGCCTAATCTTTAGAAGCTCTAAGCGCTTGACATCTATAATGAAATGACTACAGAAAAAAAACATGAAATTGGAAAACAAAAAATGCTGAAAATATTTAAGGTAGGAAACATTATTAGGTTTTTAAGTTTGCTTTTACAGTTGAAAAATGTTAGTTTTAAGAGCACTCTTGAAATGGATCATCTTCTTTATGTCTAATTTACACTTTAGTTCAGAATGAAGTTGTTGGTTAATTTATGCTCATATTTTGTATTGTGTTAGCCCCCTTTCAAAGATCAAATGACAGTAAACAAATAATCCAATGCAACATTGGTTTTCTCTCTCTCTCTCTCTCTCTCTCTCTCTCTCTCTCTCTCTCTCTCTCTCTCTCTCTCTCCTTACCTTGTCTAATATCATTGGTGGGAGAATGTAACATATACTTTTCCCATACCCCGTGGGAAGGATGGCAAATGTGTCACTTCCATCAATAAGTGATTTTATTATCTCATACTGTTTTTCTTTAATTTTAAAATTATATCCATTTTCAAGAAGTATCTCATTGGCAAGAGATTCCATATATTTACCTGCCATGTTGCAATATAGATGTATGCACCAAATCTTCTTTGAGGAAAGAAGACAACAAACTCGAAACTAGTAATTCTGCCGCACTAGGTCCACCTATAAATTTAGAATGAATGGCTATTCTTTTAAATCCTTTATTTTTTTTTTCTGAAACTCTGTGCCGCAGCAGGAACACTCCATCATAGTACATGTACAATTATTTTCCAATGACTGAATGTTGATGAAGCAAACACTCGAAAATAGTGAATTAAAGTCAATCAATGTTTAGAATAACATGAAAGAACATTTGCTTTTCAACATATTAATTGAGATGACACCAATCGGAAACGTGTCTTTGTCGCATCGTCCTGGAAAGAGGCAGATAGATCACGCTGAAACCATACGACAACGCGGGTTTGTTGTTATCACGTGACTATTTGACCTGTGACGTGTTATGCATATCGGCTGCGAGATTTGGCTAGTCACGTGACTAGCAATGCAAATGGTGCGATCGAGGTCAAAATTCATCAACGCTGTAATTTCGTCTAGTCCGACAACGGATTAAATACACAATCAGTGTTATATTTGTAATTTCTGAGAAGATAAATTATTCCCTATCGATTTAATGTAAGTATGACCCAATATAAAGTCATTAAAATTTTCTAGGCCTGTCAGTAGGCGAGTACCCCATGCCGACACCAGCTGGTGTCGGCGAATTCCAACTTTTTGATAGGGGATGCGCTCTGACCCTACACCCCAACATAAAAAACCAAATATAAAAAATGGGGTGGCAAGGGTCAGAGGAAACTCGGACTAAGTGAGTAACTTGATCCCTCCACCACCATGTTATATATATATTGTCAAACAATACACAAAACCACACAGAGTTATACAGTGGCGTCGCTAGGGGGGGGGGGGGGTTGCGTACCGCACCGGGTGACACCATCTCAGAGGGATGACACCAAAATGAAAAACTGCAAATTTTACAGAGCACACACTGCTCGGTCTAGTCGGAGGGGTGACACCATGAGTTTACCGCACTGGGCGACACCAACCCTAGCGATGCCGCTGGAGTTATATAGTGCTAACTCTAAATAAAGAAGTGAGTGAGGGAATACATGTTACTCAATGGTGTCACTAGGGTTGGTGTCACCCAGTGCGGTAACTCAAGGTGTCACCCCTATTTACCTCCTTCCTGCACAAAAATTCAAACATTTCATAGACAGCCATGTGCTCATGGCCACACCCATCTACCTCCTTACTGCACACATTCAAAATTTTAAAGACATTCATTTTGGTGTCACCGCCTCTGATGGTGTCACCCGGTGTGGTCCGAACCCCGCGCATCCTTTGTTACGCTACTATATATACCTAATAGTTGCCTGCGTGCCATATTATCCTTGTAACAAAAGTAGCATATGCTAGGGTCCCGATCTAAATGACATTTCAACCTATCAATTAACTAATATTATTACTGATATGTCAGATTTTTTTTCGTATGATCTGGCTGTATAGCAAATAACTGTAAAAAAAATCAATTATTTTACTAAGCAAGTTTAATTTTTTTTAATACTTATGCGCGTCTTTTTAATTGAGGGCCATTTTATTGCATATACCACATGCCCCGTTATACTTTAATCTGGCACTGAGTGGCCTTAGCAAACATGGTGTCAAATTTGTATTGTTTTGTCGAGGACAACTGGATTTAGCTGATATTAAACTTGAAATTTTCTTCCATTTGTACCAAAAATTTTAAAAATGATTTCTCTATATATAGATTAACCTTTTTAAAACTACTAAGGCGCGAAGCCTCTGTGATCGCTGAGTTCGTTTGGCCAAAATCTGTGTAAAAACGCCTTAAGGCCAATTCTGTGTGTGTGTGTGTGTGTGTGTGTGTGTGTGTGTGTGAATAGATGTACCTTCCGAGCCTGCTAGATTGTCGTTTGGTAATCTAGGGTTTCACGTAAGTTTTTTTCGTAATTAGATCTAAGATTATACATGTACCTTCCAAGCCTGCTAGAATATCATTTGGTAATCTAGGTCTTCGCCAGGTGGTTGTGCTATGTAAATATATTTTTTTATTTAAATACATATTATGAAATAATTAATGCTATTATTTCTGCAATTAAAAATTTACAAACCGACGGCATAAAAATATCTGAATTAAATCCTCAAAACAATTATTTCAAATTTTGAATCATTACAAGAGCGTAAATTCAAAGATAGACGTACACTACTTTACGAATATAAGTTCATTATGCTAATTCAACAGTCAATGTTTCTTTCGCTGGATGCAGTGAAAGAAACAGAAGTGGAGAAATTCGTATCTCTCTCACACGCGATCGAAAAAATTAGATCAGAATTATTTCGCGAAGATGAAACAAAAGTATCAATACATGTGTAAGACAACTAAAATAATATTATGCCAAAAGACCATTTTATCATTTCTGCGATAACTGAAGTGTGTGTGTGTGTGTGTTGTTGTTGTTGTTGTTGTTGCTTTAAAGTACCATATGGTTTTACAATCAACAACAATGACAATATTTCGTCTAAAAATGAAAATTGAAGGCTGAGAAGGTATCATTTGTTTGTCCGTATGTCACAATGCTAACGGTTTGTTGAAATGCATGCGTGTCACGCAGTCATATATAGCAATGTTAGATTGTAATTTTTTTTAAAAACCAGAATCGGGTACACTTCTACGTTTAATTGCGTGAAAAAATTTCTACTGGAACTAAACAGAGGGAAGAGATATCCAATCACAATATTTTCAGCAAAGTTTAAAAAAAATTAAAAGTCATAAATATAAAATATGATCTAGATACGAACTGACACGATCTTTTATGTTGCCTAGCGATTTTTTTTTTATTGAATACAATACACATTACCTCCACCCACTTTAGTCCTACAATGGAAGACGCGTTGTGGATGCCAAAAACATAAATATAAGTGTCGATGTCATCAAGTCATCAATTGTAGGACTATGACGCGTATTTTTTATCGAAAATACTTCAATAATCGCAGATATTATACAATGGTCAAAACATAACACATATTTGGGTGTTTGTGGGTGTATTTTAAATAACACTGTTATATCACCACTTCCTTGGCTATTTGGAATAGAAGATAAAAATGTTATTTCACCACTTCCTTGGCGATTTGGAATAGACGATAAAAATGTTATTTCACCACTTCCTTGGCGATTTGGAATAGAAAATAAAAATGTTATTTCACCACTTCCTTGGCTATTTGGAACAGAAAAATTCCATATTATTGATGTTTTCTGTTTTGTATTATGCTATAATTTCTAAAATAAATTGCCTAAGCTCTCCGGATAAATTTGGTAATATATTCGTAATGTAACAAGGATTTTCTTACTGTAACGAGAAAAACACGTGAACAGTAATCTTTGTTACGTATAACCTAGTTTCTCTCAAACTTATGTTCTGATTTTTAATATTAATGAGCTTTGTTGCACCATCTAGTGTTTTAGTTTTTGTGTTACGAGATTCCGCCTATTGTGTCTATATTCGGGCCAAATGTAGTTGCAATAGTGGTATTTTATGAAGCGGTGTTGTGTGAAGACGTCCTTGTACGAAGCGGCATAACCATCCAGCCGGAGCATTCTTAGTTCGTGGAAAGGGCCAGTCCGGTAAATCTAAAAGAAAATCTTTAAGAAAATAAAGACTAGGTATTTCTTCGGACAGATTATTTGAGCTATGTCAATTGTTCAATGTACACGGAAGTCTTGGAATCAGGACCTTAAGAGAATGTGATCTTTAGCAAAGATTTCTCTTCTGTTTTATGCTCTGTTCGTCTAAGCTGTCGAGTTACGACCCGTGACCCCGATCGAGTCAGCTGGCGACTAAGAATAACGACTCAGTTAGCGACCCAGATGGACGACCCAGTCGATGATTCAGCGATCTATAGACGGACTCAGCGACCCAGTAAGTTAACTTGTCGGCGACTCAAGAGAAAGACCCAGTCGACAACTAATCGACGACCAAGCGACGAACGAGTCTGCGACAAGAACCCAGGAATACGATGGTATTCAGCTGAGCTAAAAATCTAGCGCACTTTTCGGTGCCGGACGATAGGCAAACACAGCTTGGTATCACTCCAAATATAAAGACCTATCCTAACGAACCCGAGATAACGAGTCTCGGGATAGTGTAGCTGAGTGAGTTCTGCTGAAAATTCGGTGAAAGCGGTGGCAGAGATTCTCCCCAGGACCAGACTGAGCTATATCAGAGCTTGAGTGGGATATATGGCGGCTTGCAAATTTAGCTTACTCAGAAGTGAGTTATCTTTTTTGTCGACACGTTCGCAAAGGAAGAGTTCATTGATGCCCAGGATGATTCTGAGATGCACTTAAAAGTAAAACAGGCAAGACACTCTACGATTAAAGATACAGTACAGATGGCTGTCGAGTTAGAGGCGTTTGTTAGAGTTGATCAACAACGACAAGGAGGTAAAATACATGTCCTTGGAGTGTCAACAAAGGAAGAAGGACATGGTCCAATGATCATATAACTGACGAGCAGATGAAGCTGATGAGATTGGTCGCTGAATTATGGACGTAGTACGGAGTACCAAGCAAGCAATCGCGACCTGTCCCAGAGCGATTCAAAAACAGAAACCTTGATAGACTAGCTTCTTCGCTGTGGGCAGCAGGGTCATTACAAGAGAAGTTGCCCAGCTACTACCTCATGCAACAATATTTCCCAACCGACACAATGGTCGGTGGGTTGCATTGACATATAACAAGAAGAAGAAAAAAACAGCAAAGACGATGCTGACGTCGAGTTCTATGTTGCAGACATCATATATCGGGACTAGTGTCGATCCTGATTGATACAGGTACTAAAGTAACAATCCTATCAAGAGAAGTCTATCGGAGCAAAGACCAATTATGATTCCTCCAATAAAGAAGGTCAGTCTCGCAGAAGGTAGACCTTTGACAGGAAAGGGCATGATTGGTGACTATCAAAGGAATAGGAACTAGATCTTTTGTCGACAGGAATAGAGGTGATCCGGGATTGTTCAAGAAACACGAAAATGTTAGAATCACGACCTTGCGAGAATATACATATTGGCAAAAGATCTCTCTTCTTATTGTTTCGACAGGTTTGTCTCCTTGTCGATCTTGAGCGAGTTATGACCCGCGATCCCGACATGGTCGATGACTCAGTCGACGACTAGAACAAAGACCTATTCGGTGGCACAGAAGAATAACTCGCTCGACGACGCAGCGATGCACAAGGACGATCCAGTCGACGATTCAGCGAGCCAGTCGGCGACAAGAATCCAAAATTAAGACGATATCCAGCTGGAGTAGAAATAAGTCGCACTCTGGAGTGGCAGTCCTCAGACATAGCGCGGTATCACACTTGATATAAAGACATGTCCTACAGAACCAGAGATAGCGAGACTCGGGGTTGCCTAGCCGAGAGATTTCCGTTAAAGTACCATGTATTTATGAACTTAAAATTGTAATTGACTTAAAAGTAAAAAAAAAAGAAAAATAAGTGAAGGAAGAAATATTTAAGGAAAGGGTGTCCGAGCATTAAATACAATTTGATAATGCGTGTTTTTATTATTGACTATTAGGAAAAATATATTAAAAATGTTAATCACTTTAAAATGCACGTTGTTATTAATGTAAAAGATTGTCAGGATTTCATGTCTAGATATAGCTGTGTTCCTATTCAGTAGACCGAAGACGGTAAGTAGTCAATATTTCTAATGTTTCGGGTTTGCTGAGTAAAAACACAGTATATAGGAGCAACGGTTGTTACGTGCTTAGGCTCGAATAAGCAGCAACATAAACAGAAATGAAAATAACAAGCTTGTAAAATTTAACAAACAATTTATTAGGTACAAATATTTTCATAAAAGAAAATGACAAAACTTACGGTTTTAGAGAATCAAGTCCAAAAATTAATCCAAAAAGAATATACAATATAATCCACTAGTGGAATAGCAAGAGTCCTGATAAAATTAAATGTCCTAATAGTTCCCGGTTCTAATCTTGACGATGTAATCCAATATGGACGACGATGTCACTTGATTTTGTCAGTTCTTGTTAATGAAAATCTATGAGCACATATTCTTTTCCAGATGAATAATGAAATAATTCCTCTTGCTCCAAACGAATTGAAATGATTTACACTCAAACAATAAAACACATATTTGTATTCCAAAGCCCAGACTAACTACTGAACTGTTCTCTCCCAAACAATAATTTAAATACCTGTTTTTACGTAAACAGGAAAGGGGTCACGACCTTCCAGAATCTCACAGAACAATCTCACGTTCAAGAAATCACGCTAACATCATGATCTAGAAATATGTCCTTGGAATCAACCAATCATTTTTAAAATAAAGCTCTAATGTCCTTGGAATCAACCAATCATTTTAGAATCTTGTTTACGCTCTGAAGCAAGGTCAGAAAATGAGATTAACATCTGTTGTTTACTTTGTAAAGTAAAGGTCACCCTCCTCCCCTTCAATGAACGAATCTTAAAACTTAAAATGCCATATTTAAATCTAACAAACAAACAATAAAAATAAATACAAATGACCTATATCACATATACGTAACACGGTTCTACACACATTTATTATTGTGTGGTCCACTCAATACCAGTACATGTTAAATATAATGCAAACTTCCTTTCATTTTGCAGATTGATTAAACCATAACTCGGGGTTTTCTGTTTCTTTCCAATATGCTGAATAGCACTAACATGTTAGAAATTTTAGATTGACTTCCTGAAAGCATCTTGTCACCACATCATGGAGCCATTGTAGTGATTATGAGTCTTTCCGTCCAAATATCAATAATGCTTTGGAACGTTTGATATTATTTATTAACGATTATTGGAGTATATTGGAATAAAGGACTCGCCGGTAGGACTTGGTCCCCTTGGTAGTTTTCAATTTGTACCGTTATACCAGAATAAACAGAACTGCCGAATATGTCGGAAATTGCGTGTTGTCAAAAGTTTAGCAGTGGTGGCAGTTAATTGGTTTTTATTTCTTCATAAATCACATCAATTTGTGTAATATAAACGTAATAAATAAACAGCAGGACCTGTGAACAGACCTTTTGCTGAAGAGTAATTTTTGAAGAGACAAAACCTTCCTATGAAAATGAACAATACAAGGTCATTAACACCAAACCGAAGCTTGTAAACTGACAAAGGTTTCTCTAACTGGGTTAGTTTATTTCTATTACTGATTCTTTTGTCGTTATGGTTTTAAAATTTGTAATTATGTTCTGTTTACCACCTGGACGCTTTACTGAGATCGCACTATTTCTACAGCTGTAATGTGTGAGTAATTAAATCATTATTATATATCAATAATATAACACCAGCTATGGAATCTTATACAACTAGATTAGCTCAATGGCGATTAGGTATGAGAAATTAAATCATTATTATATCAATAATATAACACCAGCTATGGAATCTTATACAGCTAGACCGGTACGAGGGCGACTAGAAGCAATCAAAAAATAATTTCACGTGAGTAGTTCTGTCAAGCGAAAATTACAAGAACGTCAGGAGTCTCGGGTGAAATTTGCTGAAGATTTGAACAATTATTTAAACCTTTTACAAAGGTTACAAATGTTGCTGAAAGGGTTGCAAAGACTACCATAGGTCTTCTTCCAACATTAGAACAAACCGCTAAAACAACTTGACAAATAGCAGAATGAAGTATATATAAAATAGGATTCAACGAGATATTTCAGCTGAAATAGCTGCTGTGCAACCTTTTTTGAAAGAGTCAAGGAAGAAATAAAAGAGGGTATAAACAAAACTCGTGCTGAAATAGGTGCCGCTATCAGTAATTAACACGAAATATAATGCCAACCGACCTTTGGCATGGAGTCTCGCTCGCTTTTGCGTAGCATCACACGATCGATCACATACATCAGTCTCGACAACACCAACAATATCTGAATTTGGTAAAATAATTTTTTCAGTTATGTCAATTCAATCGAACACCTGCACAATACAGAGTTGTCTTTCAACGGTCGTCAATAAGAAGAGTTTTTGCATTAGCCTGATGCCATTCCAGATGTCTTGTGCTAGACCCATGACTTTCTTAGTAATAGCAAAATTAAACTGTTGGATGTCAAAAGAATGCATAAGTGTTTGTAAATATTCAATTATATAAATTTTCCCCTGATCAGATTGGACAGATTTGAGGAACTAAACCAGTGTTTAAAAAAAAAAGTTAGAACAGTTTTTTGCTTTTATATTCTTCAAAGGAATAGCTTTTGGAAATCTTGTGGAAGCACACATTATGGACAAGTATTTGTTTCTTGACATGGTATTTGGTACGTAGCCGACAGTCTAAAATTGTTCTGATAAATGGTTTCTTCAAATGTTCAAAGGCAGGGATAGGTTGCAGATGTTCCTTATATATCTTCTGATTTACATTTTCTAGCCTCTTTACAATTGACAAGATCTACGGTACTTATATATATATGAGGTTGTAAACGGATGCCATTTTATTTGCTTCAGAGATGATACCCATCTATGTTTTACGTTGGAGATTTACAACTTCTACTGAACAAAATCACAGCATTGTAGCGATGGAAAATGGCTACCTTCAGTATTCGCAATAACAAATTTAGACTTTTACCTGCCACGTTTACGACATACACGTTGTAAAATAGTTCATCAAGAGACGTCTTGAATCAAAATGTAGAAAAGAGTGCATAAGGAAATCTGATCATGAAACAAACATTGTCCTTAATCCCTTATCTCATGACGATGCTAATAAAATATACTCTTGTTTCAAAGAATTATCATAAAAAAGGAATGAAGGGATGACCTTGCAATAATTGTTGATTTTATCAGCCAATCAAATGAAGTCTTAAATCATCGCGTTTGCGAGACGGAGCAGTATTGAACTTTCAGGATGGATGGGCTGTGATTTAAAAAATACATTATAAATCATTCCAAAACCAAGTGTTTTGTTATCTTTATTGAATTAGAGACAAAATAAGGTATCATGAAAGTTTCAACTCTGGTACACACACATAATCCTTTATTTGCCAGTGTTCTGAACACTTGGTTTTTATTTATTATAATACTATGTAGAAACATCCGGCATTAACTTACGAACACAAAATATCTGCTCGGCTTTTTCGCAATTGTTTATGATTAAGGAAAAGATCAATCGTTATATTCTTCTGTTTCTGTCAGGATCATGGCACGCATATCATTCCGAAATATAAACACTAGTCAACGTTTTGACTTAAAACAAAAATAGGCATAAGATATATGTCACAGAATTAGGCGAAAATTGAATTTAATTCTTCTAGAATTACAAACTAATTTCATCATTTTTTTTTGTTTCGTCGTACATGCGTTACATGGGGTGAAAAAGTGATTTTTTTCGAGGTAAGCGACGTGTAACAATTTGCATGTGTCTGACTACAAATCACTTGAAATCAGGAACATTAGAATCACGGAGTACATGGGAATTTTGCCGTGAATTCTGCTCACCTATTTGAGGATATATAAGGCAGAATAATTCTGATAAAATTACGAGTCCAGAAGTATCTAATCACAGGAGAGATAGCTCGTCATTCTTTTTCCATCCAAAGGGGTGAGTGTTAAATTTATATTTCGTTTTATTGTGAATTTTATTCAGTTTATCATTTCATGTAATGATGCCTTTATTACAATGCAGATTTAAAACGTGGAATATTTGGAATTACTAGTCACTATTAGACTTTAAATGCAATAGCGTAATCTAAGTTTTAGATTGTTTTAGAAACAACTATTATTAGTTTGATTTCTTTATTGTAGCTGATTTGTAGCGGAACGTCTCTGATTTGTAGCGGAACTTCTCTGAATGTCTCTGAATTGTAGCTGAACGTCTCTGACGGTCTCTGAATTGTAGCTGAATGTGATTGATTGTGCCGTGATTGTGCTGTTTAATTGTGCGATCGAATTGAGGTATCTGACTGTCTGTCTGTCGGATTGTCTGTCCGTCTACATCTGTCGTGATGTGTAAATATCCGGAAATCTAGAAGTCTAAATGTCCGAGTGTCGGAGCTGTCTAGAGGTGTAAACATACGGGGTGGCATCTAGGTATTTGGGACCAGTAATACTAGTAGACGCTGTATGCTGTCTGTACGTATAACTGTGGTGGATCCGTGAAGTATTGAGTCAACTCTAGGTATTCGGAGAAGCTGGGCGGCGATTCAACAGTTGGTGAATCGTACGGTTGTACAGGGTCGAGACACATGTGTGTGTTGCAATTGTAGTTACAACAGAATACATTGTTATATTTACACATAGTTACATTGAATCACAGTAGTATTTCAAGGGATTACATGAATCTCAATAACAGTTAGCAACTTGATTAAATACATGTAGAAGTTTTTGCTATTTGTAGCAATCCATACGTGCGATAGTATAGTTTGATGTTTGTATTTGTTATCGCAATTTATACTTGCGTTAATATAACTTTTGTAAAGGTTCCTTGGATCTGTGTATAGTCCAGGAGATTCCTTGGATCTGTGTTTATTTTGTATTAATATTTAATTTATCTTTGAATTGTGAATGGTTGTGGAATGTGATTGTGGGTTGAATGCATGAGTTATTGTGTTGATACATCATTATTTTTCATTAATAATTTATTTCATAAATTTACATTATCTTTCACATATTGTGTTTGTGTTGTTCATTTAATCCACCATCCACTCGGTAACAATTCTGTTACAATATAATTATCCACACTTAACGTAAATATAAACACGTTGTTTTTTTTAAAACACAAAGCCAGACTTATATAAAATATATTTGAATATTACGTTTCTAGTGTGCAATTGCATACTTTACGGTAATCAGATTGAGATTGATATTTTAACCACAGTGTATATAATCCACATTAATAATAGGTGCCATAACGGAGGCTTCTGGCTTCTTAATGGCCCTTTTCATTATTACAAGCTGTCGTGGTTCAGAATAAAAGACATATGTAGTGAAGAGCGAAGAACCGTTTTATTAAAAATATACAAATCTCATCTGACTATGATTTGGGGCCAAATCGAATCTTATCAAATTTATAGCGTTCGGTGTATATTGTATTCATTGGTCTAAAAAAAACTGGAAATAAAACTAATATTTCCGTCATACACCGAGCAAATCATGCTGATAAATTGGGATTTAGTTATCTCGATTGTCAATCTTTGACCAATGTAAGCATTGAATGTTAGGAGCACTTTATTTAACGGTGGAAAAAGTGTTATGATCAACTCTTCCTATTTGTCAAGGAAGATGAAATGAAAACCATTAATATACATAGTAAATCACACAACCATATATCAGTCGACTGTGAGAAAGTGAACTTGCTGTAAGGTTGAATATAATCGAAAAGCATCATATATGTTATTGTTAGAACGAAATTGTTAGCTGAACTGAGAAAAGGAAATAATAATGTTTGGTGGTTCGCATTACATTCAGTTTGTGAAGTTTAATTAAAGAATGTCTGATTATTTTTTAATTCAACAAAAAAATGAACCGAAAAGAAAAACGCTTTCCAAACTGTATAAATGCAAAATGGATTATACAACATATGCTAAGCAATTTTTCAGTTCATACTTTGTTGAATGTTAAAAACATAACAATCAATCATGATAAATAAATTCATAAATAGTTAAATAAACTCGTAGTTTAAAATATAAAAAAATCCTTTAAGTTAGTCATATTTTGAATTTCAGTCATAATAATATAGAACTGTGAAGTTTTGTATATATATTTTGTTTTTTTGTTTTTTTATGGTTTAACGCCATTTTTCAGCACAATATAGGCTATACATGGCGGCCAGTATTACTGGTGGAGGAAGAAACCGGACAAACCCCGGAAAGAACCACCGACCCATGAGAAGCTACTGGCAAGCTTTCTCACATTTATATATATATATATATCAGCAAAAAAACATTTTTTTAAGTCACACCCACTTTGAAGTTGAAGACGGCCATCGCTTAAAATCAAAAAATCAAAATCTATACTTGCACATTATACTTCATCGTCCACAAAGACTATTTCGTTGTGTTCAGGGAAAACACACTTTTATTCTTAATTTGCATCAACATTTAGGACTGTATACAAATGAACATGCACAATGCTAACGTCATGTCTTCATATCAAGATTTTATGAGATGATTTTTATGAGATGTGTGTTTCTCAGTAACGCTTGGTCATACTAATTTTCGAATGTCAATGAAATTGAGAAAGAAGAAGAAGAAGCTTCTTAAAAGAGGTGTCGCTACGATAATGAGACACAGCTACGTCTGGGGATTGAGGCACGGGATCTGTAATGAGCGAGGTGAGTCTTTCTACCTTCAGAATGAAGATACTTTTTTAAATAATCAACACACATATATTACCACATTCTAGAAATACATATACAAGCTTTATATTCAGAATACATGAAAATGCATATAACATCACACTTTCCTTTCAAGCTTGCCAACTTTATTCATTTGTATAATTTCTGAGTTTTAGAATATAATACGAATAGTTAAATCTCAGTTGATTTCATGATAAACAAAGAGTATAAAATGTAATAGCTGCATTTCATACAACAATCAATTTGAAGAAATGTATTTTACTTATTTTTTAAAAAGAATATTGATTTGGAATATGTTACTACATACTATTATTGGTTACTTAAAGAATACTTTATTTCAGCATTGAATCTAAACATGACTTTGGTAGCGATTTTGTCTTTTACAATAAAAAATTAACATAAATATAAATTCTTTAAAATAATTAAATATTCCATTATATTATATGATAAAAAGAAGAATTCAGTAAACAATGTTGCAAACATGAACTTTACTGTTAAAATCTCAAACATTAAAAATTGCATTTGTCTTCAAGTTTAAGAACAAAGTTCATACCTGTAATGAGAGAGACGAATCTTTCTAGCTTCAAAATGAATAAACTAACAATGCACGGTCTGCACCGCTTGCTACGTGTAATCGTAATCTGGGCGCAACCACACGACCAAATATGGAATCTCGTGAACGTTTACTTCACTCTAGCCAGAAAGATGTTCTCATTTTCATTACACAATAAAGTCCATGTTCTTTTTACGTCATTCGACAGAAAATTTGCTGGGTTTTCAATGTAGTCACTAACGTGGAATTCTGCAAATGTATAGTCTTTGTAATCTTTTGGGTTTTCTGAGAGTATATTTCTTGCTGGTTTTGCAATACAGAGAATAATGTATAATGCAAGCGAATTTTGCCTTTGATTCTAAAGGCGTACACTTTATATCAATAGTATATAGTTGTGATTTAGAAATAAATGAAATTAATATTAATATATTTTACTGGAAAATTATTTCATATAAATTAGTGAAAAATTATTTTAATACAATTTAGAGAAAATGTCAATCTTATTACATTTACCAAAACCTCTAAAGACATGTAAGTAATATTTATTTATACACTTCAAGTTCATATCATTTATAGCATTAGCAAATATATCTTATTTGTTTGAAGAAATGTCACCGTATTATTCTCATTCTTAAAATACTTTCGATCGATAATAACGTCTCTGCCAGAATCAAACATAATTCTAAATTGTCATAGTTTAAAGCTTTAATTACAACCCCACATCCAAACAATTACAACACCCACCCACCCCACCTACACCCCACACACAAAACGATGAAATGTAGACTGTATGGATACTTTGATCTTGTTATTTTTCGAACTTTGGTCACATTTTAGACACATTACTTAAATAGCAATATGACGAAATATGTCGTAAGACAGTCTTCAAACAAGCGCACAAATTTTGAAAGTATTGTAATAAAAGTACACTTAATTTTACGCAATGTACAGCAGATCAGACATCAGCTATAAAACGGTACAAACTTAGAAATACAGCGTATGCCTGCAGAGATACAATCATTATTTTCACATTTCTTACGGGAACGCTAAAATTTCGTACATTCTGGTGTTTGATTGCTTTTGAGTTTTTTATGTTTTGGGGTTTTTTTTAGGTTTTTTTTATTCTTTCTAAAATCCATTGCAGCCTATTTGCAAGATAGTCTTGTCTACGAAACTAAATCCAGCAAATGTTAATTGTTTTCTTTTTGTTCTCCTTTAATTTCATTTTATTTTATTCTTCAAAGCAAATTTCAAATATACCTATTGTATATGAGTTTACATCGTACACATGTACATACGCACACAGACAAATTTCTTACGGTGCCGTCATGACTTTCACAGCAAGTAAACGATGCTTATTTATTCATTTAAATTGTATTTCACTTGAGCATTAGCAATAATAACTCATTAATTTGGAGTTCTAAGTTTAAGTAATCCTATTTTCGAAATATAGTTCGCATTGATTATTATGTACAGAATAGAATTACAGGTGGGAGTGGCTTTAATAAATTAGGTTCATGCAGGTATGAACCCAAAATATAAAATTGAGCCTGCAGAATATGATTGTTTTAAATTGTAATGACAAAACATGTATTATTTTATGGCACCGTATCGTCGCGTTAGCATATCACTTTTTGTGAATTTGATTGGTCTCATTAAGCCCCTAACATTCTTGGGTAGTAATATCGTTATTGGTCGGCTGTGACTGTGGAAATATTCCAAGCCTTGCATTCTGGAATATTTTCAAAATATTACTATCAACAATATGGCGGTCGTGTATCCAAATGAATGCTAAAGGGACATTGGGTAAAATGTCGACTATCACAGAAACACACGAAAGTGGATGCTTTAGTCAGAATATGGTTAGTTGATCCTACATGAAATTCACAAAATGTAACTAACGAACATGCAAACATTGCACCATCCGATGTGAGTCTGATTTCAGTTTCGAACTAACTAGGAGTAAATAAACTGACTTCTCTTTTGAAACAAAATGTCGACAAAAGACAGAAACATAAAGCACTGAATAAATGGATCCAGAACCAATGGCGCAAGACGAGTTCTTAGAGGTAGGTAATATACAAAAATACACATCATACAAATATTGAGTATAAAATATTGTCATTCTATAAAAACAAATAACTACCCAAGTTATCAGAGGTGACTCCATAAGTACAAAATGCGAAAGAATTGACAAAAGTATTGCCGATCAATTCTGCACAAAGCATTTACATGCTCCTGTTGAGGGATGCTCTCAAAACGTTATTGCGAAAATAAATACACCTAATGTTATGAAATATATTTTTTCTGCTACCTAGCAACAAATTGATTTGACTGATTTCATTTCAAATCTTTGCCGTCTTTATCATGCATGCGATCTTCTCACTGAACGTGGCAGACATAATGTGTTATCTTTTTCTCACAAAGAATATACTGTTTATTATATATTATGATATTATGTTCTTATTAAGTTGCTTAATGTCTAATTCACATCTCAATATCAGGGTATAAGGTGTTGTAGACAGGTTATCTCCCCTATTCCAAGAGCTAATGCGCCGTACATACAAGTTTTCAGTTGTCAAAATGCAAATGATTTATGTTCGGTTTAGGTATAAGACTGTTAATTATTTTACAACAAAGGAACCAGTCTATAAGTGGGGAAATAAAGCCAGCAAAGTACTAAATATCCAGAGATGCACCCATTGGCCAATTAATGGATTTAGTATACATTTTAACTTTATAAACGTCCATTGATATAGTATCGTTGACAGCAAAATATTTACTTTATTTTGATATCCTATATTTAGTTTCCTAAATATAAAATAACATATGACCTTTGGTGCAGAAATATTAATCGTAAACGATAGCTGTCTTAAATTCTTTTCCGGTGGCTACATCAATGCCCTTCACCCCCAGTTCAGTTCCTCCATAAATCATAGTTACTTGTGCATTTCTCTCTGTTCCCTCAGTAAGGTCGGGCATTTCAACAGCAAGTGACCCAATTTGCTTGCATCCTTTTTCTGTGACATACACAGGATTCGGCGACTCAGTTTGGAAGATATTGCACCTGATTGATGTTTGGTACCTTTCAAACGGTTGATATATTTTTGCCGGTTGCTCTTCATTTAAAGACACGGTTTGGTTCCTCTTCACATGAATATGAAATACATCTTTGCACCAAACCTTACCAGAGCTATCTACTTTCTTCTTTTCCGGTGAATGCTTATTGGGGTCGAATGGAATACATGTGCCTATTCCGTACGTGAAACGAGAAATTCTACTTTCAAATATATCTGGCTTTTGGCCGTATAGAACAGCTCCTTTTAGGACCGCAACGAAAGGGTTGGATGGTACCAGTATGCACCGATCTGGAAATGCCTCCAAAATTTTCGTCTGGACGATATGTGACTCCGCTAAGCCTCCAACCAATACGACCTTCTTAATGCTTTGAGTCTTTTCTTCATTCAAGATTAATTGAAGATTGTCGAGTATCAACTTCATCGGCTCATTGAAAAGTATCTCTGAAATAATTGCTGGCTTGAAGTGTAGGCCATTTCTTGTCGTTTCAAAGTACTTCAAATATTTGTGCCCTTCATTTTTAATGACGTTGTCTTTTTCTTTAGACCACACCTCATCAGGTAGGGGAAGTTTTATCCATGGATTGACCTGCTTTTTCTTTTCACGTATGGCAACCTTTTGTCTCTCAAATTCAAGTTCCATATCGAAAAGATCAGTTCGTTTGCTCGACCCAAGTGATGAAGACCCATCCTTGGTTATGAAAACATCTCTAACTAACTGGGAAAATGAATCGTTAACTGACTGCCCTCCCCAAGGACCACCGTTAGGCATCGTTATCTGCTCGAGTTGACCGTTTTCCAATACTTTGACTGCTGTTATGTCAACTGTACCACCTACATGAGAGAAGAAATGGATTATTGTTGCCGTTTTTACCTTTCACGACTATACACCTCCACATTAACAATTCTAACATAACATATATATGCATGATGATGTTTGGCTTAAGTTGAACTAATATAGATTTGGAACAGATACATAAATCATGCAGGTGGATACAGTTCTTTAAACTCACTTACTACTCCAACAATCATGGAGTGGATAATACTGATTTCTGTGTAAAGATTGCTTCATTTGATCTCACAAATTATGCGCTATTCGAATTTCATAATCACTTAGGAGCTGTTATTTATCCATAGGATCCGAATATTATTATCAATCTAGTGGTAAAATTAGGCTCAAGTCAATCGTGAACACGCAAAGATGTCCTGAACTACTATTTATGAGATACGTGGTATGTTCTATTTTGTTAAATACTACCAGCTATATAACGGTTGTTTACCTGTGACAATAAAAACAGCATTGCATATAACATTATCATTAAAGAAAAAACTCCTTTTGTACCGATATTGTTTAGTAGCTCGAGCTGCTGTAATGTATAAATGGATAAATATGGATCGTGAAATCCAGTTAGGATGACAATGTTTTCTACTTGATTTCGCACTGTTTACAAATTTCATACTAATTTAAATAGCATGAAATATTTGTTTTCCTTTGAATCATTGTAAATGCAACTTGATTTTAGTATCATATTTAAGTCACACGTTCCTTGATAAACAATGTCGTGGGAAAATGACAAGATTAAAAGATTCCATTAAGACAAATATTTTGCTTCTACTGCAGAGGTGATGCGCCTACATTTTGGGTATGTTAAGATCTCTGTTGGACTTAAACTACGTAACAAGACAGAGCAATAACCAGCAAGTGTTGTGTAGTTTCAAACATTGATGTTTTTTCCCTGCAAAACACAATGAAACAATTAAAATTAACTGAAAACTTGCTGAATGAGTTCTTACAATCCTAAGCGTTCAATTAATTTCAATGGATTAAAGTAATCCAAATACTTTCCAAAGGTGTTCCGAATGATAACTGTAAAGTAATTATGTTCTAACACCACATAAGAATCAAAATGTTTTTAATTGAATTGTCTTTAAATGACTTTGCGGTAACGTTTATTAACGCTATAATTACAAATACATTTTGAAGTCTTCTCAGTAAATCAGTACAGCTTTTAATCAAAATAGTCTTTAAATCAATATGTGTTAGAATAATGCAGTTCCAACCCATGATTTAAAACTAAATAAATTAATCTACCCCCAGCAAAGTATTTCCACTAAGACGAGTCGTACTATTATGAATAATTTAATCTGCTTTAAAAAAAAAATTAATAAGTGTACAAAGCTAATACACAACAGAGAAAATGCAATAGCGGTGTTTTAAATGAACTATTCTGTAATTTCGAAATGCTGATTGCAATCAATAAGGTCACGTGGTTATTTTGACTTTTCAGGAATGGATCAGATTCACAAAATCTGAAAAAAACGCTCTCGAGTTATCTAGCAAAATCTTGCAATTCCAAAACTTGACGCTGACTGCTGAGATATATGCAAACAATCAAAAAGTCGGAACATGAGAAGTAACCTTCAAACAATTCAAAGAAATCTATAAATATGACAGTGTTTGCAGACAAGAATGTTAGCATCACGCTCCTACGTTCTAATTTGCCTGAGAAAGTGCGCCTCGCAGTTATAATAATAGGAGTAAGTGTGATGTTGAAATCCAACATTTCAGTCTGTTGTGACTCTCCGACAAAGCCCAATGGACTGGAGATTCTTTTAAAAAGAAAATTATCAGAAAGGAATATCGACCATAGGTAAAACGAATACAGTGATAAAATGAACCATTTTTGAAGAATAAAAATTGCATTTGCTTTTTGAGCTGAAAGGCATGCCGCTCAGATTAAAATGTCAAGAAGAGTAACTTATTTTTATGCGTGAAAAGGGATTGCATCTATAAAAGTAAGATCCTGTAGAATAAAGTTATTTAAAATTAAAATAGCTAAACTATATATAAAGTATATTTTTTTGCAAAATAAAATAGCAAAATTAGAAGATAATCTTGTTATAATATAAATAGCAAAACAATAGAATAAGTTTAATTCAAATATGAAAAATCTATAATATAACGCTATTTACTAAACACTGGACTGTCTAAAAAGATTATTTTAATTAAAATACCAGAAACAGTGAGAAACGTTGTTTAGATAATTGTCAGACTTAGACCCAAGATTCTGAAAATGGGTTTTATAGACATTTGCAGGGTTTAAAACTAATAGCCCGTATGAAAGAGATTAGTTGATTTCACTACAGACTTTTAAACCAAACCATTGATATATTAAAATGGGGCTAAGGAAAATTTTATTATAGATTTAAAAAAGCAGAAATGGTGATTGTTGGTACAGTTTATTTAAACGACATATTTATAAGAATGCTGTGTTAACTAAATTGTACATATTTAAAAACATGATTTGACAAATGTTATTAAAACTTTTTAAACAGTTGCATACATTGGTTTAGTGCAAAAGAAGATAAAATACTTTCTAAAACGAATTTCTTGTATGAAACCAATTTCTAAGAGAAACTTCTAATTGTTTGGCTGCATGTGAATTTTTTTTTGAAGAAGAAGAAAAACCATTGGGAAATAGGTTGGTTATTCTTCTTTTTTCTGCTCTTCTTCTTCTTCTTCTTCTTCTTATTATTATTATTATTATTATTAGTAGTAGTAGTAGTAGTAGTAGTATTTCCAATGTTCATATTTGTTTATCAACACTGTTTAGCGCTAGATATCCGGAACGGCAATTTGTCCGAAACGCGTATTGTGAAAGGGGTACATTAGCTTACAATCCATTTTCCAGAATACGACGACCTCCATTCACATCACGACCTGTTTACATTAACTAATTTAATCAACCTTGAATCTTATGAATGAAACATCGTGCACGCTATGGGTAACTCTTCTTTAATGTGCTGACTACGATAATAGATATTAACGCTATACATGACGTTAACTAAATGATAATGGCAGAACACATTAAGTTGAAAAAATAATGAAGATAATATAAGATACATACCATGTGAAAATAGACTAATATCTCTGATCGGTATATTGTTTCATCCCATAAAACTGACAAGAGTGGCATTATATGGAAGTGAGAAAAATTTTAAAGTTTATCTGATTTGTCATGCTTTGTTTTATATGAAATACACTTGCTCCGTAATAATTGAACTACACATGTTTTTAATGAGAACCCAGAGGATATTAACAACCCGTTTCCAGTATATATAAAATTTCAAAAAAAGATAACCATTGTGCATTGAAATACTCAAAAGAACCATACAGACTTGGAAGCCATAGAGTATTCGTATGAGCAGCTGCATAGAGCGCTTGACAGTACCAATGTGGACTATTACACTTGGGATTAGTGACATCAATGCAAACGCGCTTGACAGTACCAATGTGGACTATTACACTTGGGATTAGTGACATCAATGCAAACGCGCTTGACAGTACCAATGTGGACTATTACACTTGGGATTAGTGACATCAATGCAAACGCGCTTGACAGTACCAATGTGGACTATTACACTTGGGATTAGTGACATCAATGCAAACGCGGACAGCGACAAGAGCGAATGTGAACTCATTCTAGGTAAGACGGGTATAAGATAGATGAATGACAATGGAGAGCTCTTTGCAACTTATTAGGACTTAACAACCTAAATATCGGTGGGAAATTTTACCCATCATCATCCACATGGTTGTATGGGATATCCAAACTGAGCAATTAATAATCCGACAGACCAGCATGCTATATCTCACAGATGGAAGATGTTTCTGGTGGATGTGAGAGGTTGTGGATGAAAAGATATTGAATCAGACGATGAGATCGTGATGGTAAAATTACAGATAACAGTCAGCAGCATGAAGACTAGACTTCAGACACACCCATGACAACTCCAATTGCACGACTTTTTAGAAACAACAGGAGCTTACGATCTCCCTCTTCAATAGATTACAGGCTCATGTGGACCTTGGCGTTGGACTCCATATATAGAAAGAAATGGAGTTTAAACAGTTTTCACATTTTCCAATTATACTGCTACGATGCCTGCAGTGTGGCAGTTTATAGTGATGTCTTGCAATGGGGCATCATGCCTTAGAATAATAGCTCGATGATTTGAAAGAACATATCATGAACTTGATTAGGAGGTGTACGTCTGTGGAAAACCACCCATCATAGAAGAGGGAATGTTACTTGACATCGACATAGGACCCATAATCAGGGAAGAGATTATAGAGGAAATCATGAAACTCAAGAATGGTAAGCCACTGGCCCAAAAAAAACACCCTACCAGGAGCTTTAACAGTATATGACATAGTTACAAAAATACGTTAACTCATCATCTAAAGGAAGTGAGCGGTACCGCGAGTGAGGACGCAAGGCTAGAGTGTCACGATTCTCAAGAAAGGAGACCTTAGTGAGTGCCAGGACTTGAGAGGTATTCAGTTCATAGCACGATTTTGCAAGGCTAATTTAGGAGAGGATTAGTTATACAATGTATTCCCGGCTGAGCAAAAAACGATCAGAATTCGAGATAAGTGGAGATGGATTCGACATACCATGCGCAGAGACGATTCCTACATTATTGGTATTGACTGGATTGGAATAATCAAAGCAAACGCAGAAAAAGACGGTCAGAAACGAGTTTGGAAAAGAACCATGGAGACCAAACTAAAGACCATCATCATGTACTAGAAGGAGGAAAAACAGATAGCCCAAGACCGTGACAAACGGGTAACTGCAGTGAAGACTCTATGTCTAATTATGAACGAAAATGATTCCTGCTGCTCGTGTTGAATTAGTCTTAAAAAACTGAATGTCAGATATCATTTAGTCATCGTTCTGTATGATCTTATTTAGTGGCATCAATGCTATGCTATCAGGAAAACCTCCATTATTTAGTTTACATTTGGAAAGTAAACTTTCATCTGGATGATGGTAAAGGAAAGTACTTACATTAATTTGCAAGAAATATAACATGATAAGCATTATTTTTCAACCGTTATAAGGAGGAGAAAGAGTTTAAATATGAAATGATTCTACAGCAGCTTGTTTGTGTTCCTCTATTTAAAACAATCATCTTATTTTGGTCAAGGATATTTTTAATTAGTATTATCAAAGAAAGACTTGAATTAGCTCGTAATATATATATATATATATATATATATATATATATATATATATATATATATATATATATATATATATATATATATATATATATATATATCTTTTCTCCAATTCACACATCCACACATTGGTTTTATCGATTTGGAATTGGTTAGTATCTTCATACCTGTTAAAAGATTTAATTGTCTGTTAAAACCGTTTTTGAATTAAACATCAGCACTAATTTCTCTTGCAGCTAAATTGTACTCATGTTGACTTTCGTGAGATCAATTATCTAATTGACCAATAGGAGTATTGAAGAATTATTTTTAATATATAACTGTATTCAAGATGAACAGCAGTTGTATAAGAACAAAACGGAATTACTTTAGCCAAATTAATGAGGAAAAAATTCGATAGACTCCAAAAGAAATTACAAAAATTATGTTGCTGTTTTAATCGTTTCCGAATTACCTTGCGGTTATTCCAACTTCAATAAATATATTCCTTATACAAAGTTACCTCCCATATCCACGACAATAAACTTGCTCCCAACACTCCCCAGTTCTCCCATGTATTTCTTCTCCTGATCGGATAAGTACATACAATGTACTACGGCAGCCTCTGGTTCTAGAGCTATGATCAATTGATCGTGTGGAATACCTGCCTACGGAAAAACAACAGTAACAATTAAAGCAGTGTTTTATGTGTCTTGCCTGATCCTTGATTATTTTCGTCAATCACATATATTATGTTCTTTGTCAGTTATTTTGTAATCCCTATGCATATCATTTTTAATTGAAAAACAGCTCTGTGAAACACGAGGAAATATGTCAAAACGCTTACAATGAATGGTATAGACATCAATTTATTTACTATTGAGTAATCATATGTGCTTCTTTCTAGTCATACTTACCATTGCCGCACACGAAACTTCAAAACATTCAGCAGTTTCAGTAACTGAATGGCAACAACGGACATTTTAGACAATCTCAACTTCAGTTTTGGGAACATTTTATCTATAACGCGTTCATATAAAGCATGGCTCATTTTTGTTGAACCTCAATCTTAGCCTATTATATATATATATATATATATATATATATATATATATATATATATATATATATATATATATATATATATATATATACATATATATATATATATATATATGGGGTATTAGTTACTTTATAAGCAATAGCACGCTCCGTTAATAATAAAACAAAAAGTTATATAAACATACCATAACGGCTGATTCTCTCATGGCATGTTTGGCGAAATCATTCCAAATAGCAGGAACTGTAATGACCCATCTAATTTGGTTCTCATCTATCACTGGTTTGCTTTCTGCACCGGTTGTCTGACCTTTCCCGATGTCTCTCTCTTTTTGTTTGCCATCATATCTGTCAAATCTTTGGAGACAATCCTCTTTTAATCCCTCAATGTATTTGGACATTACTAAGGTAAATGGCTTGTGCCGTCCACCGTAGTCCTCAGCTTGATTTTTTAGGTTTGCTGGGTTTTCGTCGAAATCCTTTACATATGGAGGAGAGATGCAAATAAGCAAATGTCTTTATTCAAGAAATAAAATTGCAGCAAAGAAACATCATTTATTTTCAATTCCTCTAATATTGTTATAAACAACTGGGGATCAAATGAAAGCATCTCAGCGCGTAGGTTCTTTGGGAATTTAGATATTTTCAATATTTTACTATAAGCTAAATGAAAGCTGTGAAATGGTAAAACAACTTCTGCATTCCAGTTAGGAAGAATAGAGAAGCAAAATGTAACAAATAACAAATCTTCTGAATTTTATATCCTGCCTATTTGGCTAAATTAGTGGCGCTAGGAAAGTATGTCATTGTGACAATATCTTGCCTGTGATGGTAAGAACCGTCCACAGTGAGCAAAGCCATCAAATATCACGACTGTGCACGGAACAGTGTCAGAATTACTCTGTTAAATGCAAAATTAAGTACCGTTGACACCTAAGCCAAGAATCAAAACGGCAAAGTAAATGTGTTACTTATGTCTCACAATATTACGCTATCGAGTCAATGAGTTCCATAACCAATTAAATTACCTACTTATAATATCATCCAGATCCTAATATAGTTTACTAACCTTTCTATAGAGAATCATTTTGAAGTATTTGAAGAAATGATATTCATATTCAGTTCCTGTATCGCATAATCGTAAATATTCTCTTTCTGCATCTTCGCCAATAGCAATCCGCTCTAATGTATCACACTTGAGAAGCAAACACGTGCTTGTTTTATGTGTATTGTTTGAGCTGCTCCAACTATCACTCATCCAGATCTCCCTAGGGTTCTCCTTGAAATCGCTGCTGAACTGATATGCATATCCCGAGTACGTGCTCCCGATATCAAGAGCAATAACGATCTCTGGAAACATAACTTCTGTCTACCGTACAAATCCCTATCTTATTTCACTTTCCTGCTACCTGAAACTTCAAAACAAATACTGAGCACATTTATAAATAAGACAAATATATATTACAATGAGAAATTTTAAAAAATGAACCACATAGTTATAAATATCAAAGTGGTTTTGCTACAGGCTCAGTGATCAATGTATCTCATAAATGATTTTATTTCACATTACAAGTATGTTCGTAGCTAAACTAGCCGTGAGGAAAGGCCCTTATTCGATCGGCGGAGGTCTGACCAGTGTCATTAACAATCCATTACATGCTACCACACCAAAGAGTGTTTCTTACCATAATTTGTTCACATGTATTAAGACGTCTGATACTATTAAGCCTATATCAAATTCGATCTTTGATCTCACTGGATAGTTTTGTATTTTGACAACTGTCTAATTATTAAGGTAGAAGGCTTAAAACTAATTATCACATTCCTAGCATTTTTCAGTTCACACATAAGCTAAATTTGTAATGTGGTTTAGAAGTACTTTGAGTTAGGCATGGAAATGGGTTGACTTGTTGGTGACTGCCTGTCACTGTTAGACTAGCATTGGAGATCAAATGCCTAACTTTGGTTTCATATGAGTTGCCGACTTGGCTTACGTATTTACATGTGTCTGCTACACAGGAAAATATTCAAAATATCTCTTGCCTGTCCAAAATGAATGAAAAAAGAGGGATTGGTTGCAGTGTGGGTTCATTATAAAAGCCACTAGTTGCATAAGCAATTAACTTTAATACCTCCGTCAAAATCTTACAAGCATCCTTACCAAAAAAATAATTAGTTAATTTATATTTGTATCTTTGATGTAATATTATTATCATTTTTTGCAATACAAACATACAATAGGTATACTAATTCCTTGACTCAACTTCCGGTCTACTTCGGCGTGAATGCGATTTGATCGCGATTGCTTCAGCGATTGATTCTTTCATTGAAAGAACATTTTCAAACATCGCTTTCAATCGCTACATCTCGGCTTTTCTCATCCACGCGACAGAGAAATCTAGCTGTTTTGCTAACCTTACTTTTCTTATCTCAGTCTAGTCATCTTAGACCAATCGTCTCAGTCATGCTGTCCACGCGCTGAGAACTACTTTTAACAAAAGAAACACTTCTAGTCTTCTGCTGTGCCATAGTTGTTTTCAAGTAAAACAACAACAGCAACAACAACAACAAATAATATATAGCCAAAAACAATCTGTCTTAAAAACACACCAAAACAAAAACATTTTCATAGAGACAAATACACAAACGCGTACTATTTCGAGGTTTTGATATTATGTTAGTTCGTTCTAACTAGCATGGTCAAGTTTATCCTATATACAGGACTAGCTCAGTACATTTTTAGATCATTAAATGTAGCTAAAGCAACTGAACTAGTTGTAAACACTTCGCGTGAAACATATTATATACTGTTAGCTACATTTAATGAAGCTGACCTGAAAATTTACTGTGCTACAGATAGGATTAAATTCTGAATGGTGTGTGAAATGAACTGTCAGAAAACACTGATCCATGCACATAAAACTATATACCTATACACTTAATAGCATCCCAACTCTCTAAACAACACCAGAAAACTTAGCAACAGCCAGGAATGTGTTATGTCAAACACGCTCTATTATAATTTTGTTAAGCATCTCCGTTGTGCAACAGCTGAATAAACCTGCAATATTTATTGACAAATAATACACTTACCAGCCAGAAGGAAACTTTTATCCCTCAACACACTAATCCATACACAAATTTCACTGTATCACTGGCCATATTTCCAAGACAGAAACATAAATTTTCAAAGAATCCGTGAACTTGAAAGTTTAGCACATGGTCCGCATATTTGGATTAAAATTTAAGTGAACCGGCCACGAAGGGTCATATTTGGAGGGTGACGAGGGTCTTTGATACGGGAGAGTGGGGAACTCTAAATTGGAAATGATGAAAGGAAACATTTCTTTCTAATAAATTATCACTATTTATTGTTAATTTCATATAACATCCATATATTAAGTGTGATAATACCTCATTACTATGCGACGTTTTATGTTGTTATTTTTCTTTGCTCACGCGTATGAACAGTGTACTTCGGACGCAACGGTCACACCACAGCACTCAAAGCATATTTGTATTCATGCGCCACATGTAAACATTGCAATGTGAACACTAGTAAAGAGGGTGGGGTTTTTTTTACTTTGAAGGATAATATTGGGTGAGAAAAATAATCTACGCTGGGGTTTGGACCGAGACAATGAAATCCCAGCCGCGGGGTTACATTATATGTTTCACCACTCGGACGAGCCTCGAGGGGAGACAAATAATATAACCCCTAGGCTGGGATTTCATTGTCTCGGTCCAAACCCCAACATAGATTCTATATAACCCGGCAAAATGTAATCGGAATATCCACAGTATTTTCTGTCAAGTCATTACGCTATTCCGATCGTTACATGTGACATTTTCCCAGTATAAATGTAATGAAACGAAGATTCTATTGTTTATCTATCAGGGCAAGAAATATTTTTAAAATCTGTTAGAAAAATCGACAATTCGTTCAAAAAATGTGAGGACTTTATCGCTGCCCCTGTTTATAACACAATCATTGTAATATGGTGACATTCACTTGGAAGAAGATCGGAAGTTGAGCCAGGGAATTAGTATAGAAATGTGGAATACACGAAGCAACGGATAAACCTTTCGCAGAATTGGCCTTTCAGAATCAGTACGATTACATAAATGTAATGGATGAACTATGCGGAGTTTTTTCTTTACAGTGGTTTACATTGTGAGTGATTGAATGCACAGTTAGATTCAGAACATTAGATCGGACTTGTCGAGGGGTTAGAGTGTGACAGGCGAGAGTTAGGTACCTTGTGTTACATGTATATGGTGAGTGTATACATTAATTTACCCAGAATCAAGTGACTGTGCTACAAACGTGACTCGTTTTGGATCTGTGCCAAGGGTTACCGTTTATTGCTGTAGCTATGAACTTAATGTTGTCGTTGTCTTTGTTAGGAATTACGTTCCTCTTCTAATCTTTCTTTATATAAAAATAAACTAATGCAATGTTGATGTGCCTCTATTTATACATGGTTTATCCACATACATATGTATTTACAGCTGTTCCCTAGGTAACGATCACAGAATAGGTATGGGGTGGGTGTAGGTTTAAAAAGATTGGTTCGATGTGGTAACACCTTTTTAAGACACATAATGATATGTGGGGATGAGAGATTTGAGTACTTAGTCATTCGTGTTGAAACAGCATGCAATTATCACCTCGCTCTCCAACATCAAAAACATACGTGCACGCGCGCGCAGGGTCCATAGTCAGAGCAATGGGTTTTTGCTGACAAATAAGATACCAATACCACTGAAAATACTAGATGTGATGAAACTAGCAGATAACAACTTCTTAAACATCACGCCCCACCCCGATTCTAAACACACACACACACACACAACAAAAAATCTCCTGTATCCGCCATATTGTGATACCACCACAAACGCGTATATGCCAACAAAAACAGTCATTTGCCGATGATTAAAATATATGCAATGCTACTGAAAAAATACTAGATTTGATGTCACAAGCACCAAAAAAACTTCTATGATATTTTACCTACCTTTCTATTATATGCAGTGTCTGGCCTTTTAATGGTTGTGAAATATAAGGAACAGGAAGTAAATTACTGAACAAGAATGGACACGTTACAGGATATATTAATAATGAAAAATGGGCCACGAACTTCAATACAGTTTATTTATGCAGTATGAAAGGGTATGACAACGACGAAAGGATCATACGAGTAACGTATTTTAAACAAATAGATGTGCAATGGATTAATATATATTTGTATTAGTTTATTTATTTATTTATTTATTTAGGATAAGACTAGCATTATGATGTTTAAAATAAACATTCCAATCTAGTGAGAGACATTTTTTGTTAGTCATATTTGGAATTTAAATCAGGATTGTCAACAAATAAAGACATTGGAACGTTGTTTGTTAATTTATGCCTGAACCACGTGTATTCATCTGTGATTTCATCCTAACTGACTGACTTGGGAATTTTATAGCTGCAACCGTCTACTAGAGACATATGTGCAGCTTTTATAGACACCATATCGGTGTCCATTTAGTTCCTTTAGGGAGGGAAAGAGCACTCCCTCCCCTTAGGGTTCAAGTGCTTAATTGCACCATATTTTAGTCATTGATAGGCGTTCCCCTGAATTACCAAAAAGTAACTATCAAGGGAAATGATAGCCTGTAAGGTGGGTAGGAATGGCACTACACACACCCACCCCTACTCTAGATACCAATCAGAGCAAAGCAGCAGCAATGGTAGCGAAGGAAAAAGTTGTCCCGCTTCGCTAGTAATGTACATCCTACCTTTGATGTCGTCTGTTAGTAATTTTAAAAAGAGCCACTTTGAGTTCAATTACTATATTTTTCCAACAATTGCAGTTGTGATTTGGACGTACACGCGCAGAAACTTGCAAAGCGCATACAACATAACATCATTTGAAAACAATATTTAGGTATGTGGATTTTACACTTCACTAAGATATTGTGCTAGTAAACACTTGTATCAACGACGAAAGACGATGACGTTGAGTAGTATAGTGTAACACGTTAGAAACAATGGGTTGCGGTGGACATCCTATGTTAAATAGTGTCGAAATACTATAGGGACATATCCGGAAATGAGATAGGAACGGCACTTTCGTGTCAATGTTAACACAGTTGCACCATATTTTGAGTTTATATAGTCACGATGGGGAATCCGATGTTAAGAATGTTCCCATTATTGAATGCACTCACGAAAAGATTACTGTGTGTAACAGACAGTGCGTTTACAACAAAAGAAAACATTAGACTAAGTTTTGTTTCATCTGGAGTGACGAATTTAGTATCATGTTAGCCAGTCGTATTTTTGCAAAGATTAAGTAATCAAAAGTCAGGTCAAAGTTTCAATCATCGGTTTTGATACAGGTTAATAAAAAAAAATAATAACATACAGTAATAGCTTGATTAAACATCCCTTGGATAAAAAGTCTGTCAGTTAACTGGATACAGAATTTATCGTGAAATTGGATACAAAGTCTGTCAGTTAACTGGATATAGAGTTTATCGTGAAATTGGACAAGAAGTCTGTCAGTTAACTGGATACAGAGTTTACCGTGAAATTGTATAAGAAGTGTCAGTTAACTGGATACAGAGTTTATCGTGAAATTGGATAAAAAGTATATCAGTTAACAGTATACAGAGTTTATCGTGAAACTGGATAAGAAATGTCAGCTAACTGGATACAGAGTTTATCGTGAAATTGGATAAAAAGTGTCAGTTAACTGGATACAGAGTTTATCGTAAAATTGGTGTTTTCCATTTTGGACATGTTTGAATTTATCATTTGCTCAAGAGAAAACCGCTGATGCTTCTTTATATGATCATTTTGTGTCTGCTCCTTATATTATATCGTGAGAGTTATTGGGTTAAATCAGCGCCGGTGCAAGGCATTTTGGTGCCCTAGGCGAGATCAGATATCTTGTGCCCCCCTTCAACTAACGCCCTCCCCCACCCGTCCATCATGAAATAAACCCTTAGCCAGCGCCCTAGGCGATTGCCGAGTTCGCCTAGCGGAAGCGCCGGCCCTGTGTTAAATTCAGTAACTATGTAAAAACGGGGTTGACATTGCCGGGGAGGGAGTGGGAGACAAGCGCCCCACTCCAGTTAAATCCCCCACACGGCTTGCGTCTCTGATCGCCTCTGTCAACTAAAATCCAGCTCCTGACCTTCACGAGTAGCTTAGATATGAAGCCTGCCGGACCGCGTTATCCACCAACAGGAGAAGGGGTGAAGGCGGGTCACTGGCGCCTTAAAACCAGTTGCTTCGGGTAGATGGCACTCGTAAACCTTGGATGGTGGCTCATCTAGGAGAAGGAAAACTCTGATTCTAAATGTCTGCTGACTTGCGGCTATACACACTCATATGAAAAACTAAGGGAGTAATCCCCAACAAAAATCCGGAGACGGAGTCCCTAAGGCGGTATGACATTGACCTCAATGTCATTCCGGCAACAACTGCGAAGCCGTTGGTGCCAAGCTGTATTGACATTTGTCGTTCCCTTGGGCCCACCAGCTGCATGGAGAGGGGGGATCTGCTGCATGGGCAACAGCTGATTCTCCATACCACCCTGCCCTGGCTTCGTAGCTCCACTGGAGAGGACACTCCAGCGTCGTCGTATGACGTCGTCACAACACGAGATGTAGCAGTTTACCGGTTCTAAGCCAAAGCTTGATTGGCGTAGAGATTTGCACAAGGGGTTACTTCTGACGGTGGGAGAGATCATCAGGTCTCACTGGACAGCTACCGCCCGCCTTAAGCTGGGCAACCCCCAGTCAGTAAGGTGCTTCCCGCCATGGCCTGCCTGTGCGTGGAGCTTAGAGAACCATCTCGACAAGTGGGCCACAAAACTCCGCACCAGGAAGAACTAAAAGAAGAAATAAGAAAAACTCCAACACTTTGTTTTGCGACCAGGAACGTTAGGACCATGTGTCCTGGACTGACCAATGATCTACAACAGATCGACGATGCACTGAAGACTGCCGCCATTGACAGAGAACTCTCCCGACTGAACGTCGAAATTGCCTGTCTCCAGGAGACCCGACCGCCTGACAGCGGCAACATCAGGGAAGCCAATTACACGTTCTTTTGGCAGGGGAAGCCCTCAAATGAACCTAGGCAGCACGGTGTAGGCTTTGCTGTAAAGAACACGCTAGTTGCGTTCATTGAACCTCCATCATCAGGTACTGAGAGAATCCTGGCCCTCAAGCTGTCAACATCCTTAGGCCCGGTCCACATCTCCAGCGTGTATTCTCCAACCCTCCCACGAGGAGAAAGACAAGTTTTATGAGGCTCTGGACCAGGCGATATCCAGCATTCCAAAATACGAAACCCTTTACTTGCTAGGAGACTTCAATGCTAGAGTGGGAGCCGAGCATGAGGCCAGGTCAGCCAGTCTTGGCGTTTATGGAAGGGGCAATATCAACGAGAACGGGCAGCTACTTCTGGAGATGTGCTGTTCCCACAGCCTATGTGTGACCAACACTTTCTTCCAATGCAAGGAGATCCACCAGGTGTCTTGGAGACAACCACGTTCACTACACTGGCACCAGCTAGACCTTGTCATCACCAGGCGTACGGAACTGGCCAGAGTTCTCCTCACTCGCAGCTACCACAGTGCGGACTGCGACACGGACCATTTCCCTTGTGGTCAGTAAAGTGCGAATATTACCTAACAAGCTGCACCATGCCATGATGAATGGTCACCCTCGCATCAACACCTGCTGTGCAAGTAACCTAGAGAAAACACAGCAGTTCATCAGCAATGTGCAAGAAGCTCTCACCAAAGTGACACCTTACGACACCATTGATTCTAAGTGGGCCCACCTCCGTGACTCTGTGTACAACTCAGGCATCATAGCTCACGGGAAGAGGGAACGGAAAAATGCCGACTGGTATGAGGCAAACTGGGAGGAGATGGAGTCCATGACTGAGGAAAAGAGGAAAGCCCTCCTGGCATACAAGGCTTTACCTAGCCCAAGAACATTGCAAGCACTCAGGAATGCAAGGAAGAACGCCCAGAAGACTGCCCGCCACTGTGCCAACATATACTGGCTTAACCTTTGTAACAGTATACAGACAGCTGCCGAGAACGGGGATGCAAGAGGAATGTATGAGGGCATCAAGAAGGCGACAGGACCCTCCATCTCAAAGACCGCCCCCTCAAGTCCAAGACAGGTGAAGACATCACAGACCAGAGCAAACAACTGCAGCGATGGGTTGAACACTATCTCGAGCTATATGCAACCCAAAACAACGTCACTAACACTGCCCTGGATGCCATTCCAGACCTGACTGTCATGGAGGAGCTAGACACACAGCCCACCCTGGAAGAGCTCGGAAAAGCCATGAACTGCCTTGCCTGTTGGAAGGCTCCTGGAAGCGACTTCATTCCGCCTGAAGTCCTCAAGAGTGGGAAACCAGTGCTGCTCCAGCCGCTACACACACTCTTCTGCCTCTGTAGGGAACAGGGATACATCCCACAGGACATGCGTGACGCCAACATCGTCACTTTGTACAAGAACAAGGGAGACCGTAGCGACTGCAACAACTACAGGGGCATTTCCCTCCTCAGTGTTGTCGAAAAGGCTTTCGTCCGTGTTGCCTTGGCGCGATTGCAGATCCTAGCCTCCCGCGTCTACCCAGAGTCCCAGTGTGGATTTCGAGCCGGCAGGTCAACTGTAGACATAATCTTCTCACTACGTCAGCTGCAGGAGAAGTGTCATGAGCAGCAGATGCCCCTTTACATCGCCTTCATAGACCTGACGAAGGCATTTGACCTGGTCAGTCAAAGCGGACTCTTCAGAATCCTGCAGAAGATTGGCTGCCCCCCCCCCCACGTCTACTTGCTGTCATCATGTCATTCCACGAGAACATGCACAGCACAGTGTGCTTCAATGGCGCAACATCAGAGGCCTTCCCAGTAATCAGCAGAGTCAAACAAGGATGATGGCTTGTGCCGACTCTCTTCGCCATATTCTTCTCTATGCTTCTCCAGTATGCCTTCAAGGGCTGCAGCGATGGAGTGTACATCCATACCAGGGCTGACGGAAAGCTGTTCAACATCGTCCGTCTCCATGCTAAGACTAAAATCACAAAGGTACTCATCCGTGAATTGCTTTTTGACGATGATGAAGCCTTGACATCCCACACGGAAGATGGACTTCAGCAGCTGTTATGTCGCCTCTTCAATGCTTGCAAAGAATTTGGACTGACCATCAGCTTGAAGAAAACAAACGTCAGGGCGCAAGATGCAGACTCCCCTCCCTCTGTCACCATTGATGGATACAACTTGGAAGTTGTCGAGAACTTCACATACCTCGGGTCCAACATCTCCAGCTCACTCTCAATTGATTATGAGGTGAATGGTACGATTGCCAAGGCAGCTGCAGTGATGGCCAGACTTAACCAGAGGGTATGGAACAACCCCAACCTCAGCGAGAAGACCAAACTGCGTGTCTACCAAGCCTGCTTGCTCAGCTCACTCCTCTACAGCAGCGAAACATGGACCACCTATGCAAGTCACAAGAGAAAACTCAACAGCTTCCACCTGAGATGTCTGCGGTGCATTATGCACATCAAGTGGCAGGACAAAGTACCGAACACAGAGGTTCTAAAACGCGCCAACATCAACAGCATGTTCGCCATTCTCAGTGAGAGGCGCCTTCTCTGGCTCGGACATGTCAAGAGAATGGACCCGAGCCACATCCCTATGGACATATTATATGGTGAACTAGCAGACGGTACACGACCCACTGGACGTCCACGCCTGCGCTACAAATACGTTTCCAAGAGAGACATAAAAGACGACCAACATCGATGTCAACAAATGGGAGAGCTTTGCTAATGACCGTCCCATCTGGCGCCTAGCTGTCAAGCAGGGAGTTAGCAAAACTGAGGATGACATAAATAGGAAGATTGCTCAAAAGAGAGCCAGAAAGAAGGAGCTACGCGATCGTCTCACGTAGACGGACGGATGCCAAGGTGTTTTCAGATATTATTTCGTCTTAAGAAGGAGATTTGCATTGACATTTACCGTGCTGAATTTGAGATTTCTGATCATGTTGAAACGTTTTATTCAGGCATTATTTTTCCCATTTTACAAAAAGTGACAAATTTTGCAAATACGATGCCAAATTTTGGACACAACACGCAGGCTCCTCTCTCTCTCTCTCTCTCTCTCTCTCTCTCTCTCTCGACAGCAGCGAAACATGACAGAGAGTTGTGCAGTCACGTGACTAAGAATACAAATGGCCAGATCCAAGTCAAATTTCAGCAACGATGTATCTTCGTCTCATCTGTCAGCAGATTAAAGACTTAACGAATGCTATGTTCGCGAACTTTTAGAAAATAAATCATATTCCTATCGATTTCAATCAGGTATATCTCGATGAAAGATCGTTTAAGTTTGCTGGGCCGGCAATTAAAGGGCTACCCCATTCCGCCACCAGACGGTGTCTGCGAATTCCAACTTTTTGATAGGGAATGCGCTCTGACCCTATACCCCAACACGAATGTCCAAATATCAAAAAATGGGGTGGAAAGGGTCAGTGGAAACTCGGACTAGTCTTCCTCGAAAAACGATGACGCAGCTCTTCCATTTTTGTGCTGTTTTTCATGATTTATGCGCTTGTTGTCTATCTTCGTCCACATTATTGTGTTTCATCATGCATTGACTTCAGTTCGTATGTGTTTCTTCATTTCCTTGTTTTGGAAACGAGAACAAATAGAATTTTTCTCAGCTGTCTTCTTCCACTGTTAAAACGTCCTTTGTTTTTAAATAAACCGCCATCACGTGATCGATAGTCAACCCGCTTACGCTATAATGGACCCTCGTTAATTGTACTAATGACCACACCTTCGCTCTTCCAGCTACATTGTGCTCAACACTAAACGAACTGGGACTACATTCATCATTACTTAAATGTAAACGGAAGCGAAAAAAGAAACGTTGTTTCATAGCTGGCCGGCGTAGAACAGGAAGAAGAATTCCAGTTATCTCCCTTTCGCCCTTAACAGATAAACAGTTTAAAATTTGGGCCGTTAGTTTTAATAACCTGGTGCAAACTCATCTTGAATCGTCAATCGTTGTGTCAGATGTCCCAGAGATACCACTAGATATTACATTATTCAAAGCCCAATCAGTATGATCACCGGAAAGGCGCACACAAATAGTTAATGTTATCAATGACCAGAATATCGACGTCTTCGTCCTGACAGAAACATTGCAAAAACATCAGGCGATGAACTCAAGTGCGTAGATTGAACACCGACCGCCTAGTCCATCAAGTCGTTCCCCCACAACTCTAGCGGAGGTGAAATTGCTGTCAGCACAAAGAATTCCATGATAAAATGCCTTACGTACATCACAACCTTCAATTTCTGCCACACATCGTTTGAACTAGTCCAAACAACACTCACACTGGAACAAAGGTCAGTCCATTTTTCTGTCTCTACCCCCTTCCTCGTAGTAGAAAAACAAGCTGACTGAATCTCTTTTTTTAAAACAGTTTCCAAATCTTCTGGAGTATGGAAATTCGATAGGTGGCAACCTAATTATTCTTGGAGATTTCAACTTTCACTTTGACTGTCCTGGAAACCCATACACGTGAAAACTCCTAGATTACATTCATGTTTTCAACCTTAAACAGTCAGTTAACCAACCCACCAATAAACTTGGTCACATTTTAGACTGGTTTCTTCATATACCTGATGATACTATTATGCAATTCACCCTTGTATACCACGAACTTGCATCAGATCACCTCTGTATTATATGCCATCTCGACGTATCAGTCCCGAACCCTCCACCTCTATTTGCTAATAAGAGAAACCTCTATATGATAAATAGAACCAAATTAATGCATGACATCCAATTAAACCTTACAACTTACATCCTACAACATAACTCGATAACTGCCTGCGTTCATTGCTTGAAAAACATTCTCCAGCCGCCAGGTGCAGAGTATCGATAATACAAAGTGTTCTCCATGGTATAGCAGTGTTAAGGACCAGCTTCGCACTGCTAAAATACATCGCCGTAAAGCAAAGAAACTTTAGCCTTCCACCAGCCTCACTATTCATAATCAAATATATGAAGCCGCTATGAAGAACGTCACAAGCATAGTACATTTAGCCAAATTATCCCACTACAGTACTAAGATCACGGAGAGTTCAAGCTGCAAAGAGTTCTTCGAAGTAACTAACAAACTAATGTCAAGTGACAAATGTACACCACTTCCAACTATACTCTCTTCAGTAGACCTTCCGGACCTATTTGCAAATTTCTTCGGTGACAAAGTACAAACCATTAGAGATTTGCTTGACAACACAATTTCAATTGACTCGCATCGTACAGTTATGATACAGAATTTCAGCGACAACCGTTAGGAGTATATGAACCTGTCTCTATGGATTAAGTAAGGACAATCGAGAGTGCACCCAAGTCAGGTGAACTTGATCCAATTCCAATATCACTGCTGCTTGAGTGTTTAGACCCAATATTGCCTTCAGTAACTGATGTTATTTATTTATTTCTCTCATCGGGGGAATTCCCATCATTTTTCAAAACTGCCATCGTAAAGCCTCTGCTGAAGCCAACACTCGACCATAACTATTTAAAGAACTGCCGAATATAAGTTCATTAAGCTAATTTAACAGTCAATGTTTCTTTCGCTGGATGCAGTGAAAGAAACAGAAGTGGAGAAATTCGTATCGCTCTCACACGCGATCGAAAAAATTAGATCAAAATTATTTCGCGAAGATGAAACAAAACAAAATTTTTAATACATGTGTAAGACAACTAAAAAAGATTATGTGAAACGAAAACGCTATCTACGGAAAGTGAGAGTAACAGCCCGGAATCAGAATGAGTACATATTAGCCATGAATAATGAAAGTGAAAGTCTCAGCTATAAACGCATGTTTTCTGTCTTAAATTTGTCCGTAGAAAATCAGCAGGAACAAAATAAATTATGTTACTTTATTATTTTGAGTATCAGTATACCTATCCATCTAATAATAATTTTTAATCCGATCAAAATCAATACAGGAATGCACATATTTCAGAATCTGATCTCTGTCGCACATAATCATATTCACAATGATTTCGCCGCAGTTCATTTAATTGTTCCGGTGTTAACAACATAATTTAATTGCCGTAGTCATTATTAATTATGTTAATACTAAATTGTTCTACCCCGACCGAGGGCATTGTAAATACTGTACTGATGGCATTTTCAAGTACCTCCTTGTTGTTTATAAAAACCCTCACGTGCTGGTACATTATATATGTATCCATTTTTATTAATTCGTTCAGATTTTACGTAAAGATTTATATTCAGAATTGTATCCTTAAATCAAGCAAGTGGCCGGTCTGGTCAGTTAGTTTGAAATGTATTTTTTATAATATCGGATTGTTCGATGGTATATAGATCGAATACCCGGCATGTACATGAGGCGTAAATGTGTATAGAATATATCCTTGCTGAGCCTGATTTGATTATTCAAGACTGGTATGAAAGTTGCAATCAGTTATTTCACATACAAGATTGAACGCGATCATTGATATTAAATTTACAATTCCCGGTGATATTTGACGATCTTCACCGTGTGGGTCATTGTTATGCTTGAGAATATCTACCGGCGGGGTTAACTATCTCCTCCCACGCTTCAAGTGTTTTAGGGAAATAATATGTCTTTCTTGTAAAGCTTTATTTTATAAGCTACGTCATGAATATGACACGCTTTATCAATTTCATTGATCGGATATCCACCAGGTCTTGATCTTGATTATGGAGTCGGATATCATGTATAATTCCAGGACCACAATACTTATATGTTTTCTCCTGGGTATTTAGCCAAGGTGGTCCTGGTAATATTCTTAATGAAGCAGCTACATCACCATCTATATATTTTGTACGGGTGACAAATTAATAAATTTTGTACCACAATTTACACACTTGCCTACAAGTGCACGCCTTTTTTACTTCTTCTCATGATTGTTGTTACTCCATTTGTAGGGGTAGGTGGTCTACATTTTACACAATAAAGATCCATATTATTTATGATATTTCTATAACATGGATGGTATTGATTTCTCAGAGACTCTGAAGCAAGATCCAGTAAAACATCATCCAGTGCTACCGAATTCTGTCAGATTAATAATAATGTATCCATCTTAGTCTGGTAAAATACAATTGCTGCTTAATTTGATAATGAGATGGATCAAATAGGATAAGTTGTTGATGATCGGAGATCCTACGATGTGCTTAAAGATTTTAATGAAAACGCACAATTAGTGGAAGAGGACGACAATGATGTTGCGGCATTTATCACCGATAATGATGATGCTCCATCTGTAGATGGCCTTGATGGATTTATTAATAATATTGTAGTTTATGATGATGTGATGCTAGATAAAAAGTCCAATCCAGTTATTTTTCCCCCCAGAGGACTGCATAAAAACGCAACATGATATGTTACACAAATACCAAAAGTGATCAGAGACAATAGTAATATTACAGCTGTAATTTATGGAGTTGATACACATACTCTTCGAAATATTCACCAGATAGAATTATGTTTAAATTCTTCTTTTCGCGAGCATAGTAAGCCCATCACGGATTTATGACAATAAATTTACATGATCTCCGATCATAATAATATCATATGGATTTTATAAAATGTTTGGATGAAAGACTGATTTAATTCACAGCTGCAAAGAGGGCGCGACCACAAATAAATGTCACGGCGGGTAAACGTGCGGGCATACTTGTTGAAAACACCGAGGACAAAAATACAGTAACTAAAATAAACTAACCCAATTAGATAAACTCTCGGTTAGTTAGAGGCTTCGGTTTGGAATTATTGACTTTATAATTTCATTTGGTTAAGAAGCTTTAGTTTTCAAATAAAGAACTTATAGGAAGTTGGTCTGTTCGCCCTCTCTTCGGCTGCAAAACATACTAGCGTTAATCTATTAGCAGAAGTACGTAAGTAAATCTGTACTAATTTATTATCTGAAAGAGATTATATTAAATGGACACTGAAACCTGAATGTGCAAAACATAAACATCATGTACATTCGCTATTAGATCACACAGAAATTGAATGTATTATGCAGATAAATTATGAATTCAATTATTATCAAAGCACATACTATTGGTCTCGCTATTTTGATTTTAACTGAATATCTCAACCCCACACAACGTACGTATAGATCAACAATAACATCTACCATAATTGGAGATAAAAGATAATTGTTTTCTTCTTTTTTTTTTGTTCCTCCTCTTTCTGTCCTCATTCATTTCCAAACTGTCTACACATTACTCAACACATCATAGTCGTCAGTTTCTCCTTTTGACATTTTTTTCTTCTTTATTCTCGTATTTCACCTATTCTTTGTTCACCTTCGCGCTTCATAAATTTTGGCTAAATTATTTTTTTTTAACTAAAGAGACTCGTCAAATTGACTATTCAATTACTCATTCAAATGTTTTGTCATTAAAACTCAGTAACGCCCGCCATATTCTCGTATAGTCAGATCTATTCATATCTTGCATTATTAAAGGAAAATATCACAAATAAGCGATTGGATTGAGTTATAATCATTTACTTTCTATTACGTACATCCTGTAATATCTTACGACAAACTTAAGAAATATAACGTTTAACCTATGTACTTGTCTTTTTTGGTCCAACCGACTTTTCAAATCATGATTCGATACACTATATTTTCCCATGTGTCCATTTATAACTGCGTAATTAGCAAAAAGGTCAAACTTTATGTGACCTACTGAAAGCTAAACATCTTTAACCTCAAATTGTCAGTGTCAGGATCTTCTAACAGTACGTAAACAGGCCCTTTTAAGATATGGATATACAAGGAAACTAGGGGCTTATCTTCTTAGTAAAAAAACATCCAATTTTTTAATGTTAAGGAAAAGCGAAACGAATAAGATTTCTTTTAAAAACAGTAATAGATGCAAAATTCTGATTGTTTGATTACAAATACATAACTTTTTCTATTTAACAAAATGTAGAAAATAAAACAGATGAACATGCAAATAAATGTTGAGGTTGTTGTTGTTGATGATGATGATGATGATGATGATGTTTACAAAATTCTTTATGAGTATTGAACTATACCTAGAATATGTAGGTGACATTCACAGGGAACATTATATAAAATAAAGATAATAAAAATCAATTAGATCATACGTTTCAAAAACAACTAACAATTCGTTTTATCGAAATCTCTTAAGCATCAACAGTAGATTATCTGATGGGTTCATTGAATTTCCATTGAATTATAAATTATACGAATACCAGAAGTACCGGTCGACGATATCTTTTCCCTGGAGTTGTTATATGTCTGATAAAAACATTTTTGGAATGCTTTGATATCGCAGGTTGTGAGATATTATGGAAATGTGGCTAGACCATTTTGTGGGGATGAAAAATAAACGCATTCATATTTAGAACTCAGCTGATCACGTTCAACACAATATTAAACTGGGGTAAACGTATATTATTATCTAAGAAAAATTACTAACTCCCCTTTCACTACAGTAGAAAATAAATCAAAATATTTTCCGCACTGGCCGTATATGACGTTGGATCAGATTTAAGTTCGATCGGAAACGTGCTTGACATTCACCTTTTGATTCTGAATAATGGTTCAAGATACACTTATTGTACACCAGAACAAGAAACATATGAGTAATGGGTACATTTTTAAATTTCCTAATTGTCCAAAAAATCTTGGTCGTGTCAGTCTGTAGTAACACAGGAGTCTGACGTTTTTCAATAAAGTACCACGAAATCTCAGAAAACATGAAATTACCTTATCAGTTATATAAGTGTTCATTTATAAAACCGATAAGGTTATTTCATGTTTTTTGAGATTTCACCGTACTTTATTGATAAAACGTCAGACTCCTGTGATAGCAAGCATTTTTTTTTTTGCATAATCTTCCTATAGTAAATTAACCGACAGGTAATGCCGTCAAAAACATAATCTTCATATTTGTTCAAATAAGTTATGTCCGGTATCGGGCTTTTAGAAGCTTTTCTTGTGATTTTAATTGCATGTTGTCAAAGAGTTAATCTTTCTAACTGTATCAATTAAGGCCTTTTATTTAATGCATCACAGTCACAAAGCAAGTTACGTAATGATATTGTAAGGTTTCTTTTGCTATATTATTATTATTATTATTATTATTATTATTATTGTTGTTGTTGTTGTTGTTTTTATTGTTATTGTTGTTGTTCTTGCTCCTGCTGTTGTTGACGATAGGTATTCCGAACATTTTTGTTACCACATTTTCTGGAATGTTTTATCTCTGAACCGAGAATGTGTCGATTCAAGATGGCATCCTCCTCGAGTGATAAAGTGTGTGATTTGTAAATTCAGGTTAACTCATTAGTGAATGGATGTCATCTGCAAACACTTACGCTGAGGATAAATTTGTTATATAATAAAGGTAAATGCTGTTCTCATTTTGTAGACCGCAAATTAATTTACGAAGAAAGAGCGTAGGCGGTTGCAAAAAGTGTTGCATCAGACCACAGGCACTTGATTCTGGGTAAATTAACGTATAATATGTTATATGGTGAGTGTAAGGTGATTGTGTACATTAATTTACCAAGAATCATGTGACTGTGCATCAAGCACAGGACCCCTTAACAACCATGTCGTAGCCTCAACATGATTTGTTGTGGTTGAACGACGTAAAAGTACGGGTACTAACATTAGTACTCGGGGCCCCTAATCTGTAACATAAGAACCCACATCTCATGATTCACGGACGGATACTCCTTTTTTTCTTTGTAACGATCCCCAGTCGCATGATTTATTAGTCCTACAATATCGAGATAACAGGTCAAATTAAAAATTTCATCTCAGGTTAATAAATATGGTATTTTTTAGAAGGTCAGAGCATCAGATATAATAAATTTGCATAATGATCCTTTTCATTTCGTTTGCTCATAGCAAGTGCAAACATTTTATTACCTGCAACAGCAAACAATCTCCAAAATTTAAAAATTATTTATGTTTTATTCATGTGAAATTGACAAACAAAAGGGATTGGTAACATCCACTTCCTTAGTTTAAAAAAGTATATTACGATAATGTAGCAAGACGGTCCAGGTATTAATTCCATATAAATGCTTTCCTGTATGCAACGTTCCCTCTAAGAGAATGGTAGATATGCATGCATTGCTTGCTGCACTGCGCAAGCATTTTGGAGACAAGCAAAATTTAACATTGGATTGAACAAAAATTGACAATTCAGCTGCCTGGGGATGCCTGAACATCTGAGCGTGCAGATTAGAGGGAACGTTGCCTGTAGATTTTTTTAAGACAAATTCATCAAAAGATATTTACATGCAGGTTTACATATTTTTTTTCTATGGTATTTCCTATGAAAAGTTAAATACAGTACTGTTTATACTGTTTTTTATTTAATTTTTTATTTTGTTATTGCTTTATTGCACTGTTGAATATATTTTTTTATAAAAGTATGGACTTTATTCTTAAACAGTAAAAAAATAATGATAAAATCACAGACAAATGAAGATGTTTATGCAGGGGATATGCATGCTACAACAACCAGAGCTGTGAAAAATGTAAAAGTTAATTTTTTTTTAATTAAGGGCGATTGGTCTTATTCTTCTAGCAGAATTGAATCACAACTCACAAATTTATATCTACCTTTACTACTACATGTATTTCATATCCAAAAGTTCAATCGGGCTTGATACTATTATGTAGCAGTGTCAATAAAAAAAAAACGCTTGGTTATCATTAAGGATTGCAATGATAATCAGCGAGTATATAGCTGCTACCAAGAGAGTTTGACAGTTCACAGTATAGTACCTACTACAATAAATCAACTTATATGTACTCTAAATACATGTATATATATTTTATTTATAAGGTGATTTCAAGTTGTCACAGATTTTGTTGTACTTTTTTGATAAAACATCAGACTTCTGTGTTTGCAACTGCTACATGCTGCTCAAGGGAGAGAACTGACATGCATTTCTGGCTAACGATGAAACAGGGTGGGTGTTATAATACAGCTGTACAAAACAAACATAACATTCTTGACTCATTCCACATTTAAACATATAAATAAAACCTCTCCCACATGAAACCCTCTCTGATCAACATTTTGTGGGTTTCTCCTAGTTTTTTTTTATCTGAGCCGTATCAAATTCTTACCAATAACATTTAGTGTTTAACAAAAGCCAAGCGGTTTCCTTTTGTGCAGGCTATGACATAATATTTTCCAGCTATTCATGAAATTATCCAAAGTTAAAAAAAATTTGAGCCCTGTAAGGAGGGGTACCCTCTCAGTACAAAAATAGTAAAATGGTGGTACTCAGCCTGACTGAAGCACCCCTTAGTTATGTTGTTATCACTATATAATGTAAGAAACAGCACATGTTAATTTTGTTTTAGTGCTATGTCTTGCTACCCAAATAATGTGGTGGTTGGATGAGAACACTCAATTTCCGAAACACTTGCCGCATCCTATCAAGCCTTCCATTGCAACATCCTGGATTCAATTTTTGTTGTGTGCCATGCACCAGGGAACTCTTCCTACAACACAGTTGAACGACATATGGCTCCTCTGTCACGTGACCAATCAAGATTTATTCTGCCTCACAGTCATTATGGCTATCATTTGGTCAGCAATGGCAAGATGTATGATGTAGAGTTGGAAAGGGCCACTTTCCAGAAGGCCAGTAAATTGTTGGCAGAAATCTGGGGCTCAATGGATATTGATGGATTTGATGTGGTAGCATCTTTATATCATGTGATGCAGGAAAACTGGACATACTCCACCGTCAGATGATTGGTCAAGTCATCACATTCAACAGTTGCAGTATTGGTTGAAGATTGTGAAGTGCAACAGTGATTCATGATGTGGTCAGCATAGCAGTAACTACAGTGATATATTTCCTTTTACCTCCACCAAACTACAGCACATATAAAGGGCTTACATATACACCAGTTGGCAGCAATAATGGAACATTTGTATTGCTTTATCATCTAAGGTCACTTTTATATCTGCAGCCTTCACACTACTTCCTGAGGATGCCATTTGATTTCTTTTCTACTGTTTGTTGGTGACTGCTAATCTTGAAAAGCGCATTTGTAATAAGTGTGTCTGTGTGTGTGTATGTATATATATATATATATATATATATATATATATATATATATATATATATATATATATATATATATATATATATGAGAAAATTATAAATATACACCAGACAGAATGGAAAGTGCTACTATCCCTTGGTTCTATAGAAATTTATTCTACCTTGATTTCTTTCATTTGAATTCAGAATGATTATAGATAAATGAGAATTAATTACTGGGTCATGCAATTGTGCCTGCTACACACAAGTGCATATAACACCGATTAAGTAGCATCATTATTGGTGGTGTGTGCTTAGTCATGAGACAATATTGGCTTATGTTTGCAGGCGGCAAGACTATAGGTGCCAGTTACCCACATACCTGGGTTCGAATCTTCATGGTACAAATTAAAAATTCTCTAACCATTATGATAGTATGATTTCTATTAAATATTATTTCTGCCTACTATTTTAAAAAATCCTTATATAGAATCCAGGGATATCACTTTCCATTCTGTCTGGTGTATATTATTATTCTCAATAATTAATTATGTTTACCTTGATTTCTTTCATTGGAATCCAGAATTAATTACTGGGTCGCCATGAGAGTGTGTCGGCTACACACAAATGCATATGTCACTGATTGACTAGCATCATTTTTAGTGATGTTTGTTTAGTTGTGAGGGAATATGTCTCTGTAGAGCACAAATTAAAAAGTATCTAACCTGTATGATAGCATTATTTTGTAATATATATATATATATATATATATATATATATATATATATATATATATATATATATATATATATATATATATATATATATATATATAATGTCAGTTGGTGTTATATCAGATGAATAGTAAATGGAATGCAGTAATCCTGCCAAATGGAATTAACATTTACAAATAACTTTTATATTTTGCAAAATTCATTGTGAACATACATGTATATGTATCACATGATCATGTTCTGTCAGGCAAAATAGAGGCTCAACATGGGGTAAAATTAGACACCTCTGGGTATTCTCGGACATTTATTTGTTGTTTTTTTTAAAAATATTTAAACCATGGTATATGTTATTTAATCAAGCACAAGAAATAAATTAAGCAAGACATTGTAAATATTCAAAATTTTGGTTATATTTATGATGACTTTTACTGTATAATTGCATAATGGGATTTCAAAATTTTTTAAATGAACTATGTAACAAAAAAACTTCATAGTTATTGTTGATATCAACACTGTCAGAAATGTGAGTAGTTTTGTTTTCCACTGACCCAAGTGCAGAAAAGATATTACATCATTTAAAATAATATCAGTGTGAGTACTATATTGTATTCCAATAATCTAAGTGAAGAAAAGATATTACATACTTTAAAATTTAAGATAATATTAATGTGAGTAATATATTGTTTTCCAATAACCTAAGTGCAGAAAAGATATTACATAATTTAAGCTTTAAGATGTGAGTACTATATTGTTTTCCAATAACCTAAGTGCAAAATAGATTTAATTTAATTTAAGATTTAAGATTTTCTTACATTACTAGTCCAGTATTATAAAGCTGGGCATTGTTATAAACATTTAAATATTATTAATAATAATAATAACAAACAAGTTGGTGAAAGGATTTTATTATATTTCCAGTGGTGAGGGTTAATTTATAGATTTGACATTTGATTCTTAATTAATTATGAATGTACAGTTTTGATGAGAATACTAACTAAATCTGGCACTATATAACAATTTTAAAGATTTGCAAGTCACACAATTTTTGGTTGTGTATCATTTACAACATGTTTTCAAGTTACCGTAATAAACCAATATTGAATTTAATTGCAATGTCAATAATGTGATAAAGTTTCTTTATTTCAGGCTGTCCAAATTTGGCAAAGTTCCCAAGTACATCTACTCCATAACTTCAAATGAGAAAATGAGAATAGCAACAGTATTTTATGGATTTTCTGCACAACGATGTATTCTGAATAAAACCTTTATAGGAAGACATACGATTTCTTCAATACAACTGGAGCACCTTAATTCTAAATGGTGCAGACTCCATCACAGAACATATAACAATCAGTGTGCACTTAGAAACAAATTCTTAGAGAGGGTCAGTACTCAACACACATGCAAGATTGCATGTGAAAATTGGATAGGTCATCAAATGTTGGCATCGAAACAACAGTCTGGTCACAAAATATTTGCATTTAAATACCAGTCTGGTCACCAAATGTTTGCATGGAAACACCATTCTGAACATATGTTGGCCTGGAAAAACAGTTCACAGTTGAGAAATTTTTCAAGATTTCTTTTTCCTTGTATATGTGATCAAGTTACTAAGAAATATTTTAGCACAGCACCTGGGCAGAAACCATCAATATCAGCAGTTCTCTCAGTGAAACGCACTGCACGAAAAAAGCAACCTTCTGCTGTGGAGGTATGTTATACAAATAATTACATATTATGATACAGTGATCCTTTAACATTAAGAATGATTCTGGTTATATAAGCTACTTAATATGATACAGTGATTCTTTAACATTAAGAATGATTCTGGTTCTATAAGCTACTTAATATGATACAGTGATTCTTTAACATTAAGAATGATTCTGGTTCTATAAGCTACTTAATATGATACAGTGATTCTTTAACATTAAGAATGATTCTGGTTCAATAAGCTACTTAATATGATACAGTGATCCTTTAACATTAAGAATGATTCTGGTTTCAGTAGCTATTTAATATGATACAGTGATTCTTTAACATTAAGAATGATTCTGGTTCTATAAGCTACTTAATATGATACAGTGATTCTTTAACATTAAGAATGATTCTGGTTCTATAAGCTACTTAATATGATACAGTGATTCTTTAACATTAAGAATGATTCTGGTTCTATAAGCTACTTAATATGATACAGTGATCCTTTAACATTAAGAATGATTCTGGTTCTATAAGCTACTTAATATGATACAGTGATTCTTTAACATTAAGAATGATTCTGGTTTCAGTAGCTATTTAATATGATACAGTGATTCTTTAACATTAAGAATGATTCTGGTTCTATAAGCTACTTAATATGATACAGTGATTCTTTAACATTAAGAATGATTCTGGTTCTATAAGCTACTTAATATGATACAGTGATCCTTTAACATAAAGAATGATTCTGGTTTTATAAGCACCTTAATATGATACATTGATCCTTTAACATTAAGAATGATTCTGGTTCTATAAGCTACTTAATATGATACAGTGATCCTTTAACATTAAGAATGATTCTGGTTTTATAAGCACCTTAATATGATACATTGATCCTTTAACATAAAGAATGATTCTGGTTCTATAAGCATGGCTCACACTTAGGCAGAAAAATGCTAAACAGTGGGCAAGTCAGAGGTAGAAGTGATAAACAACCTTAATAAATGTAATTTTCAATCTTAAAAGTAGATTTTTATATTTAACATGTCAACAAATGTAGTCTTTTTCAATGGTCATTATAACACAATATATTTTGGCATGAACTGCAGAAAAACATGAGAGACTTCATCCAATTTAACATTTTAATCAGAAGCAAATAACTTGATTGCAGTCTGAGTTTAGAAGAAAAAAAGTTTTTAATATTTTTACAACACTATTACACTTGACATTTGATTTTTTCTTCAGCTTTTTTGATGAACTCCTGAATTAATAGCGCTATATTCTTAACTTGTTCATGATTGACTAAAGCAATGCATGTATTTACACTTTTTCAACCCTGTTTATGTATGTTGCATTTTGATCTATTCTTTCAGGAGTTGAGGCACATAGATAAGAATGTCACAGGTTATGCCTTGTCAGAGGAGTTACTTCTTGATGATATGAAAAAGGCTTTGATGGAACAGAAGCTGTACGAGGTCATAAATCTCCCAGAAGGTACATCATCTTGAACCATAAATTTATATTTTCTGTATTCCACAAATTACTTGCAAAGGGAGCTGTATTAGTCCTTGTCACAACCTGGGCAGGAGAATCATTTTCATCCATCTCTTCATTTTTATATTTTTTTGTCCATCTAACTTGCTTTTTTTTCCACAATGTAACTTTGAAGTTATAATGCACTAAATTGATTAGTACACTAACAAATCATTACTAAAGATGTGTTGGGCACACCACTTTTGTGGTCCTTTCTATATTGTCTGTGTCATAGAAAGGCATTTTCAGTTTCCTGTCTTTCCATCCACCTTATGTTCTCTTCCATGGTGTGATTATTTTGCTGTTTGAGATAAGTTAATAAAACTCAGTAGACTTATGAGACATTACCAAAAGAGTGTTTCATATGGCATTTGGGATCCAGCCCTCAAAGTCAAGGCCAATAAAATGGTTTTTTTTTATCACCTGATCAGTGAAGTTCAATGTGAAGGCCAATAAAATGTTTTTTTTTATCACCTGATCAGTGAAGTTCAATGTGAAGGCCAATAAAATGTTTTTTTTATCACCTGATCAGTGAAGTTCAATGTGAAGGCCAATAAAAAAAAATTTTTTTATCACCTGATCAGTGAAGTTCAAAGAATATATAACATTTAATACATTTGTTCTGGCAACCCTTTCATGTCTTCCTTTGTTTATGTGTTCATCCAAAATATTAGGCCATATTTCACTGAATCAAATCGATAGTGCACCTTTAAAAGAGTAACTAAGCCATGCCAGAATTAGGTCACTGTTGTTTGACTTTTATATTTTCAGTCATCCAGTTGCTACACTCAAAATGTATCTTGATATTGATATGCATCCTATAAGGTTATTTAAAATGTAATCACAACAATCTAATTTTCAAATTTGAATAATGTTTGTATTTCAGTAATTTTTTTTGGCTACTTAATTGAATCTTGAAAACAATTATGCAAAGTGTCTAATCAAACTTTGTTTTGACACCGATGAAACTTTATTGATGCATGCATACACCAATGAAACTTGATTGATGCATCGTATGCACCATACACTGATGAAATTTGATTGATGCATGCTATGGATCATACACCAATGAAACTTTATTAATGCGATATAAGGACCATACACTGATGAAACTTGATTGATGCGATGTAAGGACCATACACCGATGAAACTTTATTGTCCAAAAACTGAAGAGTTAATAGTCAGGAGACAGACCTAAATTATGAGAACAAAAATTATTTTTCTGCAGCACAAAGGCAATATCTTTTGTTTGAAAAAGAGGATTTAAACCTGATTTGTTAAAATTCAGCTTCATACAAGATCTTTAAATAATTCACCAAGAGGCCTAAAAGATTTTGACTAGATGTAAGTTGAAGTTGTTAAAATACCTCAATCTCTGTCAGTTACCAATAGTCATTGTTTGGTTGCATAATTTCAGATAATATATCAGATAATGTATCAGATAATATATCAGAGAGGAAAACACTTATCTCTGCATCCCATAATATCGATTCTGTATATGCTGAATTTGTAAAGTATATTTTTTTTAATCATTTTTTTTCCAGATGTTACAGATGTTTTAGCAGTCAAAGCCATATACAAAATAAGTCCACTTCAGAGAGAAATTTTCTACTTCAGGTAATTATTTTACTGGAACTTTTTAGGTTAACTAGAAAAGATTGCGGTGTTCTCAACAAGTCATCATGCTAGATAATTCATGCATGTAATGCAAGTTTCGTGTAAAGAAATAATATACTGTGGGTAATGGCTGACATGAAGCTTCTTGTGATGTATATGAAATTAAATGAAAAATCTACAAGAAAAATATTTACAAATTTAGCCACCTTTGGTGATTGAATCAATTGTTAGTGAATGCCAATATAGCATTGGCCTATCTTTGAAATATACAAAGATTATCAGCTATTCCCAGTACAAATCTCATTCCCTGCCTTTACTTAATTAAATTTAGAGTTAGGTTTTTATGTACAAATGCCCTCTACAATTGCCTTCATGGATCATTTTCATTTATTTTCAAATTATGTTACTCAAGTAACATCTTGAAATGGCATTCATGTTTATTTTTTTAGCAAATAACCAGTTCCAGATTTACTTGTAATGCAGCCAATGAAAATGTGTCTTTAAGAAGTATGTTGGTGGTCTGCATGTTTTCAATTTGCCTACATTGATTATCCAGAAAACTGATTATTAATTTCAATTAATTAAGGTCTTAAGCCACCTGCTGTAAACAAAAGCCTGATATGCTACCTGAGGTAAAATAATACTTATATGCTATCTGCTGTAAACAAAAGTCTGATATGCTACCTGCTGTAAATGAAAGCCTGATATGCTACCTGCTGTCAATACAAGCCTGATATGCTACCTGAGGTAAAATAAGCCTGATATGCTACCTGCTGTTAACAAAAGCCTGATATGCTACCTGCTGTAAATGAAAGCATGATATGCTACCTGCTGTAAATGAAAGCATGATGTGCTACCTGCTGTAAATGAAAGCATGATATGCTACCTGCTGTAAAGAAAAGCATATGTTACCTGCTGTAATATAAGCCTGATATGCTACCTGCTATTGGTACATATTCAGAATATTAATGAACCATTACACTCCATTCTAGCATAGCCTCCATGTCAGTCATATTATACTCCATTCTACCAACAGCCTCTGTGCTAATCATACTACAGTCCATTCTACCACTGTGACAGTGCAATAAATGTATCTGACAGCAGTTCTTTTTATGCATTACATGTATCTGACAGCAGTTTTTTTTAATGCAATACATGTATCTGACAGCAGTTCTTTTTATGCAATAAATGTATCTGTCAGCAGATCTGGATCTTAACATTATCAACAGATACAGTAATCAGAGTGTAAATCTTTGAATTTAAACTTTTTGCTTTTAAAACACTTTATTTTTCAGAGATGGTAGTGTTGTATGCTGGGATATGTCAGAATCTGAGGTATGTAGACTAAATAAAACATACTGTATGTGGCATAATACCAACATATGTGTTAATAAACTAAATAACACATACTGTATGTGGCATAATACCAATACATATTTTAATAAACTAAATAAACATACTGTATGTGGAATAATACCAACATATGTTTTAATAAACTAAATAAAACATACTGTGTGTGGCATAATACCAACATGTGTTTTAATAAACTAAATAACATACTGTATGTGGCATAATACCAACATATGTTTTAATAAACTAAATAAAACATACTGTGTGTGGCATAATACCAACGTGTTTTAATAAACTAAATAACATACTGTATGTGGCATAATACCAACATATGTTTTAATAAACTAAATAAAACATACTGTATGTGGAATAATACCAACATGTGTTTTAATAAACTAAATAAAACATACTGTATGTGGAATAATACCAATACATGTTTTAATAAGCACAATACCCTTTTGTTTCACAAAACCTCATATAAGAGCTGTTTGTTTATAACCATACATGTCTTGATACAAGCAAGCTTATTTTAGTGGGAAGAAGCTTCTCATATCCACTTGCCACGCCTCATGATTATTTGTAACCTACCACTATGTATAACTTTTCTTACCACTTAAGGATATGAATTAAATCAGTATAAAAAGATCTTGTATGTGTTATGCTGGCTGTAACTGTATTGGGATACAGAATTGACTTCCAGTGTGGAGAGCTCTTAAAGGGAGCTAAATCATCTAGTATCTACATAATATGAAATTGGTATGCTGCTATTATTACGAGCTTTAATTTCAAGCAATTTACCCAAATAATAGTTTTTGGAGTGCATATTGTAGTTATTCTATCAAATATACAAAATTATATGCAGTCTTTGGTACTGTCTAACTTTTCAAACACTAGCAATCAAAGAAAACATAATTATTTGTTGTTTATTTTCAGAGAATGTTGAATTGTTTTTAGTTTGTAAATATGTATACTGAAGAATTAGCTGAAAATTATAATTGTTTTTACCTAGAGTTAGACATGTTTCAATGCCAATAAATAATAATGCTAAAATAAAGTAATAGATGAAACAGTTTGCACTAATCAAAATGTTTTACATTTATTATTGATTTGTTATGCTGGTTTGCAATAAATTGTTTATGATTCAATTATCTGCAATAATCAGTTTGAATTTATTTGCCATTGTCTACCTGCCTGAAGTCTATGTCTATGCTCCAACTACTGATCATGATGATGAAGAAATAGAGGAGTTTTACAACAAACTCCAGTGTATTCTAAACATGGTCAGTAAAATAGACATTCTAATTATCCAAGAAGACTGGAATGCCAAAGTTGGCAAAGATGCTCTAAAAGACTGGGATGATCATTGTGGACCTATATGCAATGAGCTTACCAATGAAAGAGGAAGATGGCTGCTCGAGTTTGCAAGCTACAACAACTTGATACTAGCCAATACCATGGGCCAACATAATGCTTCATGATGCTGGACATGGCACGCACTAAATGGAACCCATTATAACCAGATTGACTACATACTGGTTCAAAACTGTAACTGATCTGATATCGATAGAGCAAAAACAACCTCATGATTAAAACTTCCAATTGAGGCTGAAGAAAATTAACAAGCCAATGAAAACCAGGCTCAAATTCAACCTTGAACAACTGAAGGACCATAACATCTGCAAGTCATTCCAAGCCACAATTGGAGGAAAGTTTGCTCCACTCCTTGTGATGGATGTTAATGTTAAAGTGATCAAACAGTTACATTGAGGTGCTTTATAGTGAGGTCTCCATATTATATGGTGTTGAGGCATGAAGGTAGTAATAACTAAGAGAGAAAAAAAGGAGATTGCTTCCATGCTTTATAACTAGGTTTATGCTACGTATACTTTGACAGTGTTTTATACCAACAGCTTCAGTAGAAGAACTGAATGGCTTAATGTTGTTTCTTTATATTTCAGAGGAGAGAGATTCTTAGATTTGCCAAGAGGTTCACAATAAATCCATACAGCTCACAATTAGTTATTCAAGAGAATGAATCTATGGAGGTAGTATATTCTACGTAAGTTTATTCAAGCCAGTTTATCTTGGTTGCCTAGGCTAGCTAATCTTCTTGTAGGCTAGCTAATCTTCTTGTCAATATGTGTGATAGTGTAATAGCCATGTCATTCAGGTGTTTTAAATAGCAATTCAGTTTAGTAAAATCAACCAGTTTAGCTATTACAAATGTAAAGATTCTTCCTGTTATACATTCAGTTACAGGACATAGTCACTATCCACTGCTTTTCTAAAATATTGTTGAGCTTTATTTACTACTGTAATTGAATTTATGAATTTATTATTGAAATGGGTTGAAAATCTAAAGCATGATTGATTTTAATTAACTTTATTGCACAAAGATTGACAAACTGCATGTTCTCAATTTATTTGTGCCTTTTCTACTTAAAAAAACAATGGGTCTGCATTCTGTTTTTTTTTGTAGGTTAGATGCATTCATTGGGTCTGCTTTTTTTTTGTAGGTCAGATACAGTGAGTCTGTATTCTGTTTTTTTTAAGGTCAAATACAATGGACCTGCATTCTGTGTTTGTATGCATTCTGTTTTTGTAGGTCAGATACAGTGGGTCTGCATTCTGGGTTTTTTGTAGGTCAGATACAATGGGTCTGCATTCTGGTTTTTTTGTAGGTCAGATACAATGGGTCTACATTCTGGGTTTTTTGTAGGTCAGATGCAATGGGTCTGCATTCTGGGGGTTTTGTAGGTCAGATGCAATGGGTCTGCATTCTGGGTTTTTTGTAGGTCAGATACAATGGGTCTGCATTCTGGGTTTTTTGTAGGTCAGATACAATGGGTCTACATTCTGGGTTTTTTGTAGGTCAGATGCAATGGGTCTGCATTCTGGGGGTTTTGTAGGTCAGATACAATGGGTCTGCATTATACTTTTTTGTAGGTCAGATTCAATGGGCCTGCATTCTGTTTTTGTAGGTCAGATACAATAGGTCTGCATTCTGTTTTTGTAGGTCAAATACAATGGGTCTGCATTCTTTTTTTTCTGTAGGTCAGATACAATGTGTCTGCATTCTGGTGTTTTTCTTGTAGGTCAGATACATTGGGTCTACATTCTGTTTTTGTAGGTCAAATACAATGGGTCTGCATTCTTCTTTTTTTTGAAGGTCAGATACAATAGGTCTACATTCTGTTTTGTAGGTCAAATACAATGGGTCTGCATTCTTCATTTTTTTGAAGGTCAGATACAATAGGTCTGCATTCTGTTTTTGTAGGTCAGATACAATGGGTCTGCATTCTGTTCATGTAAGTCAGATACATTGGGTCTGCATTCTGTTTTTTTAAGGTCAGATACAGTGGGATTGCATTCTGTGTTAAACTTTTGCAGGTCAGATACAGTGGGATTGCATTCTGTGTTAAAATGTTGGCAGTCTGATACAGTGGGATTGCTTTCTGTGTAAAGCTTTTGTAGGTCAGATACAGTGGGACTGCATTCTGTGTTAAAGTTCTTGTAGGTCAGATATAGTGGGACTGCATTCTGTCTCTAAATTTTGTAGATCAGATACAGTGGGACTGCCTTCTGTGTTAAAGTTTTATATTATGAATAATTGGTTTTGATTCCTTGAATTTGTATTTGCAAAATAACTCCATGAAATATATAGAAAAATATCTTGAACTGTTTGAAATAAATTCTTGATTAATTCTGATGAACAGATCATGGATTTTAATTTTCAATTGATTCAAAACACTAGTAGGTGCATATTAGAATAACTGGATTTTCATTAATTAGTATGAGATATAGAATTGGTGATCTGTACAACCTGTGTATGATTGGATTCATTTAAGGTCTACAAGGCTGGTAGGGTATACAATATATATAAAGGAGATAAAGAATTGGTGATCTATGTATGAGTGGATTCATTACAGGTCTACAGGATTGGTAGGTGATAAAATTTATATAAAGGAGAGAAATGATGCAGGATTCATTACAGGGCTGGTAGGGGATACAATTTATATAAAGGAAATATAGAATTGGTGATCTGTGTATGATTGGATTCATTTCAGGTCTACAGGATTGGTAGGTGATAAAATTTATATAAAGGAGAGAAATGATGCAGGAACAGAAGCAGTTGCACCTGAAGATGAGGATGAGACATCTCAGATTCTGGAAAAATATACATTTTCAGATGCTCTCTCTCAAGCAGGTACTTACTTCAGCAAACCCAGTTATAAAATGGTATGAATATGCAAAACGCTTTTTTGATCAAAATCTTAAAATGGTAAAATTAAAATAAAAAAATTTATGAAGTGAAAAATGATTCTGGATTTGTTGCTTTGAAGTATAAAATCTATAAAAAGACCAATGAAACAATTATCTGAAATTCAAAAATCGTTGAAGATATTAAGACCCCCTTTCCCACCTTTAAAGACAGTAAGACCAACTTGCCTATCATGGAAGACAATTATAAAAAGCACTCTCCCATCTGTGAAAAACATTACGACCCCCATTCCCATCTTTGAAGACAGTTAAAGCCTCTTTCCCATCTTGGATGTCAGTAAGACTATGATTCCTATCATTGAAGACATTTAAACCTCATTTCCTGTAATTGAAGCCAGTAAGACCACGATTCCTGTCATTGAAGACATTTAGACCTCGTTTCCTGTCATTGAAGACATTAAGACTTCATTTCTGTCATTGAAGAAATTAAGACCTCATTTCTGTCATTGCAGACATTAAGACTTCATTTCTGTCAAGGAAGACATTAAGACCTCATTTCCTGTCATTGAAGCTAGTAAGACCATGATTCCTGTCATTGAAGACATTAAAACCTCATTCCTGTCATTGAAGACATTAAGACCTCATTTCCTGTCATTGAAGATATTAAGACCTCATTTCTGTCATTGAAGATATTAAGACCTCATTTCCTGTCATTGAAGAGATTTAGACCTCATTTCTGTAATTGAAGACATTAAAAGCTCCTTTCAAGTTTAGGAAGATATTAAGACTTCCATTCCTTTCAATAAAGACAATTGAGTGATGTAATTTGCCTCTATTTTCATCCTAAATGGTTAGAGCATGGGTGAAAAATGTGAAAAACTACCATAGTACATAGCACTGGAAACAGACTTGAGATGCCTTTAAAACTGTGGACCTCGAAAAATTGTATGTCTTTTTATTTTGTAGTGAGACTTTCCTTGTGGGAAGCCAATCTGGAGCAATTTGTAGATTCCATTGAGCCAGTAACAGAGGTATTGTTTTTTTCATGAACAAAGATCTTGATCTAGAAAAGAGTTGACCTTAACCATTTTTGTATAATGCTTGTCACAGTGAGGTTAGTCTTGCTGGGATACATTTTGATCAATGTTATTATTAAATAAAAGTTTATTATATACAAAACAAAATTATTATTGTTGATAAAATCACACATTATCATTGAAGAACTAATAGTAAAAGAAATCATTCAAAAACAATAAAATTGTCTGATATTAAGATGGATCCATGACAGTCCTACTTTATATATTGGACAGTTATAATTGACATCTTATGGTTCTGGGAGCACTATATATATATATATATATATATATATATATATATATATATATATATATATAACAAGACAGAAGAATCACTCATGGTTGCCTCCCTTGTTTAGTAATATAGATGCCTATAAAAAAAATTTAGATATAGTAGCCTAGCATTTAAATAAATATGTCATCATAAACCTATAAATTTTATTTTAGATAAAGTAGCCTAGCATTTAAATAAATATGTCAGCATAAATCTTTTGGGTGGCAGAGTGGTCTAAAGCACTCTCCATTACGGACCACTGCCATCTCACCTCTGTCTGTGTGGGTTTGAGTCTCGGATTCGGCCAATATGGGTATGTGAGAAAGCTTGCCAGTAGCTTCTCATGGGTTGGTGGTTTTTTCCGGGCTTTTCCAAGTTCTTCCTTGCCAATCTTGTGCTGAAAAATGGCGTTAAACCCTACAACAACAATAAATCTATAAATTTTGTTTTAATATTGAGGCCTAGCATTTAAATAAACTCGTCATCAAAAACCTATCAATTTTGTTTTCGATATTGTAGCCTAGCATTTAAATAATCTCGTCATGCTCAACTTCTTCCTAACTTGTGTTAGATATTAACGCTTTATAGCTTCATTCAGAGTTTTAATGTAAAATAAAATGATTAATGGAAATGGAGAAAAATGAATAATCTAAGATACAAAATGAACTATCCCAGAAAATAGTTGCAACTAAATGAAAAAAATAAATAGTGTAGTATGAAGTAAAACCTTAACAGAAATGTTTTGAAAGATAGCTAATGATAGCATTCCTATGCAGAAGATTAATGAAGTCTTTGTAACTACAGATAGTTCAAGGGGGAGGGGTTGAAAGTGATGCAAATTTCATTTGTCTTTGTACACATCAGGAACTGGATGGTACAGATGTTCAAACTTTCCCAAAGTTCATGATGAATATTCTCAACATAGAAAATGATCTTTCTGCATCAGTAATAATGTGAAGATCACACTCGGACACTGGTTATAATGTTTTAGCATGCTACCATATTTTGGTGTGTATAACGCGCACTTTTTTTACCTAATTTTCTTATCTTAAGTCGGGGGTGCACGTTGTATACAAGAACTAAAAAAAAAGATTTTCTCCAGATCGATCTGAACATTCACTACTTGTGAAATATTAAATCCATTGTACATTGCATTGTAACTAAAATGTTTACCGGTACTAGCCGTATTAAAGAAATAAATAATGCTTACAAATAGTCTTGTTCTTTGATTGCTTATGTTAATAAACTGGTTTCATTTCACATCACTGTGTCAAGTTTTGTTCTGTGCCTCGGCCGGAAATACATGTACATAACGACTGGCAACTTGTTCAAAAGCTGTGCAAAGTGCCGCATTGGAGCGGAACAAATACCACTGTGTGGATTACCGTACTTGTTCCGTAAATGTTCAGTACCGTATTCCATAACTGTTGATCTAATCGAATTTTTCTTCATTTATTATTGGTCAAATTGAAATATAATATGTTTAGAATTCAACTAGTGTTAATGTTCTCATCAGAGCATCTGTAGGGGACATATTTTTTGCGACTACGGGTTCTTTCTTACGGGAACACTGATATGTTGTGGAACAAAATAATCAATGTATGAAGTCGGAAAACATTTTTTTCTTCTTTGGAAAATAAGCTTGTTAATTACTGAAAGTTATTATGCAGCAACACCAGGAATGATGACAGACGAGGACATACAGTGACTTTTCGAAAGTGATGACGACGAAGAGGAATTTGAGGGATTTGATGCAATAGATTGCGTCAACTAGACGAACTTTTTAAGGGCCAACAATAAAATCGGAAAGATACAATATCAATATTGCCACTTTTTCATTCACTATCTAAAATGACCAACTGTTGTTGCACTATGAAAATGGAGCGAAATACCAGTAGTCACAATTTTAAAATGCATTATATCACATACGCATTATATGGCAGAACTACGTTTTTTCCACTTATATTGGGTCGAAAATCGGGGTGCGCGTTATACACACCAAAATACGGTAGTTACTTTTGGGATTGAGTTTCAAATAATGCATGGTCCCAGTGCAGGTGGTGTTGATAGATGTCGTAGTGTACAGCATGATATGTCAAGTTGAAGCTTGTTGTAACTTCAAACATTTTCAAGTTTTTATTCCCGTAGAAAATAGTTATGTAAATCTTTTGTGACTGTGTCATGTTTGCTTTTAAAAAATATTATGAGTAGAAAGTGTTTAAGCTAATAATAGAAACTAGTTTTGCACTGTTTATTGTTATTTTATTGTATATATCTATTAGACTTTGAAAAAAACAAGATTGTGTCTTACAGAGAAGGAGGGTATGAGTAAAAAAAATCATGTTTTTTTGTTTAGTGCATGTTTTGGCAGGTCTGCCATGTAGTTATATTTTTAAGAGAATATGACAAAAACTTGTGTCATACTTGCCTTTTGATTCTCTTTTATGTTACTTATTTCATTGAGGACTTGAGAGATGGCAGAAAAGTGAAGATATCAAGGAGAGAAGTTCTCCAAAAACTTGGGGAAATCTTTGCATTGAGGTAAGATTTTTCATGCTCAATATCCTCTATTTATAAAATGAATTGTGTTCCGTACCCTTGAACTGGTTAGTGTACAGTGAAACATTTCAGTTATGTCAACCACTAATAAGATTTGGAATGATAGATTCTGGCAGATGCAGGAATGAGACCTTGCTTTAGTTCTTGTAAATAAATTTTAGTTCAGGAAATATTGAAAAAGATGGTACATCAATCATATGGATATAACTTTAGCAATGCAGAGTAATTTTGAAAGATTTGCATGCCAATGGAAACAACACAAATTATTGCATGTACATCAAAATGATTTATATGTCATATTAAGGATAACAATGTTGTATGCATTACTATGGGATTGACTTATCCCACATCCCCCTTTTCAACAAACCAATAAATGTGCCAGTCAATACTGTACCCTAGATTAAGGTAATTAAGATCTTGTTTTATAACTCCCCTTGGTAAAGGCCAAGTGAGTAGTTTGTGTCTTGTTTATTTACATCAGCACATGCTTTGTACTGTTCCTAAGGAAATCCTATTTTAACCATCATTTATTTTTCAACACATAATAATGAGATAATCATGCCATAGTTAAAGCAAGATTTTGAACAGATTTGTTATGTAAGTTTAAATCATCAGATGAATTTGATTATGATGTATGCATGAAGATACAAGCAGATCACATGGTTTTAATTGAACCAGAAATCTTTGGATTATGGGTCTAACACCTTGACCACAGAGCACTCTAGCTTTTTGTATTCAGAATCTGACATGTGTCAACTAACCAGATAAGTGATATTATACCCACTTTAGTCGATTGTTTTAGGTTTAGTTTTTCTTACTTTCTCGATAAATTTAAGATAGGCTTTACATAAAGGAATTCCCCAATTGATCTTTGAAATTACATTTTGTTACTTGACCTGAATTTTGATCAGCTGTTGGACTACTGTAGAATTATTATTAATAGATTGGCAAGGTATCAGTTATACCGGCATATAAGTTGAGTCTAATTGCAAACTGCACAGACCTTCATCCCCCATGCATAATGTGCCAGCAGATCTGTATATATGCATTTGGTGAGAAGTAATTAGTAAAATAAAAAATTAAAGCCATTGTCACAAGATAGACCGAGTCGGGACTGGATTAGTGAAGACACGGAACGCAACTGCGTTAATAAGATGTTTATTTTATAAACGCAATTTTAAAAATCAACTCTGACACCAATATTTTACAAAATATAAAAAAATTCTATTTAAATAAATGTTCCTAACATGGAACTATGAATTTCAGTAATGTAATGACAAAAAAGAAGTATATGAATGAATTTACAAATATGAATATATATAAAAGGCTCGTATAACGAGATAGATGCAAATATGAAAAGATAATGCGTCGTCAATATGACGAGACTAGAATGAAGATATTAAATAATTAATACGTCGTCCATATGACGAGACATATGCAATCGTGAACCCTAAATTCTGAAGTTCTCATTCATGGGGCGAGATTTGTGTAGAATGAAATTATGCAGGTGTCGTTCATATAACGAGACTGCAAAGAAGATATTAAATAAATAATACGTCGTCCATATGACGAGATATATGCAATTGTGAACCCTAAATTCTGAAGTTCTCGTTCATGGAACGAGATTTGTGTAGAATGAAATTATGCAGGTGTCGTTCATATAACGAGACTGCAAAGAAGATATTAAATAAATAATACGTCGTCCATATGACGAGATATATGCAGCATACGTAAGCACCATACACAGGCGCCACACACGGGCATTACACGGTCAGCATAGACAAGCCCACACACGTAGTCACCACAACATGGTACCACACACGCAGTTACCACAACACTGCACCACTTCAGCACAACACGTCACCACACTTCAGCACAACACGTCACCACACCACTTCAGCCCAACACGTCACCACACCACTTCAGCTAAAATTAAAACAACCGAACCGTGTAATACATATGACACTGTCAAGTATTTTCACACAAATATGTAGCGCATGCGCACACATGAAATAATTATCCATGTACATTTAACGTTAAGCATGCAGCGTATAATTGAACTCAATTATGTTCAGATACAAAAGAACTAATAAAACAAAATATAGTACTTCTGATAAAATGGCGCTGCCTAACCTATGTATTTATTCTATAGATTTTATAATAAATACTAAACATCTAATATGTAAAACAATGAATTATATCATAATACAAATAGCAATGAGAACAAAGTTAAATCTATTGTTACCTCTTTTAGCTGATAGATTGCTCAGTTTAGGATGGAAGCGTTTCCGACAAGACTACATTGTAATGTGATTTCTGTCTTATAATTTCGTCCTTATATACCCCTAGCTGTGACAGATATGCGCAGCTAGGTACTTTAAACTGCAGGCAATTTCGCACATGCAGCATGAGCTGAGTGTTCGCTCATTATGCCGAAATAACTAAAAAGCCCAACAGATAATAAACTACCCTCGGTAAGGCTGTACGCAGTAACGAAATCAAGACTAGATTTTTGACCACATATATATATATTGAACACAGTGGTATACAATTCCGTGACATACCTCCCCCCTTCAAAAAAAAGTGGAAACGCTTTTAGAAAAACACGGAATTGGCACACACAAAAATACGAAATGAGACGTTATTTACATTACAGTAATAACGTGATATTATGAAAGAATAAAAAAAAACTGCAAATCACAGTCTGCTTAAGTAATGAGCCCCTACATTTTCCGACCCTCTGATTGCTTCAATCCGAAAACGATATGGCTGCAGGGTCAGTGCCCAACGCATCAATCTTGTGTTGGCAACTTTTGCCTTGTTCAAATATATGAGAGGCTGATGGTCCGTTTCAAGGACGAATTCCCTTCCGAAAAGGTATGTGTGGAATTTAACTATACCCCACACCAGTGCCAAGCACTCCTTTTCGATCACCGAGTAATTTTGCTCCCTAGGCAGCAATTTTCTACTAGCATAGGCTATGGGTAATTTTACCCCCTCTTGCTCTTGTAGCAAAACTGCACCTAACCCGGTCTCTGACGCATCAGACCTCAAAACGAACGACTTATTTAATTCCGGCAACTTTAAGATTGGTGCACTGATCAAATTTTCCTTAAGAGCGTTAAAAGCTCTTTCTTGGCAAGAACCCCAAGAAATCTTATTTGGCTGCCCCTTCCTAGTTAAATCCGTCAATGGACTAGCTATTGCGGCGAAATTCGGAACAAATTTCCTATAAAAACCTATCAACCCAAGAAACGATCGTATTTGTTTCTTGGTTTCGGGTCTAGGAGCATCTTTGATAGCCCCAACTTTGTCGGGGTGAGGTTTTAACTGCCCTGACCCACTTACTAAATGTCCCAAGCATTCCAAGTTAGAATACGCTATACTACACTTGGAGGGTCTCGCGGTGAGATTTGCCTTACGGAGCCTTTTGAACAGAACAACTAATATCCTAACATGTTCTTCCCAGGTATGTGTATACACAAGAATATCGTCGACAAAACTATCTACGTTATTCATGCCTTTCAACAATTTCCGCATAAGACGCACGCACGATGCACCGGCATTAACTAGACCAAAAGGCATCACCTTAAACTGGTAAAGACCTTTAGGGGTCACGAATGCAGTTAGTACACGGGATTTTACAGCGATGGGCACCTGCCAATATCCTTTTGTTAGATCTATTTTAGAAATGTACTGGTGCCCTGCTAATTTTGAAAACAAGCCCTCCATGTCTGGCATCGGTTCAGCATCAAACACAGTGATTTTATTTAGTTATCAAAAATCTATACAGAATCTAGTTGTTCCATCTTTTTTACTAACCAATACCACGGGGGAAGAATAAGGGGAGTTTGAGGGTTCAATTACTCCCAGGTCTAACATTTTACCCACTTCCTCATCGATTTTATCCCGTGTATTAAAGGGTATCGGATATCCCTTAATTCTGATCGGCTCCCTGGTGTTCAAACTTATCTCGTGCGTTATTAATCCAGTATTTCCTGGTCTATCTGTAAATACGTCGGGGTACTTATTCAAAATTTCTACTATCTGGCGACGCTTACAGTTAGGTAAATCCGGACATACGGTGACCATATCTATTCCCTCTTTCCCTACAACCATATGGTACTCAAAAGGAATGTCTGTGTTAAAATCCAATTGCGGTTCGTCGCTCGATTCGTCTTCTATGACCGCAATGCACACAACGTTCAAAACGCCCTTTTCAGCAATTTGACTAGGTCTCTCCACATAACTCTTTAACATATTGGCATGAAATATTCTCATCCTACCTCCAATGTCAATTCGGTAATCCATTTCACCCATGACCTGTTTAACCTCATACGGCCCTTTCCATTGGACCAATAATTTGTTTCTACTAGTAGGGAGTAGTACCAACACACGATCACCCACGTCGAATTTCCTACTTCGCGTTCCCCGGTTGTAATATTTCACGTACTTGCGACCAGATTTCACAAGCTCGTTGTGTGCCATCCGACACGTGCTTTCTAATCTCTCGCGTAAGTCTATGACGTACTGGTAGGTGGTTTTAACCTCTCCGTCTGCGACATCACCTGACCATAGTTCGCGCAGAATCCGCATAGGACCCCGAATTGCCCTACCATATAGCAATTCAAACGGCGAGAATCCCAAACTCTCGTGCGGTACCTCGCGATACGCGAACAAAATCGCGTTTAAATATCTGTCTTAATCTTGGGGTTTCTCCGTGCACATTCGTCATAGCATTTGTTTTAATGTGCCGTTAAATCTCTCTACCAATCCATTACACATGGGGTGATACGATGTAGTGCGCAACTGTTTAATTGACAACAACCTACTAATTTCTGACATTAGTTCGGAGGTAAACTGGGCTCCGCAATCTGTGAGGATTTCCTCAGGTACCCCTACCCTACTGAACATGTCGACAAGTGCCTCAGCCACGCGTTCAGTTTCAATTGATGGTAATGCTATCGCTTCTGGGTATCTAGTAGCATAATCCACCAGAGTGAGGATATATCGATTTTTCCTATCTGTAATAGGAAATATGGGTCCCACAATATCAACGGCTACCCTTTTAAATGGGGTATCTATAAGAGGCATTTTACCTAAAGGTACTCTGGTATTTCTTCCCTTTGACACAGTCTTTTGGCAAACGTCGCACGACCGACAAAATCGTGCTACGTCACCGTTTACTCCAGGCCAATAAAATTCTCTTAAAACTCTGTCTGTTGTTTTTCTCATGCCCAAATGACCTGCCATACTAGACTCATGCACTACTCTCAATACATGTGACCTGAATTTCTGAGGGACAACTAATTGGAGATACTTTCCCCCCTCCCGCGTGCTAAATTCTCTGTACATTAAACCCTTGGTACGTACGAATTTAGAGCTCCCACCGCCCTTACAACTTTTCGCGGTACCCGACAAGATTCTCTCTGCGAGTGCGCTTAAAGACTCGTCCTGACTTTGCTCACGTGTAAACTCATCACGTGAGATATCGGTTACGGCTTCCGGAACTTTCAATTTAAGTAGCGGCTTTTTATCTGCCTGCGCTCTAGTTTCGACGGCTTGCACGATGGGAAACCGGAAATCAGAGAGGGTTGGGAGTCTGGATCCCTCGACATTTCCTATGGTTAAATCATATATAGGGTTTTCCATGCACAGTGCTTCCACAGTCCCATTCAGAAAGGGCGTCTCTATTTCTATTCTGGCAACGGGGACGTGATCAATTGTTTTATTTAACAACATACAATGGGATTTCCAACCAAGCATTTGGTCTTCCCTAACGAGACTTAGCTTTACCACAACACCCGTGCACCCGGTGTCGCGTAAGACAGTGACTGTTTGTCCGTTGGCGGTACCTATAGCAGTCGGCACCCTCGCCTCTGGGAAAAAAACATGTGCCGATGGACTGGATAACGTCATGACCGACCTGCACACGCGATCGGGAATTGTATACCTTACTCGCGTTATTAGATTCAGACCCTTCGCGAGGAAGACCATCGCGCTTGCCGCCTCCTGACCACGCTCTGCTTTCGATAGCAACCGCAACTTTCGGGATGAAACTCTTCCTCTTCGGACAATCGGGGGTGATGTGGCCAAATTCCTTACAAGTGAAATATTGTTTATCACTATGATAGGGACCCTTCCCAGATTGAAAATTTCCACCTTTATAGGTTCCAAGTTTCTCGGGTTCTCTGAGTCTCTGATCTTGATAACCTCCCTTGTTATCCCTTAAAATTACACTCTGGGTTCCTCCTCGGGCTTCGGCAAAATAGTCTGCTTGGGTAGCCATATCGGATACATTACTTAAAGACTTTTCCCTCAGGAATAAATACAAATCCCTACTACAAATGTCTAACAACTGCTCCCTAAGTAAAAAGTCGGTAAGACCCTCGAATGTTTTTTGTACCTTGCCACATTCAATCCACCGTTGGAAATAATTTCCGGTCCTACATATAAACTGGGCGAATGTCTCACCTTTTTCGGGCTTACTCGATTTAAACTTTTTATGGAACCCTTGTTCCGTCAGCTCATATCTTTTAAGGAGTGCCTCTTTTAATGTATCGTAGATCAGTGCGTCATTTACGGGTATACGCGAATACACATCTAGCGCTTTACCTTTAAGCAATGCACTGAGATGGAGCGCCCAATTATCCCTTTGCCATTTCTGGATGGTGGCATATCGCTCGAACCTATGTAGATAACTATCTAAATTATCCTTGTCATCATCAAAAGGGGGTAATTTAGGGCCTTTTAACTTAGAATCGTGTTGTCCATCCTTCTTAGCCTCTAATAATTCAAATTTCCTTTTGTGTTCCTTTTCCATATTCCTGTCTTCTAACTCAATAGCTTCTAACTTTGCTCGTTTCTCCCCCTCTGACTTTCTTTCCTCAAGTTCTCGTACTTGTTCTATTCTTTCCCTTTCTGCATCCCTTTCCCATCCTATCCTTTCCTTCTCTGCCTGTTTTTCTAACTCTATCTTTTCCCTTTCTGCCTGTTTTTCTAACTCTATCTTTTCCCTTTCTGCCTGTTTTTCTAACTCTATCTTTTCCCTTTCTGCCTGTTTTTCTAACTCTATCTTTTTTTCCTTAAATACCATCTTCTCTCTTTCTAATACTAGCTTTTCCCTTTCGAAGGCGATTTGTATTTCGGCCTTTTCCCTCTCTATATCCCTTTCCTTTACCCTTTGATCCCTTTCCCGAGCCTGCTCCTCCTGAACAAAATTTCTAAGGGTCTCCCCCCCATACCCAAACTGTTTGCCCAACTCCACTAGATCTTTGAGTGACGACATGGTGAATGCTGTTGATAAGATAACCAATCCTAAATGCACTATCATATAACACATACAATTCTTGGGATTACGTGAACGAACCGTATATTACTCCTCCCAATGTATTCAATATGTATATATGTATATATAAAACAGAATATGAATGAGGTATTAACTCACCAGCCTGATTTGTCTTGTCAGGAAGCTTCTGATCTGAAACATATCTTTAAAACAAAACTTACCACAATCAGGACCTATGCAATTTAAAATCCGTGCTTCGCCTAATCCAATTATAATCCCACTTCTGACACCATTTGTCACAAGATAGACCGAGTCGGGACTGGATTAGTGAAGACACGGAACGCAACTGCGTTAATAAGATGTTTATTTTATAAATGCAATTTTAAAAATCAACTCTGATACCAATATTTTACAAAATATAAAAAAAATCTATTTAAATAAATGTTCCTAACATGGAACTATGAATTTCAGTAACGTAATGACAAAAAAGAAGTATATGAATGAATTTACAAATATGAATATATATAAAAGGCTCGTATAACGAGATAGATGCAAATATGAAAAGATAATGCATCGTCAATATGACGAGACTAGAATGAAGATATTAAATAATTAATACGTCGTCCATATGACGAGACATATGCAATCGTGAACCCTAAATTCTGAAGTTCTCGTTCATGGGGCGAGATTTGTGTAGAATGAAATTATGCAGGTGTCGTTCATATAACGAGACTGCAAAGAAGATATTAAATAAATAATACGTCGTCCATATGACGAGATATATGCAATTGTGAACCCTAAATTCTGAAGTTCTCGTTCATGGAACGAGATTTGTGTAGAATGAAATTATGCAGGTGTCGTTCATATAACGAGACTGCAAAGAAGATATTAAATAAATAATACGTCGTCCATATGACGAGATATATGCAGCATACGTAAGCACCATACACAGGAGCCACACACGGGCATTACACGGTCAGCATAGACAAGCCCACACACGTAGTCACCACAACATGGCACCACACACGCAGTTACCACAACACTGCACCACTTCAGCACAACACGTCACCACACTTCAGCACAACACTTCAGCACAACACGTCACCACACCACTTCAGCCCAACACGTCACCACACCACTTCAGCTAAAATTAAAACAACCGAACCGTGTAATACATATGACACGGTCAAGTATTTTCACACAAATATGTAGCGCATGCGCGCACATGAAATAATTATCCATGTACATTTAACGTTAAGCATGCAGCGTATAATTGAACTCAATTATGTTCAGATACAAAAGAACTAATAAAACAAAATATAGTACTTCTGATAAAATGGCGCTGCCTAACCTATGTATTTATTCTATAGATTTTATAATAAATACTAAACATCTAATATGTAAAACAATGAATTATATCATAATACAAATAGCAATGAGAACAAAGTTAAATCTATTGTTACCTCTTTTAGCTGATAGATTGCTCAGTTTAGGATGGAAGCGTTTCCGACAAGACTACATTGTAATGTGATTTCTGTCTTATAATTTCGTCCTTATATACCCCTAGCTGTGACAGATATGCACAGCTAGGTACTTTAAACTGCAGGCAATTTCGCACATGCAGCATGAGCTGAGTGTTCGCTCATTATGCCGAAATAACTAAAAAGCCCAACAGATAATAAACTACCCTCGGTAAGGCTGTACACAGTAACGAATTCAAGATTAGATTTTTTGACCATATATATATATATTGAACATAGTCGTATACAATTCCATGACAGCGATTCACTTCTCTGCATCATTTTACACAGTAGACCATGATGTATTACTTTACCATTTTACACAATAGACAATGATGTATTACTTTACTATTTTCAGTATGTATTTGGTATTCATGATGCAGATTTACTATGGTTTCATTTGAGGCTAAACTGAAAGCACACAAAATGTGTCCATAAATGGGAAACATTCCAGTCTATTTAGTCTTAATTTTTTACATTCCATGGGACTCTGTTCTTGGCCCTATTCTCTTTATTGTGTACACCTAGCCCCTTTCAAGTATCAAAAGCCATCATTTTTTACATTCCATGGGGCTCAGTTCTTGGGCCTATTCTCTTTATTCTGTACACCCAGCTGCTTTCAAGTATCATAAGTATATGGTGTCTACCAATTTGTACAAATCTAGTCATGCTGCCATCCAAGGCAAAGAATATTATGTGCCAGTACATTATTCATAAAAAGTTCAAGGAATGTGATTTTGTAGTTGGACTCAACTTTAAGTAGGTATATATGGTATTTGATTCTATTTGCAATTGCACAATGTAACATTTCATGAGCTGATGTGTCCTCAAACATCAGTCAATCAATGATCAGGAGTTGAAATAAAACTTAATTAAAGACATTTGGTGAGTTGAATTGTTCCAGCCTGTGATAGTCTCAGCAGATGGAACCTATTTTCTGATATTGAAGGTTAACCATCTCCATCGAGACCTATTGTGAGAATTTTGTTTTTCAGACACTATATGAACCTGCGTTCCGACCTGCTGGACACACCAGACTTCTACTGGGATCGACCAAAGCTGGAAAATCTTTACAAAAAACTCAATACTTACCTTAGTATTTTTAGCAGGACTAGGGTTAGTCTAATACTGCACTCATTTTATACATGTACCTGCAGGCAGACAGACAGACAAACACATAACAGACACTGAGAAATAGATTTGCATGTAGAGAAAATGTTAGTTATATTTGTATATATGTTGTACCAGTACATAGTTGGATGTATATAATTTTGTTTTTGTCTTAAAATTCAATCAAGCTCAAACTTGAAAACTTCACATGCTGTTTGGGTAGGAATTTGGTATATTATTTGCATACCTTAAGTCTGTATTTCATAATGTATGTAACAATATAAGTTTTGTATATTTTGCCTTGTACATGCAATTACCAGATTTTGAATGCTTGGGCTCCACACATTATTATGTGCTATGCCAAATGTTTGCACAGAGCAATCTGGGTGTGCTCTTGCAGGACCTCCAGTATCTAATCATGGGTTCTCAGTTTTCAGAAATGATTTGACAGTTTTCTCTGTGCTGTGTCTGAATTTTTACCCTACTGTTTATAAACCCGAAGAGCTCATAGGAGGGTCTTTGATCTATTATTGTTCATCTCTTAGCACAAGTATTTTTTGTCTCTACTCCGCCTAAATTGTCTCGCAGGATTGGTGTGAAACTTTGCACGTACATTCATTCTATTGTGTAGTTGGTCCTAAATGAAAATGGTGCAGGTCAGATATGAACACCACAGCAGTGATCTTGAAAATATTTTAATTGCTACCCCTTCTGAAAGGATGGTCATATTAACATTTGATTTTCACTAACAGACTTCCTAAGATGCCTTAATGAATAGGGTACCAATCAATTATCAAATATGGCTGCCACAATAGCCATCATGAGAATCTTTTAATTGCTACCACTTCTGAAAGAATGGTTATATCAATATGGGATTTTCACTAAAAGACTTCCTATAATGCCTTAATGAATATGGTACCAGTCTGTTATCAAATATGGCTGCCACAATAGACATCTTGAGAATCTTGTTCATACTACTCCTCCACAGCAGAATATCACAATGAGATTGGGTTTTCACCAGAAGACTTCTTATGGTGTCTTCTTGCCCCTAAGTGAAAATGGTTCCATGTGCACATCCATTCTGACTGATACTGCCCTCTGGTTATATCAGCATCTGGTTTTTATTAATAGAGTTTATAATGTCTCTTATGTCATAAATAAAAATGGTGCTGAAAAATCCTGTCACTGCTCCATATTGATAAGTATATAGTGGTGCCAGTCATACATGCAGTATGGCTTACACAAATCCATCCATCCAGCTGTTTAAATTGCTCATATAAAATGTCTGTGTGTGTGTGTGTGTGCTTTACACAGTTTAGTGCTTGCAAACGTTGGCTGAAGTATGAGAAAAGACTTTGAAACCAAATGTGCAGTCTTTTGTGAGTGCTGTGGTAATTATGTGTAATTTCACATGATGCATAACAATAGAGTATTTGTGAGTATTACAGCTATGAATAAATGTTAGTAATTTAGCATTTGCAAAATGTTATCATAAAAATAAACCATGTCAATATTTATCACCTTGTAGGTCATAACCTCTGTACATTAAATCATTAAGATAGTTTTCAATTTATTTTAGACAAATAAATCTGCCTGACTGTATATCATATATACATCATTGCCTAAGCTTGAACTGCATTAATCCACCATTTTGACCATCAAGCAGTTTGATATAGATCGCAATGTCTGGTTTGAAAACAGCTTTTCCTAAATGTCAGACTGTTTTGATAGACCACAGGTCAAACAAAAATAGGGTTATTATTGTTAGTAAATATGCTAATCTCCACTCTACAGGTCAGACAAAAATTGGGTTATTATTGTTGGTAAATATGCTAATCTCCACTCTACAGGTCAGACAAAAATTGGGTTATTGGTAAATATGCTAATCTCCACTCTACAGGTCAGACAAAAATTGGGTTATTATTGTTGGTAAACATGCTAATCTCCACTCTACAGGTCAGACAAAAATAGGGTTATTATTGTTGGTAAATATGCTGATCTCCACTCTACAGGTCAGACAAAAATTGAGTTATTATTGTTGGTAAATATGCTGATCTCCACTTTACAGGTCAGACAAAAATAGGGTTGTTATTGTTGGTAAATATGCTGATCTCCACTCTACAGGTCAGACAAAAATAGGGTTATTGGTAAATATGCTGGTCTCTACTTTACAGGTCAGACAAAAATAGGGTTATTATTGTTGGTAAATATGCTGATCTCTACTCTACAGGTCAGACAAAAATAGGGTTATTATTGTTGGTAAATATGCTGATCTCCACTCTACAGGTCAGACAAAAATAGGGTTATTATTGTTGGTAAATATGCTGATCTCCACTCTACAGATCAGACAAAAATAGGGTTATTGGTAAATATGCTGATCTCCACTTTACAGGTCAGACAAAAATAGGGTTATTATTGTTGGTAAATATGCTATCTCCACTCTACAGGTCAGACAAAAATAGGGTTATTATTGTTGGTAAATATGCTGATCTCCACTGGTCAAGTAAAAATAGGATTATTGTTTGTAGCTACTAGGTTAATATACCAGCCATATATAAATAGTCCTGTTATTGGGCATAAACAGATGGATCTACTGGTTGGATAAAAGTGGAATTATTATCAGTGGTTAATAGGTGAATCTTCTATTTGTCAGACAAAATTGGACTATTGTTGGTGGTAAATGGGTTAATATTAACATTCTGGGATAATTATATGAGTAATTATTTGATAAAGAGATGCAATACACCTGAATAACATTACTTATTCAATCTATTCCACTAACCCACATGTCCTTTTGTTACAGTACAATGACTTCCTTTTTATAAATTGCATTTCAAACAGATTTTATATTTGGATTGTTAATTTCTATGTAGTCCTTACGTAGATGTTGCTGATCATGGGTGTCAGGCTCAATTGCTATGGTGGTCCAGATTTGATATTAATGTATTTCTGTTGGGCTATACGTTTCATGAACTATTTATTCCAAATGCTACATTCAGACATTGAATGAGGTTTTTTGCTGCATATCAGGAAATAAGATAAATAAATAAGATAAAAATAATCGTGAATCACTTTTACAACTGCTACAGTGTAAAGAAAGCATTAATGGCTAAGAAGTGTACTGGTAAATAACTTAATTTACTGATATTGCTGTTTGCTGAGCCTTGGCACCTTTTGGTCTAGACCAGTGTATCAGAGTTTTGACCAAGTGACTGGACTGGGACAGTCTTGAGTATTCAGTTCAAGTGTGTACCACTAAGTTGAGAATGAAGTCTTGATTTGCTCATGTTCATTATAGAAAAGAGACATTGACATACATTTTTAAGCACATGACAATAATTGTGGATGATTTCAACCTGAATATCAATAATATGTACCAATATCAATGCTAAAAATGTTTTCCTTCAAAGTCATCTTGCAGCTTGACTATTTCCATCTGAAGCTCTTCAGAGATCTAATGAACACTGACAGAAAATGGGTTTCTTAAAGTCAGAAAACCTATCCTGGAATTCATTTTTTAACTTACAAATGTTTCTGCTGTTCCATGTTGTGAGGGCATCAAAACAAGACTGCTATTTCTTGTTGTTATTTTAAGTTGAGAAAGTGTACCAGATTATTCTCTTTTCCCAACGCTCATGCTTACTCTTAAAGGCACGAATGTAGTCATAAAGTTCTTTCACCAAATTGTACATGATTGCATTTTTATTTTGTTAAAGACAGTTCAGCTGTTTAGAAATATCCACCATAAAAGCTGTTGTGTCTGTCATTGGGATCACTTCAACAAACCACTGTTACTTGCATATGTTTATCAGCACCACAAACAAAAATTGCAAGTGGTGACACATCCATACTTTCACCAATTGCAAATGAAAATAAAATAAAAGACTCTACTTTTCCCTGAATTGTCTTAAGATTCTCTGACAACTGACTGATTTTTTCTGTGGAACTTTATTTCTTGAAAGGCTTGTATTTGCAAAAGCATTCTGTTTATCCAGACATTTTATAATTATATCTGCAGTCATCAACATGAATTACTTTAAAACTTCCTCTTCTTAAAAAAAATTTGATCATGTTATTCATTGTACAAGTTTCTAACTTACCTTCACTTGATGAAATTAATTATATTTCATTTAGCCCATGTGGCTTAAATCAGAATTATATTTAATTTAACCCACATGGCTTAAATCAAAATTATAATTCATTAAGTCCATGTGGCTTTAATCAAAATTAATTATATTTCATTAAGCCCACTTGACCTAAATTCAAATTAATTATGTTTCATTTAGCCCACGTAGCTTAAATTCAATTTAATTATATTTCATTAAGCCCACATGACTTAAATCAAAATTAATTATATTTCATTAGACCATGTGGCTTTAATCAAAATTAATTATCTTTCATTAGGCCACCTGGCTTTAATCAAAATTAATTATATTTCATTAAGCCCTTGTTGCTTAAATTCCAATGAATTATATTTCATTAAGGCCTTCTGGCTTAAATTCCAATGAATTATATTTCATTAAGGCCTTCTGGCTTAAATTCCAATGAATTATATTTCATTAAGGCCTTCTGGCTTAATTCCAATGAATTATATTTCATTAAGGCCTTCTGGCTTAAATTCCAATGAATTATATTTCATTAAGGCCTTCTGGCTTAAATTCCAATGAATTATATTTCATTAAGGCCTTCTGGCTTAAATTCCAATGAATTATATTTCATTAAGGCCATCTGGCTTAAATTCCAATGAATTATATTTCATTAAGGCCTTCTGGCTTAAATTCCAATGAATTATATTTCATTGAGGCCTTCTGGCTTAATTTCAAATGAATTATATTTCATTAAGGCCTTCTGGCTTAAATTCCAATGCATTATATTTCATTAGGCCTTTTGGCTTAAATTCCAATGAATTATATTTTTCATTAAGGCCTTCTGGCTTAAATTCCAATGAATTATATTTCATTAGGCCTTTTGGCTTAAATTCCAATGAATTATATTTTTCATTAAGGCCTTCTGGCTTAAATTCCAATGAATTATATTTCATTAAGGCCTTCTGGCTTAAATTCAAATGAATTATATTTCATTAAGCCCACCTGGCTTAAATTCAAATTATATTTCACTAAACCAATTTATCCAAATAAATTATATTTCTCAAACTCAGCTTGGTTTAAATTGAAATAGCTTTTAATTCACTAAGCCCAGATGATTTTGAAATTTAATGTAATTTCAACAAGTCTATATGATTTTATTTAAAGAAACTTAATGAATTAATTTGACAGGTGATGAATGAAAAGTTGAATTACTGTTGCCAAATTATGGAACTACTGAATGGTCATCTGAATGATGACCGCCATGTACGATTGGAATGGATGATAGTTATTCTCATTGTCATTGAGGTAAGAACCAAAGAAAATAATTGATGTCAAATATTAACAGATTGTTACAACATTATAAACTCATTAATCCAGACTTTGTTTATTTGTACCATAAGTTGATGTTAAACACCTGGCTATTTTCTTTTACATCCCCTGATTGGGTAATAACTGGAACTTGTTCTTCAGAATTGTTTCCTCTGACTCTTTTTGTGTACCCCAAATAATGTTAACATAATTTTTTTATCCCTATCTTTGGCCCTTTTACAGTGCATTTGTAATTGTGCATAAACAAAGAGTTTATTAACCTCATTTGCCTAAATCAAGTATAAACTATAAATTGAGAAACAGCCATTTTGTCTAGCTTTAGAAGACATGGGCAATATTTTAAGAGATGTTTTAACTATGTTTTTGCATTCACAATGTAAGTGCTTACATTTGTCTTTAAATATGATGTCTTCTTCCTTTCAGGTGATATTTGAAATAATTCACTATGCTGAGAGATACCTAACCAGTCTTGAAGTGAAGGAGACAAACAAACATTTGCAGACACAGTTTAGTAATAATGATCAGCCATCGCCTAATTCAAAGCCATACTTTGGTACTGATGTAGCATCCCCTTTAAGTTCACAGCCACATTTAATGTCTGGGAGAGAAGAGAATGAGCAGAGATGACATATTTTTGTTTTTCATGGCAGGAATTGAATTTGATATATAATAATGGATAGTTTTGTTTCACTAGGCTCCTAGATTTCTACTATTTTCCCAAGGATGTTGGCTAACATTACAATGATATTGTAACTTGTTTTTTTTTTTAAATAAAGATGATGTATAACTATATTCAATTTCAAAAGACAATATATAACTATTGTCATTTTTAAAAGACAGTGTATGACTATAGTCAGTTTCAAAAGACAGTGTATGACTATAGTTAGTTTCAAAAGACAATATATATATATATAGCTATAGTCAGTTTCAAAAGATATCACAAAATGATGTTGTATCTAAACATGTATTAATAAAAGCAGCAAATTACAAAATTCTGTTTACATGGGCTTGTAAAATTCCATTCCATTCTTCCATCAGTTAATTCAGAAGTACTCAAATGGTAAAAGGTATTGTATTGTTATAACTGCTGCCATATTTACATTTTCTCCTTGCATGCATAGATTCCAACTCTGCAGCTCTTTCTGATCATTTATAATTTCAGTAATTTGTTTCTTCCTTTTTTTTCCCCTGAAAAGTTTTTATTTTTCCAAAAGTATATTTGAATAATTATTTTTAAAAGAATTATTGTTGCTGAGAATGACGCATGTGACCATAGCACATAAAGGTTCAAGGGTGACATTGTGAATCATCAATTTTTGAAAGGGAATCATGTGTACTATGTTTGTGAATAGTTATTCCTGGCACACACCCCAGGGAACTTTATTTGGTTGCCCTTTCTTAGTCAAGTCAGTTAATGAGCTGGCAATAGCCACAAAATTGCGGACGAATTTCCTGTAAAGCCCAATCAAACGATCTTACCTGTTTTTTTTTGGATCTTATAAGGGTAATTTTTTTACTGGCCTAGTCCATTTATAAGGTGTCACAAACATTCTAGGCTAAAATATCCTATGCTACATTTAGTGGACCTAGCTGTAAGATTTGCAATGTGAAGTCTATCGAACAGATCCCTTAATACCATAACATGTTAATCCCCTGTATGTGTATAAACAAAGATATCTACGAAACTCTCGACGTTTTCCATACCATTTAACAGTTTGCGCATGAGACAAACGCATGACGTACAGTCGTTGACTAAAACGAAAGGCATAACTTTAAATCGATAAAGACTTTTTGGAGTCGCGAATGTCATTCACTCGTCGGCATTATCAGCGATTGGTGTCTGCCAATATCCCTTGGTAAGGTTTAATTTGGAAATGTATTTAATGACCTGCCAACTTTGAAAATAGATTGTCTGTGTCTGGCATCGGTTCAACGTCGAAAACGGTGATATTGTTCAATTGCCGAAAGTCGACGCAAAAAATGTTCGTCCCGTCTTTCTTTCTGACTAACACAACGGGGGACGAGCATGGGGAACTGGTAAGATCGATCACTTCCTGGTCTAACATTTCCCCCCGCTTCTTCGTTGATTGTCACCCGCGTATTAAAGGGGATTGGATATCCTTTCGGCTCCGAGATGTTCAACTTTATCTTTTGTTGAATCAATCCAGTTCGGCCTGGTTTGTCCGTCAACACGTCTGGATATTGGGACAAAACCTCCAAGACCTGCATACGCTAACCCTCGGGTAAATCCGGGCATATCTTTATTTGGTCTATACCTTCTTTCCCTCCATCAATGGAGGTATTCAATGGGCATTTCTGTACTGGAGACGAATTCTGATTCGTCACACGACCTAACTATCACCGCTACACATACTCCATTCAAGACACCTCAAGTGTTTGTCTTTCTACGTAGAGTTCAGCATATTAGCGTGAAATATCTTGGTCGTACCTTCTACATCTCGCCTTTCACATGTTTGACTTCGTACGGCCCTTTCCATTGGACTAGCAGCTTGGTTTTATTCGTTAGATAAGCTTCAGCACTTGATTGGCTACATCAAACTTTTTACTCCGCGTTTTTCGGTTATAATATGTTTGCGAGTTCGTCTTGCGTCATTCAACACGTATTTTCTAACCGTTCGCGTGAATCCACCATGTATTGGTAAGTGGTCTTAATTTCTTCGTTCGCGACCTCGTCTGACCACACTTCGCGTAGAATACACATAGGACCACGACCCATACAATAGTTCAAAACGGGGATAAGCCTAAGCTTTCATTAGGAACCTCATGATGTGCGAACAAAATTACGTGCAGGTACCTATCCCAATCCAAAGGTCTGTCCACATACATCCGTCGCAACATTTACTTCTACGTCCCCATTGAATTTCTCTACCAACCCAAACCATTGCACATAGGGTAGCAGGGTGTTGTGCGCAACGGTTTAAGGGACAACAACCTACTAATTTATGCCGTGAGATCTGAGGTGAATTGCGCTCCACAATCCGTAATAGCCTTTTCTGGCTCTCCGACCCTGATGAACATGTTTACGAGCACTTCGGCTACACGTTCGGTTTCAATCGATGGCAAAGTTATGTCTTCGGGGTATCTGGTAGCGTAATCTACCAATGTCACTATTATTGTTTTTTTATCCGTATGTGGAAATATAGGTTCTACAATGTCAACGGCCACTCTTTTAAAAGGAAATATCAATCAAGGGCATCTGACCTAACGGTACTCTAGTTACTGTGCCCTTAGAGATAGTCTTCTGGCAAACATCACATGAGCGACAAAACCGCGCTATGTCGCAATGAACACCAAGCTAATAAAATTTTCTTAATACCCTATCCGTTGTTTATATCATACCTAAAAGACCCGCCATACTCGACTCGTACGCAACATTTAGTACATGCGACCTGAATTTCTGAGGAGCAACTAACTGCAAGAACTTCATATCAAGGGTAGAGTAGTCCCTATACATTAAGCCTTTTCGAGTAAGGAATTTAGAGGAACTCCCGTTCTTACAATTCCTTACGGTACCCGATCATGCTTTCTCTGCGGTTGCACGTAATGACGCTTCACGTTCTTGCTCATTCTGAAATTCCTCGCAGAAAATATCAGTTATGGCTTCCGGTACCTTAAATTTTCGTAAAGGGTTTGTTTTCTTGCTATATTTGAGCCCAAATTTTTACTTCTTGGATGATCGAGAATCTGAAGTCAGAAATGGTTGGGAGTCTAAATCCATGTACATTGCCAGTCAAGTTCGTAGATCGGGTTGGCTATGCACAAAACTTCCACGGTTCCGGTCAAGAAAGATGTTTCAATAACTATCCTTCCAACGGGAACCTGGTCGATTGTTTGGTCTAGTAGCATACATGGCGATTTAAACCCAATCAAATGATCGTTGCGGACTAGCCTCCGTTTCACGACTACATTAGTGCACCATGTGTCTCGTAAAACAGTCACTTATTGTACATTGACTGCCATTTTCTGTTGGTACCCTTGCCTCGGGAAAAATACACGTGTCGACTGGATTGCATCGCGACCGATCTAGGCACGCGTCACTGGCTCGTGTACTGCATCCTTCTTTGCCTGCTGGGAAACACTGAGTTTACGATCTATCGACCATCTGCCTTCAATGGCCAACGCGACTTTTTGGATTCGTCTCTACCGTTTAGGACAATTGTGGGAGATATGACCCCACTCTTTGCAAGTGAAACATTGCTTGTCCTTATGCCTTCCCTTTTTATCCCTACTAGGTTTCTCAGGTTCCCTGGGTTTTTGGTCCTTGACCTGATTTTCGTCTTTGCTGTCTCGCAAGATAACATTCGGAGAACCTCCCCGAGCTTCAGCGAATAAATCCGCCTGTGTGTCCATGTCATATATATTTGGTTTTAAATTTTACTTTTTGGGGGTAGTTGTATCCTTATCACATATTGATATCCAAACTAGGAACTGTACTAATCATGTTCAGAACAACCACCAATATTGTAGGTCAAGTATTTTTTGAAAAGTTAATTTGTAATGTTCTCAATTTCTGCGTGGTCCAAAAATCTACGAACACGCTACTGCATTCACTCTATCTCTTTATTTGTATACCTCAGGTTTTTATTCAATACTTATATATCTCACAAACTTCACATGTGCAGGCGTAGACTCATTACGTACAATACAGGTTAAACAATGGCTAAATATTATGAAAACAACACTGGGAGTGATACAAGTTATTGACATGATAACATAAATATCGTTCAATACGTAGTGCAAGGCTACAACGAGTGCATGTATCAAATATTGCATGTTATAAATTTAAAATAGTAAGTGTGTGACAAACACGTATACATACATACATACATACATACATACATACTTTGTTCAAGCATCGCACAGGTAAGGAACGGCACATTTCACAGGTATATTACGTACGTCAAAGTGTATACGTTTATCGTGTACTTAAATATATAAGTCGAACTGTATACGTTTGTCGTGTACTTAAATTTATAACCAAGTCAAGGTGTATACGTTTATCATGTACTTAAATATATTACTAAGTTGTTGTTGTGGTAGGGTTTAACGCCATTTTTCAGCACACGATACATGGTGGTCAGTATTTTTGGTGGAGGAAGAACCCAGGAAAACTCCCGGAAAGAACCACCGACCCACGAGAAGCTACTGGCAAGGTTTCTCACATAACTAAATTAGCCGAATCTTAGACTCGAACCCACACAGACAGATGTGAGATGTCAGTCATCCGTAACGGAAGGCGCTCTACACCACTCGGCCACTCGGGGCCCCTCTATTAACAAGTCAAAGTGTATACTTAAATATATAACTGTCAAGGTCATGTACTTAAATCTATAACTAAGTCAAGGTGTATACGTTTATCATGTACTTAAATATATAACCAAGTCAAGGTGTATACGTTTATCATGTACTTAAATATATAACCAAGTCAAGGTGTATACGTTTATCGTGTACTTAAATCTATAACTAAGTCAAGGTGTATACGTTTATCATGTACTTAAATATATAAGTCAAGGTGTATATGTTTATCGTGTACTTAAATATATAATTAAGTCAAGGTGTACACGTTTATCTTGTACTTAAATATATAAGTCAAGGTGTATATGTTTATCGTGTACTTAAATATATAAGTAAGTCAAGGTGTACACGTTTATCTTTTACTTAAATATATAAGTAAGTCAAGTTGTATACGTTTATCGTGTACTTAAATCTATAACTAAGTCAAGGTGTACATGTTTATCGTTTACTTAAATATATAACTAAGTCAAGGTGTATACGTTTATCGTGTACTTAAATATATAACTAAGTCAAGGTGTATACGTTTATCGTGTACTTAAATATATAACTAAGTCAAGGTGTATACGTTTATCGTTTACTTAAATATATAAGTAAGTCAAGGTGTATATGTTTATCGTGTACTTAAATATATAACTAAGTCAAGGTGTACATGTTTATCGTGTACTTAAATCTATAAGTCAAGGTGTATACGTTTATCGTTTACTTAAATATATAAGTAAGTCGAGGTGTATATGTTTATCATGTACTTAAATATATAAGTAAGTCAAAGTGTACATATTTATCATGTACTTAAATATATAAGTCAAGGTGTATACGTTTATCGTTTACTTAAATATATAAGTAAGTCGAGGTGTATATGTTTATCGTGTACTTAAATCTATAACTAAGTCAAGGTGTACATGTTTATCATGTACTTAAATATATAAGTAAGTCAAGGTGTACATGTTTATCATGTACGTAAATATATATGTAAGTCAAGGTGTATACGTTTATCATGTACTTAAATATATAAATAACTCAAGGTGTATACGTTTATCATGTACTTATATCTATAACTAAGTCAAGGTGTATACGTTTATCATGTACTTAAATATATAACCAAGTCAAGGTGTATACGTTTATCATGTACGTAAATCTATAACCAAGTCAAGGTGTATACGTTTATCTTTTACTTAAATATATAAGTAAGTCAAGGTGTATACGTTTATCATGTACTTAAATATATAAGTAAGTCAAGGTGTACACGTTTATCTTTTACTTAAATATATAAGTAAGTCAAGGTGTATACGTTTATCGTGTACTTAAATCTATAACTAAGTCAAGGTGTACATGTTTATCATGTACTTAAATATATAAGTCAAGGTGTATACGTTTATCGTGTACTTAAATATATAATTAAGTCAAGGTGTACATGTTTATCGTGTACTTAAATATATAATTAAGTCAAGGTGTACATGTTTATCGTGTACTTAAATATATAATTAAGTCAAGGTGTACATGTTTATCGTGTACTTAAATCTATAACTAAGTCAAGGTGTACATGTTTATCATGTACTTAAATATATAAGTAAGTCAAAGTGTACATGTTTATCATGTACTTAAATATATAAGTAAGTCAAGGTGTATACGTTTATTGTTTACTTAAATATATAAGTAAGTCGAGGTGTATATGTTTATCGTGTACTTAAATCTATAACTAAGTCAAGGTGTACATGTTTATCATGTACTTAAATATATAAGTAAGTCAAGGTGTACATGTTTATCATGTACGTAAATATATAAGTAAGTCAAGGTGTATACGTTTATCATGTACGTAAATCTATAACCAAGTCAAGGTGTATACGTTTAATGTGTACTTAAATATATAACTAAGTCAAGGTGTATACGTTTATCTTTTACTTAAATATATAATTAAGTCAAGGTGTATACGTTTAATGTGTACTTAAATATATAAGTAAGTCAAGGTGTACATGTTTATCATGTACGTAAATATATAACTAAGTCAAGGTGTATACGTTTATCATGTACTTAAATATATAACTAAGTCAAGGTGTATACGTTTATCTTTTACTTAAATATATAAGTAAGTCAAGGTGAATACGTTTATCTTTTACTTAAATATATAACTAAGTCAAGGTGTATACGTTTATCATGTACTTAAATATATAACTAAGTCAAGGTGTATACGTTTATCTTTTACTTAAATATATAAGTAAGTCAAGGTGAATACGTTTATCTTGTACTTAAATCTATAACTAAGTCAAGGTGTATACGTTTATCTTTTACTTAAATATATAACTAAGTCAAGGTGTATACGTTTATCGTGTACTTAAATCTATAACTAAGTCAAGGTGTACATGTTTATCATGTACTTAAATATATAACTAAGTCAAGGTGTACATGTTTATCATGTACTTAAATATATAAGTAAGTCAAAGTGAATACGTTTATCTTTTACTTAAATCTATAACTAAGTCAAGGTGTATACGTTTAATGTGTACTTAAATCTATAACCAAGTCAAGGTGTACATGTTTATCATGTACTTAAATATATAACTAAGTCAAGGTGTATATGTTTATCGTGTACTTAAATATATAAGTAAGTCAAGGTGTACACGTTTATCTTTTACTTAAATATATAAGTAAGTCAAGGTGTATACGTTTATCATGTACTAAAATATATAAGTAAGTCAAGGTGTATATGTTTATCATGTACTTAAATATATAACTAAGTCAAGGTGTATACGTTTATCGTGTACTTAAATATATAAGTAAGTCAAGGTGTACACGTTTATCTTTTACTTAAATATATAAGTAAGTCAAGGTGTATACGTTTATCATGTACTAAAATATATAAGTAAGTCAAGGTGTATACGTTTATCGTGTACTTAAATATATAACTAAGTCAAGGTGTATACGTTTAATGTGTACTTAAATATATAACTAAGACAAGGTGTATACGTTTAGTCAAGGTGTATACGTTTATCATGTACTTATATCTATAACTAAGTCAAGGTGTATATGTTTATCATGTACTTAAATATATAAGTAAGTCAAGGTGTACACGTTTATCATGTACTTAAATATATAAGTAAGTCAAGGTGTATACGTTTATCGTGTACTTAAATATATAACTAAGTCAAGGTGTATACGTTTAATGTGTACTTAAATATATAAGTAAGTCAAGGTGAATACGTTTAGTCAAGGTGTATACGTTTAGTCAAGGTGTATACGTTTAGTCAAGGTGTATACGTTTAATGTGTACTTAAATATATAACTAAGTCAAGGTGTATACGTTTAATGTGTACTTAAATATATAACTAAGTCAAGGTGTATACGTTTAGTCAAGGTGTATACGTTTAGTCAAGGTGTATACGTTTAGTCAAGGTGTATACGTTTAATGTGTACTTAAATATATAACTAAGTCAAGGTGTACATGTTTATCATGTACGTAAATATATATGTAAGTCAAGGTGTATACGTTTATCATGTACTTAAATATATAAATAACTCAAGGTGTATACGTTTATCATGTACTTATATCTATAACTAAGTCAAGGTGTATACGTTTATCATGTACTTAAATATATAACCAAGTCAAGGTGTATACGTTTATCATGTACGTAAATCTATAACCAAGTCAAGGTGTATACGTTTATCGTGTACGTAAATCTATAACCAAGTCAAGGTGTATACGTTTATCATGTACTTAAATATATAATTAAGTCAAGGTGTACATGTTTATCGTGTACTTAAATATATAATTAAGTCAAGGTGTACATGTTTATCATGTACTTAAATCTATAACTAAGTCAAGGTGTATACGTTTATCGTGTACTTAAATCTATAACTAAGTCAAGGTGTATACGTTTATCATGTACTTAAATATATAACCAAGTCAAGGTGTATACGTTTATCGTGTACTTAAATCTATAACTAAGTCAAGGTGTATACGTTTATCGTGTACTTAAATATATAACCAAGTCAAGGTGTATACGTTTATCGTGTACTTAAATCTATAACCAAGTCAAGGTGTATACGTTTATCATGTACTTAAATATATAACTAAGTCAAGATGTATACGTTTAGTCAAGGTGTATACGTTTAGTCAAGGTGTATACGTTTATCGTGTACTTAAATCTATAACTAAGTCAAGGTGTATACGTTTATCGTGTACTTAAATATATAACCAAGTCAAGGTGTATACGTTTATCATGTACTTAAATATATAACTAAGTCAAGATGTATACGTTTAGTCAAGGTGTATACGTTTAGTCAAGGTGTATACGTTTATCGTGTACTTAAATCTATAACTAAGTCAAGGTGTATATGTTTATCCTGTACTTAAATATATAAGTAAGTCAAGGTGTATACGTTTATCGTTTACTTAAATCTATAACTAAGTCAAGGTGTATACGTTTATCTTTTACTTAAATATATAAGTAAGTCAAGGTGTATACGTTTATCGTGTACTTAAATCTATAACTAAGTCAAGGTGTATACGTTTATCGTTTACTTAAATATATAAGTAAGTCAAGGTGTATACGTTTATCATGTACTTAAATATATAACTAAGTCAAGGTGTATACGTTTATCATGTACTTAAATATATAAGTAAGTCAAGGTGTACATGTTTATCATGTACTTAAATATATAAGTAAGTCAAGGTGTATACGTTTATCGTGTACTTAAATATATAACTAAGTCAAGGTGTATACGTTTATCTTTTACTTAAATCTATAACTAAGTCAAGGTGTATATGTTTATCATGTACTTAAATATATAACTAAGTCAAGGTGTATACGTTTATCTTTTACTTAAATCTATAACTAAGTCAAGGTGTATACGTTTATCGTGTACTTAAATATATAACTAAGTCAAGGTGTATACGTTTATCATGTACTTAAATATATAAGTAAGTCAAGGTGTACATGTTTATCTTTTACTTAAATCTATAATTAAGTCAAGGTGTATACGTTTATCTTTTACTTAAATATATAACTAAGTCAAGGTGTATACGTTTATCGTTTACTTAAATCTATAACTAAGTCAAGGTGTATATGTTTATCGTGTACTTAAATATATAACTAAGTCAAGGTGTATACGTTTATCATGTACTTAAATATATAACTAAGTCAAGGTGTATACGTTTATCATGTACTTAAATATATAAGTAAGTCAAGGTGAATACGTTTATCTTTTACTTAAATCTATAACTAAGTCAAGGTGTATACGTTTAATGTGTACTTAAATATATCCAAGTTGAATAAACTGCAGAAAATGCCATACAGACACCATTGACAAAAATAAATCCAACCGTGTTATAGCTGTCAAAATCTGCCTTTATTCTGCACTTTAATCGATGAAGAAAGAAATTTGGTAAGTTACTAGTAGTTACAGTTTCTTTGTAAAAGTAAGACCAAAGACGTTTATTTATAAATTTGGGCTGTAAAATATTTGCATTATGCTGAATAGTTGTCATCAAGTAATTATTGTATATTTTTATATCTTAGAGCTCTTAGTTTGCATTCTATGTTAGTAGTGTTAAATACTAACATAGCTTAACCCGCCATTATTGAAGAGGTTAATGATGTTAGAAAGGATTTTTTTTTTTATCAATGTTGAGTAGAGAAATAGGTCTCCAGCTTTTCACATTTATTGAAATATTAAGGTCTTTGAAATCAGGTAACGTATTCAAATCAAATATCTTATTGTAAAAAAAATTAAGTTCGCGATCAAAAATAATTTTAATTTGCATCAAATTATTCTGAAAGTCAGGTCCTGGTAATTTAGTATTGTCTATGCCATGAATCAATCGCCATACGTCATCTTTAGTGACTGGTTCTATAGGCAGTTTCTTGTCATATTTGGTTAAGCGTGGTAAGTCATCAGATAGATTTTTCTTGATTAGTTTATTTCTTTATTTACATAGATAATTTGTGTAGTCTGTCTAAACACTCGCGACTATGAAGTAAAATCGTGAAAACGAAATTATTTCTCACACAAATCAGTAATTAGAGTTCGTAAGGCAGTGTCTATTCAAATTGAATTAATGCATTAATTCTCTCAGGCCCTTATGTCTTTAACGTAAAATCCTCTGGGCAAGACATTTAAATGACATCATACCAACAGGAGGATTAACCCTGGATGTGCCGAGAATAAAACAATAGAGTCTTGGTTTCATTTGAAGAATTTCATGTTATTACACTGAAACCAATTTATCTTACTATATTACTTGTATATTAGATAGATTGGGGAAAAAAACTTTTTGTCTCCTGTGCACCGGAGGTAGTTTTTGTGTTTGCAGGGATATGCTCACTCGAACTTGTAATTCCTCAAGCCAGTAACTTGTCTCTCATATGATATAATTCTTTTTTTCGCAGTTGTTGTTCTAGTTTTGGAATGGGGGTTAACATTGGAAGGGGACAAGTTAGAGACAAAGGATAGAGTATATTTTCATTGAGGCACGCTGCTCGTTAGTTGTGTATTTTTCGAGAAAAACTATTAAAAAAATCGGACAATGATGGACGTTGGATTGACATTTATGTATCGTATATTCCATATAAAATCCACTGCCAATTTTCATACATTTTTGACACTTCTATCTATTCGTACTTCTTTTAGTACAAAGCATATACCTAATACATGTGTTTTGCGATTTTGAGATTACTTATATCGTACCTGGCTGGCCCGGGAATCCACCTGGAAAATGAATCTTGGCGAAATCTTCCATTCCTACGTTTGTCATAAAGCAGAACGAATCCGTTTTAGTTTAAATAAGAAATATACAGTTATCTAGAAAACGTGCCATGGTTGACCATCGAAACGTGGACAACAGGCTATGATTGACCATCAAAACGTGGACAACAGGCTATAATTTGACCATCGAAACTTCATATTATATACTGAAGCAACACATCAGTCTGTTTGATTCGCCTTACATAATCATCAAATATATATATATATATATATATATATATATATATATATATATATATATATATATATATATATATATATATATATATATATATATATATATACACACACACACAGTCGACACCGGTTAACTGCACATCCTCGGGCCCGTCATAAGACTGTGCTGTCTGTTAACCGGAGTTTGCAGTTAACCGGAGTACGGTACAGTACATTTTTAAGCATTAGCAAAAATTGGGACCGGCGTAATTACGTGCAGTCATCCGAAATGTGCAGTTAACCGATGTGCAGTTAAGTGGAGTCGACTATATATATACATATATATATATATATATATATATATATATATATATATATATATATATATATATAAGACTCAAGGTAACGGTAAACAAGTGCATGATATGTTTTCACCTTTTATACGTTCAAATTGAGGTATGGGGGTGGGATAGTACATATCGGCCATTAATGCAAAATTAGTCTAGATTTTAGGTTTAAATTATTCGTTCGTTCTGTGGCAATTATATGCGTACAACACATTGGTTCCTAAATAATAATAATAAATAATTATCCTAATCCACTCGGGTCATAATCGGTATATAATACACAGAAGAGCAATAACAGCCATTGGCAGATGTAATATCTACGAGCCAACATACATCAAGAAATTGTTAAAATCTGATTAAAATCAAGATCAACTTATAATATGCTAATCTGAGAGCTCTTATGATACTGGAATGGTACTGCTTGTCTAGATTGAGCCCCGTGTTCAAGAAACTAATGAACAAAGTGCACGCTGAAACTCAAAATTACCTTTGTCTTGTGTATTATGCTTATTTTTGTTTCAATTAAATGAGGATTAACAAACAATGGGGTCAACCAGTGAAACTATGCAAGGCATCAACCTCTCCTTTAATATCATCTTCATTGGATATAAAAAAAATTAATAAGCATTTTATAATAGCCGATTAGTGTCCTGCTATCTCCAAGACCATTAATCAAACGAGAGACACATACGCAGCATTTACATTACGATGAATAGCCGTCATAAACTATTGTTGTTTTGAATTGTCTCCCCGTGTTTCTGTCGATTGCCCTTACGCCTAATTCTGTTCCTCCATATATCATTGTCACTGCAACACCTCTGTCACATCCGCCAGTTGTGTCAGGCATATCAATGACAAGAGTCCCTAGTTTCTTGCACTTGGCGTCCGTGACATACTGTGGGTTTTGTAATTCCGATTGAAATATCTCAATGTTAGCAACAGTTTGACATTCGTCCACTGGATTGTATACAAGTGTCTGCTGTTCTTTGTTCAAAGATACAACCTGATCTCTTTTGATATGAACATCAAAAATATCCTTGCACCAAAATGTGCCATCAGGTTTCCTTATTTTCTTTTGCTCGTCGTGCATTTTCGAATCGAACATTGAACGTTTCTTTATCCCGTAGGTGAAGGGAGAAATTCTGCTCTTGAATATATTAGGGTTGTGGCCATAGAGGACAGCCCCTTTTAAGACAGCGTAGAACGGATTTATTGGTATAAATATGTATTTTCCTGGAAGCGCTTCAATTATCTTCTCACGAACGATAGGTGCTTCGGCAAATCCTCCTACCAACACAATCTTCTCAATGCTTTGCATTGATGTCTCACAAAATATCGATTGAAGATGTTTCATGATCAAATCCAATGTCTCCCCAAAGAGCTGTTTTGAAATAACTTCCGGTTTGAATTCCAGACCACTTCTCGTCTTATTAAAGTACTGGGTATACTTAGTAGGGTTCAATTTAATATGGTCTCTAACTTCATCCCATACGTCGTCGGGTAGCGGCAGCTTGATCCATTCTTCCCCACGTTGTTCATCTTCCTTAATATTTACTTTATGTTGTTCAAACTCTTCCTCCATTTTTAAGAGCTGAGCCTTTTTGCATCTGCCAAAAACCGATATACCGTCTTCAGTTTGGAATACATCTCGAATCAAGTGGGAAAATGAGTCGTTTATTCTCTGACCACCCCATGGTCCACCATTAGCCCTATGGATCTGCTTCAAACAACCATCCTCTATTACTTCTACAGTTGTAATATCAACTGTGCCACCTTCAATAGAAAATAATAATTGTGGTTTATATATTTACTGTTTAATAGCATCCAATTGTTTTCACTATGTATCTACTGCAAAACGTAATGTACTTTTATCTATGTCCAAACTGCAGCTCTGCCGTTCTGGCATAAATAATTAGCTGCCGTAATGTACAATTGGATATTAATAAATGCATACTTGATCTCCATGATAACCCTGCGTATTGCACAATGTCTCAAGACATTCCTGTAGGTATACAACCGTTTGTACTCCTGACTGCTTGTCGCACTGAATCAACATTAACTAGCTGAGAACTTCAGTTCCAATTAAGAGTGCTTAATTTATATGACAAACATAGCATATCCTATGCCCTACATGAATTAACAGAGAAAATTACTATTTATCCATTTTGTTTTGCACGTGAGACACGTGTCTCCCAACCCAAATTGGTAAGAAAGTAACAATAACTAATTAAATTATTTAGATATCTACCGGTCCACAGCAGATGACTGAACTTGTCTTTTGACAAGCATTGCAACCAACATTTTTTTTATACTTATACCAACCTCCTAGATCTATGACCATGAATCTATCTCCAACATTCCCCAAACCACCTATGATAGACTTTTCTTGAGGAGACAGGTACATGCAGTGTACCGCGGCTGCTTCAGGCTCTAAGGCCAAGATGAGCTGATTGTCTGGGATTCCCGCCTGAAAATATGAACTTAGTAAAGTATTTGGGTTTTTAAATTTTATATATATATATATATATATATATATATATATATATATATATATATATATATATATATATATATATATATATATATAAATATATATAAATATATATATATATATATATATATATATATATATATATATATATATATAAGTATATAAATATATATATATATATATATATATATATATATATATATATATATATATATATATATATATATATAAATATAAAGCTTAAGTGCAAATGTGTCAAAATGATTGTTTCAGCAGTCGAACTGGTAACGGATCAAACACACTCTGTTTATTCCGGCATTGGTATTTTATCACATTCCTTCCGGCATTCGTATTTTATCCCAATCTGTTTATTCCGACATTAGTATTGTATCACATGGACTTTCTTAAACTATTTGCATGACATTTATCTTAATTAAGACTCCAATGAAAAAAATAAGATCAAATTCGTATGTTTCATAAACGTAATACGAAATAAGCACGCGCTATACTTGATTCACAAGGCACTTTCTGTGTATAGTGCTTAAAATTATATTTTACATTTTAATAGAATTTTTGGTTCTTTTGCATTATTAGATTTAATTTTGAAAAATGACGATTTTTATGATTTAATGAGAATGTTCATGCTATCTAGATAACGTTTATTTCCGTTTGCTGCAAAGTTGTGACCTCAAAGCGACATGATTCATATTGTCTTTCAATAAACCTTAAAAGCTGCATTCCTAACCAAAACCAATATCAAATAAATATATATGTACTACAACTATGCCAAAGAATTGTTTCATCAACCATGTCCAACCAAACTGTCTAGTTCAGATTCTTTTATCAGAAACAAATATATGTTGACTAAAGGTAGCAGTTCGTGTAGATTTCTGAGGTGATATATGCCATGTATTTCAATAATTGGTTTAGGTTCTCGATTCAGACTACTATACATTAGAAACTTTAACTTTACAGGTAAAAATGACATTTAAAGCAATATATATTTGTTTTCTTGATTTAGATATATATTTCTCCAAACTGTTTCGATTTTCTCCACTGGGGCTAAATACCATTTCCTTAATAATTTATGTATTCTTTTGTTTTTGTTTTGAGAGAATGCAGCTTTAAGCCTTGACCCAGTTTGTAGATTCATCATTGTAGATTTACTGCGTCTCAGCAGAATTATCGGCACTGTGTATTGACTCTCATCAGAACTGTGACCACTGAACAAACACCTGAACAATCTATGATATGGTAATAAAACAGCTTATCTTAATCATTGCTGAGGCAATTTTAGTAGTCCAGATGATGACGTTAAAACGTTAGCCAATTACCATAATTGCAGACTTTCGCATAGCGTTCTTAGCATCGTCATTCCAGATTGCAGGAATGGTCAGCACCCATCTAATCTTTGCTTCTGGAATGGTCAGGTTTCTTTTCATTATAAATCTGTCAAAGCAATCTTTCTTTAGACCCTCAATTAATTTTGACATGACAAATGTAATCGGTTTATGCCTTGAAAAATAATCCTCCGCGTAACCTTTTTTTCCTTCATTTGCTTCGAAAGTCTGCAAAAGATCAAATTATGCATATTTACTTTCAATATACCGATTGTCGAATGAAAAGAAGATACTTTGAAGAGATTTATTTATAGCACATGTACCTGGCAAAAGGATAGAAGAAATTTAGCAAAACTTAATGAAATAAAACGTTTGTAATAGTGTGATATACGGAAATCACTGATTTTAAGGTAGAAGGGCAGCACTGTCTTTCTAAAAGGTGAAATCAGTATTCGACAAAGATAGTTATGCTCTCATTTAATCAAACCTGGCCTAGCTTTGGTTTTAGGGATCTTAAACAAATTTCGTAGATCTTGTGATTCGAGAAGTTAATCACCATATTAAAGGAAACACTAAAAGTTGCAGATGACATGTCTACAAAGAATGCACCAGAATGATATTTAACTTTGTCCCATATGTATCACTGCTATGTCAATAAAATTCTTGAAAAATCACATCAATCCAAAAGACTGGACTCATAAATGTTGTCTCTTTTATATAGTGATTTGCCAGTGCAGTTTGTTCAGTGAAATTAAATGACTCGAGATATTTTGCTTACATGCTAACCAAATTTTGAAAAAGCAAATCCAGCAAAGACTTGATTCCTGTTTATAAAATGAAAAAGATTGCTCCAGCACAGAAAAGGTTTATGTCAAAATGATTTAAAATTGTGGCAGTCATGAAAATTGTTACTATGAAATGAAAATCTGAAGATGTATAATATTCAAATGCATGCAAACATGTATATCAAACATTATTGATCTCAAACTATATTTGCTAAAAAGCACAACCAATATATTTGGCAAAAAAGTCTCCGTCAAATATGTTCCAAAGTGTTTTTTTTTAAATTGAAACATTGCTCAAATGTCTTAAAACCTTAAAAAGGTATCTTAAAATATAAATACAAAATATCTTGAAATATCTTTGAAAGTTAAATATTGCTAAATGACCAGAGATTCAATTCATTCATTTAAATATTAATACCAATATGTAAATTTATGTATGTGTGCCACACGTTATTCATGTTGAAACTTGAGAAAAGAGTTATAGTGCGTGTCCAAATACTTTAGGGTCTAAAACCGTTCCATAATCTGAAGAAGAAGAAGAAAAGCAAATCATGTCATAAACAATAGAATCCAATCTGACCGCTCGGTGGCTGGGTTAACAATAATAAAAAAACACACGCACACACACTGGACCCGATCCAATCATATGATCTGACTGTGGTAAACAAAAGGTCAGCCTTTTACCCAAAGTTTAAAAAATATCTCGCTGTTACGATACTTGTAAACAAACATTTTGTCAAAAAAGTCAAAGTTAAAGAAAAAATCAGACATTTCATTTCGATACACAAATATAAACAATAAATTAAATGTTACTAGAATCGGCTGACAATCCAACCGGTCCATCTAAATATAAATGCAAATAAACCCACAAAATTATATTTGCCTATGTCTAGTGCTTTTTGCTTTAATATACTAACAGTTTCACAAAACAAGGTCAAAATTCCTAAAGACCAAAATTGCCTAAAATAAAATAAGTAATATTGTCTACCTCTGATTTTTTCACATGAAGACTAATATCAGAATGAATGTAATGTTGTATTTGTCTTTTTAATTATTTGTAAAACTAAACAAAGCTCAAAAGTGTACATTCAAATTTGACTCATTAATCGTTACAACCTCATCTGTCTATGAAATATAATGAAGTTGTATAAATCTACAGCCTGTTTGGGACAACTTGCTAAAAATACAACAAAAAAAACCAAGCGTTAGCTAGGGCTTCCTCCAAAACGTAAAAGTGTATCTAAAATGTGCAACACTTATGTGTGTACTGGCGCACGCAGGTGTGTGTGTGTAGATTTTAACGTAGCTATAACAGTTCTAGTCATACCGCTACGATGTATGCAGTGAGGCAATTTATACTGATGTCTAGCACTGAGGCATCATGCCAGACATGTAGCATGATGTCCCACCCAGTCACATTATCCTAACACCAGGCCGACCAGTCCTAACACTAACCTCTTAATGCTGAGCGCCAAGCGAGGCAGCTGTAAGCACCATTTTTTAAAGTCTTTGATATGACTCGGCACGAGTTCAAACCCCCTACCTCCTAAATCCAAGGTGGACGCTCTAACCACTTAGGCACAGTAACACGTAGAACAATGACGTCACAATTACAAGACCGTAAGCGGGTATTTGAACCCACTCAGGATATTTATTTCCATTTGGAGTAGTAGTGGAAACTGGATATCTGAGAGGAAAACGGTGATAACGAAAGTGTCCATTCATACAATTTTAAAAGCAGCAGTATGTAAGCATTTATCGCTGAGAAGTAGGATCGAGTTTATGCCATATACTCTACATAAGTAGAATAGATGACAATGTCATATTTGCCAGGGAACAGTGACACATTAATAGAAACATAAAGCGACAGACCTTTCTGTAAAATGAAAAGTAACACATTGGGATACCATTGTTTTCTTTACCTTATTGAATGTGATAAATCTTGAAAAAAAATGACGCATTATTTGCAGATTTTACAAAACACAAGAACCAGCATAAGGGATATAAACTAACCTCAAGCCATATAACTACTTGAACTTGTCGATGTACCAACATAATGTATCACTATCATACCTATATAATGGCTATGTAATATATTTTATAGCAAAACATAATAACATATAACAAAATCAATATATTGTACAGCAAGGAGAGATTAAACTAGGAGCTCTGATAATAATAATAATAATAATAATAATAATAATAATAATAATAATTTTTTCCTTAATGGAAAATAGACTTCGACGAACCTCGTCGTAGAGGACCATCTTGAAGTTCTTGAAGAAGTAATAATTGCGCGCTATATCGAGGGTTTCATCTTCATCATACATCTTTGAGAATTTCATCTCTGCAATGTCTCCTATAGCAATCACCTCACTCTTTTCGACCTTTATGAGGACGCAGGTGGTCGTTTTATGGGTGTCATTAGTACCACCCCATCTGTTATTCATCCAGATGTCCCTGGGGTTATTTTCAAAGTTATCTCGAAACTGACATGCATAACCTGAATAGGTACTACCAATGTCAATGGCAATTACTAGATCCGGCATCATCGTCATTTTTACTTGGTCTCAATTGGCAAGTTGGCATTTACTATTGATAATAAAAGAAAATAACGTATATATTTTTATCTGGAAAATTCAATGTTAAACAGATAATACACATATATTATAAGAACATCTTACTAGGTTAAAAGGTAGGAAGGAAAAAAAACATTTATCAGCAAAACATAACAGCAAACGGACGCTCTAATCAATAGGCCTCCAGAGCAGTCTCCTAACTGGATAGGATATAAATAAAGTGTTGAACTTGCAATTATATTAAGCTGTATATTACATTTATCTTCAAATAACAACATAGGCTAAAGAGTACAGTTTTTCCGTTTTGGAGAAGCAAAGTAAGTGTAACAATGTTATGTAAGTTCATTACAAAAAGAACAAAGACGTTAATTTTATATATCATATTATAGGTGTAAACTGTAAGATGCATAACATTATATTTATGGCTCTAACGTCCTGTACTATCGATACTCTTGAATAATAACAAATTCTCAATATCCCAGGCAAGGAGATTGTAATTCTCACTGAATATATCTTAACATTTTATGTAAAGTTTCATTGATAATTCTTTGTATCTTCCATAGAATATTTTATAAATATGCTTTCTCGACAAACCAAAGTATTTAACTGGGGTATTATTCTTTTGTCTATTTTATATAGCTTTCTTCCATGCACTTGGTATAATATTAAGAATTATCACCCATTTTTCTACCAGATAGTAAATGACAAGTTTTCAATAGAAACGATTTAGAAGTTCAATGAATTTGTTTGTCTCCAACCAAGATAATTGAAGTGCTGTACAAAAAGAATGAATGCGTTGCATTTTTAATCCACTATCATGATACTCATTGGCAAGAATGTATTGTTTCCCTTTTATTATCACTTTTGCCACTCCAAATCAAAATGTAGAAGATATAATGAGGTTTTTGAAAATATTCCTTTAAAGGTTGGGTAACAGTGTTGTTGTTGATGCTGCTGGTGATGAAAATTTAGGTAAGAACCACCAACACTCGGAAAGGCAGCCTTCCAACATTGGCTGAGTCTGATTATCGAACCCAGAGTTGATATGGCAGTGAAATGTGCAGGCAAGCGGTTTAGTCCACAAGGCCACCCGTGGCCCTTACTAAAACACTCCAGCAAAGAACTAGTACGGGCAGTGCTAAAGAATGACAGTAATTGTGCCGAGAAGTAATGTTTTTGACTAACTTTATGATAGTTTTTTGACTGCTTTAGTTTATCTGTATAGTTTCCCTAGGTAAATTCAGTTATGTTTAAACTGAAAGTAATTCCAATACATCTAAGTTTGCCTTTTTGATTCCAATAATGTTCTTATGTGTAATTATCTAATTACCAATGCCCCATTTAGAGCCAGTTCAAATTATTTAATGTTTTCTCCAAAGCAAATTTTTTTCCAGAGCAGTGGGAAAAGCAGTCTATATTTTCTACCTGTACAGTCAGAAGTTTTATAGTCAGCCAGATAAAGGGTAGACTCATTTGCATACTTGTTAGTTAAGTTTTATAGTCAGCCAGATAAAGGGTAGACTCATTTGCATACTTGTTAGTTAAGTTTTATAGTCAGCCAGATAAAGGGTAGACTCATCTGCATACTTGTTAGTTAAGTTTTATAGTCAGCCAGAAAAAGGGTAGACTCATTTGATGAAGAGTAGACTCATCTGCATACTTGTCAGTTAAGTAATTAGAGTTGCTAATTTTATTTATTTATCTTTGCATGGCAATACTTAATATTTCTACTCAGATAATGAACCAGAAGGGTGAAAGAGGGTCATCTTACAAGACTCACAATATGGTAGCGAAAAATTGTTTCCAGTCTGATTAACACATAACTTTACATATAACGCTAAACGTTTTGCATCAATTACAAATGAAGGGATAAAATCCCAAAGACCTAAAGCTTCTTCAAAAATCAAATTATTACAAACGTCAAATCTTTATCAAAATGTAACAAAATTATGACTGCTTGGATATATTCTTTTCTTAACAGATAATAAATCAGTATATAAAACATGGTTAACTTGCTATAATTACATTTGATAATGGCCATTTTCTTGATTAATTCTTTTTGCTATACTTGATGAACCAAGCGTTACGGAGCAGACTTAAAAGTACGGATATAGGTCTTCATTGTTTGGGGGGTGGGGTGGATTTTCAATATATTGCGATCTAATCAATACATATTTTGGTGTGGTAGATAAAGAATTATTTATATATGCATAAATAAGAGCTGTTAAAATAAAAACTCAGGGTCGAATCAAAACATTGCATTGAATTCGGTACCAAAAACTTCCCAAATTGATAATTACGCATTTGATATTTTGATTTTTGTTTTATTTTATTTCAGAGAGACATTGATCTAATAATAACGAACCTTCCAGTAAACTGCATATAACTTGTTGCTAATGGGTTCGATCAGTAAAAAATGTACTTGTATGCTTTTTTCCAACTGTTATATTTCCAGATGGATAAATATTATCACAAAAAGACTTCTGTATATGTAAGATGGTTCTTCAATCAGTCCTTTCTGATCCTATCTCTAAAATGATTTTTGTATAAACGCTGCCATAATGAGCCCCCTTCCCAAATAAAAGAAAATCTAATACTTTTTCACATTTAACTTTCCACCTTGAGTTTGCCCTACTTTTAATTCCTTCGACCTTTTCCTCTCTGACTCTCTTCAGTAGTATTATTAAAACATGCATTTCATCACATTTCTCAGCAAGACAGGCATTGCCTTTTATGTTTTGCGGCACTTCACAAAAAAGCAAGGTCTATTGATACTTCAAAAATCGCAAGGTCTAGTGATACTTCACAAAGATGCAAGGTCATGCAATACTTCACAAAGATGAACGGTCAGGCAATACTTCACAAGGATGCAAGGTCTAGTGATACTTCACAAAGATGCAAGGTGTATTCACACTTCACAAAGTTCTAGTGAAACTTCACAAATATGCAAGACCTGTTCACATTTCACAAAGATGCAAGGTCAAGCGATACTTCACAAAGACGCCAGGTCTAGTGATACTTCATAAAGATGCAAGGTCCAGTGATACTTTACAATGATGTAAGCCCCTATTTCTCAGAGGCAGCCAGAAACAGGAAAGAGTTCCAAGACTTCCCAGCATTGTGTAATTCAATATCTGAAGCAAAAAAACGTTTAAACATTTCAGAGAAAAACTGGCTCTAATATATTCAACTCTTTTCAATTCATGTTTTGTTGGACAGACATATTATTCAGATGTGTAGAATGCCGTTGAAACGCTTTATCTTGTGAGGAGAGGCCCAGAGTGGACGAATGGGATAAAGCGTTAGCCTTTGTCGGTCGCTTCCATCTCACCTCTATTCGCATGGTTCCGGTCTTGGGGTGGGTTTGTGACAAATCATGTCAGTAATTTCCCGTGTGATGGTGGTTCTTACACGAGGTTTCCTTGGTTCTTCCTCCATCAGATATAATGGTCGCCATGTATGGCCCATCGTGCACTGAAATATGGCGTCAAATCCCAAAATAACACTATCTTATGAGTATGTTATAATTAGATATGATCAACTGTATAAGTTCTGAACAGCCAGAGTAAGGACTGGAAGTTGAAAAACGCTCATTTTAATTGGAAGATCATACTTCAAAAATATATGCAACAAATGAAAACGTTGAGCGCATGTTCTCCTACATGCAGAGTAAGTGGATATGATACGCAGTAGATGTTCTTGAGAGCTGATAAAGAGCGAGCTTCTTGTTAGTCTCATTTTTTTTATATACTTCGGTATGATATTTAGCACGGGAAGAACGACAAACCACTTCTCTGTGCTGTAAGCAGCAGTCAAAAATACTAGTAAATATTGCGTAAGGAATTGTACACGGGAGTTACACCTATTTAGCAGAATATTGCGTAAGGAATTGTACACGGGAGTTACACCTATTTAGCAGAATATTGCATAAGGAATTGTAGACGGGAGTTACACCTATTTAGCAGAATATTGCATAAGGAACTGTACACGGGAGTTACACCTATTTAGCAGAATATTATTAAATTATACTTTTAAAGTATTGTCAGTTTTCCGATTAACGTATTTTCTCAGACTTACACATGTTTTCCGTATCTTAGAGTTCTTCTGGTGGACACCCTTTTTCTAGCTTCATGTAGAAAGGACAAATATACATGTAAAATATAAAACTTACCTGGATCGTTTACAAATTTGCATCTATATGACCACTTCATTTACGATCTAAAGGAAAAAATAAAATAGTTATTTAAATGAATTATTTTCGCATTACCGCTCGTAATCTCGTTATCTATACGCTTTTGAAAATCAAGTTAATATGCAAAGTTCTGATCGTCTAAGTTTAAGAATAGAAAGCTTCAATGGAACTAATTCTTACCAACAAAAAAATTACGTTGCAATTAATACAGCATATTCCCCTTGAGAGGTAGCAATGATATTTGTGCCCTGATACGCGGATGAAAGTTTAACAAAATTGCAAAATATTTAGTACATAAATGTCATAAAATACAATTCGCTGTACTGTCCGCTGATGATCAATTCCAATAATAAATAATTAGGACACGTATTTTTGACTTTATTTATGTTTTCTCTCCATGAAAACAAAAGGTGCCTTGTCGAAAAATTTTGTTACTGATATTGTTGCTCATCATAATGCAGGTACAAATTAATAGCTCTCGTATTTTCGTTATATGGTACAAAGAACTATCTTAAATGACCGGGTAAGGTCCCGTGTCAATTTAACATGTAAACTACATTAACAATCACAGTTATTATAATAAACAACATATACATTTATTCAAGATGTCAACTGGTCTGTCTGAAATAAATATTTGTGAACTTTAGACCGGGTAATATTAAAACATATTCATTCAGACTATCAATTTGGTTAAATCGAATAATTGGTAGTTATACAACGTTAAAATTAAAACACAGATTCGATTTCAATCGTTTCAAAGCTAATTTTTCATAGAAAAAGCATCAAAGAAAATATATTGTGAAAAATTTCTGACATCAAATGAAACGTTTGGAAGTAATTATGCATTTTAAATTTGAGATAGAAAATCTATCGTTCTAAAGAATGAAACACTAGCAATCAAGTGTTTTATGATGTTGAGAGTTAGTGCGTGAAATCTGGGGGGGGGGGGGATCAAAGCACTACTAAATTAGCTGCAAGTGATAATTACTAATCGATAGACGTAACTATATTTTAAACAAGTAAACTAGGTACCTTTGACTGTTTATTGTGTGATAAATTATTTGCAACAATACAAAACAGTAGATGACAGACAACGTTTTCTGAGTAGATAAAAGGAAACATTTCAATAAGTAAGTGGGAACATGGTATTATTTAAACTGACTTTGCCACTCATGAAGATACAAACTGTATCCACGAGTGGTAAAATATTGACTTCTATCAACTAAAAACGCCCGTAGATTTTAAGCATATATATATATATATATATATATATATATATATATATATATATATATATATATATATATATAATGGCTGCAAATTACTTTATATGGGATTTGGTTCAGATCTGTTCATCTTGATATGTTTTTTAAATGGGTGTGTGTGGATGGAGAGGGGAGGGGAGGGTGGTGCAAAGGAAGAAGAAGAAAAGAGAAAATGAAGAAGGTATAAATATGCCTAAAATGGAAATACATATTGAGAATAACAGTTAAGGCAGATTTATTTCCTGAATGGGGAAAAAGTAGTTCCAAAAGTGATATTCCTACTGTGGCGATTAAATATTTCTCCGGCTGATACATATCATACCTCATTATGAACCATGTAATACCTAATGTGGCATTTTGGCACGAATGGTTCTAATAATAGAATAAATGTACAAAATTTAATATGTGTGTGTGTGTGTATATGTCTGTCTGTATGTCTGTCTTAGAGCATATACCTGAGCGCATCATACACAAATATATACCAACAGTAATTGAGTACTATAAAGTGCCACACTGTAGAGATCGTAGCGATATCACCGAAAAATTGTTAAAGCTCACACACACACACACATGTATACACACGGTGTAATTTAGTACACATTTAAACTTGCTGTTTAGGTTAGTGAATTAGCAGAGGTGGAGTGGTACAAGAATTCTCTATTAGCTGACACAGTCTGAGTATATTTAAGTGTGTTTGTGTTAGATGATTCGTGTACCCGAGTCTCACCACAAGGATAACGATTCTAATCCTAAGATCGGATAGGCCAGGGTCCGATGTTGGGCTTTGGCCTTGGGCAAGACACTTAACTCGGTACTATATAACCTTTGAATGTTAACGTAATGAATTGTTGATATGAATGGTTGCAATAAGCATTAAAAACATTATTAGCTGTTGTTAACTTACATGGTTGTTAATCTTGTTTTCTATCAGTTGTCTAACCAGGAAGTGAATTGATTCATATAGACTATAAAAGTCACATGACACCGTGAGCAAAACAAATTGTACATGTGTTGAATCGCAGCCGAACCTAAAGAAAACGAAGATGAAGAAAATTTCATTAGACATATTAAAACATTTCGTTAGACATATTTTATTTTTGTTTCCTTTTCAATTAATGCTTACACATCTAGCAGCAGAGAGGGCGAACAGACCAGTTTTTAGAAGTGTCCATTTGTTAAACTAAGGCTTCTTACGAAAACGAAATAAAGGTGTATGTCGTGAAATGTGGATCGATTGGGTGTTTAAAATAAACCAAAACATTAATCAGATACACCTACAATTTCATGTTTATAGCAGATTTTTAGAAGGAGTGGAAATTCATGATGAATATATAACAGAAAATGAAATAGAGAAAAAAAAACAGTAACAAGAACAGAAGAAAAAGGAAAAACAACAACAACAAAATAAAAAAATAAAATCTTCCAAGCTAGAGCCTTCCTATAAACTTCCTCCACCTTTGCAAGAAATGGAAGAAACGGATAATGAATTTTATAGACTATATGGAGAACCTCCAGAAGAGTTTCACGATGCATCTGTCGCAAGTGCTACTGGTAGTGGTATTCCAAGAACTGGGGTAAGTGGTCGTGTTACCTGTCATAATAGGGTTCTTTCCGACATAGCACGGTTAGAATTCTCATAGGAGGAAAACAAGCTGGACATTACTCACCATAAATAATTAATGAAGCCGCTGATATTTGCCAACGATTATTTAAAGGTGGTATCATGGATATTAGCATTTACCTGGAATTTACCAATGAACTCGTTGATAACTATAATAGTGATTAATTGCCACCATGATTATATATACAGATAACAAAAAAGATGATCATACATCAACGACACCGTGGACCTGTAATGGTCAGAATAACAAATTCACGATTACAATTCGATACAACAATATTTCTCTCTCTTGTACTTAATACAAAAAACAACCAAAACTTAGTGGGGTACAGGGAAACAGGGAACCTTAACGGAAGAAGTACATGACGATGATGTCGTATGGCTATATCACATGGCGCTTCGCGAAGTGGACAGGCCTGTGGAAGAGTTTGAAAAAGGCCAAATTAAGGGTATCGCAACAAAAACAAAATGCAAACTCAAACAAATTCTAGAACTGATTTCGGATATCTTCTATCGACAACATTTCCTCTGTGCAGCTCCTGTACTACTCAGAGAACCCAAATTATGGGTAATTTAAACCCTTTAGACAATTTTCTGAACCAATAAATAAATAAATAAATAAATAAATAAATAAATAAATAGAGGCGACCCAACTCAAATAGGGAGAAGTACAATTTAAATTTTCAAACTGTACGGACCCCACTCACAGAAGTACTCAAGATGAATTAAATAGATAATGCAAAGAGCGACACGGAAAAATACAATCATTAAAACAATAAGTTTAATTTTATTTTAATAAATATATTACACCGCACTTTGCTACAAATGACTCCGATGAACAACCCTATAGAAACACCAGGAAACAAAAAGAAAAATGAAACATACCCCATCAAAAATCTAAAATAATCCCTATGGGTTAAAGTTAAATTAAATGAAGAAAAAACACCCAAATAAAACACCTAACTACACATTAGAAGGATAACACCACCACATAAACAATATTTTTTTTTGGCTGGGAAGGCCTTCACTGCAATCAAAGATAGGCAAACACGATTAATACGAAGAAAACTACCGCCAGTAAAAACCGCTCCGGTGGCCTAGTGGTTAGAGCGTCCGCCCCGGAAGCGGGAGGTCGTCGGTTCGATCCCCGGCCGAGTCATACCAAAGACTTACAAAAATGGTACTAACAGCTGCCTCGCTTGACGCTCAGCATAAAGAGGTTAGTGTTAGGACTGGTCGGCCTGGTGTCAGGATAATGTGACTGGGTGAGACATCATGCTACATGTCTGCGGCATGATGTCTCAGTGCTAGACATCACTATAAACTGCCTCACTGCAGACATCGTAGCGATATGACTGAAAAATTGTTAAAGCTACGTTAAAAATTCTAATCAAACAAACAAACAAACCGCCAGTAAAATTACACAGTACGGAAATTATGCCCGCGAATGTCAATAAAATAATAAATCAAGTCGCGAATCAAAAGCAGACAGCCTTGATGAATCAAGGATCTGAAGAAGTACAAAGAAATATTAAAGCAAATTTAATCGCAGGAAGTGGTCTTTGTACTCCTTTGACAAGGCCAGCGTGACGTTGATTTAGATTGAAAAATATATATAAAATGTTTAAAAGTGTATCTGACCCAGCATTCGACATAGACTCGCCGGTTCTCAAAGATGAATCGATATGCGATTATCAATATTATTATTATGACGCAAGACAGCCAAGTCAACGAGGCAGAATATAAAGTACAAGTTCAGGATACAAGTAGATATTTTCTATCCGCTGAAGTGGAAGGTGAAATTATAAAAGCAGATGATACTGAATATGGGGGTGCTGTCAAAGTCGATTTTGTGAATAACAGAATTACGGCACTGATTGATAGCGCAACATATATGATTGATGGAACAAATATTGAATCAGTTCAGTAGGATGTCGACGTTGCCACAACAATAACATTTTTAGCGAGATATTTTGGTGATTATACAATATCACCTGTTTATCAATGATGGTTGCTAAAGATATTACCAATAATGATGATCATGCTCATAATATTAATTTACGGGCAACAGTAAATACAGTAATCGATACACAACCAGATAATTTTGAATATGAAGATAGGCTAGCTGATGCCATTGATATTATAAAAGGTGTTAGTACTGCTTACAACTTAGGATTTGCAACACGTACATCAATGTTGTTAAGAGCATGTAGAAGATTTTCATGAGCAATTCCACTGTCTCATATATTTGGATTTTGAATAAATGTTAGAAAGGTTACCTTTGGGGCTAAACATACAGTAGTACTCGTAAGAAAAAGTGATGATAATGATGTAATATGGCGAGGTGCTGGTGTTGCTGATGGTAAAGTAAGAAACTATCATTGTGGATGCCTGTAATGTCCCCATCAATCGCAGCAGAACAGAAATTATTGTCATGTATGGATCAATGTGGTGAATCAATCTTGTCATGCTTAAAAGTGACTACATATACTAGTTAAAGTAATGTTCGAGGTGTATTTACTTAGCATTTAGCATCACAACTAGGGTTTTCTGCTTTACAAAATATGAACCGATTAAGCTCTCAAGAACGCAGACATATGATATTTGGAAAATTCATAGTTAACGAGGTTTCTTTAAGAATAAACGGCTAACAAGAACCAGCTGAGGATATATTGTTAGATAATACCACAAACCACGTTGCACGTGCATATCGTCGCTTGATGACATTAATGGGACGTGATCAGAATATAGATACTAATTTACAATAACAATTAGATTTTACAAAAATGTATCCAATTTATTACTTTTCTTGATTCAAGCAGACAAACTGTTGTTAATACACACTTCATAGCTCGTGTTGGTGAAGTACCAGCTGAAGGTTACAAAGCAATCGCTGTTATATTAGGCGGCATAACGATGTTGCTTACAGGTGCTGGTGGACGAATGAGTCATTGATGCGCTAGTAGAAAACGTGCAATGTTTTCCAAATTAGATCACTGTAGATAGTATAAATGTCATATCATCATATAAATGCTACTCCGACTCCGGGTCAGATTAAAAACTCTAGGGGTGCCTTAAAATCTTCCATAGTCGGCAGACGAGATTCTTCAACGTTGCCGATTGTCAAAACGTAAATTGGATCATCCATAACGAGTGCATCGACTGTTCCGATCAAAAAAGGAGTTTCAATCCTAACTCTGTCAACAGGTACGCGATCGATCATCTGATCAAGTAGCATACAGGAAGTCTCTATCCTCAGCATTTGGTTATCCTTCACGAGACTACGTTCGATAACCACACCTGTGCAACCGGTATCACGTAAAACTGTAACAGTACCGTTTGCTGTTGACACTCGCGCTTTCGGTAACATACACGTACCAAATAGCGGAATACCTTCATGACATCTATCGGAACCGTTTTGTTCTTTATACATTAAAATTGAAAACGAAAATGCAATGATATGGCGAGAATATTCATGACTGGCAAAAATTAATTGTGTATTCACATGGAAACAAAACTTTTCCAGTGACACGATAACTTTTAGTTTTATGAAACTAATTACTCTTCCAAGTGTTTATCGTGTCGCACTGACGTTATGACCGAAGGACTGGCAACTCCGTTGTCCTTCTTTTCTGCGTAATTGTTTTCCACAAAGCCATCAAAACTTCCGGAAAGATGGCCACTATCGCTTAACCGGCTTCACGCAGCTCTTCCGTTTTTGTGACGTTTTTCATTATATATATGCTTGTTGTATATCTTCGTCTACAATATTGTGTTTGGCTGCTCAGTTCGTATGTGTTTCTTCATCTCCTTGTTTTGGAAACGAGAACAATTATAACTTACCTCAGCTGTCTTGTTCCATTATTAAGCCATCCTTTGTTATTGAATAAACCGCCATCACGTGATCGCCAGTCTATGCTATGCTATGATCAAGCCCGCACCTGGGGGGGGGGGGGGCAACTATGGCACTTGTCAGGGACCCGAGCTAGATAGGCACATATACGCACATATTTGAAACACGAAAGGGGACCCTCAATAATTGCTTTAAATGGTTCTTCATACTACACTGTGCCCAAGACTAAACGAACTGGGACTACAGTCATCATTACTGAAATGTACACGGAAGCGATAAATAAACGGTCGTTGTTTCAAAGCTGGCCGGCATAGAACAGGAAAAATTCTAGTTATCTCCATTTCGCCCCTTCCAGCTAAACAATTTCAGAATTCGGCCGTTAATTTTGATCACCTGGTGCAAATCCATCTTAAATGGTCAACCGTTGTGTCTAATGTCCCAGAGATACCACTGCTTATTGCATTATTCAACGCCCAATCAGTAGGACTACCGGAAAAGCGCACAGAAATAGTTAATTTTATCAACGACCAGAATATCGACGTCTTCTTCCCGACAGAAACATGGCTAAAAACATCCGGCAATGAGCCCAAGTGCGCAGATTTAACACCCACCGCTTACTCCATCAAGTCGTTCCCTCGCCACTCTAGCGGAGGTGGAATTGCTGTCATCACAAAGAATTCCATGATAAAATGTCTTAAGTACAACACAACCTTTAATTTCTGCCACACATCGTTTGAACTAGTCCAAACAACACTCCCACTGGAACAAAGGTCAGTCCATTTTTATCTGCCTCTATCGCCCTTCTCCTAGTGGAAATAACAAGCTGACTGAATCTCTCTTTTTGGAGCAGTTTCCGAATCTTCTGGTGTATGGAAATTCGATAGGTGGCAATCTAATTATTCTTGGAGATTTCAACGTTCACTTTGACTATCCTGGAAACCTATACACGTCAAACCTCCTAGATTATATTCATGTTTTCAACCTTAAACAGTCAGTTAACCAACCCACCCATAACCTTGGTCACTTTTTTAGAATGGATTATTTATAGACCTGATTATAATATTCTCCTATCCACCCTCGTATCCCACGAATTTGCATCAGATCCCCTCTGCATTATATGCCATCTCGACGTATCAGTCCCTAACCCTCCACCTTTTTTTGCTGCTACGAGAAACCTCCGTGTGATAAATAGAACCAAACTAATACATGGCATCCAAGAGAACCTAACGACTTTCTTACCTCCTACATCAGAACAACTCGATAACTGCCTGCGTTCATTGTTTGAAAACATGGCATAACCACCAAGTTCAGAGTATCAATTAAAAAGTGTTTTCCATGGTATAGCAGTATTAGGGACCAGCTTCGCACTGCTAAAAGACATCGCCGTAGAGCAGAGAGGCTTTGCCTTTCCACCAGACTCACTATTTATAAACAAATCTATGAAGCCGCTAAGAAGAACGTCACCAGCTGCAAAGAGCTCTTCGAGATAACTAACAACCTAATGTAAATGAACAAATGTACACCTCGTCCAACTACCTTCTCTCCAGTAGACCTTCCGGACCTATTTGCAAATTTCTTCCGTGACAAACTACAAACCATTATAAATACGCTTAACAACACAATTTAAATTGCCTCGTCGTCACCATACAGTTACGATACAGACTTTTAGCGACAACCATTAGGAGCATTTGAACCTGTCTCTATGGATTTAGTAAGGAAAATCGTAATGAAGAGTATACCAAAGTCATGTGAACTTGATCCAATTCAAGCATCACTGCTGCTTGAGTGCTTAGACCCAATATTGCCATCACTAAATGATGTTATTAATTTTTCTCTCATCCGGGGAATTCCCATCATTTGTCAAACTACCATCGTAAAGCCTCAGCTGAAGAAGCCAACTCTTGACCATAATGATTTAAAGAACTACCGCCCAGTTTCTAATCTGCCGTTCATATCGAAAATCTTAGAAAAAGTTGTTTTAACCGAACTTATATCTCATATGAATACAAACGGTCTTTTTAGCAATGTACAGCCTGCATATAGCCCTTGCCACAGTACTGAATCTACTCTTCTGAAAGTATTTAATTTCATTCTCTCTGCTTTGGATAGCGGAAAGATTACAGTCCTCGCCCTCCTTGATTTGTCTACAGCATTTGACACAATAGACCATGATATTACTTCACCGTCTCCAACATGAATTTGGCATTCAGAATACAGCCTTACAGTGGTTTAAGTCCTACTTAGTGAAAAGGAAAAAATTGTATCTGCAAACGGATTACACTCATGCCCAGTTGATCTGTGTTGTGGTGTTCCACAGGGGCCTGTTCTTGGAACTGTTCTCTTCATTTTATACACTCAGCCGCTCTCAAGTGTTATAGATCATCACCCAGTGTCTCACCAATTGTACGTTGATGACATCAAAATGTACAAGTCTAGCCACCCAACTGAAGCTGAAGCTACCATCCAATGAGTAGAAAGGTGCAGTTCTGATGTGAAATCATGGATGACATATAACAAGCTGCAGATGAATGATGATAAAACTAAGGCTATTCTGATCACAACACAAAAATTTTGTCATTGACATCCTTTACCTCAGACAATAAATATCAGCAACACCAACATTAAATTCACACAGTCAGTATTAAACCTAGGTGTTACTCTAGACAGTACTCTCACATTACGCCAACATGTCATGAACAAATGCAAGGCTGCATATCTTGAGCATTCCATCCTGCTTTGCCCCAAACCACAAACACTAACTTGTTATCTATTACTTTATTTCTTTGATAGCTTTTATGGAATATAGAGGGATTCAAACTTCATCTTCTGGAACATTGCTGTTTTGGATGTAGTCTCATTTTCACTTCTTAACATTGTAAATTTTAACTACTTCGTTTTGAATGCACGATATCTTCCATCTATGTCACAATCGAGAAACAACTTACAGCTATCGTTTCTGTTTGATACGAATTTCTATACAGGACGTCATTATATCGTCTTCATTCCAGTATTCAAGTTTGTAAAGTACTGGATCACCTAGTACTGCCTGAGTTTGAATATTTGTTTTGTAGAGTGGAAGATAAGTCTTCGAGCATTTTTTTAATGTTTTTTTTAAAATTCTAATCCTTTCATCAGGCTAAGTATTAAAGCTGCATATTTATATTGTCAAAAAATTGGATAGCGTGATGGGGGGGGGGGGGGGGAGAGGCTTGTTCTCCTAACTGTCGTCACATTTAGAGATGGGTGATCGTTATTGTATCATTTAATTATCGTTTGATAAAGTGTCAGCCCATATTCTGGCTTTGTTTTTAATGAAATACTTCTACACTCGAGTCTTCAGAATTATGTTCAATCTTCTTCTACAGATGTTTTGGGAGTTCCTTACTGTCCAAGTAAAGTATTCAAGGTTTTTATTTTCCAACAAATAATTGACTATTCTATTTCATTTCATCGAACAGTATTTTCTAGGTTATTCTCATCCACAGATGTCTGTGAAAGCATTGTGTACATCATCTTCCTAATTTACTAAATGAAGTCTCTGCATAGTTTTTAAACACCTCTGTCAAAATATCAATGTTTCATATGAATGCACATATTTTTTTCCACTGATCAGCAACGTGGGCAACTATGGCCCATCTTTGAATGAATTTTTTCTCACTTGTTTATGTAGGCGGATTAATTGCTGAACCATTTTTTTTCTTCAAATTTAGTTATAATGTCCAGTTTAATTGGTTCCCACAGTTGTTTGGCATTTTACAATATTTGCATTTGTACTATTGGAATTGTAGCGTAGATGCTAAAATATTGTTCATAGTGTTCATTGTCTTGCTCTGGAAAGTGAGTAACCCATGTGCTATTTTAACTCCAAAAATTGTCTCCAAGAATTCTATTTTTTAGATCGTACATTTATTTATCTGATAATATTTAAGAGATACTTAAACTCGACCATAAATTTAGCCAGCTTCCTACTGGTCTATTTCTCTACAAGATTCAGATTGGTAACCATATTGGTTGTTGTTGTAGGGTTTAACGACGTATTTCAGCACACGATAGGTTACACATGGCGGCCAGTATTAATTATGGTGGAGGAAGAACCCGGGAAAAACACCTGGAAAGAACCACCGACACACAAGAAGCTACTGGCAAGTTTTCTCACATACACACATTGTCCGAATCAGAGACAAGAATACAGGCAGACAGAGGTGAGATGGCAGTGATATGTAACGTAGAGTGTTTTAGACCACTCGGGGCATCCCGGTAACCATATTGGTGTATTTCTTTACATGATTTAATTCATCGTGCTCTCTGAGCTGATACTAGTTGCTTCAATGTTTTCATCACTCAGTGCAATCTATACCTTGGCATCCTTCATGATACATTGCTCTACATCTTTTCCATGCTTTAACTGGGTTAATCAACATTTCAGGTCATTTGAATCTTGTTTTGAAACAATTTTGATTCGACTTTAACCCTATCAAAACATGCAAACAAATATATATCTTTTGACAGATATAGTGAAGAATATGGATGAAACATCATCCAGATTTGACATGGAGATAAGCGCCGAGAAGACAAAACTGATGATAAATAGTGGCAAACAAATATCAGCCAAGATTAAAGTCAGAGGACAGGAACTGGAAACAGTCGGCCAGTTTAAATATATTGGTTCTATAATAACTGAAGAGGGATCAAGAGTAGAAATTGTGTCACAAGCAGCATAAACAACGGCAGCTATGTAAAATCAAAGACTCATCTGGAGAGAAAAGAATTTGTCTGAAAACCAAAATCAGACTATTGAGAGCACTAGTCGTCTCAATCTTTTTGTATTCGTGTGAGGCCTGGACCCTGACAGCAGAATTACAACGAAGAATCCAGGCACTTGAAATGATATGCTACATAACCATCCTTGGATTCTCTTACTTACATAGACCACATCACAGATGAATAAGTGCGTAACACTATCAGGCGCAACGTAGGCCAGTATGAAGACCTCCTCACCACTGTCAAAAAGAGAAAGCTGAAATGGTATGGCCATGTCACTAGAGTCAACAATCGATCCACAACAGTACTGCAGGGCAGCGTTTAGGGTGGCAGATGGATAGGTATACAGAGAAAAAAGTGGACTGACAACATTACAGAATGGACCTGGAAAAGTTTTTGCGGAAACACAGCATAGACGCATGATTGAGACAAGTGGAGGGAACTGGTCAGATGTTCAGCAGCACAGTGCCTCAATGACCACACTAGGTCAAGAGACTGATGATGATGATTAAGAAACCATTTCTACCTAGTTTGAAGCCACTTGATTACTAGGTTGCCAAGATACACAAACTTGGCAACAAATGAAACATTACAACCATGGTTAACATAAACAGGCTTAGATGTGTAAGCACTATATTATCTAGCACTAACTGACCAAACAGGCTTAGATGTGTAAGCACTATATTATCCATATGGCTGATATAAAAACCATACTGTGTTTGGGAAGCCATTATAACATTTTGAAAGGGTACACCATAAGAAACATCTATATAAAGTTTCATTGAAAGTGGCAAAGCAATTTCGACTAAGTTATGATACGCCACATGATGGACGATACAAAAATTTAAACAATGGCTTGCATGGCTTTTAGTTTGATGGTGAAAATAATGTTAATTTTCTGTTATGTAAATAGTGTTAATTCAGACTTCATAAACTTACACATTTTGTTTAATTCTCATAAAATATTCAGAATAAACATAAAACTTTTATTTATTGAAACATCTATTTTTCATATTTTTATCACATGAAGCAATCTCCCATTTTTCAAGTATTCATAGCTCAGAAAATGCACTGAACTCTGAAGGTCCTAATTTTTTCATTTCATTACAACAAAATATATTTTCATGTAACAAAATATCAATATTTTGAAATATTAATTCATTGTTTTTAACTTTTTGACAAATTTATGTAATTTTAAAATATGCCAATAAATCAAAATAAAATTTCATTGAAATGACATTGAATTTTATTATTTTGGAGTCATATTTTGTTTTCTAGAAAATCTTGTTTTTCTTCCTTTGTTTAAACAAAATTTTAAAGTTTTAAAAACATACTACTTACCTATGTGAACATTTTAATTTCCCAAGTACTTCCAAGTTATACTAGCCAGTCACAGAAATAAGGTAGCACAGAAACATTTCAAAGTGTCATGTTTTCACTTGCTTGGACCAAGACACCTAAAATTAGGCTGGGCACTTGTGATAAGTGTCATACTATCTAAGCATGAAAACATATCTGCAGTATCATGGAAATATCTTTACTGGATAAAACCATCATGCCACCTACTATTACTTAAATGTGAATTATATAACTTTTTTTTATCACAAATGAAAACTCTAAATGTTGCTGTGCTGAAATATGTGATAATAAAGTCAACGAAAACATTTTTTGTTTTGTATTTTAAGATTTCATTTATAAAGGAGAAGAACTTCATTAAGGTTTCATACTTCACTTTATTTAAAGACACATGAAATAAGTACTATAAAATACATGAGATTTTGTCAAATTAAAATACATAACACAAATATATGTACAATATTTCCCAAAAAAAGACATTCTGCTTGATTAAAACAAATGTGAAAAACTGATACTTACATTTCACATAACTTTCTTGAAATTGTATTAAAATATATTATCATGTGATTAATGACCTTTCAATTTTTTTTCTAACCCTACAGCTCTTTTTTAGTGCTTAGTTGCAGCAGTGTGAAAAAAAAACCAACAAAAAACATACTTATGTTGAATTGTGTGATACATAAATTAAACCCGATGATGAAAATATTCCTGTGAGAAAAAAAGAAGAAAACTTTATATGAACTCTGTCCAAGATTAATTTCATTACAGAAATTGAAATCCACTACTTCACTCCAAGTCGTCAAAATAAGTACTTTTAAGGCTTTATCTTCACCTGACATAGGGGATTCAAGGTAGAATATCAAGAGTTGTCAGTTGGATACCACCCCAAGCCAGCTTAGGTTGCCTGCTTTAATGTGTCCCAGGGAAAGGCACTTAGCTCCCATATCCTCAGCATGATATCATCAATTAGGTCTTAAAAGTACTGCTATCACCAAGTTAAACGAATCTGAAATGTGAAGAGACTATTTTCTACAAATGACAATGCTTTTAAACTTTAAGCATAAAAACAGTTGCTTATTGCTTTGTTAGCCTATCATATATGAAGAGATAACTGTCAGAGAAAATTTGCACCTTCCTGGCATTAGGCAAATTGTCAAATGCTTCTACATGAACACTAAATGATTCTCAACAACACAACGATTCTAGGTATCAAGGAAAGCTAAATTATTCAGAAGAATGTTAAATATTGACAGTGCTTGATATTCAACAACAACCCTACTGTATATTTTAGCACAACCCATGTGAGAGAATAACCATGCCGACTGCTATACATCAAATCCATGTAGCATTTCACAGCTCAAAGGAATCTGACCTCTAGTCTTTGCAATTGAAAGCTGAAATGGTCACTACATAGGGGATAAAATACAGGGCCTAACTGCATGATGCGGTAGCTGTAGGAGTTAAGCCATTGAATTCAACCAGCTTACTAAGAATACTGTTTGGAAACTCAATTAGTTTCTAACATTTTATCGCTCACACTAAAAGTAAGGTTTCAGCTGGAAATGTTTATTTCAAATTTAATATTATTATCAGTAATAAATACAAAAATTATTAATGGAATGACTTTTGCCTACTAAATTATGCACAAGGGGTGCCTTTCTATTTTATTCAACTTTTTAGTGATAATCATTTCTCTGGAGATTTTTCTACTACTGTGATTACTGATATGAGGAAAAACAATAAATATTGTTGCCTTCAGAAAAGTATGCCAGGGTAGGGCTAATTTAAATTCTTTATTTCTCTTTATTACTGAATGATCTGCTAAAAAGTTATTAGTATCAGATGAAACTTCTGTCATTATGCCGAGTAACGATTCCCCTAAAGGCATTCAACTTGACATTATTTGTAAACCACAAGGCTATGGAAGTACCAGCAGTCATTTGAGTTACAAATTCCTTACCACAAGAGTTTCCTAAAAATACATAATGATTTCTTTATATGGTTTGAAATATGAAAATAATTATATATTAGATGGTCATGAAAAACAAATACAAACATAAAAACCACACAGAGAATAAGGTGACAATTGTCCTTTAAACAGGTGTTTGATATAGCTGTTTTAACTATACTTACAGATCGATGAAGAAAAAAAGTCATCCATTCAGATTGTCACCAAAATCTTTTACAAAAGACTTTACATTTCTAAAGAACTTACAGAGGTTACAAAAGGTGGGTCCCTGTTATTGGTACAACTATCTTTGATAAAAATGTATAATTCATCTTGCCACTTACAGAGGTTACAAAAGGTGGGTCCCTGTTATTGGTATAACTATCTTTGATAAAAATGTATAATTCATCTTGCCACTTACAGAGGTTACAAAAGGTGGGTCCCTGTAATAGGTACGACTATCTTTGATAAAAATTTACAATTCATCTTGCCACTTCTATGTTCCTGAGTAGTGCTGAACATTGTCTACACCAAATTACAATAAAACATAACATTTCTACTATTAAACATAATTTCTTTAAAAAAATAAGATTTGTAACAATTTGTTTGTATGTGCAATTAAGCCTGAATCAACAATATAATTATAGTTATATCCTATTATTTATGTCTACAACACTCCAGACAACTTTGGAAAATCTAAACACAACTTTCCCATGTAATCAAAGGCACATAAGCTTTATAGCATTACAGAACAATCTTTTTGTAGAGAAAGTACCCCTTTTATTCATAAAACTCTAATAAAAGTAGGAAACATGTTTATTTCTTTTCCTTCTTTACTTATGTTTCCATCATTTTTTAGTTTCCCTAAACCGGAGATAGGATTCAATATAGGACAGAGTCTTCCCATCAACTCATTTAATTTAATGTTCATAGGATATACTATATTCTAAGTGAATCACATTTGATTTAGGATAGACACTCTTTCTGTCAACTCATTTAATTTAATGCATATAGGATATAGATTACATTCTAAGTGAATCACATTTGATTTAGGATAGACACTCTTTCTGTCAACTCATTTAATTTAAAGCATATAGGATAGATTCCATACTAAGTGAATCACATTTGATTTAGGGTAGACACTCTTTCTGTCAAATCAATTTAATTTAATGCATAGATTACATTCTAAGTGAATCACATTTGATTTAGGATAGACACTCTTTCTGTCAAATCAATTTAATGTAAAGCCAATAGGACAAACTCTACTCATCTAAATACACCTGAGTACAGATATTTTCCCATCAAATCCCATTATATTTAATGCAAATTAAACAAGACTTCCTTTTTTTGTCAGGCCCTCCTTATAATAATCAAACAGATGTAAAACCTTCTATTACTGACCTTAGTCAATGTGTAAACAAATATATGGATATGTACATGTGCACAAATATAGTCACTATATTGAGCTTCCACCAAGGCAGGATTAACAATTAGCACACTCTGTACAAATACAAAAAATATACCAAATAATTTAGATGTTGAGTGTGACAGCCCTTAATCAAGTTGTCTACCTCTGAAAGCAAGGACGTGGGTTCAAATCCTAACAAAAAAACTTTATTTATAATGGTGTATTTTAAGACAAGTTGCAAGAACCAAAAGAAAATTAACCTTAACTTTTTCAAAAGAAAATGCCTCAAAGTCATTCAGGGTTCCTGCCTTTGGTAACAAACAAAACCAAAAGCTCGGGAAACAACTGTCTTACACTTTATAAAATCAAATTGAAATCATTTAAAAGTTTTTAGTCAAAACTAACAGAAAGTCAAATTCTAAAGAGAAGAAAATTTTGAGGCAACAACATCACTTGGGACAAAAAAGCCGATGTTAATATTTGATAAGATTAAAGTTCTTTTTATTTGTAGGAATATAAAACTAATGCATATAATCTAGTTCATCACCAATAAAAAACAAAAGTCCCTCCTTTACAAATTAAATTATTTTCATTTTAAATTATGTACACCCAATTCCACCTTGTGGATTTATACAAATCATATATAGTCTGAAAATACAATAAGATTCAATTTAATTTAGCGGAATGTATAAAATTACAATCCACCAAAATCTGTAATTTTTATTAAGAAAATCACAGACACCGACAGAGAATCCATTATGATATGTTGATCATTATACTAACAATCAAAACAGAACCATAAACCTGGTATTTTTTTTTACAGGACTGCTATGCTAACTTGTGTTCTTAAGTGACCTACCATCCATATCCACTTCTTTGTTAATATCATATCAACATTTAACAAATCTTATTTTAAGGTTTGGAAAACATGTCTTTAAAACTAAGTATAAAATGAAATTTTCACCAAATTAGGTCAAAAATCACAAAGTTATAATAATAAGATTATCTATTACAAATTAAAAAAGCAAATGGTGTCCATGTCCCAATAGCCAGAACTCTCATGCAATCATTTCAGTAGTCAAAATATATTTGTTAATACCCGAATTGTAATATTATAATATTAGTGAAAGGTACACCTGAATCTCTGAACAATAACTGATTGACAGTTGTTGTTTTAATTAGACATTACAGCTTAGCTACCATTTGCATGCACTCTAGCATCATTAATCACTTGTTAATTAATCAATCATCTTTAATCACTTGATGTTTAAATTAGACTATACAGCTTAGCTACCATTTGCATGCACCGTAGCATCATTAATCACTTGTTAATCAATCTAGCATCTTTAATCACTTGATGTTTAAATTAGACTATTTAGCTTAGCTACCATTTGCATGCACTGTAGCATCATTAATCACTTGTTTTAATCTATTCAAGTATTAAACTATATTTGTTTTGGACAAAATCACTTAATGGTTTTAAATCCTGTTCATTAATCAAAAATGAATTGTTGCAACAGAACTTTGAAGAAAATAACAGTTAATGATACCTGCACCCTAAGAAGTGAATGATGCTACTCACATCTCATACTCATCTTAAAATACACACAAAAGTGTATCGAAAATCTTCCATTCATAACTGTAATAAGCACTCAAGTACACCCCTTATAATTAGTAAAAACTCTAGGATTTACAGGCTGGGTGAGGTCTGAAGGTTAACAGACTTAATTGATTCATGACCCATGATGTCAAAACCTGTATGAAGGCTTTTGAGGCTGTTGAGGTAATACACAAGCAGGACACTAAGAAAACATTCCTGAAGTGAAACAAGAGAATTACAGCTAGAAATAGACAAGGCAGTGTTCACTGAACTACGCTCAAAAGCATGGTCCATAAGCAAGTCAAAACACTTTCCGTGTAACATAACTACAATAGCAAACTGCTAAGGACAGAATAATAAATAATAATGTTCTCCTCTGTCAAATTGTATCAAGAACTTTCTCATTTAATTGTATTTATCATCACAAGAAACTGAACAGAAAAATGACACCCAAAACATCCAAGAGATCTGCCATTCAACATTCTTGGAGATGGAAAGAAACACTTCAACAGAAGCTGGATATATTACTAGCTATGTTAACGTTAAAGAAAATTGTTGTTATATCATCGGCTGTTGTCTATTACTGAAACACTGCAATCGTAAATAAGAGTTTAAAATTGTATGTGTTAAATAAGACTGTTTTCATCTTTTGTCTTGACCTTCACAAAACATGCAACAGAACATGAAAATGATTGTACAATGGAAAATATGATGCAGCAAACACAAAGAAACTAACATCAGTGCACACAAACCAATTAGTAAATAAATAGCTAAAGTAAGACACACCTGTACAAAAATTTTCATTTATATTAAAAAAATGCACCAACTACTTAAGTTAAACATCTACACATTAATCCTACTTTCCATTCATTACCAACACTGCATGGGTAAAACCTATCAAATACTGACTCACTTTTACATGTTAGTGTCAATGTTTGTGACCATGGATGTTATGTTCATTTTCTTGAATAGCATTAAGAAATAAAGGAATTTATTTCACCACATAAAAGCTACCTTAATAATATGACCCAGTATTAAACACACAGCAAATGGATGATATCTTATTTAAAATAGTGAACTCCGAAATCACTATTTTCTTTAAAGAAAATGATTTTTTCTGCTGAGGAGAAAATGAATCAACAGGGATCAAATCATAAGGTGAAAAAAATTAAATTAAATGAAAGTGTTAATTAGATAATTCTGTACTTAGAATCATTTCTTATCTTTTCATTGAAGGTTTTATTAGTTAAAAAAGTTATCTGGCTATAAAAAAAATATCTGCAAGACGAAACTGTACTCTGAATCATTACAGCAAAACATCACTAAGATGAACACCATTTCTCCTCTCTTTTTAATTGTATGAACCAATTAAGTGTTGACTAAATATGTAAATAATTTATTCCGAATATATTATTTACTTTTCCAGATACCCAATTACCTATCAAATTCTCACAAACAATTATTCCTGATGAAATCTTGATTAAAAATTTCTGAAATGATATCCAGACAACCTTTATCAAGATGAAATCCAGAAACCAATAATCAATTATAATTTCTAGAAACCCATTATTGATGATCAAATCCACACAGCCAATTACCTAGGATGAAATCCAGATAACCAGTTATCAGGATGAAATCAAGACAACAAAACATCACATGAAATCCAGGTCTTCTGGCTTATAAAAAAGGAATGTTTTACTGTACTAACCTTTTCATGGAAGGCTTTTTGGATTCAATTACACTACAAATTTCTGTGTTAAGTCTATAAAGAAAATTAAATGTATCATCTGATATTTATATCCTTTATTTTATTTCTCTGAAAAACAGATACATTTTTGCTCAACATGAACTGACTTGAAAGCTACAGCAAATCATGCATCACTCAGTCTAATCATTTCCTGTAAGGAATCGGAGTTATGTTCCTTTACAAAGCATCATACATTTTAAAGGCTAAATGTCCAATACTACGAGTGGTGAAAAGTGCCAATTATTATTAATAAATAGAACAAGTAGACAACATGTCATAACATTGGAGAGATCATCTCTTTCTTAGACCTCAAGAAAATGTTCAAGATTAATTTTATATCACATAGATTCACTGTACAATCTATGTCAATACTTTGAACAGCAGTGGTTTTGAACCATAGGTCCTGTTGCTTCACAGAACTAGGTTCTCTCACCATCAACATTATTTTCTTTGCTAAATAGAATCACCAAAATGCAATCACGTATAACATCTACATGTAATTCATTCATTAAAGGAGCTGATGATAAAATGCTGTACTATGCTGCCATTCTAATGTTATCCCTAAATATTAACTAGCTCACAAAATACTGCAACATTCCTGGAATAAATATCTGCAAGTTTACCAACTTTTGATTGGAAAGTTGAATAAATTTTCTTCTTGGAAATTATTTTAAAAAATAATACACAAAAAGTCAAGAAAACTGTTAGGATGGACGGCAATCAAATAAATATCAAAGACAATGGATGGATATGATTGTTACACACACAGCTTGGATTAGATGTGCCTTTCTTGTCCCAGACATACTTCATCTACATCAGATTCTGTTATTGCATTAAACAAAATTGCACAAAGCAAACAATGGCTCAGATAAAAGACTAGGTCTACTGTATTTCTTTCAAATTTATATTTATTCCCTTCAAAAGAAATACATCATATTTATCTGATGATAAACTGGGTATATTTCTAAAATTGGAAATTTAGGAATGTTCCCTCCCATCCCCCATCTTGAAAAGGATGTCATTTTCTGAACATTAAAGGGATTCAATAAAGGTAAGGTAAAGCTTTATATTAAGTGAAATTTTCACGCAATTAGTTGACTTCTCTGTATAATTTTTTGCTTTTAAATTTGCATAAATTCCACAAATGCATTCATGAAGAGACTGTATATTAAACCCATTCCAATATTTCTAATCTAAAAGCTATATTTCAATAAAATAATGACATTTGATTATACCAGCATCCCCAACAATTTACACGATTATGGCAGAAATATGGCACTTTCAAGTCAAATTAACATCTGAATAGTGTGATCTCAAATTTCAATCTCATGGGGAAATGAGTCTACAATAAATGGTATAATCAAGAAGTCTAAAGCAACCATTTCACATATATAATGACAATCTTCACATACACACAGAATATAATCGTAGTGTAAGGCAACATCAACATCATAAAACACATAAATACACCAAATGACATTCAGCATCAAGAAAATTTGTAATGCAAGAAAATACAAAAGAATTTCCTATCTTGCTAAAATGACCTACAGTTAGAGTTTCTACTTTAATAAGACCCCATTTCCCATATATTGTGCATTTTACAACTAATGATGTGCTATTAAGGCAAACATATCTCAGAGACAATCAAATAAAAAAGTTCAGTTTTGGCTAATTAAAAAAAAAATCAATATCTTAATCAATATTCATCAAGGTTTAGTATGGACATCGAAAAGCTTAAATTTTTTTAATTTATATTTTGGAATTCATGAACCACTCAGGCACCAATAAATCCATTGCAGCTGTCACAAAAAATGTTATTGAGACTTCGAACATGTATATATTGTTCCTAGATGTTTCAAAATTGTATTTACACTTTTGATTGTATTTTAAGGCTGAAATGAGCTCTGTATATTTTGCATTTTTTGATTAAAATTATAAAAGCCAGAATTTCTTTTAATATGAGAAGATCTATGTGTCATGGTTTATGAAATGTTTCTATCACAGCTGCGCTCCATTGGAATAATTTGAATAATTTTTATGAAAGCAAGGGCAGGCATGGAATGTTTTACTCAGTAGGAATATTTTCTATCTCAAAGAGGCATTTTAATTTGGACATGAACAAAATACTTCATATTTTTTTTTTGCATTTCAAAGACACCACCCAAAAATGTTCAAGTGAAATGAAAATAAAGAATGGCATGTATTGATGTGGATTGAAAAAGTTCAGAGATGTTTGTAATTTTAAAAAATGTCATCCATGGGCAGAGGCTAGTGCAAAACGAGACTGGAGAACATTTTGGGCACACAGATTATTCTCTTTTCAGAGAACAGTTATTTTGCACCATTATAACAAGGCATGAAGTATGATGATCCTTTCAACGTATCTACATGAGAAAATAATATTTTGGACAAGATCACAAAAATCAAAGGAGTAAATCAAGCTTCTGCCAAATACACAAGTTGAACTAACAGCTTAACTTCCTCCGTTGTAGGCATAGTCAGCTTTGTTATGCATGATGAGGGTGTCTTCCACAAAGTAGAAACTATCTGATCTTGTGTCATAAGGACTGTCAACCATTTCCTGGACTAAAAAAAAAATGAAGAGTCAAAAGAGCAAATAAAACACAATCTGGAGAAGCACGTTTTAAATAATGGATAATTGGTTTTCAAAGAATTGTAAAAGGCACTTTTAATATATAATAATGTGATGTTAGTATAAAAATGCAATGTTGCATCAAAATGCTTTACTTTTGGACCATGTAAGAGTTTATTTCTCATAAAAAAGGGCAATAATGTAAGGTAGGGGACACAGTTCTAAGTCCCTCTATAGGAACACTGCTTTACTGGCACATAAAAATTCCAGGAATCCTAGATAAGACCATTTCCTTATTTAACTACAAAGAGTTGAAATCATCTTTGATATACATGTACTTTACTATAAAATGATTTTCAAACTGGCCACAACTGCAGCCATGCTGGAATTATCTGGCATCATTTTGATAAAGCTCAATCAGAAATCATTCAAGTCTTTTGGTCATTATGACGATTCATTTGGAAGCATCAAGAATAATACTATCATCAAGATATATAATAATACTATCAAGATATATAATAATACTATCATCAAGATAGCCAATGTCACCAGCCATATTGGATGTAAGACTGACACCATTTTTCTCAACAAGATATCAGTCTCCTGGTGAATAATGTCAAGAGGAATAGTGATAAGATGGGCAACAGTGGTAAAATTGCATGGCTGATCAAATCCTGAAGTCCAATGTATTGGAGTATTCATTTTTAAAGTCAGACACACACACACACACAAATCCAATTTGGTTAATTAGTAGCTGTCTAAATGGCCACTGCTGTTGATGCATGCAAGTTAACTAAACCCAACACACAAACTCCTCGACTGGACTATGCCACAACACTGTACTAGTTTTATCTGGTGTCTGACAGCAGCTTATTCCTTTTACTAGCAGACTTGATCATTATCTTTCAGCCCAACATCATTGAGGTGAACAGCAGGGAACAGACATCAACCCAGAGTAGAAAAAAAAAATCTTTTAATGGACTCTATTTCCTTGTAGGAATTGTTTGACTAAGACTGCATGTGGTGGCATCATTAAGAGGCTCAAATGGAAACGTCACCCTATTTACATGGGCATATTTATAACCAGCATTGAGCTGCTCTGAAGTTTAGAATACACTGGAATCTACAGGTGTAGCACAGTGAAATCCACAATGATTGCTCTCACTTAAAAGCTACAGGGGTCCAGCAAGCTATATACAGGTGGGTTGGTAAAGCAAGCTATATACAGGTGGGTTGGTAAGGTGGATCTCGAGATAAATGCAGGTGGGTTGGAAGGGGTGGATCTTGAGATATGAGCAGGTGGGTTGGTACTGATTTATATAGTTCCAGTCTAAGCCCTTAGGCCTCAAGTAAGAATGTATCATCTCTTTTGCAGAGATGGTGATGTAGCTACATGACATACCACAAAAACATTGTCATTTTTGTTGTTTTCATTCACAACATGAACAGTCTTATTTTCCTCATTGTCAGGGTGGATAATTAAGGTAAGAGAAGTTGGGCCTTTTCCATTCCCAACATTTTGGTGCATCTACATATCATAACTGTTAACATATATCAACTTGGCATCTTCCTCCCAAATGCATAAAAAACCACATCAGAGAAGGGATTAGTCAAGATGTTGAAATTTTGACTTTCAGTTAGATGTTAGACCAAGTTTTATCCTAGTTTAGGATGCTCTCTGCTATGTATATTTTACTTTTTATTGTGTACATGACCTTTGTCAGTATTTGAGTGTAGATGTTCATTCAGCTCATATTATTTAGATATACACAGAAAAATCTTTTCCCATCTAGTTTTGGATAAAATTATTTTAATGAAGCACGATCAGCTTATGTATTTGATTGAGAAATCAAAACTAGATATTAATATGACAATCCAGATATTAATATGACAATCTGTTCATGTGTACCATGGGGTCAAACCAGGTTTGAAATTTAAAAAGCAACTATTTTCAGACAAAACAAGGAGAAGTGAGAGCTGAACATGGAGAAGTGGAAGCAAAGGATATATATATATATATATATATATATATATATATATATATATATATATATATATATATATATATATATATATAATATACATTGCTTATCTTGCTTCACTTCCACTTTCATGGTTAGATGACTACATTTCACCTTGAGATAGGCCTACAACGCAGCACCAGAAATAACAGTCTATGGTGAGAGAACATTTCAAAATAATTGGTCACTCAGTGTACATCTAAATACATCAAAGGGGAAGTTGATCTAGCTTTTCTAACAAAAAAATGGCAAAGTTTTCATTTTTCTTAAAACTGATTAAGTCATTGACTTCATCTGGTAGTGTGAACCCTGGTGTAACACTGAAAAGATTTTCAAAATATCCAGTGTGGTGGACATATTGGGCACCAAAGCATCTTTTTTTTTTCATTTAAAACAAACTTGACCTTGGGATGAATGTGTATACAATAAGACCTTGGAATGAATGTGTATACAATAAGACCTTGGGATGAATGTGTATACAATAAATCCATGGGATGAATGTGTATATAATAAAACCATGGGATACATGTCGACACAATAAGACCATGGGATGAGTGTGTATACAATAAGACCATGGGACGAGTGTGTATACAATAAGACCATGGGATGAATGTGAATACAATAAGACCTTGGGTTGAATGTGTATACAATAAATCCATGGGATGAATGTGTATATAATAAAACCATGGGATACATGTCGACACAATAAGACCATGGGATGAGTGTGTATACAATAAGACCATGGGACGAGTGTGTATACAATAAGACCATGGGATGAATGTGAATACAATAAGACCTTGGGATGAATGTGTATACAATAAAACCACGGTATGATTGTGTATATAATAAGATGATAGGATGAATAAGTATACAAAAAGATGATGGGATGAATGTGTATACAATAAGACCTTGGGATGAATGTGTATACAATAAGATGATGGGATGAATGTGTATACAATAAGACCTTGGGATGAATGTGTATACAATAAGATGATGGGATGAATGTGTATACAATAAGACAATGAGATGAATGTGTATACAATAAAACCATGGGATGAATGTGTATACATAAAACCATGGGATGAATGTGTATAAAATAAGACCATGGGATGAATGTGTATACAATAAGACCATGGGATGAATGTGTATTAATAAAACTATGGGACGAATGTGTATACATAAAAAACCATGGGACAAGTGTGTATACATTAAGACCATGGGATGAATGTGTATACAATAAGACCATGGACAAAAGGTTTTGCCATAAGCTATACTGGTGTTTGACAAATCACTGGGGAAAAAACAAGAATGCCACCCTTATGTAATAATTACATTTAAGTACCAAGATATGCATCAGTATAATTCCTATCGTTCAAATATCATGATTTGAATCACTCCTTTCAAATATCATGATTTGAATCACTCCTTTCAAATATCATGATTTGAATCACTCCTTTCAAATATCATGATTTGAATCACTCCTTTCAAATATCATGATTTGAATCACTCCTTTCAAATATGATTTTAATCACTCTTTTCAAATATCATGATTTTAATCACTCCTTGCAAATATCATGATTGGAATCCAGGCATATCACTCACAAGTGTGAAAAGCATTATGAGATTCGCAGTCACTTGTACCAAAATATCACAAAGTTAACAAAACTTTCTGAGCACAAAAATGGACATTGGTTCAATACTGCAATCTTCATAGAAATATCAGTTTTTAAGTCTTGATTTTATGTCACAATTTGCAATGACATCAAATGCTTAGATCTTAGCAAACTGGCAGAGCTTAAACATTCATAATTAAGACAAAAAACAAGTATGGGATGAATAAGATATAAAACCAGTAACGGATGAATACGATATAAAACCAGTAAGGGATGAATAAGATATAAAACCAGTAAGGGATGAATAAGATATAAAACCAGTAAGGGATGAATAAGATATAAAACCAGTAACGGATGAATAAGATATAAAACCTGTAAGGGATGAACAAGATATAAAACCAGTAACGGATGAATAAGATATAAAACCAGTAAGGGATGAATAAGATATAAAACCAGTATGGGGTGAATAAGATATAAAACCAGTAAGGGATGAATAAGATATAAAACCAGTATGGGATGAATAAGATATAAAACCAGTAACGGATGAATAAGATAAAACCTGTAAGGGATGAATAAGTTATAAAACCTGTAAGGGATGAATAAGATATAAAACCAGTAATGGATGAATAACATATAAAACCAGTATGGGATGAATAAGATATAAAACCAGTAACGGATGAATAAGATATAAAACCAGTAATGGATGAATAAGATAAAACATGTAAGGGATGAATAAGATATAAAACCAGTATGGGATGAATAAGATATAAAACCAGTATGGGATGAATAAGATATAAAACCAGTATGGGATGAATAAGATATCAAACCTGTAAGGGATGAATAAGATATAAAACCTGTAAGGGATGAATAAGATATAAAACCAGTAACGGATGAATAAGATATAAAACCAGTATGGGATGAATGAGATATAAAACCAGTAAGGGATGAATAAGATATAAAACCTGTAAGGGATGAATAAGATATAAAACCAGTATGGGATTATTGATACTTACTTTCTGCTGGGGTTAGATTTGGGAATTCATAGATATGCTCTACTGTATTCTTGCTGTTGGGTATACAGAATCCAAATTCAAAATCAAAGCTCTTCAACAACTTTTCTCGGAAATAGTGCTTCTCAATCATTCTGAACTTGTTGATTGGTTTGTCACCCACAACAAATTCGACTCTAAAATAAAACACAACTTATGTTAATTAAGTATTGAGAAAATAAACAATGGCAAATGTATGTTTTTTTTTTAAAAAAAAAAAACCATCTATTCCATAACTTACCATGAAAACTATCACCAATCTGTATCATATATTTTCCTCCCCTTACTGTGCAGATGTGTAACCCTGGAATCACAACTCAACTGTTGATAGATAACACATGCCAAATGTACAGCTATACCATAAGCTCAAGTGACCCAAAAGCTATATCACTTCTCACATATGGTCACCATTCCATGGCTTTCCTTATCATCCAGGAACCAGGGGATTTAGTGGATACTTGTATTTGATACCTTGATACTTTTAAGAAAATAACCTATAGCCCAGTTGGGGGGAGGTACTTAAAAGCACCCACCTACATTGGCAATTCTCTCTTGAAACCATAAATGAAACGGAAGGACCAGCACATAGGCAATCAATATACATGAATCAAGTTGGGTGGATTTCCACCCAGTGTCGTAAGTTTTGTAAAGACAAACAGAAAATGCTGACAATATCACATAAATGAAATGTCGAGCTGAGGTGACTATTGTGAGCATTCTAAGACTGTAGTTGTAAAACTTTACAATAAGTACTACAATAGTTTCAGTAAGTACAAACTGAGTAATTTTCAGCTGACAAGTCCTTTTACTTCTGTACTTAGTAAAAACTTATACTGTGATACATAATAATTCAGATATCCTTTTTGCAGAATATATTTACAGCTTGAGTAATTCCAGCAACATGACAACAAAAGACACGCTGGCTTCATTTCTAGGTAAGTTTTTATCCATTAAAGCACCTAACAGAGTTAATGGCAACATTGAAAAACTAATTTGAACAGTTTGAACACCTAGTCATAATGGTCATGTGTTAAATAAGCATATTTCAATAGATGATTTATGCAACATAAATAAAGCATCTACATTAAATTAGTCATTTATCATACACATTATTTAACGTGACTAATGACACAAAGGAATCAAGCAAACGGTGTGCAATGTGCATACAAAGTTTAGTTACACAGATAGGATTTATTATGTTGAAGTGAGCTTCTGAGTTTATAGTGAACATAAAATCCTTGAATTGGCACTCACAGTTGTACCCAAGGACTATCAGAAAATTTGCCATAACTTGCATTGAAATCACAACATTAGTATTTTACTAAAGTAAAACTTGTTTAAAGTCTAGTTTCAACAATTTTGTTTCTGTAAATAAAGTCACTTTTTTAAATAAAGGATCTTGTTTTATTCTGAATTAGGGCATAACAGACTTTTGATCCGGAAATCGGATTCCACCGGATAGTATGAACTTCCAATTAATCGGAGTCGGACAAGGCAGGAACGACCTATTCGGATAAAAAAAATAATAAAGTTGAATTTCTATAGCACCGTGTCTATCACTGCGTGTAATTCGATAGTGCGTTAATAAAGTTAAATAAGAAGTCAGAAAAGTCCAATATGGTCAACACAACGGGGTGAAACGATAATACTTGAGTTAGACCGAAAGATTTAAATTTATTAAAATATATAATACAGTCCTACCCGTTTATGTCAACATCCTCAATAATGAAGGCATAATATTTAATACATTGACACATGCTAATGAGGTATTAAAAGAAAATGATTCTTACAATCGTAAATATAAAAAAAGTTAATAAGGAAACTTTCACAGCACAATAAACTTGTTTCAATCACCAATCACTTTGGAAAATGCAAGAATCGATCAGATTTCATTGCTTTTATGTAAGTCGCCGCAAGAGGCCAATTTTATAGGACCAAACAAAAGCCTGTTTTATTTTTATTTGACCGCGACATTAAAGCATGGCGGCAAGATCAACTAATTGTTGAATAAAGTACAGGATGGAACTGGCCGCTTGCCGACATAAATGATTAAGGCGGGAAAATTAAAGCCTGGCGGCAAGATCAACTAATTGTTGAACAAAATATAGGTCGGAACTGGCAGCCGGTCGGCATAAATGATTAGGCGGGAAAATTAAAGCATATATGCTGCGTGGATGAATTGGAACTGTATGATAATGTAAATGAAATTTATATTAGCATACAGTGTGAAAAAATTGTGCTGAACTGTTGAGACTCTGGCTGCATCCATCATTATTCTCACATTACAGTTCTGACAGATACTGCGATGCTATGTTGTAGATAATCTTGAGTTTTGATATACGACTTTACATAAACTGTCACTTTGTTTCTAGACATACATCTCTTTCATGCACTATTTAGATACAGAATTTGTTGTATTGGCCACAATAACAAAATATTTCTAAGCCTTTACAGACAATAAAATTAAATGAAAATCTGATAAAAGTAAAAAAATAATTTTATTTTAAAATGTCGCAAAAACAACGAAGGAAAATATGGGATTATTTTGAGATAAATGCCATAGAAGAGTCAAAGGCAGATTGTTTGGTTCCACAGTGCAAGAATAAATTAAAACGAGGAGGTAATGATCCACGTTCATATGGAACCAGCGGACTTATCAATCACCTGCGTGCAAAACATCCGGATGAATAAAAAAAGTATACCGGAATCTGACATCGAAAAGAAACGAAAAGCCGAAGAAGTAATGCAGCCTGGAAAGAAACACAGAGTACAGACAATAGAGTTCCTGCTAGAAAAGAAAAAATCGTTTGAGGCTAACAACCCGCGCCAGATAATCATAACTAAGAAGATCATAGAAATGATTGCGGCTGATGCTATGCCTTTCAGCATGATTAACATAGGCTTCACTCGCTTTCTGAATGAACTTGAACCTCGTTATGTTATTCCATCCAAAGTCCATTTGTCAAGAACGCTTATTCCGGACTTATATTCTGCCGTGAAGAGTAAAATTTTTATTTTACTAGAACAAGCAGCCTACATAAGTTTTACAAGTAACGTATGGACGAGCACAAATAATTTGAATGCTTTCGTTTCGCTTACCGCTCATTGGATTGACAGCAAGTGGAACAGGATGTCCATTGTTCTGTCACTATGAAATCTTGAAGACCGACACACACGCCAAGTTATTTCGGATAACATCATAGCAATGTTGGCAGCATGGTCTATTCCAGATGAAAAACGAGTTCTCGTGCGGGATAATGGAAGTGGTGCGAGCATAAAAAAAGCGGCGGAGTTATCTGGATTGGATCACTTGGGATGTTTCACCCACACAATCCAGCTAGTTGTCAAGATTGTCAAAGATCAAGTCAAAGATCCATTATGGATGCTATTGTCACTGCTCGTGCAATCGTTGGGCGTTTTCGGCATTCAACTCAAGCCACAGAACAATTGCTCAGAATCCAGAAGTCTTGGACATGCGAGGATGGCACGCCATACCTGACACACCGTCTTATCCAGGATGTTACAACCCGCTGGAATTCTACGTTCTACATGCTCGAGCGCCTCATAGAACAAAAGAAAGCTATTGCCCTCTATTGTCAGGAAAATTATGGGGTTACAAATCTAACGGCACATTAGTGGAATTTGATGGAATGGGTTTTGATTACGCTTCGACCATTCAAACAGGAAACCAGGAATACCAGTATGTCTACTGCAACAGCAAGCATGATCATCCCCAGTGTTCGCGTTCTCATGGCAACTTTAACAAAACCTGCAAGAGTCGGAGATGACATCGGAATACAGACCATGCGGGCGGACATGCTGAAAGATTTGCATACACGTTATGAGGAAGTGGAGACAAACAAGTTGTGTGCACTTGCAACGGTTTTGGATCCCACTTACAAACTGTTGGTTTTTAATGTGCATGGGCATGACGCTGTAAAGCGCATGTTAATGGACGAACTACAGATCGAGTATGAAAAAACAATCACTGCTGTCAACATTCCAGCCTCAACAGAAGTGGATCCAGGACCTTCAACTTCGACTGACCTAGATTCCTACTACCAGGAGTTATTTGCCTCAAGCACATCCGACCAAAATCTCGCCTCTGCATCCCTGTCATCTGAATTCATGTGCCAGCGCAAATTGGATTTGTATCTAGCTGAGAAAAATCAGCCGAGGACTTCACCACCAACGGACCCAGTTATATACTGGAAATCCTGGGAAAAAACGTTCCAGCTTCTGGCAGCTGTCACTAAACGTTTTAGTTCAATACCGCCCTCTAGCGTCGATAGTGAAAGAAGTTTTAGCACCGCAGGTGCTATTTGCAGCAACAAACGATCGAGCATGTCCGCTGAAAAAACGGAGATGCTACTATTTCTTGCAAAGAACTTGGAAGTTATAAATTTTGATTATTAAATTTCTTTATTATCTATTAAACTGCGTGTTTTTACTTAGGTAGATGAAACAAGGCAGAAATAAACTGCTTAACTTTAATATTATATTATATTATATTATATTATATTATATTATATTATATTATATTATATTATATTATGCGCTACATAAATATATCAATATTCAAGACTCTTTAACTCGCATTTCTAAATTTATTATATTATAATATCTTTGCCGAAAAACAAGAACAATATCACAGGAAAATAAATACTGAGGGTGACATAACGCATGGATTTCAGTTTGCGAGTTTTATTTGTAAAATCTAAGTTTTTATAATTATTATGTATAACAATGTGATCATAGAAAAAACGTTTATAATGTTTCAGTGCATTTTACAAAAATAAAAAAAATTCATGGATTCTTTGTGGCTTTGAACTGCGTTGCATTTTGCTATAGTCCTGCCATATCCTTCCCCTTGTTACGTCGGTGTGATGTGCAAAACGTGTGTAACACGGTTTAAAAAGTTAATTTGAAAAAACTTTTAATTTAGCATTTCCGATTAATTGAATTGTATCCGGAATCGGAAAAATTTCATGCCCAAAATCCGGAATTGGAAATCAGTAGAAAAATGCTAATCAGTTATGCCCTATTCTGAATCAGTAATTACTTTAATGTATTCACATTTACACACAAAAAGCAGTGATGAAATACACAAAATATTTTGCTAATACATATGGATGTGCAGAGTAATCTTTTAGATGACCTTTCCAGATATACTGAAAAAAAGACAGTTTATACAGAAAAGCCAAGAACTTCATGAGGAACAGCTATTTCTTGACAATCATCTGCAACACAATTATTAAATTAGCATTCAGCCACTTAACCCCAACACACTGTCCCTGTTCATCTGGTCTAAATTTTGTAGACGACCATCAGTAATTCATACCCTTACTTATGCAGTGACCTATGTTTTTTAACCCTGTTGTGCATGAATTATGGAAAAAGATGCGTAATCTCATTGGCAATATACAACAATGAAACTTGCCATATATAAAACAATAGTTATTATTTAATAGATCAACTAATAACTAGAACTATTTTTACTGTTTGCAATAGTAAATCCCCACGCTTTTTACTGCATGTCTCCCACTTATTACATGGAGTCTGAAAGTATTCTGCAAACAAATTTAAACAATAAATGCAAAAATGTTCTCATAAATTTTATGGAAGATGTGCACATTCTTAGTCTTTATTGCATCTGGTTTCAATGTTTGGGACTTGCACCAAAGCTAAGGTGCTAAGACTAACAAAAGTTCAGTTTTGGTCTTCAAAAACATGTCATACATCTACTCTTTGATTGGATCCCACTCAAGCAACTTAATGGAGAAGGAATTAGAGACCAGCCAATTTCTTCATGCAGAAATAGCCTACATAACAGTTTGAAAGGGAGGTAACTGTATCTCATTTATGCAAGACTTAATTACTGGATTTTCTAAGATAATTAGTTTTTTGAAATTCATGAAGTGGAATACCAGTTATATTTTTTAAATTCTCTCTTAATAGACATTGATAAAATAGAAAACATGCAAGATATGCAAGCTAATTAAATCCTTGAATGGTTTAGTTGCAAATATGGTCATTTTGCATACAACAAACATATTCTACTTTCCTCCCTTTTTTCTAAGTATAGTGTTACTTTGAATTGGGAAGGGGAATTTTACTTTGAATTGGGAAGGAGAACTGTAAAAAACACAACAGAACAAAAATTGTAAACTGCGATTATTATTTTTCTGGACACAGTAATAAATATGCTACTTCAATCTGCTAGCAAATTTGTGTGAGCATAAAATAATTTTAAAAATTTGCTTTGGATGTATTTCATCAAGGGTGAAAAGTTAGGAGTATTTTCATCCACTTGATGCAATATGTTATTCATTCTTTTCAAGCAAGTACTCTTTCTATATTGAAGGCTACTACAATTTTTGGAATCTCAAAAGCAGTTTTTAAAGTGGAAGCATAGTTGCACTTAAGTTTTGCAAAAATGTATGTCAACACATTGTGGGATGAATGGATGGAAATGACAGTCATGCAAAACTTTCACAAAGTTTTATTCATGGTAGGATAAGGTACAAAACATTCAAAGTAAACTAGAGGCATAAAAAGAAACATCTCATAACCACATATATTACTGACTTTTCTATCTTACCCTAATTCACACAGCCCTGAATCTTTATATAAAAATCAAACCCTTTATAATCAAATATTCATCCTCATGCAACAGCAAAGCAAATATGACTGCCCTCCATAAATTACTGTTGATGGAATTCGTGTTACAATAAAGACTATATTACCTACCAATATTTGATTTTTGACACCTCCTCCTCTTGATGCTATATCCAGAATTTGAAACTTATGTTATGTTTTCATCTACTTATCTTGGTGAAATATGATATATGACTACTCTTTATTAATTAGAAATGTCAAATGATATGAAGTTATAAGAAGAACTGAATGATCGAATGGATGAACGTATATCAACAGACACCTGCCAAAGCGTCTATACAAAAAAGCTGTCTCAAATATGTATGTGCTTAACCATACAAACTTTGCAATATACTGACATGACGTAGACAACATTATTACTGTTAAAATGCCTGATCACACTTTGAGTTATTCATACTCACTAATCATTCTTAATAAAGTGACATACAGCTGTACGACAATGATGACACTTCAAAGAATGCTCCAAAACCTTTGTATACAATTAAGGACAACCAAGTGACAAAAATGGGTTTTCTGATAAATTAAACCAATAAACTGTCTCTGAAAAGTTTTAAACAAAGTGATAAAGGAAACCAATAAATTATCTGTGAAAAGTTTTAAACAAAGTGGTTATTAGACACAGTATCCTATCCACAAAAATATTATACACCAATTTCAAAGTACATACGTTGCTCCAACTGTCTTTAGCTTCAAAAACTGTGGTGTAAACTGATACCGAACAAATCTGCCAGCATTGGGATCAAGATCTTCTGTATCATAGTTGTCATCGTCACCATTATCTGAAATGAAATAATGAAGTGCTAAAACCTCACGAAACTGTAATACTGATTACATAAAAAGTGCGCTGTAAATATAAATAAATAAATAAAAACAAAATAAATTTAAGAACAATAATTTTAAAAAACTAAATAAAAACTACTGATTATAGTTTAAACTATTTGGAGCAATATGCTATAAGACAAGACATCTTAGACATCAGCCAAAAGAAGGAATTTCTCAGCTCCTAATTGGGAAAACAATACACATGGTCTTCAAATATTTTTAACCGCTCAGGTGTCCTAGTGGTTAGAGCGTCCACTGCAGAAGTGGGAGGTTATGGGTTCGATCCCCTGGCCAAGTTATACCAAAGACTTACAAAAATTGTACTAACAAATGCCTCGCTTGATTCTCAGCATTAAGAGGTTGGTGTTAGGACTGGTCGGCCTGGTGTTAGGATAAAGTGACTGGGTGGGACATCATGTTACTTGTCTGCGGCATGATACCCCAGTGCTAGATATCACTATAAACTGCCTCACTGCAGATATCATAGCAATATGACGGACTTTTTTAAAAAGGTAAATTAAAAAATCCTAATCAAACAAATACTTTTACCATCCCAGAGTGTGATATTTGCTTAAATTCAAAGCACTTTAACCCTTTACTCCCCAGCTACGCTTTTCTACGCCTTTACCTTTGCACCCCGTCTACGCATTTCTACGCCTTTACCTTTGCCCCCCATCTACGCTTTTCTACGCCTTACACAGTATCGACCAATAAATATGATATATCTTCCATTTAAATGTTAATTCGCCGCGCAGTAACCAAACGCTCGTCAAAAAAATAAATAATCTTTACTTATATTTGATTTTAATTACGTAATTCGTAACATTATAACATATAAATCTAAATTTAACCGACCAAATTATACGTAGTGGGGTTTTCCACGGTCGCATCCAAAATGGAGACGTTTGCCGATTATATTACCTCAATTCGATGTAAATATTATGACCTTTCCAACACGTGTAAGTTATTCATAATCGTAATATATTCAAATATGATGCTGAATTATACATTAGTTGTATAAATTCATTATGTCATCCGGATTTTAGATACAAAATCACATTCTTAAAATGCGCGGCAAATACAAGTCTTCTTCCATACATTGTAATGTTTAACGTAGCATTTAGGTGTTTAAAACATGAAATCTGCTGAAAGTGCCGGAATTTAAAATAAAATAACACAATTAAGAATGTCTGTGTTGTTCATTTCTTCCATTCATTTTAATATACAAAGTCTTAATCAAATCGTATAACAGACGATACCGGAAGTGAAATGTTTTTATTTACGAAGGGAATTCCTTGATTTCGTCATGACAATGTCGTCCTTGTCTGTTGATAACAGTGATTTGTCTGGAAGTGAAAACGACTTTTCTGGATTCAGTTCCAACGAAATACCAAATTTGTTTAACAATGATGCGTTTAATGACGAAGTATCTGAAATTATGTCATCAGACATCGACATTGAAATGTCATCAGACTCTAGTGACACTGATGATCAGCCAACTTCGTTTGCAGACGTGCAAGATATTGACAGAAGTCCATTTACTCAGCGGTCAGGACCATCACATTCTTTGCAGGAAACAGCATCAGAACTAGACTATTTTCAATTATATTTTCCAGTTGGACTTTTTGAAAAAATTGTTAGTGAAACAAATAAATTTGCAGCTGAACAAAATGTAGATCATGAAATTGTTGATGCTACCTGGACAGAGACCAGTGTGCCTGAAATGTCTGCCTTTCTTGACATGTTGGTCTTAATGGGGATAATCAAAACTCCTGACTATAGTTTTTATTGGTCAAATGACAATTTTCTATCAAATGAAGGAATCAAAAATGTAATGTCACGCAGAAGATTTGAAAAACTCCTTCAATACCTTCACAAATTACCAAATCACAAATTACCAACAATACTACAGAGGGGTTGACATATGTGACCAACTCAGGGCCAAATATCCAGTTGGACGATCATCAAAGAAATGGTGGCGATATATGTTTCATTTTATTATAAATATCTGTATAATAAATGGTTTTATAACTATGGTGGAAAGTCATCCTGAGAGTCAGGAAAGAAGAAAACGATTCAGACAGTTAGATTTTCGAATTAATTTGGCAAAGCAGCTCATAGGAAGCTTCAAGAGTAGGAAGGTTGCCATGCATCTAACATCTGTAGCCCCGGTGACACAGGCTAATATTGAGACACACAGACTGCAGGCACTTAAAAGGAAAAAATCCACCTGCAAATACTGTACCAAGAATGGAGAAAAGAGACGTAAAGAAACCAAAATTGGCTGTCATTTGCAATGTCCATCTATGCTGCATAGAATGTCACAGTCTGTTTCATCAAAACATGATTGTAGAGGAGTAGACCAGCAAATTGATCTCTAAGTTTCGGAGTCTAAGCCATTTTTTTATTTTTACATAGCAACTATGTCAAAATTAAAAAAAAGGCTTAAATACCAACTTGCTGGTCTAGTAAAGGAGTAGCTGTAATGTGCTCTACAATTGTCGTTTTTTCATATTGTCATACTTGTTTATTTTGTTCCTAAAATATATGCATAGCCATAGGCCTACTAGATTTACATATCCTTAAGTTTTTTAACCACATCGCTAATGACAAATAACAAGAACTCGTTATGAAATATTTTTAATAACCTTTAATAAGCCCATGTTTGGAAAGCATGCCAAGTTAATTAATGACTTTGTACAATTTTTTTAAATATTTTTTTTATAATTCTGATTGAAAAATCTAGATTAGTCATGCATAAAAGTCCGAATAATTTCAAGCTACTAAGTTTTAATAACATCAAAACTTTGGTAATTAATTTCATTGTTGCTCACAAGACAGTACCTGAGTTATCATTATTCATTGGCTGTGAAAATTTCCCGTTAAATATTTTACAAAATAATGTTACCAAATATGCTAATTAAGTACATATTAACATTTACATACTGATGTTTAAAGTTTCGAAGCACAGGTTGATGTGATTAAAACAAAGCAACTTGTGCATCGGTAGTAGTTTTTTTTAATCAAGAATTAATAACAAATAATAATTTACGGTAAGCTGGCATTTATAACATATAATAACTTGCGGTGGAAATGATTAGGTTATTTTGAGGCTATTAGAGCAATGGGAGAATATAATTTTGTGAAGATGACGTTGCTTTTCAGTTTACGTGTTTTTTTATGGGGAGCAAGGGTATGACGTCGTGAACGTCATTTGGGAGGCACAGGTATTATGGTTTGATTTTCATATGGGGAGTAAAGGGTTAATCTAAAATAAACTTGAAAAGTAATTTATTAACCTCTGACAATACTGTTGTTTTTAAAGCATGAATCCGACGATACTTTACAATCAGGTTTATATATTGATGAACATAATGAAATTTATAATCAATTCTTATACTAAGTAATTATTTTAAACTACATCAATCACTAACTCACTGTAAAAATTAAAATAACCTCATGGAATGAAAATAAGATTCAAATAATCTAATGTAATCAAAATGACTCAAATTGTACTGAGTTGAAACAACAAATGTACATTTGTACAGCCGTGTGATTCATAAATATTTGTTAAAACTTGCAATTGCATCTACAGACAAACGACACAGTTATCTTGGGTTGGCCCACACTTTTATCAGCCAATCACACCCATCATGGTTACATCATCTTCCATATCCATATAGACACACAGATGGCCAGAGACCCTGTTAAACCCACACAAATATGTACAGACAGCTACAAAAAGCTGCAGAAAGCCCTATGGCTGGAGAACATTCACTCCCTGACAAGATCCAAAGACCAGTGTTTTAACTAAACAATGCTTTCCCTAAATCCACAGGAGTGTGAATATTACTCATGGTGACATACCTGTGTATACCATGCTTTTAGTGTCACTCGCCGCAAGCGATCTACGACGAGATACAAAAAATACTGAAAAAATGGCGTTAAACCCTAAAACAACAACAACAATTAGAGTAGAAACTTTGAGCACAGAGTAATACATGTACAGTCTGAGTACAAAATCTCTGCAGAACACTGTAATACCTGCTCTGCCATGGCATCATCCAAAAGCCTTTTCAAGTTATTAAATAGAAAAAATAAATACATGTTGAAAATTGGGTCAGTGTTACTTACTTCTGCTCATCAAAAGACTGTTCACACAAAACTGTACGAAGCACTAAGTGAAATGCAAAAACTTAATGTAGATGCACATAACAACAGCATTTAAAAAATACATCCCCATATCTTGACTATACTTCAAAGGAGAGATGAAAATGGAAAAATTATCTGCTGTATGGCTAAATAAACATGTATCCAAGTGAAAAAAACAGACCTTGACCTATTCCAAATAATACATGTATATTGGTTATTAACCAGGATTTAACTAAAACATTAAGATACCCAAACCTGGTGCTGTATCGTGTATTGGATGATGAGAGTCTACTCTGAATATTCTGCATAAAACTGAAAAAAAAATACAAATCTTGATTTAACTGTAGACAGATCTGAATCCATGCTGTTTACACAGGGTCATGATTTTATTGATGTGAACACTGTAATAAAATAAAACATTCAGTTACCTGAAAGAGGAGGTTTTGCCACCTCAAACAAAACTGTTCCAGAATCTATGTCTCTTAGTTTAAACCTTGTAAAGTCAATTCCATAAATATTGGCCTCAGTTGGACACAAGTAGTCTGTGAAAAAATAAAATGTCTTAATTAATAACAATACCATCAGAAGCACAGAAAATGTGTTAAAACTATACTGAATACACTTTAATTATGGCAATCTGTAGCATTCACTCGCTATAATGCCCTTCATTAACAAACCATTCCTATAATAAAGTGGAGATAGTCATGGGCCACCATTTCAAAATGTACTTTATGCACTTGCTTACAAGTAGAGTCCAACTATTCGCCCGAAGATCAGGGTCTATATTGTTTGTTCTACTGATTACTCTTAGCCTGCACACATCAATACATCAAAACAAATCTTTCTGCCATAGCTGATACTTCTACAGATGCTGGTGTACCTGGACAAACGGAAGTGAGCTCTACAACAAGATGTGACATGGCAAAATTACATGTTTTTAAACTGCAATTATAATGTAATGCTGTCAAGGAATGATGCATGCCTTTCTGTGAATAAACAAGCAAGATCAGCCATTGTCCAATTGAGAATTCATTACATAGTACATGTACAATCTGACCACACTTTAGGTATTCCTGCTACATAAAGAAAACAGCCTGGAGATGTCAATAACATATTACCAAAATCTTACTGAGATCATAATCAGGAAAATTTCAAATTTTTTAAACGTTTTTTTAATATTTTACATCTATACAACAATTTCTTGTCTGAATTTTTGGATATTATCTTTTAATGGGACTAAACATGTTGTATTTATAAAGCACATGTACATGTAATTATATTTTGCTATATGAATAAAAAGTCTAAAAATAAAAAATACAGCACATAAAAATAAAAATACTCCAAACTGGAAAAAATTAAATGAAGAAAATTAGTCATATAAGTAAACCAACAACAATAAAGGTGTAAACAGATGTGTTAATAATAAGCACATCTGAAAAAAATCAATATTTTTATTGAGACAGAGAGGCAACTCAAGTAATATTAACAACCTACTGATAAGTGACTGACAACTGAAATGTTTTATAGAATCTACAATGACTAAAAATCTGAATGTTTTTTTAAAAACCTGGAACAGCATTTTTTTAAAATAACATGTTACTAATCTTATCACTCATGTTTTTTACAAGATAAAAATACATAGTTAATATACGATTTTATCAGCATTGTCAATAAATGGACCTAATGTCAAACATGCTCTACAAGCAATTCAAGTGAATTCGGACTTTGTCACATTAACAGAAATATCTGACAAAATAGTCTCCTTAAGCTGAGATAAGAAAACATAACATTTAATTGGAATGTATCACTAAAAGTCCTATATCTTTGTCTAAAAGTTGACCAGTTTTGTCAATGTTTACAGGCAGTCAAGTTAACTAAGTCACTTTAATGTGTAAATATTGCAGACTTAGTCTTGGCTCGACATCATCAAAATATTCATATACCAATAACTACAAAGTGGATGCTATGACTAAACTATGTACAAAAAACATACAGGTACATATTCGACTAAAAGGTTTAGAATGGAATTGATAGGTAGCTTTAGCTCTAAACTATTATGATCAGATAACACATCTGACAAAGAAATTCATTAACATGGATTTTACAATGCAACTTTTGAACAATTTGAAATCACAAAACATTCACTGAGGTGTTGGAATTGGTTATTTACATGGATTTCTCAAGCTTGAATTTTGACATTATTTAGGTTTACTTAAATGAGTATTATTTCAAAATTGGGGAAGGGGGAATCACCTAGTGAAGAAGAACATGTAATTGAAAACATCAGACTTCACATTCACCTTGAAATAAAATGGAAGTATTGTAGTTGGGAGCCATAGATTCTGACTATGTAATAGATCAAGCCATGTTATAGCTCGGTCAGTTAACTGAAAAAAATGATGCATGTACCCCAAACATTTCACGGGAGAGGGGCCAGGTAAAAAGTGCAGGCGGTAAATGCATTCATGTAGTGAAAACAGAAGCATATATATTTTACTTTATTTAGAGAACCACTGATTGGTACATATACGTGTATACTGTATATATATATACACATGTCTTATGTATAGCATGAATAGAATATCAACACTGTGTATTCACCCTCAAATTTATCACATACATTGAATCTACATGTAAATTAATTTAAAAAAAGCTCACAGATTTAAAATATATAATAATTTTGTAATAAGTCATATAGGTCTGAATTCAGTAGATAAAATACAGCACAATCATGAAGGTGGTAAAAGTTAGTTTGCATTTTAAACCGCCAATGGTTGCATTCGTAAACAAACATTTTTCCTGCAAAATGGAAACTTTAACGGCCTAGTAAAAATGTTCCAGTAATGTTGGAAAATGAAAAAAATTCCATCAGATTCCATTGCTTTTATTTAAGTTTGGTACTGACTTCTACGAAGAAAAGGTTTTTTTTTATTGAATATTGTAGGCTGCTTTCTTTGAAAGGTGCATGCGTTACTGAAGTCTCCTCTAAAGTCCAGCTTTGGATAACCAAACAAATGCCCGTTTCTTATTGTGGCTACAACAATTACTTGTATTGCATGATTGAGACTGGGTTTTCTTTCTCACTTTATTTGCTTAGTTCGTCTTTATAAGTATTCTTCGAAGGTAATGTTTTTGAAATTTCAGCATACTACATACAGTGGGACCCCGCTATAACACGCCCCATTATAACACGAATTCGGATATAACACGGTCGTGGCATGGCTCCCGAAATTTCAGGTAATTTATTACAGGTATTTTTCTCAAAGACCAAAAAAAAAAAATCTTTTAAGTATGAAAAATAAAATACGTCAAGAGTTTAATGATCATTATCATACTCGTCTAAAAAGTGCGGGAAAAAAACCATGTAGAAAATGTAGTATCTTTTTGGGGAGGAAATCACACAAAATCGAGTATAAAATAATCGTTGTATGGCTCCTAAAATTTCTTCTAGTTTTGTTCCAGAATAAACATCGCAAATACGAACCAATTGCTAGGCCTACTGAGAACTTTGATCTTTTTTTGTTGTTGAAAAATGACAGCTCATAAGTGTCAATATTATTATTACTGATCCCTGAGCAATGAAGCCATCGTGTCTACTTTGTGTTTGTCTTGAATGCATTCCGAATACAATAGTTGCTCTAATAATCTCCGATATATGTTCTCTTAATTTCATACACAGCTAAGCAACAGCCAATGCGGGGATTGATAAAAGATTCTCACCAGAATGTATAAATCAATTAATTTAAGTACATTGTTTATCATCAAAGTGAACTGCCAAGCTAAACTTGTTCAAATCAGGGGGAAACGATTTATACAGCATCAAAGAAACAAAAGCCGCCAGCATGTTTGCGTGGCTTGGCGGTGTTGTTTTATGCAATCTGTTGACTAGTCAATTCGAATTCTACAACTGAGAACTATAATTGACTATGTCAAGAGCAAACGTGACATTAGCAGAAAGCAGCTAAAAATCAAGAGTTTTTAAAAAAATAACAACTATTGACAGATGAGAAATGTAATGGTATAAAATGTATACGACACAGAGGTCTCGGAAACGCTTAATTAAGCGTATTTGAATGCAAATATTTGATCTGGGACGCATAAATGACTCCATGTAGAGTCCTCCGTACGCAAGCAAATAGCTGGGAGACAAAGTTAGTGTTGATTACTTTATCATTTTAGCTGTGCTGATATTTACAGTGACATAATTCAGTGGTTAAAATACAGCCAGTTCTGCCTGCTGTATTTATTAGATAGAGTACATCAAAAGAACATGACGCAATAGCTGGGAGGCAAGTTCAAAGGACTTTGACTAGCAGCTTGGGTGGGAAAATGCGCTGAAATTTACAACGACTGAATTCAGAGACGGAAAGATCCTGAGATGTACATGTAGTTATTATAAGAATACACTTTAGCTTCCATTATTTAATCTTTGGACATGTACTATTTCATCATTCATTAAGTACACCCGTTATGTAATTTTTTTTATTTTCTTTTCATTGAATCAGTCACGTTGTGATCTCTGACAAAATTATTGAATATTTTACATCAGTGTGTGGATATTTTCGATGGAAATATTTGTATTATGGATTCAATGTATGTTACAAGATTCGCTGGTGAGTACACGGTGTTGATACTCTTTACATGCAATAGATTATACATGTACAGTATATATAAATTAGACACGTGTATGTACCAATGCATGATTCTCTGAATAAAGTAATATATTATATCTGCAATTTCTGTTACCACAGCAAATGTTTTTCTCATTTAATATATATTGATCAAAAATGGTAATTGTGCCATGCATTTTCTCACCCGTCTTTATGTACCTGCCCCCCCCCCCAATTAAATCCAAAAATGTGTTGGTATTGTACATGGTTGCTTATAACACGGTTCGGTTCATAACAGTTGGATTCTTTGGCTCCCAACTACTGTGTTAAAGTGGGGTCCCATTGTATTATTATATCTGGGCACATTTGTAAAAAAAAAAAAAAAAAAATTGGCCGTCATTTGGTCGATTGTAGTTACAGTTCCTCCTGCCTCTTGAATAGCCTGACAAGATGTTTTTTTGTTATGTTTGTGGTAGCAGAGTGATACTGCCTTCTACCTGTATGTCAGAAAATAATAAAGGAGAGAATGGACGATAGAGATGCAGGTCTTCTGGTCTGATGACAAAGATTAGTACAGAAAATGTGGGTGTTCTGAATAATTTATTTCTGAATGTAAAGAAGAGGAATTTTAATGACCAACCACACATAAATGTCAGTCAATGTAAATATATTACAAGCGAGCGGTCAAAAATCCAATAAAAGGTAAAGTATGATATAATGCCTCATCGTTTTATCTCTGCTACCAGAAATGTCAACAAAAACTGGAAAAAGTGGGTATCACACAACATATAGTACTCATGCTAGACATAAGCAGATTATGATGTAACAATGCACTGTTAAGATTTGTCAGTAAAAAGAATTTGTTTATGTAATAATAAATTAATTTCAGTGCATTTTATACAAAGCTTTCAGCTTCCTTTCATATTGCCTCTGAATTTCTCCACTCCAAACCAATGGCTCTATATATAAGTTTAAACAGGCAATAATATCGGCAATAAAAAAATATTGCCAGTTGGTATATTTTGCCACAATCCTAGAATAAACGTTTTACACTTTATTATTCATACTTTATAGAAGGAAAGCTATTTCTGTATGTACAATAAAAATACATATAAAATTTCAGACGCCAAACCACAAGTCTTGTATTATTCATGCAAGATCTCTTCCTAAAAATGATAATAAAACCTTTTACATTTTTTAAATACTTTTAAGAAAGAATCTTTTCATGTGCAAGAAAAATACATGTATATAAAATTTTGGGAGCCATGCTGCTATAGTGTTATATCCGAATTAGTGTTATAACGGAGCATGTTATAACAGGATCACGCTGTATAAGCATTAAGAAGTAAAAACTGAAAGCCTGGAGTGAGAAGTTTAATATGCCAAAACTAGATAAAAGTATGCTATTTCGAGTTATTCTCATTAATAAAAAAAAAACTGATTAACTTTGGTTATCTATAGAACACTATCATCTACAAAATTGTCCTCACAAAAATTTGCAAAGTAAAACCTGTTCGAGCTGCATGGGCTGGTATTGTTGCTTACAAGTTACAAGCGACCCGTCATACATGTACTATATGATAAATACAACGGAGGCCACTGGTCTCCTTGCTCGCTTGACCTATTTAAGAATAAACGCTGATATTTCATCCATGCTTTGCGCAGCTTAATAAATTTGTTACCTATATTTAGCTCAGGGATTCGACTGTGTATCAAAAGTTTGACTTAATATCTTACCTAGGGATACACCGTCGAATGCCTGAGCTAAATATCCGTACCAAATTTATTAAATATCAACGTTTATTATTAAATAGGTCGCGCGAGCAAGGAGACAGGCGTCATCCTTTGTAGTTATTATAAAGTACATGTATGACTGGTTAATTGTATGTAACCATTCGAGCCCCTGTGGTTCGAGCATGACATTTTGCAGAATGAACGATTTGGTGACAGGTGAACAGTCGTCACCTGCTAACACTCATTCGCCTGAAATTTTAATATTTCAATTTAAAGACATTTAAAAATTTCTACTTACTCTCTGTAATTTTATTGAGCATAAGAACATCGTCGGGCGTTATAATATCCTTCTTCAAAAGTTCTTCCTCTGTAACAGTTTTCATTTTTACCTGTCGAGATAAAAAGCCCCCGCCTTTCTTCTTTCCCGTGCTGGCACTCATGACTTTTAAATAGTGGCTGAATTTAATAATTATTGTATCATGTATAGCCTAATATCTTATTTTGTCATTGAGAGTACATTTCTACCTCTCAATACTGGGAAAGCATTCGTTCTTTGTCTCGTTAATCTTCAAAAACGTCTGGTATCTTTCGCTTTGTGTAATGGCGACGCTGGCAACGGGAATTATGGGATGACGCTTTTTTTTCTTCCGGGGAAATATAGCCTGGTCTTCACTATTATTGCATTCAATGCACGATGAGAAAGTCAAAATATAGAAGAACAATAAATGATCCTAAAACACCAGTCTACCGGAATGGCAGCTTTTGTGTTCTAAGTTAGTAACACAATTAAATGTATAGTATCTACCCTAATCAAGCATTTGCTGTTTGTGCAGGGAAGCTAGTCGTATTAAACGCGATTTCTGAACATTTAAGAAATCAGGTCATATTCGGATACAATGTATATGAAAATACCAATTATGTTATGTTTAAAAACCATTCACAAAAGGTTAAAAATGCCAAGTTTAGAGGTTGTGCTAAAACTGTGGACCAGTGCGTTCGCACTTTAATGGCCCTTTATGCTAAAATGATATCTACCGTTATAAAGTGGGAACATATCTATTTGTTTTAATAAATCTTTATCGATAAATGGAAGCTGACTCGTTTGAAATTTCACGTTATTGACAACTCCAAGGGATTGAATCCTACCCTATAATTGGACTAAAAGTCGTTCCCTTTGGAACAAATTAATTTGGTTGATGCGTGGAGCCAGAGATACTGCCAAATTAGCACAAAAGCTGAATTCAAGCGCATTTTCCAAAGATTGCTCAACCCATGACGCACATAATTTCTCACAGTACACATACAAACGTACGGCTTCAAAACAGCGATTTAATGATCATCAAAGAAACTAGCAAATTAAGCTTACAGAAAGTTTTTTTTTTAAATCTTTGTTTCATTCAATGTACTAAATAAAACAAACGTTAACCATCGAAATATGACTTTAATGACGCACATATGACTTAGTTTTATATAGTAAAAAAAATTGACAAAAGTATACAATTTCCTTTTATTTTTGCAATGAGAATGGTGACGATTATCTAATAAATGTAGTGTAAAAGAGATGGCTACTGAATTCAGATTTCAGCTTTGTTCACTTTAAACCAATCTTTAAGAGAAGCCACCCTTTGAGAATTTTGGAAAGAAAAACGCGTTTAAAGAAGGGCGACTCTTCCATCGTATCTAATTATTAACCAACATCTCTTATCACTGCTGTTGCAAATTGTTTGAGGTTTTACACCCGTATTTAATTATATCAGTAGTCGTGAAGTGGGGGGGGGTCTACCTTGCATTACGCACCTGAAGCGTTTTTATTTCGACTCGATCAGCTTTGGGTTGTCAGATGCGAGGGTGTGGTTAGGATAAAACTAGCAGCCAAAAACGGGTAGGTGTCGAGATGTGTCTTTGAGAAACCATCACAGACCATGAACGCAATTAAGTTTTATTGATATGGGGAGGGGGAGGCGTAGAGCAAAAGGGGGAATGGAGAGAGTTATGACGAAGGTATCACATATTTAAGTGTAAAATTTCCTACGACTCTGACGACGAGACAAAATATTTTGAACGTTATCCGGAGCACTTTGACTATCTGTTTCTGATAGCTATAAACATCTGTATATCTGACTAGCCTAGGCGACATGGATCTGACTGGGCTTCCAATCCTTATTTTAACAGCTATCCAGACACCCCATCGCATCTATACGCTCTCACGAAAGGATTTTTAGACACCCCACCCCATCTGTATGCTCTCATGAACGGATTTTTGGACACCCCACCTCATCTGTACGCTCTCACGAAAGGACTTTTGGACACCCCACCTTATCTGTACGCTCTTACGAATGGATCAGGAGTGTTTACACACAGTATTTTTTTTTACAAACACATATACTATCACACAAGAGGGGGTCGGATATAAAAGAAGAGTGATCATTTAATTCGACTGTGATTATTTAAATTATTCATTGGAATCGCTGAAGTGCTCGTTCACTAATTGGATTTACATTTATACATTAGTGTTTTTCTTTAACTCTGGACACAAACTGTGTGAAAAAAATTGCAGGCCACACCGTGTTCTATTTTTTACGCGTAATTTTCTTTTTATCTGAGACACGCTGCAGTACTTTGAAAGCATTATGTCAAAATGTTGCCAGAGTGATGTTTCTTTCAATATTAAAGCCAGTTGTATGAACCGCAACGATATGTTAGATGAGAATCACATGTACAAATGTTTTGCACCGATTTACAGGGCTAGACCTATTATGTGCAATGAAAAAGAACATTACTATTAATATTCTAAACGGTCACTTTAGTACTGAATTATTTACTACTAAACACTCTGGCCTATTCCCAGGCGTTTTCTCCTTGTATATTTTTATTTTTGGGGGTGGGGGAGCATCACTGAATGCGGGGAAGGCACAAACCAAATTTATTTTCTCAGTACGTTTCACAGGAAATTACAAATAATGGTAACTTAAGTATCTGTTTTGAAAAACGGTGTTCATACTTTTATTGTTTTTGAAATATAACCACCCATAATTTCATTTTCAGCAACTGTTTGAAATTCGCAGCTAAAACAAAAATCATGTACATATATGCAACATTGTTTTTACATCACGTTCCGAAATACGTCATCTGACGAAATTGCTTGAAACAGCTTTTCTCTTCTGTCTCTATCATGACCCGAATGTTATTAGAAAAATCCAAAATATTTCCGCTTTTAAAAACATAACCCTTTATTGCTCACTTATTATTAACGCCCGGTGAATAAGCAATCTTATTACGGCATGGCACTATTGTGTTGCTTTCTTTATATCGCTCGATACAGTGAGTCAAGTTCAATAAGCCTTGCTTTTCATCACAGTCCAATACAATGAATACAACTGACCTTAAACGAATTTGCATTCCTCGTGTTTCTCAAAATGTCCGATATTTTGCCACAAGATTACAAATCACCCTGCCTTTTCTGTCTTGCTTCAAAGTGGTCAACCAACTGCAGTAAAAGTGATTACACTCTAATTTTATATTTGGTTTTCCACATCCACCCCAATAAGTTCCTCGCGATCCCTTGCTACAAATTTGTTATTGATCAGAAACATTGTTGTTGTAAGTTTGGAAGTAAGTTTTACGATAGAATTTACAACTGTGCACGCAATGGTTACATTTATTGTTCATTTTTAATATTTAGTTCGTGAACTAATTTTCTCTCCGTTTTTTGTGCACCTTTGCAGATAGAGAGTGTTGCATACCACACCACATGCTTGCGAAATTTCAACTGAATGCGAGCCTGACCACTCAAGTTAGATCCCAGATAGGAATAGTTCAATCAGCGAAATATGTAAAACTCTCATTAACAGAAGGAGAACATCACAAATTATCTCTGCATGTCGTCCAAAACAATTGTGAGGGAGAAAATGAATTACAGGTCATTTTAACAATACCTAAGATATACATTGTCTGTTTTAAATAACTAGGATAAACAATGGGGAAAACCTAGGGAACTCTTTTTCTTCAAAATGTACAAAGTGCGAAATTGTAGAGCGGAACTTTTAAAAATACACATTTGTGCAACTGCTTTTTTCCTTTCCCATATCATCATTTACGATTTTTTTAAAGTGGTACATTGACATTGATGTTATATATGAGGATCAGCTATTTATGCATTGTTTGCGCTTGCTGTTAATTTTGATATGCCATCTGGCAGTATATCGAGTGCAATAACCATAATTAAGGAATAAATTAAAAGTTTTAGATCGCCGAATAAAAGTCAATTTAAACTAAAAGCGTTTGGATTTAGTGAAGGAAAAATATAGCGATATGGCTTATTTTCATTCATTTCCAATAGAAGTATGGGGAAAGAAAGATGACAAAGCAGATTTGCTTTCTTGTATACCCTGGTGTTTGAAGAATTAGAGATCGGTTTACTCTTTGACCTTTGTGAACCTGAGTTGTTCCACCCCTGTTCAAAATATAAATTTTATTTCATCTGCGACATTTGAAAACTGTCGAGCTTAATGTTCCTTTCTTGTAGCATAACACTGGAAGATATCATGAAAAATGTAATGTTCATATTTAAAATAGCTCACTTTTCATCTTGTGGAGTGTGTGGACTGGGCTTTTGCTTTTACTTTGCTACTAACGAACTCGTGTACACATCTAGCAGAATCATGCCGTGACAGTTTATATTTTGAAGAAAACGGGTGACCAGATTCCGATGTTACAAATATCATCTCGTTATATCTGGCTGTATTGTACTATTAGGAATATTTGGCTAAATGATTCTCACTTGCAGGGAATATGCAGATAGATTCTACAGAAACGTATATGTGAAAGAGGACACTGAATAGAAATTAAGGTTTTTAATGATATATTTAAAGTGGATGTAAATACAGATGTGGATTAATTTTGGCTTCATGGCCCAATCTCCAACTGCAGCTTTATGCTTCGTATAATCCTGACACCGAAATAATAACACTATGTTTCTTCAACATGTCGAATTACAGTTGGCATTATTGTTATCCACCATTCAAATTGTCGAAAGCCTTACCGCAAACAAATGGCCAATGAAAATGTGTGTGTGTGTGTGTGCTTCCTTAATTTTGGTCTTAACAGTACAACGATCAGTTCCCTTTGAAGGAATTCAGTTTGACGTTAGTCATGATAATTACTTTATGAACAGGACATAGGTGTCCGACCGTTGACCTCATGCAGACAAAAGTCAAATTGTGTTAATAATCGTGTACAAATACACATTCCTTCACTGCTGAAGTAATTAAGATTGAATCGTATCAATACGGGAAGAAATTTTCTGATGATAGTTGCTTACAATGAATCTTGAAACGGACTAAAGTGTTACGATAGTGTGAAACACGGTTATTCATCAGCATTCAATCTCAATATAAAAAGTTCACAAGGCAGATATATCAATGCGCGTAAAGACTGTTGTGAAAAAAAAATGATATCGATACATCAGTATTTCAAGCTCGTGGCACTAGGGCCGCGTCAGTTTCCACTACTATTATTTAAAGCGCACAATTAGGAACAATCTTAACACATTAACCCCTGGCGCCAAATTTACGTGGCAGGAGGTAATAACCTACTGTCAAGATCTGTAGCGTCAAGGTCATGTAAGATACACTAAAGTGGGTAGTATTATATAAATTTAGACAGATTTAACTCTAAAATGGTGCCAAAAAAATCTGGATGTTTTAGTTGCACTGCACAATACAGAGGGAAAACCCTATTTATTTTTTATAACCCAAAAAATAGTCCATGGTCGGAATCCGAATTTGTGTTAAGATTTTAGATATTTTACCTCAGATCTAAGGCATATATATATATATATATATATATATATATATATATATATATATATATATATATATATATATATATATATATGTGTGTGTGTGTGTGTGTGTGTGTGTGAGAGAGAGACAGAGAGAGAGTCACAGAAAGACAGACAGACAGACAGAAAGAGACAGACAGACCTGTACTTACGGTATGTATCAATCATTTAATAACATAGTTCATATTGTTGTTAACAAATCTTTCTATGTTGGAGTGGCACAGGATCATATCAAAAGAAATTATTTATAAACTTGGTATAAATAAAGGTTATAAAGAATGAAAAGACTAGGAACAGACTTGTCAGGGATTCATAGGAGAGTATAAATAAAATTGTCAATATATATATATATATATATATATATATATATATATAGGTACGCAAACACATACACACATCCATCCATCCATCAATCCGTACAATGCTTATATAAGTACGTATGTACGAACGTTCATGGTCATGCGTTAAACATGCATGCATGCATACATACATGCTTACGTACGTACAGACATACATACGTACAGACATACGTACATACATACTTCTACAGACTTTACATTTACAATGCGTGTGATCACTCAGCAAGAAAAATCCTTTATTTCGTTATAGAATATATATATATATATATATATATATATATATATATATATATATATATATATATATATATATATATATATATATATATATATATATATATATAAGTGTTTATCAGTCTAGCTAATAGAAGCATCTCGTTTAGGTACAATCAATGTGCTAATTATCTTTGGAATTTGCAGTGCTATCAAACTGACACACCCGGTACACTTCTAGGGGCATCATTGTTCCAATATTGCATGAGCATGTGCGCCATTAACTTGACATTTTCATAACTCTAAAAACATATGTACAGGTTATCTCAGATCACCCCAATCATGTTTGTTTAAGCCAGTATATTTGGTATAATATGTGTATTTGAGTAACGCTTATTTTTATAGCTTATGCTATGAACTCGAAATAAGTACAAATGTGACGCACGTCGGGTTATGCAGATAGGTGACACAACGAAGTCAAATAGGAAGTATTTTTATCTGGTTTGATGTTTTGGTTATTGGTATTTAACATTCTCGTGATTTAGCTTTCACTTCCAACCCATGACCCACGCCCCTTCAAAACAATGTCCAGGAATCTTAGTAGATAATGTGCATAATTTTAACTGACCAATTCAAGTGGTGTGTGTGTGAGAGAGAGAGAGAGAGAGAGAGAGAGAGAGAGAGAGAGAGAGAGAATGTGTGTGTGTGTGTGTGTGTGTGTGTGTGAGAGAGAGTGTGTATTAGGTGTTTAACTGCTGTCCATGTTTATTGTTTGTGATGATCATTTGTATATAGCATAATACATATCAATTTTTTTGTCCGTGACTGTATGCTATACATATATAATGTTCATTTGTTCAGTTTGTGGTAATTTTCTGTTCGGAGTGATTAAGCATCGCAACAAAAGCTAGTTGGGTTTGTTTTGCGACGTAAGTAAGGTGGTGATTATTGCACACACACACAAATCCTCTCTCCCATCACAAAAAAGGTTGTTTGAGTGTAATTTTAGCTCCAACTCCCAGTTTTGCGGGTTGGATGGGTGGCAGCTGTTGAAGGAATCAATTGCCAACGGATTTGTTTTAGGTAACAGTCAGAAATATTGTACAAATTAGCAGCCTCACTCTCTCATAGTGTGTGTGTGTGTGTGTGTGTGTGTGTGTGTGTGTGTGATATGGATTTTTAACGTAGCTGTAACAATATTTAAGTCATATCGGTCTGCAGTGTGGCCGTTTACAGAGATGTCTAGCACTGGGGCATCATACCGAAGACGTAGCATGATGTCCCACCCAGGTACATTATCCTGACACCAGGCAGACCAGTTCTAACACTAACCTCTTAATGACAAGTGCATAGTGTAACACCCCGTGTGTTATTTCGAAAAAACCAAGAGTTCAGCAATAAAAATGCTTTTTATAAATAACAAAGGTGAGATATAACATGCTTTTCAATATCGCAAATCGACTTTACATAAACATAGTGTCCGTCACAACACTATCAACTTGTGAGAATATATAGCAGACTTGGTTATCTAAATGTCAAAAGACAACGTTATAATATACAATATTTTAGATTAAATTAATTGTATTCTTTAATTCATATGTACATTAATAGCCTAATTTATTAGATTGGCTGTAATACGTCCTGACATAGTAGCGTGATCTCAATAAATACAATAATTTTAGTACTAGTGTACTTGAGCAGTGTGGTGGGAGATAGCAGCGGCTTTATAGAGTATTACACTATATAATTATAAGGCATTTACATTCGATAGCAATCATGTAATAAATCTACTTAATATTTCTTATAACAATCCGATTCAGGTTTTGGATTTTAAAGTACCAAAGTTAATATCGGTTATGAAAATTACGTAAGTGATAATTTTAGAATACAAGGCCGAAATTCTTTTTTACTTAGATGTTCATACTTTGCCGCTCTGACAGCTATCTACCAGTGCACTGTCTGCACGCATATTTATAGACTCCTATTAACGTCACATGACCTTAGTTAGCCAATCAATGTTTGTCCTTCTCAAGGCAGGCCTTGGCGGTAACCAAGTCAACTGTTCAAACTGTAAGAAAAATCCCTATGAACATGCAATTTAGACGGACTTAAGTTGTCCTCACAATGTCCGTGGTTTGCGTTTTTACTGTTAATCTTATAAATATATTCATACCTATGATTCTGTATAACTGAAAGAAACGGACAAGTAAATTTCAATGCGAATCGAGTGAGAGTACAGCGTACTGATGATCCAATGAGTCGTAATACGGTTAGAAATAGTCCCTATCATTTGCATACTACATGTATTTTGCACACTAAGTAACACAACAATTTCTATATAACCAAGAACTTTCAATAATGAACAGTAACATTAGTTCTAACTTATTGTCCAACAAAAGTCTGACAAGAAAAATGCGATTCTTCGGCTGGGCACATTGATTCCATCAATATCCTGCATCTCTGCTGTTCTCGTAATAAAACTCCACCGGATGGCTGAATTCATTAGTTTATGGGCTAATATCATATTTCCCGCTTCGATATTCCAAAATCATGGAAGGTAAGATAATTCATTTCTTAAACTATTCATGTCAAATTCCAGCACGACACACCTATGGTTCAACATGGAATGAATATGGCACAATAAATGCGAACATACGAACTTCTTTCTACTTAATGTTGGTGTTCCGGTTTGTAAAACTGTTGACGTCTTTAGATGACTTCCTTGACGAATTCGTTAATACTCATGATAACAGCATGACACTTTGGACCAGGGCAAGGTTTTACACTCACATTTAGTATAAGACGCAGGGTACACATTTATAAAAGATGCAGACGGTGATCTAAACGATGGTGGGTGGGTGGCGTACATTCAGGAACGGAAGAAGTAATTCACACACGATAAACGTTTTCAGTGACAGATAAAAATGACATGATCAAATAAGCCAAAATCTCATAGTTCATCATCTCACATCTCAACGTTGAACATCAAATAATCTTGACACATTAATATTAACTGGACAATATGCATGCAAAACTCCATTCATAGTACCATTATGGTATCACAACATAGTGAACTGCCTCATGTTTTCTTTGTTTCATGTTTTTACAGGATCGTTATTAGTATTACTATTGAAAAAAGAGTGTAGTTCTTAATAGCGCCAAGTATTTTGGTTTGTTGAGCTAGGTATTACAATAGCAAGGCAGCTGTTAGTACCAATGTTATAAAAATTTGGTATGAAGATGGTTGGTGTTGTATTTAATGTTTGTCAGAATCAAGATTTTCACGAACGATACAATATCAATGTACACTTGATCATGGAATCAAGTACATCTCTAACTTTCAGATGATGTAATCTAAGAAACAGTTATTTCACAAAATATTTTCACCCGAGCTCTTCTTTCTATATAAAAGATGGTATGTTGGTCATATATATTCTGCAAATGAAGGCTGCCATCAGGGTTAACCAGACCAGGATACCCAGAAAACCCATTCCACGCCCCTTCCATTTAGCTTAAACGAAATAGCAGTTTGTCTTTATATTTCGCAAACAAAAATTGTCACTTGTCGCCTTACATCAATTCTGATGTAAAATTATTAAGAAACTGATTGCAAATGGAATCTTTATAAATTACATGATACAGTGCGAATGCCTAATATTGAACCAAATGCCATCACATTCACCACCTCGTGGAATAGGGTTGCTATTTCAATCCTAATATTTGGTTACGTTTGAGGTGTCATGTAAAACGAGAAATCAATTCGATGTTAAATTGATCAAAACATTTTTTGCAATCAGAATATTTCAGCTGACTTAGTAAGAAGTGTACAATATTTGCAAAACAATCTTTACCCTCACCCCCTCGTGAAAGAGGGGCGATATTTTCTTATTAATCTTTGGCAATATTAGGCTGTCGTACACCATCCACCTCATATCAATTTCGATGTAAAAGTTATCAACGAATCGATTGGAATAGGAATTTGTGAGATGACACTGTTTTAAAATGTGCCTTATTAACAAAAAATCGATGTGCGTACGCTTTTCCTTCATCTTCGCCTACTATTAAAAATTATTGTATGACCTAATTGATGGTTAACCTTGAACACAAGTTAACGACTGCAATAGTTCAAATCAAAAGTATTAGTAAAGTTCACATAGTGTCATCAAGAATGAGAATATCAAAGAAATAAATGTGTCGCTGTTAAATTAACTAGATATATCCGTATGTCATTTGTTTTGCTCACGTGACAAAAAGATGTTTGCGTTCGCCTGACTAAAGTCGCACTTGATAGTTTCGTATTTTAACACCTCAAGGTCGGAGGCATGAGCCTAATTATCACAATCATAGCATTGTTTCAGTTCACACATAATTTAAATATGTAATGTGGTTTAGAATTACTTTGAGTTAGGCTTGGAAATGAGATGACTTGTTAATGACTGTCTGTCAAAGTTAGACTAGCACTGGAGATCAATTGTGTAACTTTTTCTTCAAATGAGCACCCGAGTTGGCTTACTTGTTTTCATGTGTCTGCTTCAGAGGTAAATATCTAAAAATCTAGATGGTTTCGGGATGATGAAAAGTATGCTAATTTGTTACAGTGCTAGTGAACGTTATTCATGTATAAGGCACATACTGATTCTTTTAGCTGTCTTGTCACAGGAAAATATTCAAAATAGGTCATTCCTGTAAGAAACGAATGTAAAAAAAGAAAAAAGAGGAGTTGGTGGCAGTGTTGGTTCAGTATCAAAGCGACTAGTTGCATAAGGAATTTTCGTTTTTTTTTTACTTCAGTCAGAATCTTACAAGCATCCTTTCAACAAAAATCATTTGCTATTTTTTTTATTTGTATCTTTAATGTAATATTATTATCATTGTTTTTGCAACAGGTCATCGTCAGACGAAAATTTGCCCCAAGAAAACTGTCCAGTGAGACCTTAGTATAGCGGAGTGCAAAGCCGGGAGCATACTAAGCAGGGAACCAGACTATGTTTTTATATATGGTAGAATACAAATTAATGAAAAGTTATATATTGTGTATCAACAGATTCCAAAGCTAGTTAGCAAATATTACAACTTCTTTTATTTCCAGCTTAATTCGAGACATATCAAAAAGCAAATTTTAAACAGTATTGTCAATTGTGGATATATATTGAAAAAAAAGTTAAACATGTATTGATTGTATTGCTTTAATATTCATGATTTAAATGAATTTCGCAATCGCATCAAGTCATATTTTTAATGCAATCATTATTATAAACTCCTTTTATGGCGAGCTTGAACAAAGTAAACACAACAAGAAAGGAGGACACCCTGAAAACGTCATTGAAGAGCTTTGGCAAAAGCTATGTCACGTGCGAGCAGACTGCCCAAGACAGGGTAGTGCGGCGCTCTTCCATATAACTAAAGTTGCTGCAGCTTGCGAGTTCAACTGGGCAGTCGAGGCAGAACAACGGAGGCGGGACAGGAAATCCCGTGTAAATAACTCTACGAGCACCATTATTACTATCCTATGTCCACAATACCACAGAATATTCAGGGCGAATATCGGCCGTATTGACCTTCGGCGCACCCGTATCCACAGACCATTTCTTCCCACTGAAACACTGTAAGACTAAAATGGTCCGCATCGACTTGATGGCCGAACTATATATTATACCCGTTCAGCAATGTGGTAATAATGTTCAAGCACAGCTAAAATCAACTGACCTATGACTTAGATCATTTAAAAGGAGATCAAGTAGACTGCATACAGTTTTTATTAAAGACCATGACTTATAAAACACAGTGAACATTATCTCGCGTATTAACTACCAAAGCTAGTGACATGAACGATCTCTTACAAGCGGTTGTCCTTGATGTGAGAACCTATGAAAAATTCAGTCCTAAATACAAATATATTTAACAGTGATATACATCTTTTCAAAAAACGCCGTGTCTAACAAAGTAAAACAAAATCGAGATACGATATACATAGCGCTTCTGGAGACATTTGAATGAAAGATAACTGGAAAAGAAAAACAGTTCAATATGAAATCATATTTACATAAAGATCAATGAATTGTTGGGGAAAGAAAATATAGAATACGTTTTCTTGGTTAAAAGAGAATGTAGTACAAATACTAAATCAATTTCTGAAGAGAAAGATGTTGAATCATTTTACTTAAAATTAAACGGGAACATGCATTTGAAACTCTTATGATTGTATGTAATGGGTCACATCACTGGTCCGCATGACATCCATTAATGTCACCAAGCCCGACAGAGCAAATATACCGGTCAACTTACCTAGCTGTCTTATAAGAGATGTCCATGGAAAACCCAACTATAAACTAAAGTCAGGATCTAAGATATTTCGTGTATTTTGTTAAAGGCTTTCTTTCTAATGTCATGAACGAGACTTTTATAATCACAGAAGTAGTTTTAGGAGATCTTGTAGTGCATAAATTAGAAGATATAAAGTGAGAAATTATTTTGTGGGAATATTTTAGGATGATTCGTTTTCTCAAGCCCAGAAGCACGGAGATTTCCTCAAAAATGAGAAACTGTTTTCAATTTTAGTCCAGGGCCAACCTTATTTACGAAGCAGTCATGTTCTGCAAGCGAATGTGTACTAAAATTTTCTATTAAAAATGAGATACATATCTAGGGAATTCCAAAGCATTGTATTTGTCTTAGGTCAATTAAATTTAATGTATATAGAACTTGGTAAAAAAAAAGATTCATACAAGTCTTTGAGAATCTATAATCAATCTTTCTGATATTAATTGAAATTATTCATTAGAATTATAAACTGCTCGTGTACATTTTGGACTAAAACACTTCTTTGTGATTATTGAGAACTCTAAAAAAAATCTAGATTGTATCATTGTGGCATGTCAGTTCAAGATTATTAGAATGCATTCTGAAGATAAAGTAGTTTTGAACTTGTGATAGGACATTTTGGGTTTTTGGGTTGCAACTCACAATAGTGTCATTTGAAATTGTCACTTAATATTAGAGACAAATAAATAAGTTGTCCTTTCACTAAGCTCGTTGGCTTCGCTTCATTAATTTAAGACACGCTCATACATTCATAACATGCATGCATGCATGCATGCATGCATACATACATACATACATACATACATACATACATACATACATACATACATACATACATACATACTCGGTTTGGAATTAAAAAAACATTTTCATTACTGACGTTGCATACATTTGTGGACATAACTCTAGTGAGAGGAATGGTCAACAACGTTTACTTGAAGCTGAAATTTCGGTATTGTAGCAACCAAGGAGAAGAAAAAAACGAATATGTATGTATGTATGTATGTATGTATGTATGTATGTATGTATGTATGTGTGTGTGTGTGTGTGTGTGTGTACGTCGTATGTATGTATGGAGATATACGGAAAAACGGACGGACATACGGAGAGAAAGAATGTTTTCATAAGGAAACTATATTTCATCATTAATAAAGTTGTGTTCTACAAGAGTAAATATTAGTGAGTTTATTCTGTGAATCTTAGCGTTGTATTGCATATGACAGAAAAGTGTATCATTGGCTACAATAATTGCAGTTTTTAATTTATTTTCAATTCATGCGTGCACACTATTTCTTGCATAATATTTTCCCAATAGCTAGAAGTTTGTCCTGATTTGGGAGACAGAAATTAACGTGAGTTATATAATTAACAAACTATCGACAGTATGCCTAAAGTTAATGTACCCGAGGCGAAGTCTTTAGACTAAGGATTAGCACATGTGGTCATTCACTTCCGCTTAGGTTTTCATATAACCAGTGAAAGTTCCAATGACCGAATATAATGTAAGCGAATTGAGATACATGCGATCATCGTTGGTGAAAATTATAGCATGTTCCCTAGGAAAATGAGAAGAGTTTTGAAATATATATTTCTTTGTATGTGCCTGTTTACAGTTTATTTAATTTCCTTACAAATTTTGTATGCAGGGGAAAGGGAGACCAAGATGAACAAGAAACTTGTATGCACTGAAGAAAAGCGACATATCGTTTTCATAAAGTGTATGAAATGTGCTACGGAAACTATGGAAACAATACTTCGGCGCTTTGGATATATTCGAAACATGAATTTTGTTCTCCCAAGTAAAAGGAATCCATATCTTGGTTGGCCGGGACCGATGGAAAAAGTGGACTATAGACCCTCTAAGAGACCTTTTGACATTCTAACAGAACATGCGATCTACAACAAAACATTTATGGATGCTCTCATGCCAAATGACACCTTTTACATTTCCATCATACGGGAACCGTGGAGCCATTTTAAGTCGACCTTTAGTTATTTCAAGATGGCAACAATTGGCGAATTGCCAGAAGTGTCTGACCAACTATCTGAGTTCCTTTCAGATATTGAGAAATATGAAAAAATCTACTCAAGTCCAAAAAAGAACTTTCATCGTTGGTGTATACCAGATTATTTTTCTCCAACACGAAGTATGATGTCTCATTGTCTTGGAATGCCGCTCGGTTTTCCAAAAGGACGAGAGGACATTATGAACAACGAAACAGCCATTATGGAATACATCCAATTTATTGAGAAAAATTTCAAGTTAGTGATGTTAGTAGAGTATTTTGATGAATCGCTTATCTTATTAAAAAGGCTCATGTGTTGGTCTCTAAAAGACATTTTGTATCAGAAAACAAATACAGGAAGTTATTCATATAGATCCTATGAACCAACTAAACAACAGCAAGAAATACACAGAAAATGGTCACGCGCAGATTACATGTTATATGAGTATTTCAACAAAACGTTTTGGACAAAAGTGGCTGCTCAGGGTCCAGACTTTATCGAAGAAGTTAAACATTTCAAAGCTGTCGAAGCCACAATTCAGAACTTCTGTTTCGGTGAAAAGCGTCCAAATTTGTTAACGGATGTAATTATAATTCCAGAGTCAAAGTTTAATAATGAGTTCAACGTGACAAAGGAGTATTGTGATTTAATGAATTTCTTCATTCTTCCTAAACTTTGGGAACAACATAGCCAGATGGAAGGTTTGCTTCCGGAACGTAAATCTTTTATGGATTTGATATTTCAAAAGAGGCCAGAAAAGGGATGCTCGCTATTATACTAGGTACATGTTTATTTGTTTCTCGACACAAATACACGGAAACGTTTGAATCAAAAGAATCAGAGAAACTAAAATAACAAAATTAACTCACTAACATAAATGTGAAACAATATAGATTATATTAACCCAACACTTATCTATGGAAGATGTACGGAATCTTGTAATGACGTGTCTAACAAATCTTAAAGGGTATTGAAGTATGTTAAGGAATCCAATACATTACAATGGAATCTCTAACGTTTCTCTTGGTGGGATAATAATTAGTTTGGATTTTGAAAGTCGAAAATCTTTACAAATGTACTATCAGAAATTATTGTCAATAAATTGTAGCGGTAGTGAGAAAAACCTTTTTTTTTTACGTTGGTGAGGTTAACGTCCATACCAACCGCCAGCAGTTTTTTTTTTCTTCCTCTATACCTTAAATAAGCTGAATACAGCTGGAAGCTTTTCAACCAAGTGCAAATATATTAAGATGGTTTTTCTTTCTTTTGTAGTGTGTGTGTGTGTGTGTGTGTGTGTGTTATAGCAGACATGAGACAGAAAATGCATTGCTGTGATTGTTTATATCAGGAAACAATGACGTGACAACATTCAGTTTCACAGCTCTCAACAGAATACTGCCTTGTTTCCTTGAAAAATTATTTAATTAGTAAACATTTTTTTTTTAAACAATATAAGGTATATCTAGAGATTTAAAGAAAATTACTGTGTCAAATTATGACATATCATGTAAAATTAACGCCGCATGGGAGTTATAATACATATTATTACAATTTAAAATATTTCATAATCTGATAAGATTAAGATTTCAGCTTCTCGTTCAATATATTTTAGCAATCGTGTTTCATATTTGTAAATATATATGTCTTACTATGACATGTTGACTCATTCCTACAATTTTCAAATGCTGCAGTTGTAAAAGTGCTCCTATTATTTCCGGATAAGCTTAGGAATAAAATTTGGCATTCTATATGTAATAATTATTTATTCTTAAAAGAAAGAAAACAACTATGTCTTCACCTTGACCAGACCATCACTGATCTACGACATTACGAATCACAAACTGAGGCAATCTATGTATTACTGTAAACCAGAACCTGGAAAACAGTTACACAAAGCAAAAGCCAAACTAAATACATTTATTTGATTTCTTAATTATATGTATGTTTCAGTCCAAGATTCATCTAATCAGTATTGTGGAATCATCTTCATGAAAAAGTGATAATGTTCACGTCCACAGCCTGTATGATGGCCGAACATGAATAAAATAAAATGTTTTTCATCAAGAAACATGTAATGACAAAAAATCGCGAATATGATTCCTCTTATATTATTCTCTAAGTGCATAATTATATTATCAGCTCAATACGTAACAATTAACAATTCTGACACAAATAAAAAAAGTAAATTCGTGATGACTTTTCAACAATTTCCTTCAAGTAGCATTGTAAAAACCTTAAGAATATCCGAGACTTTCTTCTATGTAGCAGTAGTAGTACATGTAAGGGTTATTTTGTTTCCTATATTAATTTTTATTGTTAAAGTTAGAAATGTTGTGGGATGACTTAGGATGCATAGTCACATTTTTTTCCGTTTGTATCTACCAATACAAATGATTTGGTAATAGACTGTATTCATACTTTTGTTAAGTTTGTCTCTTGGAGCTGGGCTATTAGCGTTATTATTTTAAAATATTAAGCTTAGGTGTTTTGTGGCTTCGCCCGGACTGATACGTATAAAAAATAAACATTGTTTTGGGTTGGATGTTGATAAGTGAAAAATGAACATAGGACTCTTTCTGGCCTTGTGAAACGAGTCTGCATGAATCACATATATTCTATTATTCTGCATCATGGGTCTGAAAGCCATTAAAACGACTTTAGACATTTTATGTCAATGATATATGGATATATTTTACATTTATATTTCTTCAGTACATTGAATAAATGCATTGCCAATAACATTGACTCAGTAATTTATTTCATTTTATTTAAAAAAAATACAACTGAAAATCAAGCTTAATATGACACGTACAATATAAATTTTCTTTGAAAAATTCCGGACCCCCCCCCCCCACATACATTTGTGTCCAGGCTGATTTTGTTACCTACGTATGCTCAGTGAAAGTGTAGCTAGAGGGAACATTCACCCTTGCTTTAGGTTAGATTTGAAAGCTTAATCGGCGACTGTGTACCGTATATGCCTATCAATGAGTGATATCTGTAAACATACTAAACTTTTCCTGATGAAAAAAAAAAATACATGTAGGAAGACATAGAGGAAACATTTTAAAAGCACCAAATGCACTTGCAATGTATTAGAGACGCATACATAATTTTTTTTCTTCTCGGTTGGGTGATTTATTAGTTTCGTTACGGAATAGGTTCTGAGACAATTCGGTACTGCGATATGATGAAGAGAATTGATAAAATCCATTTAGAAAAAGTAAAATACGTCTGACATAACTCAATCCAACTTACGTGTATTGCGTACGTCTAACGTGAAAACAGAATTTAATATTTTTTTTTAAATTATCGGAGGTAATCTAACGATGCTCGTTGATTTGTATTATTTGATCAAGGTAATGGTGACATATTAGCAATAGAAAATTTATTATATTTAAGATATATTTTAGTAGGACAGCTGGGCCTTTATTAAAACGAAACGTCATATGTTATCGGCATCTGGTCTAGCTTTACGCAGCATATACACTAATAAATATGTAGTCTTTCTTTTTAGCATATTAATCTCTGTGTAGTCTTTCCTTTAGCATATTAATCTCTGTGTAGTCTTTCCTTTAGCATATTAATCTCTGTGTAGTCTTTCCTTTAGCATATTAATCTCTGTGTAGTCTTTCCTTTAGCATATTAATCTATGTGTAGTCTTTCCTTTAGCATATTAATCTCTGTGTAGTCTTTCCTTTAGCATATTAATCTCTGTGTAGTCTTTCCTTTAGCATATTAATCTCTATGTAGTCTTTCCTTTACCATATTAATCTCTATGTAGTCTTTCATTTACCTTATTAATCTCTATGTAGTCTTTCCTTTACCTTATTAATCTCTCTGTAGTCTTTACTTTACCATATTAATCTCTTTCCCATTGTGATTAAGTGCACTACTATTGGTAAAATAAATGTCTAGGTGTTAATGACCGGAAATGGTATGATAATACATTGTATTTACAACATTCAAATACTTGTCAAATTATCTTAATCCAAATTTAACTAAGTGATATTTAATCTATGTAATGTACCTGTCAAATGACCTTAATACAAGTTTATACTCTATATAATATACCTGTAAAAGGCCCCTACTATCAATGTAACTAAGTGATGTATATATACTCTTTAAATTTTGTATATGGGTAATACACAGCTTATATTGAAAACGTGAGGTAAATATCGCCACATTAAGTGCTAATAATGTCATTTTCCTGACATACATTGGTTGTCGCAATGAAAGAATGTTGCCGTGAGGAGTACAAGGTGCGATTTGCTTTTTTTTTAAAAAAAAAACAACATTTTAATAAAGTTTGTGACATGCTGACATTGTCTTATATATGGCTTTAGCACCATTTCAAGATTGTTGGTAAAATAGCTCCTCTAAAGCTATTTTTTCGTGTCTTTTACCAAGACCGCCGTCAGTAACAACAATGTGTTGTAAATTATAGTCCCATTATATTTCATGATGATTCTGATCGGATTATAGATATCCCGACCATTTAGAATCCTACAGTTCACGCATTCGATAAACTTGTAATGACATTTTAAGCCTTTAGTTTTGCTTCTCCAAAGTGTACAATCTGAGGGTTAGTTTTTAGTCCATAGCACCTCTTTAAAATCAAAAGTAACGCATCTAACATATCTAATGCTTTCCAAATTATTTCAAACACTATGTTTAAGGGGCGCGTTTTTTTGCTACACGTATTTATAATGTGTTATATCATCGCATTTCCTTAAACATGAACGTCCATTGCTAGATTAGTTCAATATTTAATGTCATGAAGATTGATATTTCCTTTCAAGACACTGACTGATTACTGACAAGTTGATTAATGGCTTAAATTAATTGCCAGCGGCAAATTCCCACTACCGATAAAACCCTAAGTACATTTTAGATTTCAGTGGATGGTTTCGTATTTTGACACCCATTAATTTTTAAAGTTGAAGGCATGAATCTAACAGTGGCGTAGCGAGTATATTTGGCGCCCAGGGCAAAACACCCAAATTTGCGCCCCCCCCCCTCCCCCGGCTGCCCCTGTTGCGCAGTTATGTACCTTGTTTCCAAAACGAAACATAATCAGTATCAGTCATAATATAATTATTAAACTATTACAAATTAATTGCTAGAAAAAAGTATAGCCTAGGCTAAATTCCCTATAAAACAATATTAGCCTATTTAGAAAAAAATAATATCCCAAAAATAAATTATGTTAATTATGTGATCTGGAGATTGCACATAGCCGATTTGGGTGCCCATTTGGCGCCCCCTAGCCACCGACGCCCTGGGCGAATGCCCCACCTGCGACCCCCCCCCCCTCGCTACGCCACTGGAACCTAATTATTATAAGCATAGCATTTATAAATTCGCGCAGAAGCTAAATCTGTATACTAGGAGTTAGGCTTGAAAATGGGTTGGCTTGTTTGGTGACTGCCTGTCACAGTAGCATTGGAGATCAAATGCATAACGTGGGCTGCAAATAAACAGCCGACTTGGCTAACGTATTTACGTATGTCTGCTACAGAGGTAAATATCTGAAAATCGAGATGGTTGAGGGGTGATGAAAAGTGTGCTAATTTGTTAGGACACTAGTCAACTGTACTCATGCATAAGGCACATACTGATTCTCTTAGCTGTCTTGTCACAGGAATATATTCAAAATAGCCCTTTACTGTAAAAAAAAATCAATGTAACAAAGCGGGGTTGGTGGCAGTGTTGGTTCAGTATAAAAGTCACCAGTTGTATTAGAAATAAACCTGTCATAGTAAAAATATCACCTGCATGCTTTCTACAAAAAATCATAAGTTTGTTTTTATTTGTTGTTGTAGGGTTTAAGGCCATTTTTTCAGTACACGAATCGTTCACAAGGCGGCCAGTATTAATGGTGGAGGAAGAACCGGGAAAACCCACTGGAAAGAGAACCACCGACCCAAAAGCTACTGGCAAGCTTTATCACATGGCTCAAGAAGAAATCCCATTCGAAGCAAGCACGTTGAGATACTGTCCTGTACCCCGTGCAAAGTTAAAAGGACACAGAACGTCACGAGGCCCACCCTTCCAAGACGGCGCCCCCCCCCCCAAGCTAAAGCCACAGCGACAGGTTAAAGGTGCGTGTCCACAGTGGTGTCCACAGTGGTGCAACAAACATGATCCTCCATCCCACTTCCAGATCAACATAACTTTGATATTACGTGGATTAAATAGGAATTATAGCGTCTCTATGCACAAAAATCTATAATTTAATAGCCGTTTATGAATAAATGATCTGAATGGTTGAAACATTATTACGGTCATATACCGAACAACTTGGTACACAAATTACAAGTACGTAGTAAAGGCGGTGAATGTTTTTGAAACCACACTAGACACCTGTTTATTGTAGATTGGAATATTCTTAACAATAATTGCTTTTCCAATTAAATTGCTCTAAAGCTCGCAGCTTAAATGTTTGGACTGAATTGTCAAGCTGGAGTACAACGTTCCCTCTAAGCGAATGGTAGATGTGCGCGCAATGCTCGCTGCATTGTGCAAGCATATGAGAGACGAGCAAACTTTAATGTTGGATTCTCTATTCAACTGCACGGGGATGTCTGAGCAGATGCGCGCGCGCAGCTTAGAGGGAACTTTGTTGGTGTACATGTCCGCAAGCCATGAAGCATGATGAAATCCACTTCTTGGTCGGAACAAAGCTCAATATAATTCCAGACCACATTTGTAAGGCACTACTCGACAATGCCATTTCCAAGGAATATTTAAAGCTCATCATGGATGAGCTTAAAAAGATGCAATCATGAAAAATGGAAGACACAATGGCTTTACATAAAACATACACAAATCCGTTGCAACTGAAAAGTAAAAAATAACACCCAACAAAAATCAACAACCCTGAACTAGTGGACAGTGGAAAAGCCGTCGCTCGAAAAGACATCAGGCAATAAAAATTGTCCAAAACTTCGTCATAAAATGTATTATTAGAGGAAAGAACAGTACCATCGATCAAAACGACAGCTTGCCGACTTCGCGAGGCCTATTCCCAGACTATATCCAGCCTTCGAGACCGTTTGATAATATCAAGACAGTGCTTGTAGGTTCGACCGGTCTATCATCTTATATATTTCCATAGCGTTCTATTTACATATTGATTTTTGATATAAGAAAACGCAATGAATTTTCCGTTTTGGATAGGTAGTTACGATAGTTTTAAAAAAATACATGTCGGTCTGAGTAAGTAAGGGATTACAGTAGTAATTACAGTTGAACCAAAACCAAGCCAGTTATTCGTCTACATATATGAACATGAGTATAATTAAGTCAATACATAAAACGCAGGCAAAACCCATATGTTCTCGACGCGATCTTGATGTTGAAGAAAAGCATTAATTTGAAGAAACAAAATCATACCGAGTAACACAATTACCTCAAATTACTCCAATAACCGGTTCTGACATATGAGCCTGTGTATAAGATACAAGACAAATAACTTCCACAAACTTTCTTCCACGCTTGAGCGTCGATTTCCTTCTGCTATTTCCAGTCTTTGAAGGCACATGACCTCAATCAAAGTTGCGCTCCTGTGCAAAGGGCTCTCTTTTACTGAGATGTACGGTGTTTGCAACATTACGATACATTCCTTCCCGAGATATATCTGAATATAGTGGTTGACGGGAAAGTAAGATTTTCATACTATTAATTCGATTCACCTTTAATAAATCTGTTCCATAGAATAATTATTTTAATTCCACACAAATTGAATACACGTTACACTCATCTTAAAAATATCCGGACTGTGATGCAGACAAGTTAACGGCAAAATATAACTGGCTCAGTGGGTAATACTTAAATAACACCCATGTATCTGGTTAGACCGCTCCGGTGGCCTAGTGGTTAGAACGTCCGCCTTGGATGCTGGAGGTCGTGGGTTCGATCCCTGGCAGAGTCATATCAAAGTACAACAAAAGATGGTACTGACAGCTGCATCACGTGGTGCTCGGCATTAAGAAGCTTGTGTTTGGACTGGTCGGCCTGGTGTTTGTGATCAGGATTTTAAACGTAGCTTTAACAATTTTTCAGTCATATCGCTACGATGTCTGTAGTGTGACAGTTTATAGTCCGAACACTGACTTCTTAATGCTGAGCGTCAAGCGAGGCAGCTGCTAGTACCTATTTTGTAATGTTTTTAGTATGACTCGGCCGGGGATCGAACCCACGACCTCCCGATTCCGCGGCGGACGCTTTAACCACTAAGCCACCAGAGCGGTTGCCTGGTGTCAAAATAATGTAACTGGGTGGACATCATGCTACGTGTCTACGGTATGATGTCCCGGTGTAAAATCCAAATCACACACGCACGCACACACACACACGCACGCACACCCATATATATATATATATATATATATATATATATATATATATATATATATATATATATGGTTCGTGATGTTACCTTTTGAGCCATTCATATTTCGTTGCACAGCTGCTCGCTGCACAGTTGCACGTTGTACCGGCTGGCAAAATTTGCACAATTTGATTTGTACGTTTTGGAGGTCGTAACTTCAGTTTGGAACAACTCAGAAAACTCAATGACCGTTTAACGAATATAAAATTATCTCGGGAGTATAACAAGCCGTAGATTATTGAAGACGGAAACAGCAGAAGGAACTCGAGGGTCAAGCGTGGTACAAAGTTTATAGAAGTTACCTACCTTGTCTATAGTATGACAGACAAGGTCCTATGTCAGAATGGGTCATGGGGTAACCGGAAGTAATTTTGTCCCTCGGTATGATTTGGTTACTTCAGAATATTACTTTTCTTCAATATCAAGCCCGCGTCAAGCACGTGTCAAAATTATTCTGGCAAACTGATGTGTACGAATAATCCGAACAATGTCACGCTCTTTGAAAAGAATTAAACCCGATAAAGTCTGATATCAGAAAGTTCAAATATTCTTTATATGAATAGAAAAAGATTTTAAAGTGGCTGTATAAACACAAGTTAGTCAAAACAAAATAATTTGCATCGGTGAAGGTGACTAGATTGATAGATAAGAATAGCGATGCGAAGTGTCAGGAACGTTTTCTTCAATCTTTAAATTTTAGTGTTGTAATAATAAAGACATCAACTTGTGGTTACATACAATTATCTAGTCATATGTATGGACGGCGAGGCGGACGGTTTGATATATATATATATATATATATATATATATATATATATATATATATATATATATATATATATATATAGAGGCCGACCGAAACTAAATTTCTGGTTTCGGCCGAAAACGAAACAAGACCGAAAGTTATAAATTGACTTTCGGCCGAAACCGTAGCTGAAACCGAAAGTTTAACTACACCTTCGGCCGAAACCGAAACCGAAACCGAAAGAAAAACCGAAGTTGCCGAACACTAGATTTATTAAATAGGCCTGGGTCATGACGCATTACTACACTAATTAAAAACGAATCTAAAAGTAATCATTCAGAGCTTGCAGTAAGAGGACTTCGCTAAATGTCAAATTGCCTAGCGCCGAATGACCGGCCGACAAGCAGAGTAATAGACGCAGCACTAGCGTTGCATTTTGAAAGTTAAAATAGATCTTCGGTTGATGACCGAAAGTCAATATCAGTTTCGGCCGAAACCGAAAGCAAACCGAAAGCTAACTTTTGGCTTCGGCCGAAACCGAAACTATGCCGAAAGTGGTCTTTTGCCAACTCTCGGCGCCGAAACCGAAACCGAAACCGAATTTCGGTCGGCCTATATATATATATATATATATATATATATATATATATATATATATATATATATATACACACACACACATGTATGGATTGAGAGACGGACTGTTTGATATAAATATGTAAGGATGGAGAGATGGACGGTTTGATACATAGACATATGTATGGATGGAGAGATGGACGGTTTGAAATATAGATAGATATCTAGATGGAGAGACGGACGGTTTGATAGATGGACGGTTCGATATAACGATAAATGTCTGGATGGACAACGGGCGGTTAATACAATTATGCTTCAGAAGAAAAAGACAGAGAGTTGATACAGAAACTCGTATTACGAAATAACATAGGACAGTAAAATATCTAATTTAATATTTAAAAAATAAACTGCTGTATTTCATTCAATTTGTATTCCCCTTTTTTTAAAAAATAATACCTGAATAAAATTTCCTATGGCAGTCAAGAGGCGAAGTCAGCCCTCGTTTTTAAATCATGAAATAAGGCTGCGTACACTCAAACTATCGATACTATATACATATATCCTCAAGGCAAATGTCCTATGACTGACTTTGTGAATTTTACACTATGAACATTAATCACTTCCGCCGAGTTTTCATACCTCCAATGAATTTTTCCAAAACTGATTAATATAAATATAGCGAAACGAAGATAAGTATGATCCTCATTCAGTGATAAAGGCATGTTTCCACCGAAAATAATGAGACTATTCAAATATTCGATCCTTTGTATGGGCCTGTTTACAGTTTATTTCATTTCCTTACAAATTTTGTATGCAGGCGACAGTGGGACTAATATAAATAAGAAACTTGTATGCACTGAAGAAAAGCGACATATCGTTTTCATAAAGTGTATGAAATGTGCTACGGAAACTATGGAAACAATACTTCGGCGCTTTGGATATATTCGAAAATTGAATTTTGTTCTCCCAAGAAAAAGGAATCTTTATCTTGGTTGGCCGGGACCGATGGAAAAAGTGGACTATAGACCCTCTAAGAGACCTTTTGACATTCTAACAGAACATGCGATCTACAACAAAACATTTATGGATGCTCTCATGCCAAATGACACCGTTTACATTTCCATCATACGGGAACCGTGGAGCCATTTTAAGTCGACCTTTAGTTATTTCAGGATGGCATCAATTAGCGAATTGCCAAAAGTGTCTGACCAACTATCTGAGTTCCTTTCAAATATTGAGAAATATGAAAAAATCTACGAAAGTCCAAAAAAGAACTTTCTTCGTTGGTGTACACCAGACTATTTTTCTCCCACACGAAGTATGATGTCTCATTGTCTTGGAATGCCGCTCGGTTTTCCAAAAGGACGGGAGGACATTATGAACAACGAAACAGCCATTATGGAATACATCCAATTTATTGAGAAAAATTTCAAGTTAGTGATGTTAGTAGAGTATTTTGATGAATCGCTTATCTTATTAAAAAGGCTCATGTGTTGGTCTCTAAAAGACATTTTGTATCAGAAAACAAATACAGGAAATTATTCATATAGATCCTATGAACCAACTAAACAACAACAAGAAATACACAGAAACTGGTCACGCGCAGATTACATGTTATATGAGTATTTCAACAAAACGTTTTGGAAAAAAGTGGCTGCTCAGGGTCCAGACTTTATCGAAGAAGTTAAACATTTCAAAGCTGTCGAAGCCACAATTCAGAACTTCTGTTTCGGTGAAGCGCGCTTAAAATTGTCAACGGATATAATAATAATTCGAGAGTCAAAGTTTAATGCGGAGTTCAACGTGACCAAAGAGAACTGTGATTTAATGCATTTCTTCATACTACCTAAACTTTGGGAACAACATAGCCAGATGGAAGGTTTGGTTCCGGATCATAGCTTATCTTTTAAGGATCTTCTGTTTCCGAAAAGACCAGAAAAGGGATGTTCATGGACATTCTAGACAAATTTTAGTTTTCGGGTTGGGGATGGGGTTTTTATTCTGTTTTTCAATAAAAACAGAGACAACAAAAACGTTTGAATCCGAAGGATACTAAAAGGCTAAAATTCCTAACAAAATGTACGAACATACAAATTAAAAGTAACTATATTCAGTATACTAACCTGGCAAGTGTCTGTGGAAGATATACCGAACTTAATAACGAAGTGTTTACAAAGTCCACAAGGATATAAAGTTCTGGCAATACTGATATGTTACAATGGAAATTACAATGGTTTTACCTGGTGGAATAATGAATAGGAAATAAAGTTCTGGAAATTATTAACAATATGTTACAATGGAAATTATAATGGTTTTTACCTGGTAGGATATCAAGTTCTGGCAATTATTAATAATATGTTACAATGGAAATTACAATGGTTTTACCTGGCGTAATAATGATTAGCTTAGATAGCTTGGATTTTAAAGGTGTCAGTGATTCCTAATGTTCTACACGCATACATCAGTAATTATTGCCAATTAATTATTTTGATTGAAATTTCTTGCTGACTATTGACAATACTAAAGACCTATCTGACCGCCTTCAAAGCTTCATATTTGAAGATATGACCCATTTATTTACATAAAAGGGCATGAGAAAACGCTGACTGCACGTCGGTATATTTTCACCAAGTGCTCAATTGGGAAGGGATGGGGTGGGGGTGGGAGGGACATTTTCTTTTTCTTTCTTTTGTAGAGCTGAGCCTGAAAATGCATTTTGTGTTGATTTTATATTTTTGAGAATTAAAGGTATGTTGGTGAAAATGTATTGAAAACCTTGCCAAACGTTTTGAAAGATATCTTTTTGCCACCCCCTACCGCCAACAAAGTTTCATCTTTGCAGTTTTCCCACAACACCAGTGTTGTAATCCCAATGAAAGATAATTAATAAAGAAGATTAAATAAAGTTACTACGAACAAGTTATTAGAGCAACTCATGTTATTATTTTATTCCAGTTTTAACAATCAGTTTACTGTCATTACTGCTATAAAAACATATTTCAAGACTTTAAAAAAGTATGCCCATGTATATAAAACACGAAAAACATTCAACAATAAAAATAAATATATACTGACAGCAAACGTTTCTCTCCTGTCTCACATCCATTTTGCAAATAAGATCTAAAGGTATTCGAATATTTTTATATAATGATCTTTTGAACGAATACCTTCTAGAAAATAAAATCTACTATACCATTTCACATCATCGCATAAAACGTCTACAAAATGGTCGAAAAGCGTGACCATCATGATGGAAATTTATGTAACCTCGACAAAGTGTTTACGAGCGTAAGTGTACTTGTGTATTAAGGATAACCGAGGAATAAACCATCAGAACGTAATTTGGATTTTGTCCAGTCAAAGCAGGTGCTGACTGTGAATATGAAATGATGCACGACGATTATCTATTTTATTTTGATAAATCATTCTTTTAAAATACATAACGACGATAATCAATTTGCTCTTATATTTTGACAATCATTCTTTTAAAATAATAAACGACGATAATCAGTTTATTATTATATTTTGAGTCGAAAACAGCATTTTATTTGAGAAAAGATTTTTGAGTTCTAAGTCGACTGGTTCTTTCGAAAACAAAACATACAAGGTCATATTATGTTTCCTAATTAGAGAAATGCAAAAGGATATTCTTCCTAATTTTGATATAGACATACTTTTTGGAGGTGCTCTACATATATTATGAATAATTTTGATATAAACATACATTTTCGCTCTACAGATATTAGGAACTTCTTTGTGAATGACAGTAGTGGTTAAATTATTTATTTTGGATGGTACACCACAAGAACTTAGATCAATTATGTATTTATTACATGACGCACCAAAGCCAAATAAACAAAAATGGACGTCTATATAACAAAGGTATAAAATAAAAGTACCAGATAAAAAAGCGTGATAAATACACATCAATCATAATTAGTAGATAGCAAATGTCCAACAAAAGACTCAAGGTATGTAAGCTTTTTGGATTCAAGACGCTATTTGAGGATTAGTAATAATATCACTGTAGAATGCCGTTTTATGGTAAGGTCACGTCGCGTGTGTAATATACATGTATACGTTGGGAAATTTCCATTCATACATCAAGGTCGATTGCCAAGTTTATGTGAACAACTATTTTGGTCTAAGCAGGCTAAAGAATTAGTGAATTGAGGTCACGCCAACATCACGTACTCCATGGAGTACATTTGTTATATATATATATATATATATATATATATATATATATATATATATATATATATATATATATATATATAGATATATATATATATATATATATATATATATATATATATATATATCATGACTGTTTAAGATATTTGACAATAATAAAATGATTTAAATGTTTCTTTCTAGTGATTCAGATTTATTTATTTGATGCTCATTAGGTGACTATAAAAGAAAATTAAGTATCGTAGTAATATTATTCAAGTCAAATTTAGTCGTGTAAAAGTCGTTGAGGAAATTTGAGTTCATTATACAATAATTTGTTCAATGAAAGTGCAGAGCTGAAAACATTAGATTTTAAACAGACAGTATCCGATTGAATTATTTAGTGAAATAATTAAAAGACTTGGATATTTGAGTACTGGCATAGCTCAAAAGTACATCAGAACCTTCAGATGGAAAACCTTTCCGGAATACTGTGAAATGTATAGTACATTTAGGATAAAGTTCTAGGAATTCCTATTTACTGTATGTTATTTTTAATTCTTTTAGCTTGTTTCATATTATGTGTTAGGGAGAACATGATTATATTTTGGAAAACTGAATGCAAATGTGTGAAATATGTGAAATGTTCGCAATCAATACGATTTATTGAGCATGGTGTGATGTTTCCAGTTTGTTGCAAGCCGTTTCGTTAACGCAGGTTTTCGTGAGCAAATGGATTTCATTACCAGTGATAGTGCTGCTGCTGCCGATGTTCCTCTTGCAATAGTGCATGACACCTGTTTTGGTCTGGAGGATGTTGATTTCTTTGATTCTGTTAATTATGGTAATGACACTACCACAACAGTGACACCAACAGTTGAAATGTAACTTTGTCATAACATGATGATACTGTTTGTAAAATGAGTGATCACTTGGAAGCAATGGTTATTGAACAAGGATTTAATGACTGGTCACACACACACACACACACACACACACACACACACACACACACACACACACATTCTGTACACAGTTTTAATAACAGTCTTTCAAAGAATATAATTTATGTATGTAAATGAATGTCATAAGATAATAAAATCCTATTAGGCTTATAACTCACATTTTGAGACTTAATTGTTTTTAGGAAAATGGAATCTTTTCTATGCAAAATTTATGTTATTCATGCAAATATTTTGCATATTAATAATAATTGTTTGAATGTAAAATATGTGTAATAAAATGTCATCTTACAATTTAATCTGTATTATGTAATTTGTCTTTCATGATGATATCACATTGTCCAAAGGAATGTTTTCTTGTGATATATATATGCAGTATATATATATATATATATATATATATATATATATATATATATATATATATATATATATATATATATATATATATATATATATACATACACTAAAACTCCTCAATATCAACCCCTCAATACCCAACTTTTTAAATTTCAGTTCATTTGTTTAGCTACCAAATCCTGGACACATGCTCACACAGGTTAGTTACAGTAAGCAAGTACTTTAGTATGCTTAATTGTAAGATAAAGACCTGAAAAATGCTTCATGGGCAAGCAAGGTTTAAACAATAATTGACATGCGCTGCACTGCAAAGGGCTGTCAATAGACTAAATATGAAGTTCTTACACCATTGAAAAGAGCCACCTTTTAAAGCAAATTATTAATAACTAAATTTTTTAAGGTAAGCTATTTAATACAGATTATTTTTATATGCTTATTATCTAACTGATTGAATCTTTCACCTGTATACATTATTAGAACATATTTGTTTTATTAATTAAATATGTGGGCTTTATTAACCAGGCATTAGGCCTTGTTTTTGATGCTTTGCAATTATTTATTCATGTGACAGATTGTTCAAACAATTCAGTATTATATATGTATTTAAAACAAAAGAAGATATTTTTGAATGCACTCTTTCACACGGTGACAATGATGTTCTCTGACAATTATATTCTCTCTTGCTCTCTCTCATCACAAAAACACATCAACCAACAATCTATCATTAAGACCAACCAATATACTATCATAAAGACATTAAGACCAACCAACACACAATCATAAAGACCAACCAACATACTATCATAAAGACCAACCAACATACTATGATAAAGACCAACCAACATGCCATCATAAAGACCAACCAATACACTATCATAAAGACCAACCAATAAACTATCATAAAGACCAACCAACATATTATGATAAAGACCAACCAACATGCCATCATAAAGACCAACCAACATGCTATCATAATGACCAACCAATACACTATCATAAAGACCAACTAACATACTATTATTAAGAGCAACCAACAATCTATCATTAAGACCAACCAATATACTATCATAAAGACCAACCAACATACTATCATAAAGACCAACCAACACACTATCATAAGGACCAGCCAACATACTTTCATTAGGACCAACTAACAATCTATCATTAAGACCAACCAATATACTATCATTAAGACCAAGCAATATACTATCATAAAGACCAACCAACATACTATCATAAAGACCAAGCAATATACTATCATTCAGACCAACCAATATACTATCATAAAGACCAACCAATATACTATCATAAAGACCAACCAATATACTATCATTAAGACCAACCAATATACTATCATAAAGACCAACCAATATACTATCATAAAGACCAACCAACATACTATCATAAAGACCAACCAATATACTATCATAAAGACCAACCAACATACTATCATACAGACCAACCAATACACTATCATAAAGACCAACCAACATACTGTCATTAGGACCAACTACATGTAACAATCTATCATTAGGACCAACCAACACACTATCATTAAGATCAAACAATGTAATATCATTAAAATTTACCCAACTAATAAGATAAATAAAACATAACTATCAATATTATATTAACAACATACTATCATGAAGATAAACCAGGATGCTGTCATTAAAATAAACCAACATAAATCAACTAACAGGATATTCAAATTGTAATTACAGGAAGATGATTGTTCCAAAATGTGACATTGAACCAAATATTTAGTACAAGTAAAGTCTCTGATATCTGGTTATTTTCAGAGGTCAACGTGTTACTGTTGTAAAATTACAAAGAGTTGTCAGGGTCGATGCCAAGTTGATTTCTTGAAATATATAGAACATTATTCACACCTTACTGTACCTTTCATTGGAACATGGCCCCTTGTATATGGTATGCATGGTAATGGATCCCATTATGTTATGTAACAGTAAAAAAGCTACATAAGGAAGACCCAAAATAAGGCTGTACACTCCATGTCTTTAGTTGGATGACATTATAGAGAGTTCAAAATCAGGATTACTCAAACTGATTTTAACTATGAAAAAACTTGCATGGTAATGCTATTTTGATACTGAACTAGATATTTTCACAAAAAATTTAATAAATTAAAATAAACACTTTCCCCCAAAATTCAACAGAAAAATCAAAAGTCTTTACTATTTACACAATGCACAGATGCAATATGAAACAAACATTAACATAAACACAAATTATACATGGAGATCACAGATGTATAAGAAATCACATTTTAAGAGAACAAATTCGCTCAATGTTACTCATACCCTGGGATTACTTAGTGTTGATTTAAACTGATAAACATTAATCAAAAATAAAGAAAGTAAAAAATTGTGTAATTTACAGGTTAAATAAATTTCCAGAATGACTGAAACACTATGGTCTAGCCACAAGATTACGAATCAAAACTACCTGATGAATGGATACTTGCTTCCTTGCAGGATTTTTACCTTCATGATAATGAGACAATCTAGTCCTGTACATATTATACATTATGTATATATTTTACATTTAGTGTTGAACAAAGGTTGGATGCAGTATTTGTCTGTGAATGGCATAATGATGTCTGAGCATTCTGTTTAATCAGGTAAGAAAGCAAATTCAAGGATATAAAGATACAAATTCAGGTATATATATACATACATACATACATACATACATACATACATACATACATACATACATACATATACACTCACTGCTCATTGTTCAAGTACTTGTGGTTGTTTATGAATAGATCAGTCACCCTGAAAAAGAAATATGGACTGAGTGGAATAACCTTAAAGACTTTAATATCACAGTAACAACTACATACCACCATCATCATTACAATAGGGTAATCACACATGAGTGTTTCTCATCATTTCTTAAAAATCAATATGTATGTATGTATGTATGTATGTATGTATGTATGTATGTATGTATGTATGTATGTATGTATGTATGTATGTATGCATGTATGTAGTTCTATAAGATAAAATATAGGTAAATATTTAATAATAAATAAAAATGAAATCCTTACAATATAGTGTCAAAATTATTTGTATAAACTGAATTCTTTTAAAAGTCCAAGATTTCCTTTGGTAGGAAAAAAACCCATATTGCTTTTTAATTGAATTCATATAAAAAAAATCTGTCTAACCAGGAATGTTTTCCAGTGTCTCACTGGATGGAAGCCAATATTCATCACAAATGTGTTTTACTGTCAGAGATCACTGACAAGGTATGCACAATTCAGGTATCAGTCATCAGTTTGAGCAATACAATACCATCTCATCATTTGTTCAACAGAAGGAATGCCACTCTCCAACAATGTGTTTGATGTTTCAAAGTTAATTGTGTTGTTTTTATTCCACACATTTTGCCCAGCAATTAGAACATGCCATTTATAATTATATTTAAATTTGGAATCTTCTATTCAGAAAACTACTGGGCAGCTTTGCATTTCATTAATCTTTATACAGTAAAACCTGTTTTGGGAGACCACCCATTGTGCCAACAGAGTGGTATCTCAAGACAGGTGGTCTCTCATAACAGGTGGTCTCTCATAACAGGTTTGTGTGAGATTATCTTTTGGCAAGGTAAAAATGCAGCAGGCGTAAGAAGGGAAAATATCCACAATTACTGAACATGCATATTATTCATTTTTCAAAGTTCTTGTCAAATTATTCAATAAAATGTATTCAAAGTAATTTTATACAGTGATATAGATACACAACTATGGTAGCATGGTAACTTAGTAATCAGTTAGCTAAGATAAAACTTATTTATTCATTCTGTATTAACATCTTTTATCAATGGTAGTATGGTAACTTAGTAACCAGTTAGCTAGGATAACACTTTTTTTTTATTCATTCTGTATTAACAGCTTTGATCAATGGCAGCATGGTAACTTAGTAATCAGTTAGCTAGAATAACTCTTTTTTTTATTCATTCTGTATTAACAGCTTTGATCAATGGCAGCATGGTAACTTAGTAATCAGTTAGCTAGGATAACTTTTTTTTATTCATTCTGTATTAACAGCTTTGATCAATGGCAGCATGGTAACTTAGTAATCAGTTAGCTAGGATAACACTTTTTTTTTATTCATTCTGTATTAACAGCTTTGATCAATGGCAGCATGGTAACTTAGTAATCAGTTAGCTAGAATAACTCTTTTTTTTATTCATTCTGTATTAACAGCTTTGATCAATGGCAGCATGGTAACTTAGTAATCAGTTAGCTAGGATAACTCTTTTTTTTATTCATTCTGTATTAACAGCTTTGATCAATGGCAGCATGGTAACTTAGTAATCAGTTAGCTAGGATAACTCTTTTTTTTATTCATTCTGTATTAACAGCTTTGATCAATGGCAGCATGGTAACTTAGTAATCAGTTAGCTAGGATAACTCTTTTTTTTTATTCATTCTGTATTAACAGCTTTGATCAATGGCAGCATGGTAACTTAGTAACCAGTTAGCTAGGATAACTCTTTTTTTTTTATTCATTCTGTATTAACAGCTTTGGTCAATGGCAGCATGGTAACTTAGTAATCAGTTAGCTAGGATAACTCTTTTTTTTTATTCATTCTGTATTAACAGCTTTGATCAATGGCAGCATGGTAACTTAGTAATCAGTTAGCTAGGATAACTCTTTTTTTTATTCATTCTGTATTAACAGCTTTGATCAATGGCAGCATGGTAACTTAGTAATCAGTTAGCTAGGATAACTCTTTTTTTTTATTCATTCTGTATTAACAGCTTTGATCAATGGCAGCATGGTAACTTAGTAATCAGTTAGCTAGGATAACTCTTTTTTTTATTCATTCTGTATTAACAGCTTTGATCAATGGCAGCATGGTAACTTAGTAATCAGTTAGCTAGGATAACTCTTTTTTTTATTCATTCTGTATTAACAGCTTTGATCAATGGCAGCATGGTAACTTAGTAATCAGTTAGCTAGGATAACACTTTTTTTTATTCATTCTGTATTAACAGCATTGATCAATGGCAGCATGGTAACTTAGTAATCAATTAGCTACGATAACACTTTTTTTATTCATTCTGTATATAAGCTTTGATCAATGGCAGCATGGTAACTTAGTAATCAATTAGCTAGGATAATACATTTAATTTATTCATTCTGTATTAACAAGTTAATCAGACTTTATGTACCATGGAATGCATATATACAAATGAATGAAATCAAAAGACATAATTAACCCATCTCAATACAAATAAACTCATTTAAAGGTAAAAACCAAAACACATAACTCACTGATAACATTAAGAGATTAACTGAATAATGAGTGGCATAAAATGTCAAAACTACAGTGAATGGATCACAACTTAGTGTGGATTTTAATAACAGGAACATACAAAAACAATCAAAAACAACATGAACCTTATACAATGACAGTCAAGTCTGGAAAACAATAATCACTTATTCAAAACACGAACAAAGATTTCATTCACCCAGGCATTACCAAATGACTCCAAAGACAACAACAAATTTGACTGCTCTTTCCAAAGAGTTCTCACTGGGGACATTAGCAGAATTTTTCACAAAAGAATACAAATATGATACCAGTCTTTGAATCTACTATGTACATCTTTTGAAAGGTTCTGTTAAATAAGTAATGGTTAACCAAACTGGAGATTTACAGGACTCTGACACTACAATGGCAGTGACATATATCTTAGTCTGGTTTATGGTCTGTAGCATATGACGGCTACCTCCATCTTATATAAATTTTAGGACATGGTAGCCATACTTAACTATTGTTTTTTTTGTATTAATTTATTTTAAGACACAATTTCTCTCATAAAGTCTTGGCTTCAAAGGATTACAGGAAGGCCAGTGGACATGCATAGCTGTGTTGTTGTAGAACAATCTGCACTTTGCAGACACTTGTAAGCAGTCATGGTAGACAATAGACAATGGTTACAATGGATGACATAAACATCATCAGTGGTCATTTATTTTTGCTGATTGGTCATTCATAGCAGTGTTACAATGCATGTTTGCCAGAAAATCATGGTAATGGTTGCATTATGCATAAGGTCACTGACATCAGTTCATTTATACAATAAAATTTATCCTTGCATAACGATTTTGGTTGCCAATGATGAGTGATCACTCATAACTGTGATCCCTCAAGAAGGTTTTATTATACCAAAATGACTCAAAAGTCAACTTAATCTAATACTTTTACATGACTGCATAAGCAGCTATTGTTTCTGTATGGTCTGGAATATTAATGGGTTGTTATGCAAGGATTACAATGTGAAAAAGCAACCCTGTACAGAAATAGCAAATCATTTTTCAAGGTGTTTGGCAGGAGGATTTCCAAAGTTTTAAAAACTGTTATGTTTTTTTTAATGTAAAATGAACATTCTCAGTTAGTCAACTGATCATAGCATGAATTGATAGAAAGTAAAGCAAAAGAAAGGACAAAAAGTGCTTAACTAATTAATGTGCCATTGAAGCAAATGATGCAATTGCAAATGATAATTACCTATGTCAATTTTACTAATTCACCAATGATGCCATTACAAATGATAATTACCTATGTCAATTTCACTAATTCACCAATGATGCCATTACAAATGATAATTAGCTATGTCAATTTTACTAATTCACCAATGATGCCATTACAAATGATAATTACCTATGTCAATTTTACTAATTCACCAATGATGCCATTACAAATGAAAATTTCCTATGTCAATTTTTAATTATAATATTTAGAAGAAAAGTTAGATAATGATAATAAATAAGTATTTAAACTTTTAAACTCCACCACTACAATAACAAGAAAGCAACCAAGATGGAGTGGTGGGTTGTTATGAATGCAGTTAAATGGCAGAAATATAAGTTCTAGATTTTGAAAATAGCATCGATGAGTATTATTATAAATGCTCACATTTTCATTGAAAAGAATTCCAGTATCATATTTATTATATGATTAGAAGTAATATGTTATTTAACATTACAAATAGCATGGGTTCTGCTATAAAAACTAAGAAGCATGTGAGGGGTAAAGTAAATCTGGAGGTTTTCCATCCCTCTCCTAGATACACAAATATACACTGAGCAACTTCTTAAACTGGGTAAACAACTTAATATAAGTCCCTTGATGTCTTTGATTATTAATGCAGATGGGCTCTAAAGACAATATACTCTACAAACATCATTAAATGTAATATCTTAAAAATATAATCATTTATTACAATATTAATCAGGAGTTCATATGGCTCTTGCTTTCATTAAAAAATTAATTACAAAATGATACTACTTCAAACATTAAGTATCAAACCTAGCCAACAACAGTCTGTACTCCTAATTAATTTTCAAGTGAATGTATTCCTCACACCAAGCTAACCAACAACAGTATGTACTCTTATTCAATTTTCAAGTGAATGTATTCCTCACACCTAGCTAATCAACAACAGTATGTACTCTTAATCAATTTTCAAGTGAATGTATTTCTCACATCTAGCTAACCAACAACAGTATGTACTCTTAATTAATTTTCAAGTGAATGTATTCCTCACAACAACAGTCTTTACTTCTACTGACTTTTCAAGTGAATGCATTCCATAAACCTAAATAACAACAGTCTGTATGCCTAATGACTGTTCAAGTGAATGACAGTCATTGTACTATGCTGTCAACTGATTTGCAACCAAAGTAAACATAAAAGTCATGTAGGGGATACAACTGTTGGTATTTTTGAAACTATCTATTGGATACACATCACATTTGTAAACACAGTACGGGATACAACTGTTGGTATTTTTGAAACTATCTATTGGATACACATCACATTGGTAAACACAGTAAGTATCCTTTATCCTTACTGAGGAATGGCATAATGTTTCTCTGGCAAACACTTTTTTTTCTTTAGGCTGTCAAGAATCCAGCTGGAAGTGACCATCATGATGTCTGGATAGGTCTCCTTGTACAAAGAAAGGTCCTGAAGGCAGAAATGTGAAATTTAGTGCAAGTCTGTCATCACTACCCCAATGATATAGGTGGCGTTCTACAGTTTCATATTTTGCATAGGGTTAGAATTTTAAAGAAAAAGAATTTCCCAGGATTTCTTCACTGGTTATACTGGCTATATAATAAAGACTTTGTATATCTTAAGTGTTGTTAGAAGAACTTTCAATTCCCTTTATTTTGATGTATGATTGATGGGTGTAATTTAGGTTCTAGAGATTACAGTTTGGAGTAACTTAAAATGTGCTCATATAAAAAACTGCTAGCTCCACATGGTCATTTTAACTTCCTGGACTTCAGAGATAAAGTGTAGAAAAACAATCCAATAACTTTTTTTACTTTTCCGATATTTTGTAACTCGTTCATTGCACTTTCAGAAGCTGCCATTGCTTACTTCAGCAAAATTTGTTTTCCCTAGTTTAATAACTGCTAAAGTTAGTGTACTTTTGATTAATATCTGGTTAATTTGTCAAGCACATGGGACCATCCATTTACCATGTTACAAAATTAATGCAAACAACTTCACCTTACATATGTCACTCTCTTAAAAGTACATAATAGCTGGTGAGCACCCCCATAAGCCAACTTCAATTGCATTAGTTAGTAAATGTAACAAGGATTTGTATTGGTCAGAATGTAACCATGTGATCAGGCTAAGTTGCATTAATATATATATATATATATATATATATATATATATATATATATATATATATATATATATATAAGGGATAAAAAAACAACACAAACGCCGATAAATTTGTGCGACTAGTTTCGCATTTATGCTTCTTCAGGCACAAAATTTATTTGAAAGAAACTGATGACGTCTATAAAGTTATAAACAATTACGTCATTAACATAACGTCATGCTTTTGAAAGAAGCGGATGACGTCTATATATCAATAATTACGTAATTGACATAACATCATAATTTATATTCTTTATTATACAAATATCATATGTATAACTGGATCAGAATGATGCATGAGTCTCTAATGAAAACTGAGAGTGAGATTATAATGTAGAGACTAACAGTAATACATATAACTACATATTTTATATATATACATATAAATAAATACAATATATCAAATCATCCACTAAAATTCTATACAATTTTATATAATGCCTTAGTATTAAGGCCATTGGGATAAACAGTATCTAACCGATTAATCCAATAACTTTCTTTAATGAGTCTGTTCATTTCTCCGTGCAAAATATCGATTGGCATGAAAGAAAAATCCCTTAAAGAGTGATTATTTGTATTAAAATGCATTGAAACATTAGAGGAGAACTGAGGATCCATATAATTTTTTATATGAAAGCGGTGATTATTCATTCTCTTAGAAACTTGTTGAAGTGTTTGTCCAACATATTGCATGTTACATTTTTTACATGTTATCAAATAAATTACATCAGTTGATATACAATCAGTGTTATAACGTAGAGAAAACATTTCTTTAGTATTGGAGCTACTAAAATAGGTACTTTTTTTAATATTTGCACATTGAGAGCACCTACGTCTGTTGCATTTAGATGACGAAAAACATCTTTGAAAATTTTTTGTCGGTTTAGTTCTGATCAAAAGATCTTGTAAATTCCTAGGTCTTCTATAAGCAAGAATTGGCTTGCTCTTGTAAAGTGTTTTGACGCTGTTTTTTTCTGATAAGTTAAGGAGAGTCCAATATTTATTAATTATAAGGCCTATATTTGGCAAAGATGGATTATATTGTATTATGAAAGGAATTATATTTTTATCTTTCGTACATTCTGCTGTATTTAAAGCATTATTTTGGGTAAGAATACAGACTTTACTTAAAGCAGACTCTATTACATGTATAGGATAATTTTTTTTTTGAAATATGTTTTTAATTTATTTAAAGAATGTTTTAATTGATGATCGTCTGAAATGATACGTCGGTATCTTTTCGCCTGACTATAAGGTATGCCGTTTTTACATGACCTGGGATGACAAGACGAATATTCCACATATTGGTGGATATTAGTTTCTTTTATGTGAACATTTGTAGAGATAGTATTATCAGGATTTTTCATCACATTTACATCTAGAAAGGATACATGCGTAGTGGATGCAGTGTAAGTAAATTTAATTGTGGGGTGAAAATTATTTAGGCTATTAATAAATTTGTGTAGATCTTCTTCTGAGTGGTTCCAGATCATAAATATATCATCTAAAAATCTTAGCCAAACAGTGGGCTTAAAATTCTCGTTTTCAAGAAAATCTTTTTCTAATTTACCCATGAAAAGGGAAGCGTATGAAGGAGCCATAGGACTACCCATTGCCGTACCCATTATTTGAAATATATATATATATATCAATTGTGCAGAGAACTACTTTTACCTACAATAGTATTTACATGCTTAATGAAGACTATGAAATGAAAAATGTTTAACAAAATGTAAGCAAATTAAAATGTAAGAATAAGCATGAAAAAGGGTAATTAATGTTAAATTCATTTATACATGTTCAAATGCAGAATCAAACACCTTACAGAACACTCTTCATAAAGTTCTTGCTATGTGATTCTGCTGCTGAAAGCTTATTCCATCCCCCCAAATTTTTTAAAATACTTTTCATAAACAATTAGTTCTGATATAAATTAGATATGGCTGTCGGTGATCTAAGTCACTTGCCATTACAAATCACTGTCACTTATCATGTGCTGAAAAACCAACAAACAAACATAAATGAGATGCAAAGTTATTGCTAGAATGATGACAGAAATTTATGTATATAAAATTATAAATTTTGTACACCATCAAATATGGATAACAATAATATTAAAATAGTTCGATGTAAAAGAAATATAATTATATAGACAAAGGAAGAGAAGTAGGAGGAGGCAAGAAAAGATGATGGCGATGATTCATATACAGAAAAATTCCAAGAAGGAATTTTAAAACATTTTTTATAAACACTTTTATTTTGATAAGGACTTTTAAGTAACAAGTTTATTAAATAAAGGATTCAATTCCTTAAAGAATATATCTATTCAATTTGCTTAAAAAATTCCAATTATTTACCTGTACCATACTGATAAATATCCTGCTGAAATTTTACTTCTCTGACATTTAATTTTGAATACTGAATCTAGCCTACTTTTCTCAAATGAACAATTTCTGTACAATGCTCTAACATGCTCTACACACAGAATGTGCTCTACAGTGAAACCCCAAAATATATCATTTGTTATAAAACAAATTCAAATATAGCATGATTGTGGTATGCCTCTTGGAATTGTACAATAATTTCAAAATTTCTTGCAGTACTGCAAAGCTTTAGCAAACAAATATACAAGATCTTGTTTTAATAATTTTGCAAGAGAGGTTGCTTTCTTAAAGAAATATACAAGAGTTGGTTTTAATAATTTTGCAAGAGAGGTTGCTTTCTTAAAGAAATATACAAGAGTTGGTTTTAATAATTTTGCAGGATAGGTTGTATTCTTAAAGAAATATATGTCTGCATCTTGCTAGACCTATCATCCTAAGTAGACAACAATGGTAGAACAGAGTTGAGAAAAAAACATAGTCATGTCCATGATGCTCGGTCTAACAATGATTCTATGCAAGCAACACTGGCAGGTCTATGTCCATGTTGCTTACAGTTCGATGTGTACCATAAATTGGTACACACGGTATTAAATTTGCTTGATTGTATTAAAACAGTTTCTAGCCCCTTCATGATGGTGAAACAAATTACTGTATATTGTTTATAATACTGTGCATTAGCTTTTTTATTGTATTATATAAAAGAATGTTGTAAACTTGCAGCATGATTATAACTGAAACAAATATAAACATGACATCCTTTGAGAGGTATTTGTGTTTTTTGGAATCACTGAACATCACATAAGATCATTTATTTCTGCAGAAAGACAGACATTTAATTGCTGAATGTGAACAGAAATAGAATTGGAAATTTAGACTGGTCACATGTTAATTTTCAAATAGCTGTTAAAACTAATAAATACAGTACACCAGTCCATGTTTCTGGCATTTCAGGGCTTAAAAATGTGATGTTTTAAAAAATAATGTTTGCAAAAAAAATCTAAATGATCATAGCAAGCAATCGTAGAGAATACATGATTCATAAAAGGCTGATGTTTTTTTTTGTTATTTAAAAAAATGTTACAATGCACTGTATTTTAACATGACATCTACTTCAGGTGAGAATTCTGCCTGATTGGCACAATGATCTGATCAAAAAAAGTATTTCCACCTGAACACGATTTTTCAGCCCAAACAATGGACTTCATATAGTTATGGTTTGGCTGAAATGTAAAGAACCAATATCACATTATGTCTCACCTTCTTGGCATAGTCTGCTGCTGCCACTAGATGTGTGGTGGAATTACTCACAGTTGCTTCCACATCACCATCATATCTATCCAGAGTTAAGGTCGTGACATAACTAGAAAAGAAGAACTGGGAATGGGGGTATCTATGTATTATAGCTCTGAACTGGGAATGGGGGTATCTATGTATTATAGCTCTGAACTGGGAATGAGGGTATCTCTGTATTATAGCTCTGAACTGGGAATGGGGGTATCTATGTATTATAGCTCTGAACTGGGAATGGGGGTATCTATGTATTATAGCTCTGAACTGGGAATGAGGGTATCTCTGTATTATAGCTCTCAATGAGACTGTCCATGTAGCAGATTTGGTAAGAGGACTAGAATGCTTCTGACCTTCCTCGAGCATATAAAGAAAGGAGATCAGCCCCCACTCCTCTTTCATCTTGACTCCACACAAGCAAGTGATGTGGGTTTGTTACTCACAACTAAATAAGGTCAATTTAATTTCCTAAGATGGATGCCCCTAGAGTCTGTTTGAATTAGGAGGAAACATAGAGAAGGATGATGCCAATCCAATCACCTTCTCTAGCCTACTTGTATTCCCCATCTCCAACAGGGATGATCAGTAGCATGACAAACAAGAGGTATGGTCTACCTAATTCCTGTATCTATATCAACTGGGTTCTAATGAGTGATGACTTTTACTTGGTGCCCAGTACCTGATGACTTGTGCCTAGTGCCAAGCCAATAACCAGTCAGGCAACTCTGAACAGGAGAAGCCTTCCTCCATGCCTATATAGTCAAATCAGCGCTCTCCCCTTAGTGGAGGATAATACTCCACCCTCATGTGGGGAACATGTAGCTTACTCTCCACCCTTGCACCCTAGTATTTTCCCCCTTTGGAGGGGCTGTAGACCAACCCAAATCTCAAAATATGTATCCCACATCCTCCTAGAATTGAGAACTTTTCTCCACCAAAGAGTAAATTTTCTGGACTCCTAAGGGAAAAATATTGATGTCCTCGTGGGACCTAGAAGTGCTGCTCAGAATAAAGAGCTATTCACATGAGCTCCTAAAACCCCTGAGAGTGATCAAGGAACTACTTTTTACTTCAGAATTTCAAGGAACTTAGAAGAGTAAAGAATCCCATGTGCACGGAGACAAAGAGGAACAAGGCCTTATCTTCCTCCACTAACTACTTTAGTGTGGTCTTATACTGTGTCTGACCATAAACATAAGAACAGACAACCTTCCTTATGTTCACAACTGGTACATATTCCTGTAAATTTAAAAGTTTCTAAAGCAATGAATCAGAAATATTAATAATGATAATGGCATGAGACCTCCATCGCACCAAGAAAACACGTGACACATTACCTGTCAATATGGTATTAATGATAAAGAGTCATGTGAGACACCAAAACACACTATTTATAATAATGGACAATAATAAGTGGTGTCAAACTCATTATTGATGATAATTACTGTTGTGAGACCGCCTACACACACTGTCTGAAGATGGTGCGAGATCCCCATAGAGTGCATAAGATTGAATATGAAGCATTATTTAATGTACCATCGCATCGGGTATATTAAAAAAAAACATATAGACAAAAACTGAAGTTACACAATGGTAAAATGAAATCTATACAGGAAACATCCAAAATAATTAGTGTGTGTGTGTGTGTGTTTCAGTGATTTGGATTTTTAATGCAGCTTTAACAATTTTTCAGTCATATTGCTATGATGTCTACGATGTGACAGTTTATAGTGATGTCTAGCACTGGGGCATCATGCCACAGACATTTATCATGATGTCCCACCCAGTCCCATTATCCTGATGCCAGGTTGACTAGTTCTAACACTAACCTCTTAATGATTTGGATTTTTAATGTAGCTTTAACAATTTTTCAGTCATATTGCTATGATGTCTACGATGTGACAGTTTATAGTGATGTCTAGCACTGGGGCATCATGCCACAGACATTTATCATGATGTCCCACCCAGTCCCATTATCCTGATGCCAGGTTGACTAGTTCTAACACTAACCTCTTAATGCTGAACACCAAGCCAAAAATAATTAGATTAATCATTAAAAATACCCAACCGACTTACCAAAGGAGAAGAATATATACAAAAAGGGACACTCTGGAAAATAAAGGATATAAAAATGCCTCAAAGCTCACAAGAGAGCTTATTTGATGGCAATAATAATGAACTGTGTGTGCAGATATAGAACAACAGATTTTAGCACCAGAACATGTCTTGGACTAGAGAGAAAAGACAATTGCTTCTGACAATATAACTTAATTCAACCAAATGCAAATGGCATTTAAAAGAAACAGGACCCAATCGTGAGGCGCCATTGACATCAGGACGCATTGGGTCTGTTCTATTCTAGTTATGGACTACTAGAACTTTCCACATCAGGGGAGGATGGAATATGCTTATACAGACAAGGGTAATTTCCATCCAGGAAAAGTAAGCAATGCATTAGTGACAGGTATTGTGTTACTGGTATTAAATTGTAATTTACATTGAACCAAACAGGTCTCTTTGCTATAATCAATATCACAATTGTCAACATTTGACCTTACCCATGTTGAAACCTGCCCATAGGGAGGATTGTTTGATGTAAGTTACAAAATCTAGTCTAAACCTGCACTCACCTTTCAGGTCAAGGCAATTGGATTTGAAGTGTCTTGACAAAAGTAAATGACCCATGATGTTCTCATGGTAGGATTCTAGCCTGCATTCTTTTGATTGTTAGCTGAGCAAACAAGCCACTGAACCAATAGAATTCATGCCTTCATTATTTGCCTTTTATGACATGCTGGAGAGTGCATCAATCTTATTTCACTGCCCCACATTATACATGTACAGTGGCTGCATATTACAATAATATTACAATAATATTCACTAATCAATCTTATTCCACTGCCCCATAAAACACATTATACAAAGGCTGCATATTACAATAATATTCACTAATCAGTCTTATTCATTCCATGACCCCAAAGTATACAGATAAAAAGGCTGCATATTACAATAATATTAACTAATCAGTCTTATTCCACAACCCCACAGTATAAATATACAAAGGCTGCATATTACAATAATATTCACCAATCAGTCTTATTCCACACAGTATAAATATACAAAGGCTGCATATTACAATAATATTCACTAATCAGTCTTATTCCACACAGTATAAATATACAAAGGCTGCATATTACAATAATATTCACCAATCAGTTTTATTCCACACAGTATAAATATACAAAGGCTGCATATTACAATAATATTCACTAATCAGTCTTATTCCACACAGAATAAATATACAAAGGTTGCATATTAGCATTATATGTACCAGTCTGAGTATAAACTTTACTCTGAAACAAAATAGCCAATTTGGTCAGCCTGATAAAGGATACGTAACAATGTATCTTTTGAGATTCTTGATTTCACTGGCTGGAATGCTGTCCCCATGGAGATAGGCAGATACACCCCGGAATATAGAGGGCAAGGAAGTGGCAGAATGAGATTTGTGTCTGCTTGAATCTTTATCTCCATCATTTACACAACTTTTGGATTCACCTTCAGCTGAGAGACTCATCTTGTATTGTTTTCCCTTACCTGTAAAAAAGGTAAGAGATATCACTCATATACAGAAGAGTAAAATACTGAAGATCTCTATTAAGCAATCAAAACTCAGGAACAACGCTTTCATAAGTTCATGACCATGAATTCCAACCATATGGTAATATTTCAGATTCATAATTTTCTCCCATTTTTATTTTCTCTCATTTTTATTTAGGAAATAACGTCCTTCATTTGTGTTTAGTGAATAGAGCTTGAAAACAAGGTTATCATTAATAAAGAACTAACACAGGCTGCTTGTTGTTGTGACTTGATTTCCTTCATGTGCCTCTTCGAGGTTTTGCTATATCATCCTAATTTTCAGATTAATTATGATTTGCAGTGGTCAGACAAAAATATAATCCTTAATAACACTGGCTGTCTCTGTCTGTATATCAGTTTTGTTTAAAGAAAAAGGAATACAATGCTATGAAGTAGGGCTTTCTAGGCACAATTGTTGATGGATATGAAACAGTTTGCCTTCATTTTGTTTTTTTGTATGGGATAAACAAAAATGAAAACTTCATAAGTGTCACATTTTTTAACAAGAAGATTTTGTTCAATCTAAAAACAACAAATATTCATCTCTTTATTGTGTTATTAATTTTGAAGGACTGTTTAGATGCAGAAACACAGAAAATTTCGAGGTTTATGAAGAATCTACAAAATTTTCTATTTCAGGGTTTCATTGTAAAACTGAAAATATAACTTTTTTTCCATGCAACAAATCTGTATTTTTTTAAACAGAAGTCTGTATTGTTCTAACAGAAAACTGTATCATTTTAACAGAAAACTGTATCATTCTAACAGAAAACTATCATTCTAAAATCAAGTTACAAGAACTTTGGCTCAAAAATTGTTATCAGGTGCTCCCATGCAAGACTGGCAACTTTTATACGGACTAATTCTGTCAAACATACAAAGAAACAATAAATAAAAGTTTCACATACCAACCAAAAGACATGATTTTATCCATTACAAAATTAAGATGTACAATCACTTGAAAAACTAATTTGCAAAATTTATTGTAAATGTCAAGGAATTATACTGAAATTCAATAACTTCCATAAGTGATAAACAATAAGAAAACAATAGAAATGAATAAAAGTATAGTTTGTGTACCTTTTTGAGTATCTTCATTATCCTCTGATTTTCTCTTCAACTGCTGTTGCTTTTTACGTGGAAAATAGTAACTGAAAACTGTTATGGAATTCAATTGCAACTGATCTTATCTTCTCACAAAACTGTAATATGATTGCCAATGTCTACATGTCATATAACTGTCATAAAACTGTAATATAATTGTCAATGTCTACATGTCATATAACTGTCATAAAACTGTAATATAATTTTCAATGTCTACAGGTCATATACCTGTCATAAAACTATAATATAATGGTCAATGTCTACATTTCATATAACTGTAATAAAACTGTAATATAATTGTCAATGTCTACAGGTCATATAACTGTAATAAAACTGTAATATAATTGTCAATGTCTACATGTCATATAACTGTCATAAAACTGTAATATAATTGTCAATGTCTACATGTCATATAACTGTCATAAAACTGTAATATAATTGTCAATGTCTACATGTCATATAACTGTCATAAAACTGTAATATGATTGCCAATGTCTACATGTCATATAACTGTCATAAAACTGTAATATAATTGTCAATGTCTACATTTCATATAACTGTAATAAAACTGTAATATGATTGTCAATGTCTACAGGTCATATACCTGTCATAAAACTGTAATATAATTGTCAATGTCTACATGTCATATAACTGTCATAAAACTGTAATATAATTTTCAATGTCTACAGGTCATATACCTGTCATAAAACTGTAATATAATTGTCAATGTCTACATTTCATATAACTGTCATAAAACTGTAATATGATTGTCAATGTCTACATGTCATATAACTGTAATATGACTGTCAGTGTCTAGAGGTCATCTATACATTTCATTGTGATAATTGTGAAAAAGACTACAATGGAGAAGCTACCAGAAGCCTTGAACCAAGAGTTAAAGAACATTTATAGAACAACAGAGAATCCCTGACAGCAGTTGGTGAACAATACAAAGAATCGAGGCTGACTATTTCCTGGGATAACATCAGAGTACTTGGTAGAGAGAACAATACCCTGAGAAGGAAAAAAAAAGAAAGTTTTTGAAATCATGGAGCTTTATCCATTTTTGAACCATGATATTTGACTGGTACTTCTGGCAATCTAGAGAATGATTTTATCATGTAATCAAGATATTTGTCATCCTGTGACTCCAATCTGTACTTTATTCCTCTCTAAGGAAGACCTTCTGATAGTGTCAAAAGCTAAAGAGTATTGAATTTGTTTGTTACAGAATGGTATCTATTCTTATTTCATGAAGGCTGACTATTTCTTGAGATAACATCAGAGTACTTGGTAGAGAGAACAATACCCTGAGAAGGAAAAAAAAAGAAAGTTTTTGAAATCATGGAGCTTTATCCATTTTTGAACCATGATATTTGACTGGTACTTCTGGCAATCTTGAGAATGATTTTATCATGTAATCAAGATATTTGTCATCCTGTGACTCCAATCTGTACTTTATTCCTCTCTAAGGAAGACCTTCTGATAGTGTCAAAAGCTAAAGAGTATTGAATTTGTTTGTTACAGAATGGTATCTATTCTTATTTCATGAAATAAAAATTATTATTTTTTCTTTTTGAGCATGTGATACATGTATGTTGGTATTCCTCTTGAAGCTAGATGTTTCTTGATCAGTCTCTCTGTGCCATACCAGTTAAATCCTGGGGTATCATGACCAATTCGTGGTAAATGGACACTGCCTGAAATGAGAGTAAACAAGCTAAGAATTCAAATAGTTTCTACATATTATTGTACGTTAAAGCATGAAATAAAAAATTCCAATTCAAGGTATCATACATTCATGTTCAAATATTTGCCTGTAAACTCCTGATGTGTCTTTTCATTATCCATTTGGTTTAATGATGTGTAATCATTTATCTAGCCACCTGTATATCTAAGTGTTTAATCCATATGCACTGAAGATACTGTGTAACCCTTTACAAATATTTCAAATTCAATTGAAATTGGAAAAAAAATGAGGATTCCAAATGTGATAGCAAGCAAGTGTTAATGAGAAGGATGCATAACAGATGCAGGGCCACACAACATGGCATGTTAACAAAATCTCAAACTACTTAGCTTCTCATCTTATTTATATTTTGAACCAAACAAATATGAAGGACCTAATCTTCATTTTTTCACTGAATTTCTGAGCAATCAGTCTTATTTGTGGAGTTATCCAAACTTTGGCAAAAAGTAAAACTTGTTTACAAAAATTGTAACCAGTTATTTATGGGACTCATTTTCTAAGTTTAGTTAAATCTATCATTAAAGTTTTTTATAACGCAAAATCTTCCAGATATTTAAGTAACATCATCTGACATATTTCCAATATGGATCTGATAAAATGCTTTCATACATGTTTGTCTAGGCCATTAACCTTAATGACAGGACAATCAACACCATCTTGTTAGTTGGAATGTGACTAAATACAAAGTCAAGTCCAAATGCATTAGTATATGTAGTCACTATGTTCATACACTGTGTAAAGTACTGAAATGTACAAGTAATGACCTTCAATAATTAGATTTGATTAATTAAAACTCCATCACAAAAGTATGAATATGATGGTTATCAGATCAGAACCACTTAAATAAATTCCAGGAAGTGTTTTAATAAAAATCCCATGTCAATTTATCAATCATGCAAGGATAGCACTCTTTAGATGAAAGTATGGCTATCTAATTGAGAGGTCATTGTTACAAGATTTTTTCAAATTTTTTGGAGGTCACACTGACATCAACTTCAATTAGGACACACTACAAATAGTGAGAAATGTTTCACTGAAATGTTGATATAACCAAACTATTAAAAAAAGTGATACATTTTTCAAGAAAGCCAACAATATATGAATTTCTGCATAGGAAGAGTATAAACAACAAGATTTTCATGATGGCCACTATGTTATATATAGTGTATGTGAGATCTGCACAACTTTCATTAAGGTCCAACAAGAAATAAGCAGTACCTTTGTGAAAACACCACATAACTTAAAGGGAAGTAATGATAATGAGATTTTCAAGATAGCCATATGATTGTATGTCAGATTGGCACCATTTTTTGTAGTTAACAAAACTTGCATTAATTGATGAATGGAAATTGGACAACATAAATTATTCTGGTTTATGACCAGTAGAACTAAAAATTAATTCCTAAATCTTCTTCAGTGTTGAAATGCACTAGATATCCATTCCTAAAAAATCTTCAGTGTTGGATTGCCCTAGATATCCATTCTTTACAATTCTTAGAATGCCCTAGATATCCATTCCTAAAAAACTTCAGTGTTGGATTGCCGTAGATATCCATTTCTAAAAATTCTTCAGTGTTGGAATGCCCCTGATATCCCTTCCTAAACATTCTTCAGTATTGGATTGCTCTAGATATCCATGTTAAAAGGCACTTAATGTTTTATCTTTAGTTATTCAATTTAGTTTTGCAATTCTATGCATCTTCATATATTTATTGATGGTGAACTGAAAGATAAATAATAGGTCAAGCACTACACTCCCATTAAAAATCAAACTCAAAGGTTTTCTATGATAATTTTTATAGCTTGTATTTTAAGTGCTAAATTCTTAAGTAGACTTTCAAATTCAACATCTTGTGGAGTTTAAATTTGTGCAAGATAATCAAATGTATAATAATGATACCTTTTCTGGATTTAGCAACATGATAAATCCTCTTGAGACCTTGGCTAAGGGCAGATAAATGGATTCCTGAGAGATTATTCTTTCTGTCCCTGTGTTGGGCAATGATAAGTCCAAGCTGTTTGGCAAAAGAAAAATAACAATATAAAACTAAAAATGAAAAAAGAACTTAATATATGTTATGATTCATGAAAATTTATACTGCATGAATTTAAGTTTCTTTGTTCACATTACATCTAAATGCATTCATTGTGCATTTATCTCTTCCATTTAAAATTGGTTTTCATATTCACTAGTTTGGAATGAAATTAAAACACATTTACTGAAGTTAAATGGAGGGGAACTATGTTCTTGTCTTATGTCTTATTGCAACTGTATTCAAATAAAATGATAAAAGCATAAATTAAAAATTTATGAAAAAAAATACAGACCTTGGATCATTATGAGAGGGCTTTTGACATTTTGCAGCAGATTTTAAAATAATAGCTTTCAAATCCATGTATTTTTTGTATTTCATTCTATAAATGTGCTTTTATTCGACTTTTCTCTTTATATTCCTATTCAAATTCAGGCAAAAAAACCAAGACATAATTAAATATTTTTACTGCATAACAGACTAAGTATTACCTGATGTTATGTTAATATTTATATAACTGTTAAGATGCTGACAAAGTGATGAAAATTTTACCATGGTGAATAAATGTGATCCATATGTCTGCCCCTTTACCAAATAAAACATAAAGAAGGGAATTATTATTGAAAAAAAATATATATTGATCTTTCCCACTGTGATACTCAATGTAATTCTGTGACACTGGTAAAAGTCAAAGCTAATGAAACATGATTCTTTTAGAATACTTATCCAATTATTATATCTTAGGAAACTACTAGTACCTACAAATCCAGCCCTCTCAGGACTTTTAGCTAAAAAGCTAATAGCTATCTGCCTACCTGGGTGGCAGTTGAGCAGAGTGATCTCCCCTTGTTACAGGGGTTGGTGCCAAATCACATGAATATCTCAGTTCCTACAGGAATGAAAAGCATGCTCTCTACACGGATGTAACTGCTAGGAGGCTGGGAGGATGTATGTGGATTTTGATTGGGTTAGTACACGAGAAGAAACACATTCTACTTGAAAAATTAGCTTCTTTTTTGAATGCTTTACGCAATCATAAAAACTTAGGAAAATAGGTGAGGGGTGGAGAGAGACAAACATCCTCTTACCCCAGTGAAGCCAACTCTACTTCATAAGGTATGTGAAACTGCTTATAGATACAGTGCCAGGAGAAGACTCCATCTGACGAGGAGTGGCTTCAAAATGAAAAGGTTTTCCCCCCTACAAATCCAGCAAAGTTGTGAAGCTGTCTTATCAAGCTATTGAATGACCTGGAAAAGGTGACTTGTTGCACCATAGTGAGTTGAGTCTTTGGGATAAAAGATTTCTTACTTAAACACTGGAAAATGTCACTTTAAAGATAGCACTTCAAAAATCATAATGGGTCTTGTAGGTGGTCTTGAGCAGAAGTGTCCAGAGTAGACTTTTTAATTTCATCATAAAAGTCTGGTTACCCATGGATGGGACCTTGTTCTTGGCAATGAAAGAGGGTACTGTTATGAGTGAAACTGATCTATCTTGTTGGAACTGTATGATATTTGGGACCACTGATAAGGCATGTTTTTTGCGATTCTACGTGCCATTACAAATGCAAATAAGAAACCAGGTCTTGTAAGAAGGTGAGTCAATGATGCATTAGCAAGGTATCATGAGCACTAATGATCTATCATGTTGGAACTGTAAGTAGATAGATACACCAAGAAAGGTATTGCTGATTTTGCCTGCTGACTGCCAAAGTACTGAGGAGGCAGGACTTGTATAGTTGGTGAACTAATTATGCTCCCATTAAAAGCCAACTTAGGCAAGGGTCCAGTGTCTAGGACAATGAAATCCAAATGAATAAAAGATCAGAGAGGTCTTTTATTCTTAAGATATCCTCATTTGTATTCTAGTACAGTCTGCTAGAAATCATGGAATGGTAAGTTTTACCATGATTCGTGTTTTTTCATTGAAGAGTCTGTAAAGTTACCTACTGTGGTATGAATGTCTCCATAGGAATAATGTACTATGGAGTGAACCAATTAGATTATATTCCACTCCCTACCTATTTTATATAGTCAGCAGCAATTAGCAAAGCCTTTTGGCCCCATGATTGGTGTGGCACTCCCTTCCTATTTTGACCCGGTTGGCCTTGTATTCCCTATTTTAGTAATCAGGTTGAAGAGATACTCAGATATTTTTGGTTCCTGTATCACATTTAGAATAAAAGTTGTTTAGATGTGAATACATTTGACCAATCCAATGTATAGTAAGCAGCAATTAGCAATGCCTTTTGGACCCATGATTGATGTGACAAAGGTTGGGGCTGTTGCTATTTTTCCACCTTGTCACTAATTACTAGTCGAGAGTATTGTTTATCTTCTTGTTAAGTTGATAGTTATGGGTATAATATGTTGTGGCGCAATGTAATGAAGTGGACCTTCCTATGAATATTCGATAGCACTTCATGGTGGAAGGTATAAATCATGGTCCATGTATTGGTCATCAAAATATAAGGAGACAAGGTGATGACACTGCAAATCTACTCATGAGGAGGCATTTGTGATATAGATGCTTGGGATTTGTAACCCATCATGTACCCAGTCTAACCAATCATGTACCCAGTCTAACCAATCATGTACCCAGTCTAACCAATCATGTACCCAGTCTATCCAATCATGTACCCAGTCTATCCAATCATGTACCCAGTCTAACCAATCATGTACCCAGTCTATTCAATCATGTACCCAGTCTATCCAATCATGTACCCAGTCTAACCAATCATGTACCCAGTCTATCCAATCATGTACCCAGTCTATCCAATCATGTACCCAGTCTATCCAATCATGTACCCAGTCTATCCAATCATGTACCCAGTCTAACCAATCATGTACCCAGTCTCAAAATCTCAATAACTGTTCAGATTAAGGAAGCAGTAGAAAGTAGCATCTTCTAATTCTAAACTGAAGTCAGACCTGACAAGTTATGTAGAAAAGCCACTCATTCAAGAAAGATCTAATAATGACATGGGAACTTGAATGCGAATTTTGTCATCTATAGATTCAACGCATCCTGCACTACCTGTAAAAGTAGTTGCAGAAGAAAGAATGCTTATGAAGGTGACCCACTACATTTGAAGCACTTATGACACAGATTCTATTACTTCTAATGAGTCACAAAGTAAATTTTCTTTAGATGAAGTTAGCTTGAGGGTGAGAGAAGAGACATCCCTTAAAAACAGAGGCCCCAAGATGGACATCGAATACTGGAAGTGTTTCAAGATACTATGCAAAGTAAGTCTGATCCATGAGGGTATCTATATGAACTGTACTTCTTCCACAGAAAGTATCTAGCATCACCATGTGGTTAGAATGACCCATGAGAGTGCCTGTATAGACTGGACATCATCATTAGAGAGTGCCTGTATAAACTGGATATCATCATTAGAGAGTGCCTGTATAGACAGGACATCATCATTTGAGAGTGCCTGTATAGACTGGACATCATCATTAGAAAGTGCTTGTATAAACTGGACATCATCATTAGAGAGTGCCTGTATAGACTGGACATCATCATTAGAGAGTGCCTGTATAAACTGGACATCATCATTAGAAAGTGCCTGTATAAACTGGACATCATCATTAGAGAGTGCCTGTATAAACTGGATATCATCATTAGAGTGGGCCTGTATAAACAGGACATCATCATTTGAGAGTGCCTGTATAGACTGGACATCATCATTAGAAAGTGCTTGTATAAACTGGACATCATCATTAGAGAGTGCCTGTATAAACTGGACATCATCATTAGAGAGTGCCTGTATAAACTGGATATCATCATTAGAGAGTGCCTGTATAGACTGGACATCATTATTAGAGAGTGTCTGTATAGACAGGACATCATCATTAGAGAGTGCCTGTATAGACAGGACATCATCATTAGAGAGTGCCTGTATAGACTGTACATCATCATTAGAGAGTGCCTGTATAGACTGTACATCATCATTAGAGAGTGCCAAGCAGTATGATGTAAATCAGGCTAATCCATTTATAACTGGTTTCATCAAGTGGGTTCATTTGTCTATGGCACCAAACTGGCATCATACTGAGAAAGAGCTGTCAGCAATATGTGAATTGTGGAATTGGCCAAGTTTGTTTTCTGGTGACTGATACTGTTACTGTATGATAGATTGTGGCCATGGTACAGTATGATCAGTTGTATAGCTAAGTCCAGTGCTGAAGGCCACATATCCAGTCCATTCATAATTCTGATTTGGAAAACTGTGAGTCATGATTGTTGCAGCTCTCTGTCTCTCCACCTTGGAATGATATGGTGCAAACCCTTGAATGCAAGCAATGTTTTCATCCCTCAAGTTTGACTGGGTTCTGTCCATAATAGGCAAGTCTGAAATGTATTGCAGGCATGACAACCAAAGAAATTACACATGCTGAGTGGTTGTCAGATAATTCTCCCTCATCATCTAAATACGCAAGACAAAATAGAGCAAACCCTAGTGGGGTGAGAGCTATCCATTGAACTTGGAGGAAGCCATGCAAATTTACCCATTATGAAAAACAACTGTACATGTGACCTGTACATATAGAAAAAGTATCCTCAGTATGACCTGTACATATAGAAAAAGTATCCTCAGTATTAATAATTAGAAGTGGAAGCTAACTAAGCAATTTGAGTCACAAATGACTTGTAGGCATCTGACCATTTGTCCAGTTAGAATCTCTGGAGTGTCATTTATAGTACTAACATGTACAGACTAGAAAGCAAACAACCAATTCTAGTAACAGTTTACCCATAGGAAGGAAGCATCACTAATTTTAACACTTCATGAGATGGATGCTAATAACCTATAATTATCTGACCAGAGAGGAAGCCGTATAATAATATAAACAAGTTTTCTATATTACACTTAATAGCCTGCACATAAAAAAGAACTGTAGATGTAACACTATCCATTATGGGACAGTACACCTGTAGGATAAGGCCCAAAGATATTCAATATCGATTTTGAGACAGTACAATTGTAGGAAAAAGGCCCAATGATGTTCAATACAGGTAAAAATTACTAAAGTGTCATGCATATGGCTATGAAGTGCAAGCAGATGGCCTATTGAAGGCAATGATAAGTCAATATAAAATATCACAATACTACCTGTAGATATAATAGAAATATCAATTCATAATACTACCTGTACAATCACATAATTTATAATATAAAATATCAATTCACAATACCACCTGCAGATATAATATAAAATATCAATTCATAATACTACCTGCAGATAAAATATAAAAAGTACCAAATCATAATACTACCTGTAGATATGATATAAAAATATCAATTCACATACAACCTGTAGATATACATGTAATATAAAAAATAAATTCACAATACTACCTGTAGATATAATATAAAATAACAATTGATAATACTATCTGTACATATAATATAAAATATCAATTGAAAATACTACCTGTAGATATAATATAAAGTATAAATTCACAATACTATCATAAGATATAATATAAAATATCAATTGATAATTCTACCTGTAGATATAAAATATAAATTCACAATACTATCTGTACATATAATATAAAATATCAATTGATAATACTACCTGAAGATATAATATAAAATATTAATTGATAATACTACCCATAGATATAATATAAAATATAAATTGATAATACTACCTGTAGATATAAGAATCAATTCATATTACTACCTGTACATATACAATTTCAATTGATAATACTACCTGTACATATAATAAAAAAATATCAATTGATAATACTACCTGTTTAAAGGCTCTTAATGATGACCTATACAGAAAATTCATCAAAGCATGGCACCCATATGCTAATTGTTTTTGTATAGAAAACTTACCTGTATGTATCTGGTTGTAGCAGAAATTATAAACATGTTAAGAGTTTCTATAGCCCACTAGACTTGCATTCTCATATCAATAAAAAAATATTTAGATAGAATTATTGTGAAGTCACATAAGCTATCCATGCAGTAGAAAAAATACTAAAAAGCGATGCCAAATGATTTAATTGTAAAGGCATAACTTTGTCATCATAGGAAGAAAGAAAAGTTGGAAATATAGAATGAGTATACTTCCCTTTGAAGTAAATACTATCCTGGAGCTCTACACTGTTAGTGTAGAGCTCCAGAAACTTGGTGGAGGATTTTTGCAAGGTTCCACTTGGCAAGAGCATTCTACTTGGCATGAGCATTCTACTTGGTATGAGTGGAAGTAGCAACATAGATAATCAATGGATTTGGCCCTAATGCCTTTACCAAGGTGAGATCACTCTGCCTGACAGATAGGCATATAACCTTTAGCTTTTAATCTGAAAGTGCTTAACCTGGGAGGGTTGGATTTGTGAGGTAGTAGTAGTGCTCCTGAGGTATTATGATTAGGTAACATATTTAAGGAAGACATTTTGAGGTATTATGATTAGGTAACATATTCGGTATTATAATTAGGTATCATATTCAAGGAAGAAATTATGAGGTATTATGATTAGGTATCATATTCAAGGAAGAAATTATGAGGTATTATGATTAGGTAACATATTCAAGGAAGAAATTATGAGGTATTATGAATAGGTAACATATTCATGGAAGAAATTATGAGGTATTATGATTAGGTAACATATTCAAAAACAAATTTTGAGGTATTAAGATTAGGTAACATATTCAAGAACAAATTTTGAGGTATTATGATTAGGTAACATATTCAAGAACAAATTTTGAGGTATTATGATTAGGTAACATATTCAAGAACAAAGTTCGAGGTATTATGATTAGGTGACATATTCAAGAACAAATTTTGAGGTATTAAGATTAGGTAACATATTCAAGGAAGAAATTTGTGACGTATTATGATTAGGTAACATATTCAAGAACAAATTTTGAGGTATTATGATTAGGTATCATATTCAAGAACAAATTTTGAGGTATTAAGATTAGGTAACATATTCAAGAACAAATTTTGAGGTATTAAGATTAGGTAACATATTCAAGGAAGAAATTTGTGAGGTATTATAATTAGGTAACATATTCAAGAACAAATTTTGAGGTATTATGATTAGGTGACATATTCAAGAACAAATTTTGAGGTATTAAGATTAGGTAACATATTCAAGGAAGAAATTTGTGAGGTATTATGATTAGGTAACATAATGAAGAAAATGGGTGGGACATCACGCTACATGTCTGTGGCATGATGCCCAAGTGCTAGACATCACTAAAAAATTGCCTCACTGCAGAGATCGTAGTGATGTGACTGAATTTTTTAAAAAAGCTTTGTTAAAAATCCTAATCAAACAAACAAACATGTCTGTGGCATAATACCACAGTGCTAGACATCACTACAAACTGACATAATGCTAACATCATAGTGATGTGACTGAAAAGTTTAAAAACTGTTAAAAATCCAAATCACACACACACACACACACACACACACACACACACACACACACACACACAATTCAGAGACAACATGACAATCAGAACCTACCCATTCAAGATATCTAAACTGATTTAAAATATTTTGGCTCAATAGGTTTTGGATAATTAGCTTTCAAGGTAAATTGTAAACAGTCCTTTAAGAAAAAAAGTCCAATCCCAAAAAGTTATACAAATGAATGAATAATGGAAATTGAAGGTCACAATAATCAGAACATAATCATGTCTTGATATGGTCTCAAGGTTTCTAAATACAAACATTGGTCTGGTTTGAAATATCTTTTTTAAATGGTAAGATTGATATGTATACCAATGAACAGCACAAAACAGTATGTCTCCATCATTTGGGGATGAGTACATATATTTCCAAGAGATAAAAATAAATAATATGATTTCATAAGCATACTGTCACAGTGCTCTAGTACTTACCATATCTACTTTTTTGTCATCCATAGGAAATAAGTGACAATCTCCAAGTTCCAAATCTGCAATATATTAAAATACAGAAAATTAATACAGATCTCTTAATACCTTATGGTTTAATTAACAAACAACCTATAATATTGTATGTACATTAACATTTTACTATCTTCTAAGTGTCACTTTTTAATATAAAATTATTAGAATATTTTGTATGCATTAACATTTTACTATCTTCTAAGTGTCCCTTTTTAATATAAAATTATTATAATATTTTATGTGCATTAACATTTTACTATCTTCTATGTGTCCCTTTTTAATATAAAATCATTATAATATTTTATGTGCATTAACATTTTATTATCTTCTAAGTGTCCCTTTTTAATATAAAATTATTATAATATTTTATGTGCATTAACATTTTATTATCTTCTAAGTGTCCCATTTTAATATAAAATTATTAATTGGATGATCATTACTTGATTCAGCAAACCTTAAAAAAATTCAAAAGAGTTAAGTCATCCATTTTTAACTTCTTCTAATCAGAAAATATAACCTATTACATAATGTCAAGATAACATTAGTAAAATCTATTTTGGGAGTTGACTATACCTTTATTAATACATTTCTTTATCTTCTTTGGTATTCTAAGTTCTTTTGATATGCTTAACGTTACTCTTACAAAAAGCTTCAATAGTTAATATTATCTTTTAATGCATATTTAATTGGGTATTCATAACAATTTAAATACAGGCTGAAAGCCCCTTGTATGTCAATCTGGCACGCTGATCCAATTAACTATCACAATAACCTGGTGTAATGCATGAAAAATGATAAATGATGTGTAATGCATGAAAAATGATAAATGAACACATGATCATACCATAAGCTAAAAAGCTAAAAGAACAAGTGGGAAAAGACAGATCAATGGGTTCAACACCTATTTCCAGAAAAAATAGTATTGTAATTTTCCAGGAAAAGTTTGACAGTATTTTCAACCTAAGTGTTTTAATTTATGGTTACCTTTCATCCATCCAGCAAGATCATATTTTTGCTGAGGTAATTCTGATCTGGCACTTATTGCTGTAAAAAGGCCGCCTCTACCCCATCTTCCTGAATCATCTAAATGAAAAAATACATATCAAAATATGAATCTAGTTTGTTCCTGTAATTTAGAAAACAAATGTTTATGTGAAAATCTTATCTGTCTCTATCTCTCTCACATCTTTCAATTAATAATAAAACACACAACTTACCACAGTTAGAAGCATCCATAAAATTAAAGCATATCCAAAAGAATATTTCATACCTAATTAAGTGTTCTGATTATGCTTTCATAATATATCCAAAAAGAATATATCATAAATAATTAAGTGTTTTGATTATGCTTTCATATCTCAACATTGAAACAAGCTATAGAAAATCAATTAAATCCAACTTTTGAAACAAGCTTTAGAAAATCAATAAAACCTAACTTTTATAACAAGCTATCGAAAATGAACTAAACCTAACCTTTGAAACAAGCTATAGAAAATCAAATAAACATAATTTTTTTAAAAATCTATAGAAACTCAATTAAACTTAACGTTTGAAGCAAGCCATAGAAAATCAATTAAACCTAACTTTTTAAAAAAGCTATAATAATAATAATAATAATAATAATAATAATAATAATAATAATAATAATAAAGACTTTATTTAGAGAAGGTAACTCAATTAGTTACAGAACTAATCTACCTTGAGGCCTTCTGTTATGTACAATATATACAATACATACAACATGATGTGAAGAGTCTGACGATGCTAAATAATTAAGGAATTTTAAATTTCAAATTATCAAGACTGGAACACATGCACAGGCATCTGTAGAAACATAAAGATATAAGAAACATAAAATATCATTCTGCGTTGAAACATTCAGCTTTGAAAATGATGCAAAATGACAGACAAGCAGGCAGTATTTTTTTGGTACTAGCACTGTTCAATTTTAGATTTATAAAAAAAATCATTAAACCTATCTTTTGAAAAAAGCAATAGAAAATCAGTAAACCAAACTTTTGAAAAAAGCTATAGAAAATCAATTAAACCTTACTTTGGAAAAAGCACTAGAAAATCATTAACTTTAAAACAAACTAAAGAAAATCATTAAACTGAACTTTTGAAACAAGCTACAGAAAATCAATTAAACCTAATTTTTGAAACAAGCTAAAGAAAATAAATTAACCTAACTTTTGAAACAAGCTACAGAAAATCAATTAAACCTAATTTTTGAAACATTCGAAAGAAAATAAATTAACCTAACTTTTGAAACAAGCTACAGAAAATCAATTAAACCTAATTTTTGAAACATGCAAAGGAAAATAAATTAACCTAACTTTTGAAACAAGCTACAGAAAATCAATTAAACCTAATTTTTTAAACAGCTATGGAAAATCAATTAAACCTAAAAATATGTTATAAAGATTTAGAAAATCAATTAAACCACACTTTTGAAACAAGCTAAAAAAAATCAATTAAACCTAACATTAAAAAAAAAGCTATAGAAAATCATTAATGATAACGTTTGAAACAAGCTATATAAAAACAATTAAATCTAACTTTAGAAACAAGCTAATAATTTCAATTAAACCTAACCATTTTAAAAAGCTATAGAAAGTCATTAAAGCTAAGTTTTGAAACAAGCTATAGCAAATAAATTAAAACAAGCTATAGAAAATCCATTAAACCTAACTTTTCAAACAAACTATAGAAAATAAATTAAAATTAACTTTTCAAACAAGCTAGGGAAAATAAATTAAATCTTACTTTTGAAACAAGCTGTTATTTGGGAGCCTAATATTTAGATTACTGCCCTTAAATATCAGTTTTACAGACTGATTAGATAATATAAATTGTACAGACTGATTAAATCCTATCAATTTTACTGACTGATTAGATCATATAAATTGTAGAGACTGAGGGAGAAAAATTTGTAGTTGAGTAAATATCTCAGTAGAGTAGTCTTTTGATAGTTTTGCCTAATCATAAAGACCTCAGATCAAAGCCAGGAATAAAAATCTACCTCAAATGCTGACCATACATCCATACATTCATCCATCCATCCATCTGTCCATCCATCTATCATACCCACCTGCACAATGAACAATGATATTGATGTCAGACCCAGTATCCTGAGGATGAGTAACATCCCCGATGACATAATGAATATCTCTCTTTGTAGGTTTAATAGGTGCCTCCTCCTCCTCCACCTCATTTCTTTCCTCCTCCTCCTTCACCTCCTCCTCTTCCTCCTGATCACTATCACTTTCAATGCTTATATTGCAAGAAGTGTAGCTATTAGCATGCCACAGTTCCTCTCTGGAAAGATCAATCATTAGGAATGATATCAAATTTTTTTTCATAATCAACATGAAGCCTAATGAGAGTGGCAAATTACTTGTAAACCCTATGTTTAATAGTCATCTATTATAATTAACTAAACATTTTGTATGGAAGACATTTCTCTTACTTCAGTCAATATGACATTTTGCTTTGACATTTTGGATCTGAAAATAACGAGATTCCTCCCTTACTTTAAGTTCAAGCCATCTACAAGGTATGGGCCAGGCCTGTGATTTAGAACTAATGTTACTGTGTGGAAACCATTTTACTTCTTTAAGTCACTGACTCTGACCTCTGATCTTTGACCTAAAAATCATTACTCTCCTTATCCCAAGCTCAAACTATCCACACCATTTAGTCAAGGTAAATCATGTAAAACTAATGAAACTGTAAAGAAATATTTTTTTCTTATTCTTTCCATTTGAGTGACCTTGACTTTTGACCTTTTTGCAACCAAAACTGAAAGGGCTTGGTAAGTGTATGTAGTGAGTAAATTGAGTTATCATGCTGGAACCATTTCCTTCTTTTATTCATACTGACCTTAACTTATGTGAGCTGAAATTGCTAGGGGTCTTTCTTCATTACCCCAATTGTAAGCCAGCCATAAAATTTGGCTCCTGTAGATGGTGGACAATGTAGGTTATTTTGCAGAAAACAAATCAGTAACAGATTAATGGATGGATGTGTAATATGGTGAGCATATAAAATTCAAAATAAAGAGTAAAAAATACAATGCAAAAGTAATAAAAAAAATTTCAAGAAACCGGATTATCAGGTGTTTGAATATCTTTAAAAGTGTTTGTCCAAGTACCTGAGAACACACTAATATTTGTGAATAAAAGTCAAATTATCCAGTGAATTCATGTATATTCATGCGATTCCAATTTTTTTGACTACTGTGTTTATTTTTTTCTCTTCTAGCATCACAAACAATAATGCCCCAAAAATAAGGAACCCATACAAAATAATGGCAACCAATTAAAGCATTGAGACCTCCCCTAAGAAAGCATACATGTGTGTGTGTGTGTGTGTGTGTGTGTGTACCTTTATATTTACAATGTTTTTTTACTTTATATCTATATTTTAATTTAGAGGCATGTACTTTGAAAACTGAAATAAAGAATTCTGTTTCTTATTCTTGTATAAAGATATACAACATATATATGCTTTTGGTTAATTTATCTTTGATCTGTTATTATAGTTTTGTGTTAATAGTTGTAGATGTTGCTGTATATTTGTAGGTATGATACATATATGTAGTTTTTTTTACGTTATATCTATATTTTAATTTAGAGGTAAGTACTTTGAAGTCTCAAATAAAGAATTCTGTTTAATTTTCTTGTATAAAAAATACAACATATATATATATACACACACACACACACACACACACACACACACACACTTTTGGTTATTTTATCTTTGATCTGTTATTATAGTTTTGTGTAAAATTAACATTTGTACTTTTGGTTGATATGCCAGGTGTATATACTGCCAATAATGGCAGCACACCTTCCAGTGCATCCAAAAACTGGCATATAAAGCCTTTAATGGCAGCACATTTTTCAATACATCCAAAAATTGGTATATACTGTCTTTAATGGCAGCACACCTTTCAAGGGAACCAAAAAGTGAAGCTTATATTGTTTTTAATAACAACACACCTTTCAATGGATTCTAAAATTTGTGGTCTGAATCAAGCACAGAATTCATGAAAATTGGAACACCTCGAATGAAAGTGTGTTATTTGGATTTTTAACTTATCTTTAAACATTTTTTCAGCCATATCGCTATGATGTCTGCAGTGTGACAGTTTATAGTGATTGTCTAGCACAGTGGCATTATGCTGCAGACATGTGTTCAAATATTGAGAAATTCCAATACTAAAGCACTTGTATAAGTGCAAATCACATTTCACCCGCCATCATTCTGTGGCATCCGTCCGTCTATGTGAAGCGATGGCGTAGCTCTAAAGTCAGCTGTTCCTTCTTTCTGGCTCTCTTTTGAGCATACTTTCTATTTCTGTCATCCTCAGCTGGCGCCAGATGGGACGGTCATTAGCAAAGCTTTCCCATTAGTTGACATCGATGTTGGCCGTCTTTATGTCTCTCTTGCAAACGTCTTTGAAGCGCAGGCGTGGACGTCCAGTTGGTTGTGAACCTTCTGCTAGTTCCCCATATAATATGTCCTTAGGGATGCGGCCCGGGTCCATTCTCTTGACATGGCCGAGCCAGCGAAGGCGCCTCTCACTGAGAATGGTGAACATGCTGTTGATGTTGGCGCGTTTTAGAACCTCTGTGTTTGGTACTTTGTCCTGCCACTTGATGTGCATAATGCGCCGCAGATATCTCAGGTGGAAGCTGTTGAGTTTTCTCTCGTGACTTGCATAAGTGGTCCATGTTTCGCTGCTGTAGAGGAGTGAGCTGAGCACGCAGGCTTGGTAGACACGCAGTTTGGTCTTCTCGCTGAGGTTGGGGTTGTTCCATACCCTCTGGTTAAGTCTGGCCATCACTGCAGCTGATTTGGCAATCCTACCATTCACCTCGTAATCAATTAAGAGTGAGCTGGAGATGTTGGACCCGAGGTATGTGAAGTTCTCGACAACTTCCAAGTTGTATCCATCAATGGTGACAGAGGGAGGGGAGTCTGCATCTTGTGCCATGACGTTTGTTTTCTTCAAGCTTATGGTCAGTCCAAATTCCTTGCAAGCGTTGGAGAGGCGGCATACCAGTTGCTGCAGTCCATCTTCCGTGTGGGATGTCAAGGCTGCATCATCGGCAAAAAGCAGTTCATGGATGAGTACCTTTGTGATTTTAGTCTTAGCACGGAGACGGGCGATGTTGAACAGCTTTCCGTCAGCCCTGGTATGGATGTACACTCCATCGCTGCAGCCCTTGAAGGCATACTGGAGAAGCATGGAGAAGAATATAGCGAAGAGATTCGGTGCAAGCACACAGTCTTGTTTGACTCCGCTGATTACTGGGAAGGCCTCTGATGTTGCGCCCTTGAAGCACATTGTGCTGTGCATATTCTCGTGGAATGACATGATGACAGCAAGTAGACGTGGGGGGCAGCCAATCTTCTGCAGGATTCTGAAGAGTCCGCTCCGACTGACCAAGTCAAATGCCTCTGAAGGCAATGTAGAGAGGCATCTGCTGCTCATGACACTTCTCCTGCAGCTGACGTAGTGAGAAGATCATGTCTACAGTTGACCTGCTGGCTCGAAATCCACACTGGGACTCTGGGTAGATGCGGGAGGCTAGGATCTGCAAGCGTGCCAAGGCAACACGGGCGAAAGCCTTTCCAACAACACTGAGGAGGGAAATGCCCCTGTAGTTGTTGCAGTCGCTACGGTCTCCTTTGTTCTTGTACAGAGTGACGATGTTGGCGTCACGCATGTCCTGTGGGATGTATCAACAGAGGCAGAGGAGTGTGTGTAGCGGCTGGAGCAGCACTGGTTTCACACTCTTGAGGACTTCAGGCGGAATGCCGTCGCTTCCAGGAGCCTTCCCACAGGCAAGGCAGTCTATGGCTTTTCCGAGCTCTTCCAGGGTGGGCTGTGTGTCTAGCTCCTCCATGACAGGCAGGTCTGAAATGGCATCCAGGGCAGTGTCAGTGACGTTGTTTTGGATTGCATATAGCTCGAGATAGTGTTCAACCAATTGCTGCAGTTGTTTGCTCTGGTCTGTGATGTCTTCACCTGTCTTGGACTTGAGGGGGCAGTCTTTGAGATGGAGGGGCCTGATGCCTTCTTGATGCCCTCATACATTCCTCTTGCATGCCAAGTTGTCGGCAGCTGTCTGTATACTGTTGCAAAGGTTAAGCCAGTATATGTTGGCACAGTGGTGGGCAGTCTTCTGGGCGATCTTCCTTGCATTCCTGAGTGTTTGCAATGTTCTTGGGCTAGGTACAGCCTTGCATGCCAGGAGGGCTTTCCTCTTTGCCTCAGTCACGGACTCCATCTCCTCCCAGTTTGCCTCATACCAGTCAGCATTTTTCCATTCCCTCTTCCCGTAAGCTATGATGGCTGAGTTGTACACAGAGTCACGAAGATGGGCCCACTTGGAGTCAACGGTGTCCCGCCATCATACATTTGAGCATTTCTAATGTGTTGTTAAGTATCATTTGAACCACTCATGTGTTTCCCTCGTGCACTTACGACCTATATCCTTCCCATCAATCTCTGAATAAGACCAATGGGTCTCGAGGGTATAAATACCAGTCAGTTCTGCAGATGCATTCTGACCAGCAGAGACTGTATTTACAAACAGAGAACAAAGAGCTAATACAACCGATGTATGTTTACTATAGAGATCGCATTGTAACAATATAAACCATTATGGATGATATAATCTTTCTAATGATATTAAATAAACCTACAATATATTATTCAGTATTGAAGAATGATGCTTCCCACCCCCTGGAATTAAGTGCTATACTACAGTAGCGTTGTGAAACCAATGGCATACATTTATATTGACTCTAAAATTAATATATTCTGCTGTTATATAAGTTATGCATATGGAGATTCAATTAGATAGATATATGAAAATATCAGTACCGTTGTTACGGTAAAGAACTAAACATGTATAGAAGGGAGCATTTTTTCATTGTAATATTCCTACAGGGAGTATTCATTATTTCTATATTACATTAATGTGACATGTAGTTGGCTATAAAGAAGGAAAAACAATTCTAAATTTATATTTCGAAGTATTAGTGCATTCTGGACCATAACAATACTAAATTCACTGGGAAACACATCTGAGTGGTATCGTTTTTTATGTGTTCTATAATTCCATTTGTTTTGGGTTGTATTCTACCCTGAGAAGTACATTAACTATTTTCACTGACTGTTTGATTATGTACATTCTTAACTTTACACTGAGCCACATATTTATGTGATGAAAGAATTTTAGATGTAATCAACTCATTTTGGACCTATTTCAGAGTTTTGACTGAAACATTACGATTTCATTCTTGATCCATTCATGCATATTGCACAGTTAATATTTACCATTACTAGCGTTTATTAAATTATTTAAACTTAAATAGCTTTCTGTCTTGTGATCAAAATCCCATGTTGACATCTGGTAAAAACTGACCTTGTGGTGAAATAAAACTCAAGATGTTACAGTATCAAACTTTGGTAAATAGCAATTTTGCCCACATATTTTAGATTTAATAAACTGGCTTATCACAAGCAGTTCATTTTAAGTTAGTGCAAAACTTAACATAGGAAGAACATATTACTGATGCCTTTGCCATCATCATCATCACCATCATCATCATCATCACCACCACCACAGACCACTGATACCAATATGCCTCATTACCTTCAACCACAGGCTTCACCAGAAACTGTCAAAGAATCTTACTTTCGCTTCCTTTCTTTATCTTCTTCCTCTTTAGCTCTCCTTTCTGCATTTTCTTGTCTCTGTTAAGATAAAAAAAATCATTGCTGTTATGACCTCAGAGATCAGTACAACCAATGATATTGATACATGAATGAAAATGCTGAGCACTTTTGCCCTCAGAAAAGAGCCAAGGATTATTATCACCTTATCTGAAATTTTTAAAGACTATAAACAATGAGAAAAAATAAATGAAAGGTTATAGCTTAACAATAAAGTATAAAAGTACAAGCATGCAAATCTTCATGTTTGCTTCTGGAAAGGTCTGCATATGGCATTTCTGACACTAGATAAAATCTCCAATTTTGATCAAATGATTATATATATGAATTTCAAAGCCATACCATCACTGGTCAATATATATGAATTTCAAGGCCATATCTACAGTAATCCTTATATATAAATTTCAAGGCCATACCAATGCTGAACATTATATATGAATTTCAAGGTCATACCAACACTGATTCTTATATATAAATTTCATGGCCAAACCATCAATGATTCTTATACAGGTATATGAATTTCAAGGCAATACCAACACTGATTCTTCTTAATGAATTTCAAGGTCATATCAACAGTAATCCTTACATCTGAATTTCAAGACCATAACAACACTGGACCTAATATATGAATTTCAAGGCCATATTGTCAGGTTGCCCCACATGCACAATTGAGGGATTCAGTTCGGGTTTTTCTTGTCACCAGCTTTTGGTTCACTTGAGGATATACCATCGTATTCTAAGGGAAGGATCTTTTTCGAAGGATGCATAAATGAGCAGAAGTATCCAATAAAGATAACAGTATTTAATAACATAATAGATGAGCCAAACAAATCAAGTGAATAAGATGAAATTTTTGAGAAATTTCATTATGACTAATGTGTAATTTGCATTATGAAATGCAATACATTATCACACAAAGCATTGTTAGTTTAAGCTGAATCAGTAGCACAAATATAAAGCTTGTTAATAGAAGACCAACAGTAAAACAGCAAGGAATTAGATATGTTTTTCTAACAGAAATGTACCTTTAGATCAGATATACAACGCTGAAGCATTCAAGTCCATGAGAATGAAGTGTGTGTCAAGCACTTAACTAGCAATAAAGATCAAAATACTCATGTACATCCTATTTCTTATATGCAGGGATGATATGGTTAGTATTGAGTCATATTGATCTTTAATATATTTTCATTTATTCTATAACCGCTCCGGTGGCCTAGTGGTTAGAGCATCTATTGCAGAAGCGGGAGGTCGTGGGTTCGATTTCTGGCCTAATCATACCAAAGACTTCCAAAAATGGTACTAACAGCTGCATCGTTTGGCACTAAGCATTAAGAGGCTAGTGTTAGAACTGTTTGTTGTTAGAACATGTCTGTGGCATGATGCCCCAGTGCTAGACATCACTATAAACTGCCTCACTGCAGACATTGTAGCGATATGACTGAAAAATTGTTAAATCTATGTTAAAAATCCTAATCAAACAAACATATATTCTATATTAATTCAAAAAAAGGGTGTGTTTACAATAATACAAGAACCTAGTCTGAATTAAAGGCTAACTATTATTGGTGTACACATGGTCTTTGGTGCTTAAGGATTTTAAGGAGATGCCACCATAACCTATGGCTCTGGTTCAGTTTCAGGTTGGGGTGTACATGTCTGGTCAATGGCTCCGTGATTTATCTATCTTGATGCAATGGTTTGGTCACAAATACAAGACAAAGTTGTTTAATATGAATTTCACACAAAAAGTGTCGATGCCATAAAAGGAATAAAGTAACAATAAAAATCTGGTGAATTTAGAATAATAAATGATAGAGTTGTAAGATGCAGATTTAGGCTATTCACATTATATTTAGATTTCCAAATGAAAGAAGTCTAAAACATGTAATTTTAATATGGTCACACAACACTCTGCTAGTGTTATTTCATGCAATGGAATTAGCAAACTTTAGCATTTTTACCACAGCCACATCTGATTTTAAGGTTGGTTGAGTGTATAGACAGAAGTGCAAGATTTCGGACAGCTCGGCTTTGATAATGACTGGAGAGTGATAAGGGATGTGAATGCTGACCTCTTTTTCTACTATTATTATTGACCAATCAGAATTTAGCACTTGTGATCATCAGGCAAGATAGAAATACTGATCAATCGAAATCAAGCTGATCAGATCAGTTATAAATCTTCTTCTTCTGATAATCGTATACTCATTGTTCCCAAGGTGAAAACAAAGTCATATGGACAACGTTCGTTTGCACACCCAGGCCCGGCGACATGGAATGAATTGCTCATTGAAATTAGACACAAAGACACAGTGGTCCCATTTAAGAGTGCTCTTAAGACTCACCTGTTTCGACTGCAGGGACGAACTTAGCAGCCTAATCATGTTTTGTATCTTATATGTTTTCAGCATGTTTTTATGTTTTCCAATTTCATTGCTTTTGTCATTTGTTGTTCTGTAGTGTAGTCATATCATTATTGATGGTGTAAAGCGCTTAGAGCTTCGAAAGATTAGGCACTATACAAAGTCCTCATTATTATTATTATTATAAACATGTCTCTTAGAACATCTATCAACAACACATTGTAACAGTAATACATCAGCATTAACATAACATCTGCCAAAATAAGTCTACATATCTGTGAATTAAAACTGGGAAATTTTAAGCATAACAATTACATGTAGGGTCATTTGTATGAATTAAAGTAAGGAACTAGGTCAGCATTAGATAAAAAGTTCTATTATTTATGTTTAAGAAAAACTGAACAGAAATTCTGGAAAATGAATTTCTGGAAAATGTCAAATCCAGTAAATACAATTACATTGCAGTAACATGTAATGGAATAATACAAAAAATAAAAACAAACAAACAAACAATTAAATTAAATCAAATATAAATTAAATAAAATATAATAACATTAGTATAAATTCTTTATTTTTTTATTTCCTTGCAGCATTTCAAATTACTGTAACTTTGGTACATGAGTAAAATATTTGAGTGACTAGAAAGATTAGTTTCTGTACTAATTTTATTACATGTATTATTATTATTATTATTATTATTATTATTATTATTATTATTATTATTATTATTATTTTATTATTATTATTTAATTTATTAAAAAAACACTAAGAAAATATAGTCTTGTCTGAAGATGCAAATTCTAATTTAAATTATCCTTAAATATCTTCAGAGCAAATTACCTCATAAATCATAAATAAATGAAGAATATTAACAATTAACAAGATAATTATGATACTGTTATCTGATCTGAGAAATGTTAATCAACTAACCTTCTTTTTTCTTTCCTCAAGTTCTTCTGCTGTCAACTTTTTCCTGGGTTTTCTCATAATTTCTGGAAGTGGTCCCATCAACACTGTAGTCTGCCTTTTCCTAAGGCCTTTTTCTGCAGTAGCTTTTAATTCTAAAGCTGCCCTCTCAGCTGCAAAACCAGAATATGTCAATGATTTTTCAAAGCAACAGATCCTGGAAATAGGTTACAATGAGTTAATTTCAATGCCTGACATATTTAATAGAAGATGCAAAATCATTCTAACCATACTGAAATAAGCAAAACAAAAAAAGTTTGCCGACATGGGTTAAATTTTACTGATTTTGGAACTGGAGCAAGATTAATTAAGTGAAAGTAAATAACATTGAAAACTCTTGTATAAGGATTTTTAAAAACAAGGTTAATAGTCGTGTCTCAATAGTCGTGTCTCTTTATGTGTTATAAAGAATGGTCTACTAACAACCAATGAAATGACATCATAACTGTGTCTGCTTTATGTGTTATAAGGAAGGGCCTACTAACAACCAATGAAATGAGATCATAACTGTGTCTGATTTATGTCTTGTAAGGAAGGGTCTACTAACAACCAATGAAATGAGATCATAACTGTATCTGCTTTATGTCTTGTAAGGAATGGCCTACTAACACCCAATGAAATGAGATCATAACTGTATCTGCTTTATGTCTTGTAAGGAAGGGTCTACTAACAACCAATGAAATGAGATCATAACTGTGTCTGATTTATGTCTTGTAAGGAAGGGTCTACTAACAACCAATGAAATGAGATCATAACTGTGTCTGATTTATGTCTTGTAAGGAAGGGTCTACTAACAACCAATGAAATGAGATCATAACTGTATCTGCTTTATGTCTTGTAAGGAAGGGTCTACTAACAACCAATGAAATGAGATCATAACTGTGTCTGATTTATGTCTTGTAAGGAATGGCCTACTAACACCCAATGAAATGAGATCATAACTGTGTCTGCTTTATGTCTTGTAAGGAAGGGTCTACTAACAACCAATGAAATGAGATCATAACTGTGTCTGATTTATGTCTTGTAAGGAAGGGTCTACTAACACCCAATGAAATGAGATCATAACTGTATCTGCTTTATGTCTTGTAAGGAAGGATCTACTAACAACCAATGAAATGAGATCATAACTGTATTGGCAATATTTGTTATAAGGAAGGGTCTTATAATGAGAGTGTGCTGCATTATACCACAAAATATGTTAAATAAACCCATTAAAAGTAGGTCTCACTGAACTAATTCTAGCCTGAAGTATAAGTTTGAATTTGTCCATCTTCCAATCAAAATAGGTATTACTAAAGATACATTGTTTGTAATTGGTTATTCTTAAAGCTCAAGTTCAAACTCAAGATCAAAACCCAAGATCTGATGAAGTATTAAATCTGATTTCCATATATTAGAATCATTATTCCTTTATTCATTTTTAATTGCTTGAATACCTTGTTTTTTTTAAAATTTCTTTGCTCTATTCTTACTTACTACACAAGACATCTATAATCTATAAACACAAAACATAATCATAGCTATTAACAAATTAACAGATTATATATATATATATATATATATATATATATATATATATATATATATATATATATATATATATTTATTAAACAATGTGGGTATGTGAGAAAGCTTGCCAGTAGATTCACGTAGGTCGGTGATTCTTTCAAGGTTTTCTCAGGGTTCATCCTCCATCAAGCCTATCTTGTGCTGAAAAATGTCATTAAACCCATAAACCCAAATACATACATACATACATACATACATACATACATACATACATACATACATACATACATACATACATACATACATACATACATACATACATACATACATACATACATACATACATACATACATACATACATACATACATACATACATACATACATACATACATACATACATACATACATACATACATACATACATACATACATACATACATACATACATACATACATACATACATACATACATACATACATACATACATACATACATACATACATACATACATACATACATACATACATACATACATACATACATACATACATACATACATACATACATACATACATACATACATACATACATACATACATACATACATACATACATACATACATACATACATACATACATACATACATACATACATACATACATACATACATACATACATACATACATACATACATACATACATACATACATACATACATACATACATACATACATACATACATACATACATACATACATACATACATACATACATACATACATACATACATATACCGTATTTTCCGGGGTATAAGTCGCTACTTTTTTTCGTTTTTTTTTCTTTCAAATGACGTGTGCGACTTATACGCAGGAGCGACTTATACGATAAATAATTTTTTTAACGACTGATATGACTGATGCGCAGTGATGCTGTGTTATAGCGAAATATATCTACGGTATACCGGCAAGCCAATTGCTCGAAACTTACATACACGTAAGTATTAGACTACAAGAATATCAAATTAAATAATCAAATAATATTTAGTTATAATATATATGTGTTAAAATTTGTTGTTATTAATTAAAAAAAATATTGAAATTACGATTGCCATTGTTTTTCTTTTATTATTCATCACGTGCTTCAAGCAAAGTGTTGGTCAGATGTCGCTACAATATATGTATTTAAATGTACCGGTAGCGCTTCATAATTTACTTCAATAGTTTATAAAAACTCTGGATTTACCCGAGACTGGCTTCATGGAGAGAACTCCAAAGTAATTAATAAAAATAACTGGAAGGCTGGCGAACAATTTCAGTTGTCGTATAAAATGCCTTTGAAGTTCGCTCTTGGTGTGAAATTGACCGGAATACCGAGACTGGCTTCATTGAGAGAACTTCAAAGTAATTAATTAAAAAAAACTGGAAGACTGGCGGACAACTTCAATTGTTTTATAAAGTGCCTTTGAAGTTCGCTCGGGTTGTGGAAATTGACCGGAATACCGAGACTGGCTTCATTGAGAGAACTTCAAAGTAATTAATAAAAAAAACTGGAAGGCTGGCGAACAACTTCAATTGTTTTATAAAGTGCTTTTGAAGTTCGCTCGGGTTGTGGAATTGACCGGTATATAAATACAGACCGTTCATACCATGGAGCATCAAAAAAAGATAGTTTCACAATAACGTTGTATGATTTAAAATTGTTATATTAGCGTAAGTCAATACATTTTAATCATGGCACCTACAACTACCACGCGAAAAAGTTATGATGCAGAATTTAAGTTAAACGTCGTAGCATTTGCGAAAGAAAACGGAAATCATTCAGCAGTAAGAAAATTCAACGTAAGCGAGAAGCTTGTGCGTGACTGGCGTAAAAAAAGAAGACGAGTGGCGCTATTATTTACTTAATAAACATTATTTATAAATCTTATTTGCTTATATTTCTATTTTTAAAATTTCAAACAAGAATATACGTACACGTTGTTGGAAATTACCAATTCGTATGCAATGGCTGGCGGTATCAAAAACGTGATTACGGTTAGTGCGCAGGAGCGACTTATACGCAGGAGCGACTTATCTGTTGAATTTTCCAAAATTATCTGGATTTCCCCCTCCCGCGACTTATACCCAGGAGCGACTTATAGGGCGGAAAATACGGTATATATATATATACATAAGCTAATATTTGAATACCAGACTAATGAAGTGGATTAATCAAACAGCTTTGAAAGGTGGGTGGATTTTACCAGTAGTTTTAAAATTTAGTGGATTTTAGTTCTTGATAGTGGATCTGTTTGTAATCTGAGGCATGACTGAGTACTATGACATCGAGGAAAATGAAATGTAAAGCAACACAGAGTCGCAATAAAGTTTTGAAAATTTATTAAAAGAGCAAGAAATAAACAATTATTCATTGCTATTCTATTGCTGTTCTGTTTTATTTTCAGTGTGCAGAAGTATTTATTGTTGTGTTTATATTTAACTTGAGATGAACCATTTATTTAAATTATTTATTGGAATTACATGTGCTCATATGACTGTTTTGACTAAACGATATTTTGGATTTATGGAGAATTCATTTAAAGATGTTCCAATGTGATTGTTATACAAACAAGACTCTTGACACTCAATCACACTGATTGGTACATAGCAATTCTATTCTTTAGTAATTGTGCTAGTGTCATTTTAGGGTTATTTTAGATTTAATTCACAATTCTGTAAGTTCCAAATTAAATTTTCATTTAAAACTCAGAGAATTAAATTATTTGCAAAGTTTTACAAACCTTTTCTGGTTTCGGTCTTTCTGTTACTTAGTTTATGACCAGACGTACAAATGAAATACAGAAAACAGAAAGAGTACTGTACCATGTTTGTTGGTCTTGGATTTCGCTTTCATTACACAATGTTTATAGTTCTAGATTCAATTACACAGACAACTTACATTACACAATGTTTATAGCTATAGATTTAATTAAATTACACAGACAACTTTCATTACACAATGTTTATGGCTATAGATGCAATTACACAGACAACTTTCATTAGACAATGTTTATAGCTATAGATATAATTAAATTACAGACAACTTACATTAGACAATGTTTATAGCTATAGATACAATTACACAGACAACTTTCATTACACAATGTTTACAGCTATAGATATAATTACACAGACAACTTTCATTAGACAATGTTTATAGCTATAGATACAATTACACAGACAGCTTTCATTACACAATGTTTACAGCTATAGATATAATTACACAGACAACTTTCATTAGACAATGTTTATAGCTATAGAAACAATTACACAGACAACTTTCATTACACAATGTTTACAGCTATAGATATAATTACACAGACAACTTTCATTACACAATGTTTATAGCTATAGATACAATTACACAGACAACTTTCATTACACAATGTTTATAGCTATAGATACAATTACACAGATAACTTTAATAAGGGGGAGGGATATACAAATGAAGTCTGAGCTGGAGGACATGTATTAATAATTTACAAGTGATTTCAAAAACTTCAAAATGAAAATGCAGCATTTCATCAGCAGGCCCAAAGTTTCTATCAGGTAAAATTAGAAGATACAATTGTGTATACAGGCCCAAAGTTTCGATCAGGTAAAATTAGATGATACAATTGTACAGACAGGCCCAAAGTTTCTATCAGGTAAAATTAGATGATACAATTGTATAGACAGGCCCAAAGTTTCTATTGGGTAAAATTAGATGATACAATTGAATAGACAGACCAAATAGGCAGCTTACACAGAATACAGGACAGACCAGATCTAGATTTAGATGGAAACCATGTGTCAGGTTCTCCCATCTTTTGAGCTCTGGTTGTTGTAGCCGTAAAATTGTTCCACCTCTAATTTTGTTCTGATATACCGGAGATCTTGGCTTTGATGAGACAAAATGGATTCGTGTTTAGAATTCAGTTGAACTGTGGTCAGCAAGACATAGAGCAAGACTAAGGGTAAATCTTATTCCAAACAAAATACACCTCATTTATTTTACATGACTATATTCCTATACAAATATGTACCACTAACCTGCTACAAGCTTCTCAAATGCCTTGATATCTGCAGCTGTGGGTTCCTTTGAGTAATCTGTGCCTTCAAACACGTACATGCTCTGAGGTGGTTCAATTTTCCCCTCCTCCTCATCTTCACTCTCTTTCTCCTTACCCATCGGCTGAAATGAGAGTATTAGAGTACTGCGTCAGAACGCTCCATTACGGCGAGGTCTAGATTCTGCCTATATTGTGGCTGCTAATACCCTCTGCCTCCGATGAATCCTACTGATCCTGACAACTTCTGCATTGCCCTTACCTCTACATATTTCCGTTTTTGTAGTTATTTAAATTCATGCATGGAAAGCGAGATAACTGTCTATACAAACAGATCGTTGCAGAATCTAACTAGTGGTTTGTAACATTAATTATATCTATGAAAATGGTGTCATTCCAAAAAATGAACATCAGTACAAGAAAACTGGTATGATTTAACAGGTCAAAAGAGTGAACAGGACCATTCAACAGTATATAAAATAATGATTGGTACCATGCAACAGTATATAAAATAATGACTGCTTTAACATTTCAAACACCTTGAACGATACTAAATCATTCATTACAGAAAATTACCAGAGTAATTCTTAATAAATAATACCTCTGATGTGCTTGGCTCAGCAACTGTTGCCTCATTGAGCTGCCACTCTCCATCAACAGATGGACCTAAAATCTTCACAAAGTCTATGTCTGCACTGCAAGAATTCTCTTCATTTAGTAACTCATTCACTCCAAACTTCAGAATATCTTGCAGCTGGAAATACGAACTGATGTCATATTATTAATATTATTATTATTTATTATCATTATTATCATTATTATTTATTATCATTATTAATATTATTAATATTCATCATCATTATCATTAGTATTATTTATTATTATTAATATTTTTATTATTTATTATCATTACTATTGTTATTTATTATCATTATTAATATTAATATTATTATTATTTATTATTATCATCATTAATATTATTATTTAATATCATTATTATTATTATTTATTATCATTATTATTATTTATATTATTATTATTATTATTATTATTATTATTATTATTATTATTATTATTATTTTTATTTGGTTATATGCTGTAAGAAATGCCCTGCCTGTAGTGACCTTGACATTTAACATAAGTGGATAATGATCATGACCAAACTTTACACCTAACCTTAACTTTGTCATCCGTTATCAGCTCCTGCCTGCCCTGTTTGGACATGCCCAGTGAGAACTCGCCTTCTTCAATCACCTTCTCTGACAGTTTGAGCTTTATCTCTGCCCTCTTCAATATGATCTCTTCAACAGTGTTCTGACCAATTAGACGGATGATCTTTACAGGCCTTGCAAAACAAGGATATAACTGTTGTTGTACAAATAATTTTCATCTTATTATAAATAAAAAAAATTCAAAGAGAACATACTTTTAAAATATTAACATAAGAGATGTGTATAAAGCATGAAATTAGAACAGTTCAGCTTTAATAATAAGTAAAATTGTATTCATGAATTTCAAACAACCTTACACTCTGCAGCAAAAACTGTACAGTATTTTGATTAAAAATCACTGAACCCAAAAACATATGGATGTAATGCATGGGTTGAACATTTCTGCCCTACTTTATCTGCATTATACAATTAGCAATTTTGGTTCCTATAAACATACTATAAAATGAACACATTTTTTGGCTAACATTTTTCAAGCACCAGTAACAAGTTCCTCCAAACACCAGTAACAAGTTCTTCTAATGCAACAGTTACAAGTACCTCCAAGCACCAGTAACAAGTTCTTCAAAAGCAACAGTTACATGTACCTCCAAGCACTGGTAACAAGTTCCTCCAAGCACCAGTAACAAGTTCCTCCAAACACCAGTAACAAGTTCTTCCAAGCATGAGTAACAAGTTCCTCCAAGCACCGGTAACAAGTTCCTCCAAACACCAGTAACAAGTTCTTCCAAGCATGAGTAACAAGTTCCTCAAGTACCAGTAACAAGTTCCTCCAAACACCTGTAACAAGTTCTTCCAAGCATGAGTAACAAGTTCCTCCAAGCATGAGTAACAAGTTCCTCCATGCACCAGTAAGAACTACATCCAAGCACCAGTAAGAAGTACATCCAAAGACCAGTAACAAGTGTCTCCAAACACCAGTAGCAAGTTCTTCCAAACACCAGTAACAAGTTACTCCATGCACCAGTAACAAGTTCCTCAAGTACCAGTAACAAGTTCCTCAAGCACCAGTAACAAGTTTCTCAAGCATCAGTAACAAGTTCCTCAAGCACCAGTAACAAGTTCCTCAAGCACCAGTAACAAGTTCCTCAAGCACCAATAACAAGATCCTCAAGCAAGCTAGTGGCCCAATAAGGCACATGATTGTTCATCTGGTTGATATCTGCTGAATAGTTAAATACAAGATTTGTTGGATAAGAAATTTGTTTTAATATGATGTCTACTTTCAACTTTTTTTCAAATTCACATGATTGGGTTAAAAAAACAGCTGCCTCAAGGATTCTCCATATTTGTCATACCTTCATTCACTTTTGAAACAGATCAATTTCATCTGCAAAAAACTGAAGTCTGTAAAGCTAGGATGCTTTCTGTGAAATTTGGTTAAATTCTCTCATGAGGTTTTGAAGGTAAAGTAATCAAAATTTTACTACCATTTGAGCAACAGATTGTCATAATTTGTACCAATCTGAAAATCAGAAAGAACTTTACACAGGGAATCTTTCTTTCAAATTTGGTCCAATTTAGTTCAGCAATTATTCAGAAACTATTCAATGAGTTTTCTATTTTTAGTGATGGTGGTCATATTTGATGCCAGATAGACATCATGTTTGCATTATTTAAAATGCACTGGCATAGGCTTCATGGTAAACTAAATCTAATTCTGTTTGGCAGGTGTTTCTTTTCTTTTTTTTAATTGCAGCCATATTTGATTGCACATAGGTATCATTTGTATAAAACCTAAAAGCCCTTACTATAGTTATGGATTTGGTGTATTTGTTTGAGTAGTCTTTTTAGAAAAGGTCATTGATAGGTTTTTATATTTTTAACTGTTTGACTTACATCAGATCTCTGCAAGAACAACAATTCTGAATAACTACTTCTCAAAGCACTGTTTACAGATGACTGTGTACACCAGGAAAACAAACTACATGCCATTGGAATAAATTCTTTGAGGTATCTAAGCTGTTTGTTTGACAAAAAACCTGGATAAAACAGAGGTACTCCTTCAGACAGATTCTACACAAACCCACCGAAGCCCACCATCAAGATTGGAATGGAGACAATTGAAGAACATGGACAGTATTACATACCTGGGAAGCACAATGTCTTCAGATGGGTCTCTGGACACTGAAATCACAGCCATAATCTGGAAAGCAAGCCAAGCCCTAGGAAGACTATCTGTGAGTGGACTGCAGCAAAAAGACATTTGGATGCCCACCAAGATCAATATCTATAAAGATGTCATCTGCACCTTTCTGTTCTATGGCTGTGAAACCTGGACTGTATGCTGCAGGTATATAAACAGCTTGAGCAATTCCATGTATGCTTACTACAATCATTCCAGCAAAGCTGATGGGAAAACAAGGTGTCCATCTTGCAAATCCTCAACACCGTTGAAGCATTACTGCTCAAAGCTGGGAAATCGAAAACGAGGGCTACCCAGGAAAAGGTACAATGAAAGCGTAACCTGAAATGGTGTTGAATCCAACCCAAATGGTGTTGAATTTAACCCAAATGGTGTGGAATCCAACCCAATAAGCTGGAATCCTCGGCCATGGACCTGTCTACCTGTCACATACTTATTGCAAAAGCTGTTGAATGAGTGGAGAATGACTGCCACCAATGTCTCACAGCCACGAGTGGAAGATGTCACATTGCAGCATCCCAGACCATCTTGCCTGCACACTTCCCATGCCCATCCTGTAACATCCTGTGTGTGTCCAGACTCAAGAACCACATGCAATTACAATGGTCTGCTCAACTAACGTCATCATCGGCCATGAAAGACAACCAAACAGAAGAACTGTGACCATGTTTGATGGAAAACTATTATTATATGTATTTTAAAAAAGGTGGAAGTGTAAGAATCACACAAAATATTCTTTCATACAGATGCTTTGTTTAGAAAAGAATTGCCAATGCATCACTGTTTACTAACATTACTGACACTGATATCATCACCACCAGAAGTGTTACCTATGTATTCCCATGTACTAATAATGTTACAGATATTGCCCAAAACCACTATCAGAAAAGTGTTACCTATGTATTCCCATGTACTAATAATGTTACAGATATTGCCAACACCACTATTAGAGGTGTTACCTACGTATTCCTATGTACTAATGTTTCTATTATTGCAAATACTACTATCAGAAAAGTGTTACCTATAAATTCCCATGTACTAATGTTACAGATATTGCCAACACCACTATCAGAAAAGTGTTACCTATAAATTCCCATGTACTAATGTTACAGATATTGCCAACACCACTATCAGAAAAGTGTTACCTATAAATTCCCATGTACTAATGTTACAGATATTGCCAACACCACTATCAGAAAAGTGTTAACTATGATTTGCCACTTCCTAACATTAATGACACTGATACCATACACTGATACCATCACAATGAAAAAAGTGTTGCCTACATTCTACCACTAACATTACTGGCACTGACAACATCACCACCAAAAAGATTACCACTGTCTTGCCAATTACAACATTATCGATACTGCCACCACCATCACTACCAAAAAAGCTACATATGTCTTGTTATTTGCTAACAGTACTGACACTGTCACCATTACTACAAAATTTTTATACATGTTGTGCCAATTACTAACATTACTGACAGTATCACCATCATCAACGGAAAAGTAAGACTTCCATCTTACCATTTACTAACGAGGCAAGACACAAATTATGGTGATAACAACACTAAGGATCACTGCTTGTGGAACGTTACAGCACTTTACTGGTCGATAATATAAATATTTACGGTACATAGCTACAGATCAAAGCATTTCAAAATCATTAAAACATGACTGTACAGGTTGCGTGCATTTTCCTTTGCAATTCTAAGCTGATAATCTATCTCCAAGTTAGGGTCACTACATAGAATGGTATGATAAAAATCACACTGTGACCAAATGTACATACAATAATAGAATAACTGTATGTACAATATGTTTGTTTTTTATGGTTTAATGCCAAGAGATTAATAAATAGAACTGTGGTCTTAGAAGAGATTTATAAATAGAACTGTGGTATTAGAAGAGATCAATAAATAGAACTGTGGTCTTAGAAGAGATTAATAAATAGAACTGTGGTCTTAGAAAGATTAATAAATAGAACTGTGGTCTTAGAAGAGATTTATAAAAAGAACTGTGGTATTAGAAGAGATCAATAAATAGAACTGTGGTCTTAGAAGAGATTAATAAATAGAACTGTGGTCTTGGAAGAGATTAATAAATAGAACTGTGGTCTTGGAAGAGATTAATAAATAGAACTGTGGTCTTAGAAGAGATTAGTAAATAGAACTGTGGTCTTAGAAGAGATTAATAAATAGAACGGTGGTCTTGGAAGAGATTAATAAATAGAACTGTGGTCATGGAAGAGATTAATAAATAGAACTGTGGTCTTAGAAGAGATTAATAAAAAGAACTGTGGTCTTAGAAGAGATTAATAAATAGAACGGTGGTCTTGGAAGAGATTAATAAATAGAACTGTGGTCTTGGAAGAGATTAATAAATAGAACTGTGGTCTTGGAAGAGATTAATAAATAGAAATGTGGTCTTAGAAGAGATCATCTGAAAGTGTTTAACAGATGAATGCTATGCTATTCAATAAATCAGGTCAATCAGAAAAGATTTGTAAATTGTCAGATTTAGCATTACGCTTTAGTATTCAATTGGAGAATAGTCTTGAGATAATAGTATTTGAACTAATGCTGAAAAAATGGTCTGAAATTTTAGATTTTGGAAAAAATTAATTATTTTGAGTCAATTTTTAAAAATTATGTATGTGTAAACTTAAGAAGTTAAAGAATACAGAACACTCTCTTGTCCAACCTATCCTGTGGCAGATAAAGAAATTGATACAAAAGAATTCCCTGACCTTGTCTGACTTATCTATGGCAGATAAAGAATACAAATGACTCCCCCTGACCTTGTCTGACTTGTCTGTGGTAGATAAAGAATACAAAAGACTCCCACTGACCTTGTCTGACCTATCTGTGGCAAACAAAGAATACAAAAGACTCCTCTGACCTTGTCTGACCTATCTGTGGCAGACAATGAATCCAAAAAACTCCTCTGACCCTGTCTGTGGCAGACAAAGGATACAAAAGTCTCTGCTGACCTTGTCTGACCTATCTGTGGCAGATAAAGAATACAAAAGACTCCTCTGACCTTGTCTGACCTATCCTGTGGGCTCTAGCTGCAGCCTGTAGATCATTCTGTGGATTGAAATCACTGTCTACAAATATTACAGTGTCAGCTCCTGTCAAGTTAAGACCCTGGCCACCTAAAATTAGAATTTAAATGTCTGTCTATCAATCACAACAGAAATAGGTAGAATGAATAGATTTAAATTTGTCCAGGGTGACAGCACAAATAATATTCAGAAATTCAACATTTTAGGAGATAAGCAGATGCTCTATGTTATTACTCAAGGGTCTTAAACTAGATAATAAAAAAAGCAAAACCAACAAGTTTAATAAAATTGAAAGCTATTAATTTATTTCCTTAAAATACAGAGTAAAAGAATTAAAAATATCTTATGGTGTATAAATTCCTAAAATCCTAAAATTTCTATCAATTTCAATAGTTCTGAGTAATCCAAATAAGAAGGATCAATGGCATTCCAAATGATGACACAAATTTTCTGATGTGCCAAATGTGCAGTAGAAATCACTGAAATAATCCAAAAATGTCTTTAAATGAATACATTGCAATTCCAATTCAGTCTTTGAATGAATTGACATTAAATCTGTACAGCTATTATTTGTCCAAATAGTCTTCAAATGAATAATAAAGCGATTCCAATGAATGATTAAATAAAAGAATCAATCCTCTCAACTGCTCTTACATGACCAATAATACAATTATTAATGTTAATTCTGCATAATATTTGTAAACTCCCTACCTGCTTTTGTGCTTAGAAGGAACACAAAAGTTTCTTCATTCTGGTTAAAATTCTGAACAGCCAGAAATCTCTCCTCTCCTCTTACAGAACCGTCCAGTCTCTCATAGGTGTAGCCTGCAATGAGTTTTATCAGAAATGAATCGCATTTGATAGCACCTGTTGTGAGCTGCTAGGAAGGCAAGTTCATGCATGTGCTACTTCAGATTGTTAGTTATAGGAAACTTTGCTGACAACAAACAGTGTTTGTTGTATTAAGGACAAATACTAAAGATTTTCAAAAGACAGTGTCCATTATAAACAGATGTATCCCATACAGCAGTGTCTGCTAAGGAGCTAAGAGTTAAAATCCTAAATACAGTGATCATGTTTGGATTTCATACATTCTTCTAATGTAGTTTTGTTGAAATGAAAATATCACACATGGATAAATAAAAGCATGAAATTCTGTTTTTAAAATGAAGTGAGGGTATAACAACAGAACCCGGTTTACATTACAAAAATGAAAACATTCATGGGGAATTTGAAAACAAGTAACTGGCTCAACTGGTCAGGGGGTGGGGTACCTTAAGGTAACAAAACCTACTGGACACAAGATGTAGCTTTCTGTAATAAATTTTGTAACAATGGTTTCACTCCAAATATTGAGCATTAAATTCAAGAATAAAAAATATGGAGGACCAACATAATTATTTAGCTTAGGAATTATAATATAGTCCTTATTATGAACTGATCAATCAACTAATGAAAAATACAGATTTTCACAAGGAAATTAAACAAAACCTTTTGTAATTGTGTAATATACTAATTTCTATTCAGAACTGATCAATCAATCTACTGAACAATACATAGATTTTTAAAAAGAATTAATAAAACCTCTTCTATTTGCATACTTATAAATTCGAAAGGTACGAACATTCACAAAAACTTTGTCAAAACATATATGTACTTTTGTCTGCAATTTCTTAAACTTTCAAAGTGAGCAGATTATTAAACATAATCTGAAGACCCTATACCCTGGAAAAAGCTAAACCCGATTGCAATTAGTCACAGCCAAAATATAGCTGATTCAAAAAAGAGCAACTCGTGTATGAATGGATGAAGCAAGGTAGATAACTCCAGTTGCTTGCTACTCTGTCTTTATATTCCACATAGTCTTGGCAGTGAGGCTGTACTGATAGAAAGACTAAAAAGATTCGATAAAGTGTAGATAACTCAAGTAAATTCCAAAGGCATTACCTCTGAATCCCATATAATCTTGAAGAACATCAAGCATATGTGTCATTTGTGAGAACATTAGGACCTTGTGGCCAGTGGACTTTAGGTATTTCAGAAGACAGTCAATGAGTATCAGTTTTCCACTACTTTCCACTAGATGTTCTCCAAGTTCAAACGGCTCTGGCTCCACACCTTAAATGGTAAAAGAGATTTGATTAAACTGTATTAGCATTTCCACACTACCCATTAAGCACACATAGCACATGCTTACGGCACAAAAGAATATTCAAATTAATTGTTGATAAAACTGAATGAATTGTATATGAAAATTTTAATCTGCAATGTATGAATATTTTGATTTGGAATGAAGGCAAAACTTTTATTTTCCCAGCCATTTTAGGAATTAAAATTGTTTTTTCAGTTTCACATTTCGTAGTGGGTGAGGGCACTAGAAGGTCTTTATCTAGCACTGTCTATTGCCTTAATCAAGAACTTGTATTAATTATCATTACTCTGACCATGACCTTTAATGCACTATGACCCCATGGGATCTACCATTGCAATTTGTTATATTGCATGAATTATAATTCATCAGTTTGCTAAATCAATTATAAACTTGCCAAAACTTAATGATCTATGTTTGTACTATGTTTTGCTGTAGTTGAGTCAATTCTCAGATTGAGTACAAATGTTTATAATCTATATTAGTCCAAGTAATCAGATCCCAAACTTGTATTGTATGATGGAGGTTTGGGATCTGACCTTACCTATTTAAAAAACATTGCAATTATTGCTGGCAGACTTTGCCACAACTGATAAGTTCACACACTGACTGTTTTTAGTATCAGTAATTCATTAAAGTCTTGAGTTATGGTCAGTGATCTGAATAGCACACTCTGTTATAAAATGAATTTGGATATAACACGGTTGTGGCATGGCTCCCAAAATTTTATATACATGTATTTTTATCATACATTAAAAAAATCTTTCTTAAAAAAGTATGAAAAATTGTAAAAAGTTTATTATCATTCTGTGAGAGAGATCGCATAAAACAAGACAATCATGGCATGGTTCCTGAAATTTTATATGTATTTTTATCATACAAGAAAAAAAAAATTCTTCTTAAAAGTATGAAAAATAATGTGTAATGTTTATTCAGGAATCATGCAGGGCTTTGCCAATGTCACAAATTGCAATTTTTTCTCTTATTGGTGGCAATATTTACCATCTGGCAATTTTGTTTTCATTGGCAACATTATTGTCTGTTTAAACATATATACAACTATTGGTTTGGAGTGGAGAAATTCAGAGGCCCCATGAAAGGAACCCGCTACTATAAATGTAAAATAATACTTGTTGGTCTATTCAGTAGACAGGGAGGAACAATAATTACAATCAACCTAACGATGGTTCAATTCCATTTTTAAAAATGTACCCAGATAAAACAGTTTGCTTTAATTTTTAACCTTTGATGCACTGATTGTTTTAAAAACGTAACAAGCATATGGAAAAAAAATTAATCTCAATCATGCAATACAAAAAATTTGATGTTACTGCCACAATAAGAAACAACATTTGTTTGGTTCTCCAAAGCTGTCCGTTAGTGATGATTTCAAAAACACATACACCCTTCATCAATGAAAGCCAACTACAATCATCAATAAAAACAAAAAAACTTTCTTCAAAGGAAGTCAGTAATGAACTTGAATAAAAGCAATGGAATATGATGGATTGTTTCATTTCCAAAGTGACTGGAATATCGTAGCTGCGCTGTGAAAGTTTCCTATTTGCAGAAAAGAGTTTATGCTTATGAATGCTACCAATGGGTGGCTTAAAATGCAAACTAACTTTTACCAACTTGGGATGTACTGAAAAGTAAAAGTGCATTTGTTACATTATTGTGCTATTTTTTCCCACTGAATTCCGACCTATATGACCTGTAACAAAATTATTAAATATTTTAAATCTGGGTGTGTGCATCTTTTCTATGGAATTACTTGCACTGTGGACTCATGGGCAAGTCTCTCTGTTGAAACTCTGCTCATGCTATACATTAGACATTGATGGTACATAAACAATATACACATATATGTACCAATGCGCAGATCTCTTAATAAGTAAAATATTATATATGCCTTCTTTGTTTTCACTACAGGATGTATTTCTCATTTATTATGCATCATTTTAAGATGGTAACTATGCCAATGAAGTATTTTTGCTCCCTCATTTATTTCCTAATCCCAACCTTATGGCAAATTCTTTTGCGTACATGCATCATTTCTTCAGTCAACTGAACCTGTTGCTTATAACATCATTACACGATTTAGTTTATAACATGGTTGAGTTCTTTGACTACCAACTAACGTGTTATAGTGGGGTCACACTATATATATATATATATATATATATATATATATATATATATATATATATATATATATATATATATATATTGGATGATCCAAAAAAGCAACTTTTCTCATTCATTTCCGTAGCATAAATAAAGTGTCTGTTGATTGTCATGTGACTTTATCATGGTTCAACATCATGCTAGGTTAGATAATGGGTGGATTAATTGACAGTGTCCTCAGAAATTATGGTTGCATTGCATTAATTAAAGAAATTATTGTGCAAAAAGGAAAGTGGATTTGATCAGATAGTCTTGATTTATAGTTCTGCTAAATAAAGATGCAGAATTCAGACACTCAGACTAAGTTATGTAGTCATAAAAATCAAGCTACATACCAAATTAGTAGAAATCCTAAAACAATTAAGGGAGTTATTATGCAGAAAAAAAATCAAACATTTCAAGGTCTCATCAGTACAAAGCAGCATATCAAATTTGGTTGAAATCCAACATCAAACAATTTACTGTAAGGTTAAGCTGGCATGTCTCACAATCAGGAGCAATAATTTTCTCAAACAATGACACAAATGACAAAAAGTAAACAAACCCATGGTCTCATCAACATCAATCAGCCTATCAAATCTATAAGAAATCCAATAATTTATGAATAAGTTTATGATGCAGAAAAGTCTGAAGATCCAACAATCAGGGGTGATAACTCATCTAAATTATGATGTTGAAGGCTAACAATCAAACTCACCCAAGGTCACATCAATGTCAAGCTGAAATTAAGATCTGAATCCATTAATAATTATTAGCCTTCTTGTGTGAACAGACAGAAGGACAAATGGACAGGCTAAATTTATTTTCACACAAGTGACTAACTTGCGGCTGTTTCAGAACCCAAATGTATTCAAACTGTTATACAATATATAAAGCAATGATAGTATTTTTAATCATGGTAGATGGATTTATGACTGGTTGCTGTTGTAGGGTTTAACGCCATTTTTCAGCACATGGTAGGCTATACATGGTGGCCAGTATTATTGGTGGAGGAAGAATCTGGGAAAATGCCATGGAAAGAACCACCAACCGACGAGAAGCTATTGGCAAGCTTTCTCACATAATGACATTAGCCGAATCTTAGACTCAAACCTACACAGACAAAGGTGAGATGTCAGTGATCTGTAACGGAGAGCGCTTTAGACCACTCAGCCACTTGGGGCCCCTGATTTATGACTGGTGCATTCCTCCTTAAAATGCAGCCTCAAATAAGGACCAAACTTTCACATCCCATTCTGAATCATGCATCCAGGATGATTCCATTACATTTTTCCGAAACCATAAGGATAGTCATACATCTAAACATTGTCCCATTTGAAGAAGAAATAAAGAAAAATACAAAGCATGATAAGGTGCAGTAATGAAAAATACAAAGCATGATAAGGCGCACTAATGATATGTTTTTCAAAGATGTATATTTTTTTGGTCAAATATCAAGTAGACAAATCAAAATTAAACAACACAATAAGAACCTAGTGTCTCACCTGGATTCATGCAATGGCATACTTCACCCCACTCAATATGTGACTTTCAAAACATTCAAACACAAAGGTTTATCTTAGAGAATGAGAATGTCTCTGTGTCTCTGCCTTCACACTAAAACCAATAACTATTTTACACCTGACTTATGCAGTTGAGATTTATAGCTATGTCATACCAGACTAAAACAGCCGAGATAAAACTCCATAACTAAAATTCATTAATCTCATGCAGATGAGATACCAAATACCATCTTTGATGAAGTGTGACTAGCTTGCAGCTGATGAATTGTCTATAACAAAGTGATGTACAGATGTTCTATATTTACAAAAGGAGGGTAATGTGACAGAATGAAGCCTAAGATTCATGGAGAAAGATGGAGTGCCAGAAAGAAATAAAACATAGGGAAAGTGAGTTCAATATGTGTGCATCATCAATCCTCTTTTTAATTTCAAACTCCAGTCAAACCTTAATTATTTAAAGAAGGTTTAGTGTTTAGTAAAAGATTATTATAGGCACTGATGATTCATCAAATAGCTGAAATAAATTTCAATGCAGTATATTTTACCTACCATCAAAACGGTAAGGATGGATGACACATTTCAACTGCAGTATATTTTACCTTCCATCAAAACGGTAAGGATGGATGACACATTTCAACTGCAGTATATTTTACCTTCCATCAAAGAGGTAAGGATGGATGACACATTTCAACTGCAGTATATTTTACTTTCCATCAAAGAGGCAAGGCTTGTTGACACATTTCAAATGCAGTATATTTTACCTTCCATCAAAGAGGTAAGGCTGGTTGACACATTTCAACTGCAGTATATTTTACCTTCCATCAAAGAGGTAAGGCTGGTAGACACATTTAAAGTGCAGTATATTTTACCTACCATCAATAAGGTAAGTATGGTTGACACATTTCAATTGATTTTACCTTCCATCAAAGAGGTAAGGCTGGTTAACACATTTCAACTGCAGTATATTTTACCTACCATCAAAGAGGTAAGGATGGTTGACAAATTTCCACTGCGAGTATATTTTACCTACCATCAAAGAGGTAAGGCTGGTTGACACATTTCAACTGCAGTATATTTTACCTACCATCAAAGAGGTAAGGATGATTGACAAATTTCCACTGCGAGTATATTTTGCCTACCATCAAAGAGGTAAGGATGGTTGAAACATTTCAATTGATTTTACCTTCCATCAAAGAGGTAAGGCTGGTTAACACATTTCAACTGCAGTATATTTTACATTCCATCAAAGAGGTAAGGCTGGTTGACACATTTCAACTGAATTTACCTTCCATCAAAGAGGTAAGGCTGGTTGACACATTTCAATTAATTTTACCTTCCATCAAAGAGGTAAGGCTGGTTGACACATTTCAACTGCAGTATATTTTACCTACCATCAAAGAGGTAAGGATGATTAACACATTTCCGCAGCTGCATCAAAATGTTCATCAGACTTCTGGTACCACCTGAATAGCTACTGCTGCCGCCATCAAACAAATCTACAATAAACATTTAAACCCTTATTGATGTTTACTTATTTAACAATCAGAGTAAAATATGGCTTAAACATTTTTTGATACAAATATCATGATTATTCAGAAGTTAAATGACTTTTTATGGAGAAAGGCTAATTGTAATTGTTTAAGGATTCAATTACAGAAAGTTTGCATACAAACATTGTAAAATCAGTGATATATAACTTTAGCAAAACTTTGATTTCAACATCTAACTTTCATTAAATTTTAGTAAAGTACCAATGTGCAAAAATATAAATTTGAAGTGGTAATGGTTTTATATTTTGAGAAGAGATAAGACACATTTTGCATACATGCATGTTATGATATGTAAACTCACACAAAATGTGATTGCTTATTCCGACACCACAGGATTTTAAAACTGCAAGTATCATGATTTGATGCTGACAGTAAAGAAGTTCTAAAACAATATACCAAACAATTTTCAATACTACAATATCCACATTCTGATATTGTTCCTTTCTATCATACAGGACTTACACGATGGTGGTTATTAAAATAATTTTTGTTCTTCGACTGTCGATCTATCTGGACTTGGCATTTACAACAAATACATTATCATCACCTTAAAATTTATGAGAAAAATTAGTTCTTTCACTAAACGGATAAAACTATTCTTACTACTGGTAATAATTTCTGACTTACAGTGACCTTTGTCTGACTGTACAAATTACATTAAATACTTTGTAACTGAGGACATTAAAAGGTCTTTAAAATGTAAGTTAAAGTTGCATTCTCCAGATATTAATCACCATCCACAAATAAATGCAATGTCCTACAACATAAAGGGTAAATGGGAAGAATTATGAAAATGAAGGAAAAAAGAAGAAGGAAAAATAAAACTGAAGTTAATGAACAAAAGAAGAACAAAAGTAATGTACAGGAACAAGGAAACACATTTTTCCTAATAAAATATGTTTCTTCAAAAATACTTACCCAATGATAATACCTTAAGAAAACTACCACTACCTCACAAATCTAACATTCCCAGATACAAACTTTAGCTAAATGGGGCTAAAAGTTATCTGCCAACTTATTTGGCAGTTGGCAGAGAGATCTCCCCTAACATATAAGACTTGGTGGCACAATGTTAAGAATATCCCAATTGTTACTGAAGCAGAGGGCATGCTGAGAGGGTGTATGTGTATTATGATTTGGCAAGTATTATAGAAGAAACATTTTACTAGAAAAATTTGGGTTCTTCTTTGATTACATTACCCAATCATAATACCTTAGCAGAATGGGTAAGAGGTGGAGGGAGTTACATCCCCTTACCCCACAGATGCCGTCTCCAGTCCCCTAAAGTACTGAGACCCATATCCTGATGCAATGTCGTCCTTGTTGTTTGAGATAAATCACAATTGTTGGATTGAGTTCCTCCTTGTTGTTTGAGATAAATCACAATTGTTTGATTGAGTTCCTCCTTGTTGTTTGAGATAAATCACAATTGTTGGATTGAGTTCCTCCTTGTTGTTTGAGATAAATCACAATTGTTTGATTGAGTTCCTCCTTGTTGTTTGAGATAAATCACAATTGTTGGATTGAGTTCCTTCTTGTTGTTTGAAATAAATCACAATTGTTGGATTGAATTCCTCCTTGTTCTTTGAGATAAATCATAATTGTTCCATTGAGTTTCTCTTTGTTGTTTGAGATAAATCAGAATTGTTGGATTGAATTCCTCCTTGCTCTGAGATAAATCACAATTGTTGGATTGAGTTCCTCCTTGTTGTTTACGATAAATCACAATTGTTGGATTGAGTTCCTCCTTGTTCTTTGAAATAAATCAGAATTGTTGGATTGAATTCCTCCTTTTTCTTTGCGATAAATCACAATTGTTCGATTGAGTTTCTCCTTGTTGTTTGAGATAAATCACAATTGTTGGATTGAATTCCTCCTTGCTCTGAGATAAATCACAATTGTTGAATTGAGTTTCTCGTTGTTTGAGATAAATCACAATTGTTGGATTGAATTCCTCCTTGCTCTGAGATAAATCACAATTGCTGAATTGAGTTTCTCCTTGTTGTTTGAGATAAATCACAATTGTTGGATTGAATTCCTCCTTGCTCTGAGATAAATCACAATTGTTGAATTGAGTTTCTCCTTGTTGTTTGAGATAAAAAACAATTGTTGGATTGAATTCCTCCTTGCTCTTTGAGATAAATCACAATTGTTGGATTGAGTTCCTCCTTGTTGTTTGAGATAAATTACAATTGTTAGATTGAGTTCCTCCTTGTTATTTTAGATATATCCCACACCATGGCATAAAGGTCGCCACTTTAGAGTTGACAGAGAGAATGAGAACTATCTTGCTGTCTAAATATTCTTTCCCCTGATGAAAGGCTTTCAACATGGCCATTCTCTCCAGAATGATTGATATGAAGATGTCATTTCTGGGGAGAGCACTGCTAGTATCCCAAAATGATGGTGGTGGTCAGGCTCTCCAGCCTTTCATAATTGCATCGGTACTGATTGTAATCTCAAACAGGTGCTGCATGGAACAGTCCAGTGCTGATTCCCCCTTAAGTAAGGTGCTACCATAGGTTGTTTCAATGCCTGATCCTGAAGGAGACAAAATATGGTGCCTTTGTATTGATCTCTAAAACCTAGGTGTTGACAAGGGAAGACCTGGAGGCCAACATTGAGTCTCAAATGGAGTGCCCTGAATTGATATATGATGTTATAGGTGAATTGCAGGAACATCCTGACAGCTTTCTGAATAGAGACATGAAGGTATGCACCATCTAAATCCACAGTGATGACAAAGTCTTCCTCATGGATATTGTTAAAAATGCGCTGTGGGTTTTCCTTTGGAACCAAGGGACATGGATAAATGTAGTCAGGGTGCTTAGGCTGATGACTAGATATAGTCACTTGCCAAGAAAAAGGTCTAATTGGTATATCTGCATGGTATGCAATTGTTGTAACTTCAAAAGGATGGCTTTCAGAGGTTTGTGTCCTATGAATGGCACTTGGGTCCTTTTGTTGATTCCACATACTATCCGTGTATTGACGATGTGGTTGTGGAAGGGAAGGAAATGTGTCTCCTTGGTGGCTTGTTAGTGTATTTCATCCATTGGGATATAAACATAAGGCAGAGGATAAAAGCTATGCTTTTAGTTTGAGACTGACTCGCATGCATGCCCTGAGCTATTCTGAGTTAGGGAAGATAAGCTATGTTCCGTCAGTGTGATGATAGCCCAGAGGAACAAAAGTCCTACAACAAAGTCACTGTAACAATAACTAACTGCATAGTGTCCAAAAAGGCCATCTGTTCCATACATATGGAGTGTGGCCATGTCATCCCCAATGCGGCGAGATCACGGTCAATGCTGGGATTCTGAAAAAAAAGCTGGTGGAAGTGCTTTTATACCACTCGGCCACTCGGGGCCCCCAAGGCGGTATGAGTTATGAGTTAGACTGGTCCCTGCACATGTCTGCAAAAGTCAGGTTGACATACTGGAAGCCCAGGCTATTAATGGTCATTCTTGGCATGAGCAGAAGTAATAACTGGGATATTCTTACACTGTGCCTCCAAGTCTTATATGTAAGGGTAGGTAACTCTGTTCGACTGCCAAATAGGCTGGCAGACAAGTTTTAGCTCCCTTTAGCTACAAGTAGTATCATCGTGGTTGGCTGGACTTGCAAGGTAATAGTAGTTCTCCAAAGGTACTATGATTGGGTAACATATTTGAAGAAGAAATGAAGAAAGTGATGCAATTCAAAAAGGTAAGAATGAAACTGATGTAAATCTGCAAGGTAAGAATAAAAGTTATGTAACATAACAATGAACACAGACATGATACAAATCATACTGAACATATAGACATGATAAAATCATACTGAACATATAGACATGACACAAGTCAATGAACATTTAGACATGATAAAATCATACTGAACATAAAGACATGATACAAATCAATGAACATACATAATAAAATCATACTGAACATAGAGACATGACATAAATTATATTGAAAAATCAAGTTAGTTCTTAATTAAGACACCTGTTACAAACATTCATAGCAATAAAGGTCTGACCAAACATGAAGTTTTAGCACCCATTTTAAATATGTCAGGAGATAGTTTAAAACTTCTACAAAATTAAGTCAGTTGACTGTTGAAAGAAAATCAGCTGTTATATGGGCTGAAAATGGTCATTCTTGCCATAACAAGCTGCATCTGAAATCAGACATAAACATGCAAATAAAAAGAAAGATTTTGCCTACCAATGTCTTTTGTGAGGATAGCTTTGTAGAGATCTCTTTGTAGCTTTGTTATTCCATGATATATCACAATTTCTGATTTCTTCGGCAAATCTTTCAGCACAGCTGACTTGGTCCTTCTTAGTAAGTATGGCCTTAACAACTTGTGTAATTTTGACACATCTGTTGATACAGGTTAAATGTGTAATTAGTTCTTGTATCTTTTAAATCACATTGTCATAATAATTGACATGTAACCTCTTCAGTTGAAAATGAGCAAATGTAACACAAAAATCAAAGTACTGAAAATACTCACTTTTTGAAGACATATTTACATGCATGTAGAGTTAAAGTGATATTTATATATGTAAAATCAGATGGAACAACAATACACCCAAGTTATTTCTATTGATGGTCTTTTTTTACCACAATACACAGACTGTAAATAATGTTATAATAATCTTTAAATTTTATTTTCCTCATATGTGACTAAAGAATTTAAATCAACATTATAAAATTTATTCAAGGAATTATTGAGGTGATTTACTTTTAAAAGTGTTTTCTACTATGGCTTAAATTTTCATCAGTGGAGAATATCAAAGGGAGAAAATTACTATAAAGTCTAATCATTTACTCAAATATCAGTTGCCTTCCTTGGAATAAATGACAGTGGATCTACACTTATGTAAAACACTAGAGCTTGTAACTGTCATTGGTTATAAAAACTATATTATGTAAAATAACAAAATTAATACTATGCCATAAAAATGGAAGGATTTAAATTCCTCCAAGAAAACAATGGATAGTTTGTTATAGGGTAATAATATTTCGCCCATGAAAGTCCCAGGTCCATGTATTATAATAATTTTGGTATAACTTTGCAATGGAATTATCATTGGACAAAATTTTCTAATAAAAAAACCAGGGTAAATTTCAAAAACGTTTGTGATAAGGTTGCCATCAAGTTTGGGCTTAACATCAAGTTTGGGCTTACTATCAAGTTTGGGTTTACCATCAAGTTTGGGCTTAACATCACAGAAAAATAGCTTAACTGCAGCCTAGCATCATGCTAAGTTTTGAAAATGAAATGTATCATGGATATATTTTCAAAACTTACGTAATTTATTTTATTGAATTATAAGTTTAAACTTGAATATCAATAAGTGGTCCCAAACACTGCTAGCATCTTTATGTTTTGAACCAAATGAGCACTCCTGAAAGGGATCATTAGGTTTTTGTGTCTAATTTCAATGGGTTATTTGTTCCACGTTGCTGGGCCCTGCTATGCCAAACAAACGTTGTCCATATGACTTTATTTTCATAGTGTGAATAATGTGTATACGATTGTCAGAAGAGGAGTGTAGGTATCTTGCTGGTGTGTACACATAGGTGAGGTCAGATATATATCCTGGACTGGAGTCCATCAGTGAAACATAGCACAGAGAACAAATCTTTTGTTTAATTCTGGATTGAATGGATAGCCAGTGTAGGGTATTGAGCAGCAGGAAGATGTGCTCTGATCATGGTACTCTAAAGATGAAATGAACAGCTGTGTTTTGAAAATTTTGAAGTTTCTGGAATAGATACTGAAAAGAACCAGACAGAAATGAGTTACAATACCCCAGTCTAAAAGTATTAATGAACACAAATGTTTTAGTGGCATCAACTGAAAGATATTTGCAAATGGAGCTGATGCATCTCAGCTCAAGATATGCAGCATTGCATATATATTCATGACTTGTTGGTACAATGTGAGAGTACTGTCCAGAGTAATAACTAGGTTTCGTACTGACTGTGTGAATTTAATGTTGGTGTTTCTAATATTTATTGTTTGAGGTAAAGGAAGTGATTAGAGTATGATATAGTCTTTGTTTTTGTGAAATATATTCAGTTTTGGGCTTTTACAAGTGATGTTAAGTCATTTTCTTTTGTTGTAGACACGTTGTTGAATCCATGTTAAAAAAATTTCAGTTCAGTTGGATTTAAAAGGATTAATTCATATCTCTGGAAATATTTGATGTCCTCATACGTAATTCTTGCACTTAGACAGTTTATAAAATATTATTAAGATTTCCAACACTGGAGTGTTAAATCTTGTGATTCTACAAGGAACTGTAGATAAACACAAAACTGACTTCAGCATATGTTATCGTCGTCCATCCTGGAGTTTCCAACAAGACTTGCACTATGTCATTATCTTCCATCTTGGATTTTCCAACAAGACTCAAACTTGAATCTATTAGAACATTTCATTACTAGGACTTTTGTAATTTAATTAGTGGATTAATCTTGGATTAAGTGTCCTTTATAGACAAGTTTCCCTGTACATGATACCCATATATCTAATTATTACAGCCTTAGTGAACAAAATATAGTAACCATTTGTAGTTTTCATTACACCTATGCAAGCTCTCACCTAGGTATAAAGATCACATGCTCAGCAAGGTTACATTTGCTAAATCCCCAAAATATATTGCTACAAAAATATCTTGTATATAGTCATCACCTGCTAAATTTCACCATCAACAGTCGCCATAAATAGTTTGAACATAAATAGTTTGAACATAAATAGTTTGAACATAAATAGTTTGAACAGTATACTCCTCTAGTTATATCAGAATTAAACCTTATCATTTCTAAATGCAGAAGCTATACAAATGTCACAAAAAGCTAATTCTAACTGAAGACATATGTACATGCATAATACAAATCTTACTGAAATATTAAATTGAGGTCAGTTTAAAATTATTATTTAAAGCAAGGGACTCATTGATAATAATTTAATTACTGTTGATAATTTTAAGATGGGAAAACTACAAAAACTTTAGTAATGTGCACATATACCTTCCTCTTCATCAACATTGCTGTATTTATTTAAAAACTTCTCCCTCTTCCAGGCAGGAAATTTTTCAGAATGGACAAAACTCAAAAGGGAATAAAGCTCATCTAGATTGTTCTGGACTGGAGTGCCAGTCAGCAAAACTGGTTCTCTGAACTTCCACTGGAAATTTAAAAATAAAATACATGCTATCATGGAGTCAACCAGTCTGCCTTTGCACAGGTTTGCACTGTTCCAGTAGAGGACAAAAAGTGCAAAAGTCGAACACTCAAACTAATGACAACATAAGGGTAGTTAATCATAGAAAATAATGAACCAGTCTGCCTATGAGTCTTAATGTAGAAAACAGTGAACTTTTTTTCATACATCTGTAATTCTACACATGCATCCCTTCATTCAGTTTATGACCCTGCCATGTGTAATCTCTGACAAAATTAAACATACAGGCAAAAATGAATGGAAGTCAGTGACACATCAAATTTTGGTCAGGTATACATTCAAATGTTTTATTTGCAATATATATAATTAATACCGTTACCAAGTATCTTGACTCGCCTGAGAAACTCTTAAGACAACTCAACAGCTAACTTAATCTAAGCTTTTGACAGAAAAATTCCGAAATCATTATCCAAGTGGTTTGTCTGAAAAGATTTCATATTCCTTAAATAAATCAACTGCTCATGGATGCCAGCTCATTAGGATAAAAAATAATGGCCAGGCCTGCATGATGAGTCCATTATCTTAACATTGCTGTAAAATGTGAGACAATAACCTTCAAGGTCAAATGGCAGAGCAAGCATGTCATAGAATAAATTCATTATCTACATGATAATTCATCTTTTGAATGAACACAATCCATCAAGAAGTTAAATGTATGTTAAAACAAATTTAATAACTTGAAATAAAATCCATCAAGAAGTTAAGGATATACCGAAACAAATTTAATAACTTCAAATAAAATCCATCTAGAAGTTAAGGATATACCAAAACAAATGGAATAACTTGAACCAAAACCTTAAAATGTAAATATCTAAACTGTGTAACTGACAATAAAAGACAATTGGGAAGCATGCTTTATGATGATTAAGCAGAAGTATTATACAAATTTATCAAGGTATTTCTGAAATATAAGCAAAAGAAATAAGTTTGATCAAAACCTTAATGTACCTGATGCCATTGCTTTTGTTTTGTGCCTTCAAATAAGGTCAAAGTGATAGATATGCAATCAGTCATGAAATGAATGATACAGCAAGTATTAAAACTTGCACCAAAACTTGAACTAAGTGGGATGCCAATGCTAGGGCCAACATCATCATCAGGATGACTCAGAAACTAACTTAAAAGAAAGTGGTTAGTCAATGTGAAATAAACGTGACAACCTTATTTGATGAAATTATGTCAATCCTCCATTAAGTTCAATACCCAACCATTTGTGATGTACAATGACTGAGATATCAAGTACAAAAGATAATACAAGTCAACAGAGCTTGAAATGTAGGTCACTCTCAACAAGTTTCAAAGTTATCATTGGAAACTGACAGAGGTAAATGCCTTTATAAAGCTTTGTTACTCAGATGTAAACAATTCCTGAAGAAGACAGACAAATGCTTTACTTAGTCTGTGCTTTTGAAACAAAACTTGTCCCACAAAACTATGTCATCTGTCTGAACAAAAAGTGTTCATATCAATCAATCTTTCTGAAATTAATCAAGTATATCTCAAGATGAATGTAAATATAATAAACAAAAGGCCAAGGTGGGCACTATATCACTCACAATGTTGACTTGTGCCCAATAGTCAATAAAACAGCACTTGGCCAAGATATGTGGGTCAGAATGAATCTTTATGTGATTGCATACATTATTTTTATATTTTACTTTTGTTTTGAAATCCACGTTAATATTTAATGTAATTGCATACATTATGACAACATTATTTTTATATTTTACTTTTGTTTTCACATCCACATTGATATTTAATGTAATTGCATACATTATGAAAACATCTTTTTATATTTTACTTTTGTGTTCATATCCACATTAATATTTAATGTAATTGCATACATTATGACAACATTATTTTTATATTTTACTTTTGTTTTCATATCCACATTGATATTTAATGTAATTGCATACATTATGACAACATCTTTTTATATTTTACTTTCGTTTTCATATCCACATTAATATTTAATGTAATTGCATACATTATGACAACATTAGTTTTATATTTTACTTTTGTTTTCATATCCACATTGATATTTAATGTAACTGCATACATTATGACAACATTATTTTTATATTTTACTTTTGTTTTCATATCCACATTGATATTTAATGTAATTGCATACATTATGACAACATATTTTTATATTTTACTTTTGTTTTCATATCCACACTAATATTTAATGTAATTGCATACATTATGACAACATGTATTTCTATGTTACTTTTGTTTTCATATATTTCTATGTTACTTTTGTTTTCATATATTTCTGTTACTTTTATTTTCATATATTTCTATGTTACTTTTGTTTTCATATATTTCTATGTTACTTTTGTTTTCATATATTTCTATGTTACTTTTGTTTTCATATATTTCTATGTTACTTTTGTTTTCATATATTTCTATGTTACTTTTGTTTTCATATCCGCATTCATATTTGATGGCATATAGGTAGAATAGCATCATATGTATGAATTGTAAAGGTCTTCCAACTAAGACTTTTCTTCAAGTATGTTCAAATTCTGTTTACTGTACTTTTAATGAGACTATACGAAGTTTTTTGATTTACTAACAGCAACAATATCTGGCAGCCAATTGGTTTCATTTGCACAAACTAAAAAGTTCTAGAATGCTTTTAGATTTGGACAAATATGTTATGTGCTTTATGAGACATTTAAAAGGATTTTCTATTTTTAGCAATGACAGAAATGTTTGATGAATTGGGGAAATCTAAAAATTTAAAAGCCCTATATGCCAGAATTATTTCTGTCAAATATGTTTCAAAATCTGCTAAACCATTTTTGAGAAGAAAAAACAATAAAGTTTTTTTGTTTTTCTCAAATCTGGTAAAGTGTTGCTGCTCAGTTTCTCATAAGTCTTTCAAACTTTTTTCTTTCCTTAGTAATGACAGCATTATTGTACGGTGAATCTCCATTATTTATACAAATCTGAAAAGCTTGCATAACTGGATTATTTTATCTTTGATCTAAGGGCTTGCATTACTGGATTCTTTTAAGTCAAATCTGAAAGGCTTGCATTATTGGATTATTTTAAGTCAAATCTGAAATGCTTGCATTATTGGATTATTTTAAGTCAAATCTGAAATGCTTGCATTACTGCATTCTTTTTAATCAAATCTGAAAGGCTTGCATTACTGGATTCTTTTAAGTCAAATCTGAAAGGCTTGCATTACTGGATTCTTTTAAGTGTTATCTAATTCTGTTTTGAAGAAGTCATTTCAAGTTTTTATTATTATATTAGAAAGACCTTGATGAAAGCTTTTCTATTATTAGTAATGTTTGTCATATTTTGATAGATTGCATTTGTATAGAATGCCAGCTTTTCCATTATTAGTCAATAACAATTGTGAACATAGGACATATAACAGATTAATGACAAGATCACGTTCCCTTACTAACAGTGAGCTAAAAACAACATTGTCACCAAAGCAAGAAATGCAAGTATTCGTGGTGTGTGGCTTTTTTTTCTTCTCCCTTCCATTAATCAAACTGGGTAAAGTATACACTATGCAGTAGTTTTGTTATATATAATGCAAATCAATTAATCAAATTGGGTAAAGTATAAACTATGCAGTAATAGTTTTGTTATATATAATGCAAATCAATTAATCAAATTGGGTAAAGTATAGACTATGCAGTAGTTTTGTTATATATAATGCAAATCAATTAATCAAATTGGGTAAAGTATAGACTATGCAGTAATAGTTTTGTTATATATAAAGCAAATCAATTAATCAAATTGGGTAAAGTATTGACTATGCAGTAATAGTTTTGTTATATATAATGCAAATCAATTAATCAAATTGGGTAAAGTATAGACTATGCAGTAATAGTTTTGTTATATAAAATGCAAATCAAGAGTGATCAAAAATATTAGAAAATAATGAAACATATGATTCAGCTTTGGAAAAGTTTTGCTTTTGTATTTAAAAACTCTTGCCTCAAGTTTTAGCAAACATTTCACTGTGATCCCTCTCATATAAATATGTACAATAATTACCAAACTCAGTGCCTGGAATAGCTGAGAATCCTGGTTTTTAAGTCTGTGAGCTTCATCTACTGCCAAAACATGCCAGGGAAGTTTGCCCAGGAACAAGTAATCTTTGAGACAAATCTACAAAAGCAATGAAAAAAATGAAAATAAAATAAAAATAAGTAAATAACATATTAGTAATTCTCAGCAACAAAAGAACAACTTCTAACTGAAAAAATTTAACCATCCATATAGGAACTATATGCTTTTTCTGGTATAATAATAATAATAATAATAATAATAATAATAATAATAACAATAATAATAATAATGAGGACTTGGTATGGTGCCTAATCTCTAGAAGCTTTAAGAGCTTTACACCGATAACATAAAAAACATATATAATGAAATGATTACAAAAAAGACCCAAAAAACCAAACCAAACACCATGAAATTAGAAAACATAAAACATGCTGAAAATATTTAAGGCAGGAAAAATTATTACCGTAGGTCTTTAAGTTTGTTCTTTAAGTAGAAATAGGTTTTAAAAGTTTGGAAAATTTATTTGATTTTAATACAAACAAGCAATGAATAAATTATTCTTATTGTCATACACTGTACTTTATATAACTGACATTTAATCGCTAAGTACTATCCTTAAGAAACATATACATTTTAGATCTTATAAAATGTATGAATTTATTTAGCACAGATTTGTATTTTTTTTAGTAAAATGATTATAGGGGTACATTTTAATTCTCAAATTCACAATTTTTGTTTTAAAACCTTCACTTAAGTTTAAAACCTTCACTTAAGTTTAAATATAGCTACAACAATTTCCAGGCATTCATAAAATTTCTAATTCAACCAAAATATCAATGATATAAAAAAATGCTCAACATACGCAGTGTAGGAACCTGCTGGTCTTGCATCAATTAGATATAATCAATTTTTTTTATACTGTTATTGCAGTATTCTCATGCAGTAATATTAGACAGAAGCTATATAAAGATACAGCAACAGTTGTTGTAGTGACCATATAACTTTCAAAAACTTTAAAAAGGCATCATAATGTTGATACCATCAATGCTGCTGTTGCTGGTTAAACAGGAAAACCTAGCTTGACAGGGTGCAAAGTTTCATTATATACTCTGATGCACCTTCAAGGTTAAAAATTCAGGAAACCGAAATCCCCTTTAAACCGAAATCCCCTTTAAACTGAAATAGTTTCCTGGTCCCTATGTTCCCTTATCCTTTAAGTTTGTAAACCAAACTCTTCTCAAAACCAAAGTTTAATTTAGTCCCAATGGTTGTCAGTTTTGAACCATTAAAATGTATTAAAATTATACAAAAGTTTCAGTTGTATACTGCAACTGATGTGTAATATATATGATTCCCAAACTTTTAAACACAGAAACAATCACAATGTTGTTAATGCTATAAAGGAATTATACTGATATTGAGCCATCCACATGTGAGACTGATTGTTTCATGGACTTGATATGTTGGAATAAGTTCATAACTTGCCATTTACAGGTGAGATAAACAGTTTTATCATTAAGAGCTTCGTATATTTGGATACGTTCATAACTTGCAATTCAGATGGGACAAATAGTTTCATAATTAATGACTGGATACATTGGGATAAGTTCAAACCATCCCATTCACAGGTGCGACAAATAGTTTCATAATTAATGACTGGATACATCGGGATAAGTTCAAACCATCCCATTCACAGGTGGGACAAATAGTTTCATAATAAATGACTGGATACATTGTGATAAGTTCAGACCCTCCCATTCACAGGTGGGACAAATAGTTTCATAACTAATGACTGGATACATTGTGATAAGTTCAGACCCTCCCATTCACAGGTGGGTCAAATAGTTTCATCATTATGGACTTGATGTATTGTGATAAGTTCAAACCTCATATGTTGTAAGAAGAACTTCAAATGGTTTGATTCCTTTAGATCTGTCTGCCTTGATGTCCATAGCAATTTCTGTCCTTTTGTCTTTATCTCCAATGTAGCACTTAACCTTCAGACCAGGAGCAAATCTGAAATGAGAAATAAAAGATAGAATTTCAAAACCAGTCACTATGGCCTGTACTGTTTTGAGGTTTGGCCTAGCTATCAAGTAACCATTCATGCAACTAGCCAAGCTAGAGTTATCAACATACCAATATGGCATAGGGCTGCAATGGGCTTTGATCTCAGATGCTCTGGCGTTGTTGTTATTATGCTTTCATGAAAAATGCTGACAAACTAGAAAAACTCATACAATAGTGTGGGTTAAGAATGATCGATTGTTAAACTTAACAGTATTTAACTTTATAAGAAAAACAAATTCAACTAAGATAATGAATCAAGCAATCCAAAATCACTAAAGAATGTGTAGATTGTTATGCACTTTCTTGTGCTATTCATAGCTCAAAATATATCCCAAAAGGGTTATTACATAGAACAAATATAAGAAAAGTACCTGCCATTACTAATTATCTACTAATTTAATACCTGAGTATTTTACAAGGTGAACAATGTTTCATAAGTTGAATATCTCTAATCAAATACATAAAGAAAAGGGAATAATAGTAATTTTTTTCTCTGCAATTCAGAATGACACAATTACTCATTGCACAAGTTTTCTGCAATAAAAAACACATGGATCATTTATGAGCGAGTGATAAATCACTAAAGATTTCCAGTAGTCTCAAGCACTATTCAATGACCATGACATTTTGTTCACCAAACTGTTATTACAAATACAAGACTAAAAGAATTTAACTTTTTCTTACTGAATAAGAGACAATGGTTGTAACTACACCATTTTTCATCTAATCTCTCCCAGACATCATTATGTTAAAAATAGTAGCTTAAAAATGATGTCACACTGACAACATTATAATGCAATGAACATGTCATTGAAGCTGTCAATTAATAAAAATGGATTAAAGAATTACAACATTTTTTGGGATACTTTTTCTCTATGGTATATACTCCATATAAAGATAGAATGAAACAATTATAATTCCTTGCTGCAGAATATAATCAGACTGTACCAAGACTTTTATACAAACAAAGGACTAAAATATAATCACATTTCACTAAACCATTCCAAAGTGAACAGTTCCACATAAAGAATGCCATCTTATCAAGTAAAAATCTACGAAATCTTTAAAGTTTATCTACATGACATTGTTTAGTTTTGTATCATAGACACGTGTCCATAGAGGACACAATTTTGTGGTCCCTTCATTGTTATTTATAGAATGGTTTAAGTGTACTTCACACCTTTTGAATTCTTGTTCCCAGTTTTCCAACACTGAACGAGGGCACACCACCAGACTGGGCTTGCTAGATTTCTCATGCTGATGGAGGTACACAATTAAAGCAATGGTCTGAAAGATAAAATACCCATAATTGTAAAATGAATGGCAGATAAAGGTACACAATTAAAGCAATGGTCTGAAATATAAAATACCCATCATTGTAAATTGAATGGCAGATCAGGGTACACAATTAAAATCAATGGTCTGAATGATAAAATACCCATATTTGTAAAATGAATAGCAGATCAGGGTCCATGCCATACTTCTAATTTTAAAAATTTAAATAAACTACCTTATAAGTTAGTGATCAATCTTTCACAAATTCAAAATTACTATATTTAATAAAAAGTAGAGGGTTGTTTAAATACATGTACAGTGCAATTTATTTAAACCTGACAATTTTGGGACAAATAATTTTGTCTGTCATAAAGCTGACCAGTTACTTAAAAATCTGCTCCACAAATATCTATTATAAAGAAAACTTCACTAAAAATATCAGTTTATGGTATTGCAGTGCAATGATAAAACAAGTGACATCATAATGATGATGTCATAATATAACAAGTGACATCATAATGATGATGTCATAATGTAACAAGTGACATCATAATGATCATGTCATAATATAACAAGTGACATCATAATGATGATGTAACAATGTCACAAGTGACATCATAATGATCATGTCATATTGTAACAAGTGACATCATAATGATCATGTCATAATGTAACAAGTGACATCATAATGATCACGTCATAATGTAACAAGTGACATCATCAATAATGTATTGTACTTGTCATTTTGTCGAGAACAGTAAAATTGACTATATTTTGACTGTGAACTGTGCATGGTACATATCTGCACGTTCTTACTTGTATATTTCTGTCAGTAAAGTAGGCACTATGGCTGAGAATGATGATTATGTAAAAGCATTTTCCTAGTCTACTTTAGCAAGGACAATTATAAAGCATTGTTTGCTCTTGTGACATTTTTCATGTAGGTAACCCAATTTTCACATAGAAAAAGGAACAAGTGATTTTGAGACACTTTTTTTTGCAATTATCCTCTTGTAATTACTCTGGACATTATTAACAATCAACCAGCTGTCACGTAATCAATTAATGAATACACTGATATTCAGGTCTTTTAAGACAGGTGGTCCATTAAAAAAGTGGTATGTAAAACTGTAACTTGACAATAAATATAAGTGGAATGTAAAGGTTATATAATGTGACCTTGAGGGTGATATAAAGCCTTCTGAGGAGACTGAGTTTTTAATATTTGAATTTCAACCAAAGGCAGATGAAATCATAAAGCAAACGTAAAATAATATTTTCTCACTTGATTAGAAGATATACATACCTGGCATGTTTTCCCAAGTCCCATCTCATCTCCCAGAATGCAACCATGCTCTTGATAATAACAGCTGATCAACCAGTTAGTGCCAGCTAACTGATATGTCCGCAAGCTTAAACCTTAAGGAAAAACATAGTGTGATTTGATGTTATTGACCATATGTGAACTTTTCTCAACATTTGTTTCATTTTCCTTTGTAAAATAAAAAAGTACTGACAAAGAGAAAAGATAAGATCTTACATTCTTTATTTTCAAAAGAGATTTTAAGTTTAAAAAGAGTGCAACACAAAGTGGTGGTTTTGCACAAATTAAGCTCTTATGACATCATGTAAAAGCTCCAAAAGATCAACTGAAATACCTGTAATCATTTCCTGTATTAAACTGAAATACCTGTAATCATTTCCTGTATTAAACTGAAATACCTGTAATCATTTCCTGTATTAAACTGAAATACCTGTAATCATTTCCTGTATTAAACTGACAGATTGTCATGATTATAACTGAAATACCTGTAATCATTTCCTGTATTAAACTGACAGACTGTCATGATTATAACTGAAGAGAAGTATTTCAGCTGAACTGCAGAACAATAAAATTAAACCAAGTCAATGACTGTTCTCACTAAATCTACTCAATTATAACATTTTTAAAAAAATTTATTTCATCAAAATCTTTATCAATAGTCTGCCTCGATATAAAAAGAAAATTTATTGAAGAAAAAATACACTTCATAAAGGCTTGGAATGTCCACATGCTAAAAGAAAATTAAAAGAACACTTTATAAAGGTTGGAATATCCGCATGCTAAAAGAAAATTAAAAAAACACTTCATAAAGGTTGGAATGTCCACATGCTAAAAGAAAATTAATAAAACGCTTCATAAAGGTTTGGAATGTCCACATGCTAAAAGAAAATTTAAAAAAAACCACTTCATAAAGGTTTAGAATGTCCACATGCTAAAACCATCAGGCACAAAGTAGGCCATTGAAAACCTCCTCACCACTGTCAAAAAGAGAAAGCTGAAATTGTATAGCCATGTCACTAGAGGTAACAGTCTATCCACAACAGTACTGCCGGGCAGCAATCCAGCGTGTAGAAGAAGAGGTAGACAGACAAAAAAAATGGACTGACAACATCACAGAATCGACCAGGAAAAGTTTTGCGGAGACACAGGCATTAGCACATAATCGAGACAAGAGGAAGGAACTGGTCAGACGTTCAGCAGCACATTGCCTCAACAACCACACTAGGACAAGAGACTAATGATGATCATGATGATGTGAGAGTGAGTAATCATCCCAAGACTCAAGATTCTTTAAAACTCCCCAACACCTCAAATTGTTATAAAATTTAAATTTTTTTGTCTCAATTGAGCAGAAATCATTTAATTTAATCTATCTTATCTTAAATGCCCAAAAATTCAAACTTAAAAATCCAGTAAATGTTTTAAAGCTGATTACATGGCCCACATAGTGAAGAAAGATTTATTATTTGTGCATCAGACAGTAGTACTGAAGAAAAGAGTGTTCTGTATCATGAATAAATGAATACTAAATGTGTTGCAAAGTATAAAAAGTAATCACTTTTTCATGAATCTAGACCACACCAAGAGGTGGTCTTGACACAACCCTTTTACTTTTGCTCTTTCTTCTGTCATTTCTTTTCTTCTTTTTTCCTTTTTAATCACAGACACACACACACACACACATACATACATAGAACGCTGTGAAACTTGACATTTCAATATGTTAAAAATGATTGAGACATGAATATTAATTGTATTTTTATATTGCAAAAATGTGATTTTTGAGTTTTTTTAGGAGCCATTTACATTTTTGTATTTATTGCTCCATTCGTGTATTGAAGTGATTTGGTTGTACTTTATTGGACAGCTTTAACTTTATTTTGTATTTCTGTTATGCCTTTATTTACTTTAAAACACATAAGTATATTTTCCACCAAAAATATGTAAGTACACATTATGGATTCTCACAATCATCATATCACTCTTATATTTTAAGTTCTGACCGATTCACAATTTATCATACCTGTTCAAGTGAGTATTAAAAATAGACAAGAGTATTTGGGTTTTTTGCGCAGGTATCAGTGAAACAATACCAAACTTACTCCATAATTATACAGAGCTGAATTTTACGAATTTTGTCTCATAAAGCTAATGGGGTTTTTTGTGAAGGGGGGGGGGGGGATTTTTTTATTGTATATATGTATCCTAGGTAGCTATGGTTATTTAGGGATATATTTGTGGTGTTTTGGTGTAGTCTTGTAGTAGTCTTGGGAGTAGTCTTCGGGTCTTTAGCTTATATTTTTTTTTAATATTACTTTTATATTATTATTATTATTATTATTATTATTATTATTATTATTATTATTATTATTATTATGTTGTTGTTGTTATTGTTGTTTTATAGTAGAACCAGGGCCTAAACTGTAGGCCACAGTACAGAATTATGATTGACAATAATTTTAACAAATAAGATAATCTTCTAAATTCATACCACCCCAGCCACATTTGCTTAGTTCTGATATGTCCTTTATATATATCTTCCTGTCTTCATCAGATTTTCTGTCATTGACATCTGGATCCATTATGAATATTTTTTTGCAACAATGTTCTCCGATAGAAAACACATGGGATATAACTCTGTAATTAAGCGGTGACAAAGTAACATTTTATCTTAAATCGACAAGATTACTTTATAATTTCGCACTTTGCGAAATTCTGAAAAACTTTCTTTTAATAATTTAAATTTAAATACATATTTCGTTGCCTGATTAATGGCATTCCTTTTAAAACACGCCTGCAAGAAGACAAAACAGCATTCATATCTGGCGATGTTTTTAAAGAGTACAAAATATGCGTATGAACCGAATTGGTCTATCGCGGGAGTTCAAAATTATCGATAACAAACCATGAAAGAAGCTAGGGTACGCATTCGCACTCAAATAGTTCATATCATTTATACTAATGCCTTTGTCAAAACAGCATAGATTACATTAAATATCATATACTCGTGTATGTTATTTTTCCCCCCAACGAGTAACCTAATTTCGATGGAAAGGATCAGAAGTCTATACTGTATTAATCTAAAAGTTTTAAAAGATCTTGGAAAAGTAAGGACTTGCAGTTACTTTGATTCCATTTATGTTTATGTGGGATATTTTTTTGTAACAGAAATCAGAGTTGTTGTTTTGTCTAGAAATTGAATCAGTTGTATCTTAGAATCGTTTGATTTTTAACGTAGCTTTAACAATTCTTCATCGCTACGATGTCTGCAGTGAGGCAGTTTATAGTGATGTCTAGCAATGGGGCATCATGCAGACATGTAGCATGATGTGATATATTAGACTATTTAACACATGATATTTCATCCCACTGTATTGTATTGATTCTTGATTGTGTCTGATCAGTCAGTTTTAGGTTAATTCGAACACGTTTTCAGGTCTCATGTGACATGTAGTATTGTTTTATTTAAAATATATTTTTCCAACCATCTACAGACTTTTTTCCTGACAGGAATAAGTGCATATCTTTGGAGTGTACTGTAATGTAACAGCGCAAATGACAGTTATTTGTGTTACAAAAAAAAATGTTTTATATTCAGCTATGTAATGAGATAAATCGTTGAAATAGTACAAGGTGTAAAAAAAAAAGTCTCTTTTACTTTTACGGAATCATAACTCAATATTTTTGTATGATGATAGGTTAGAAAGTGTCTGGTTCCACACAACTGTCTGAATACCCTCCCCTCTATAGGGAGGAAAATGCTGGACTAAGTAACAATGGTCATTTTATTTAGTATTTAGTCAATTAAACAGTGGTCCAGTATAATCTACTTGATATACAACTATTATGGAATAGAACATTTTAATTAATCAGGTTACTGTCTTAAACTGCTTAACCCACCCCCACCCGCAGAAAGGGCCAAATTCTACAATAAGTGGGAGTACACTTGTAGAGTTCAAAACCTATATAGAACCTAATTTGCATATTTTTAGTGTAGACTCTGAATATGGGTGCAAATAATGTATTTTGTTTTCTGCTTTTCAGGAAAGAGGACTTGCGGCAAGGAAGTTACTTTACACAACAGTGTTTGCACAGTGCTTTTCACCATGTGGAAAATTTTTGGCTGCAGCCAACAATTTTGGTTACATTGCTGTGTTCAGGTTTTGATCAGTAAAGTTAATTAGTTTAATATGCAGTGACATACATGCCAACCATTACGCTTTTGGCATAATCATTACGCTTTTTGTCACTAAATTACGCATTACGCTTAAACGTATATGGATTACACTTTTTCGGTATATTCACCTCTAAAAAAAAATCAATTATTTGTTTTCTCGTTATTATTAAAATTCCATTAATCCCACAGACCGTATTTTAGAAAAGACGGCTTTTACGTAACTACAATATAAGAGTACGCTAGACCGTGGACTTTCTAAAGAATTTTAAAATTTAGCGCTAAACATTTTAAGAAGGTTTCTAGTCGAGGTGTATAAAGCTAAAAGTGCTACATATGAAAACTTGAAACAGTAAAGGATGAGAAGGGCAAATAATCATTGTTTATTGCAATTTTAGCATGTTATATATGTATTACGCTTTTTCTGCCTGGATTCCACTTTTTGACCACTTGGATTACACCATTTCCTCGTCAGGGGTTGGCATGTATGCAGTGAGAGTTGTTGAGATCTAGATATTACATTTACAGTAGCATTGTGCTTATCACAGTAAATTGATTTGTGAATTTAGAGAGTTGAGACCTAGATATTATATTTACAGTGACATTGTGCTTAGCACAGTAAATTGACCTGATCAGCATGATCAAGGAATATAATCCACATTGACAAACAATCACTGCACAATACATTTAACTAGTAATACATTTCCAAGTCAGTATGATCAAGGAATAGCTAATTGTTATTCATACATGACAAGTGATGGGTAATTATAGGTAACAGTGCTCAAAATGTCTGATATCCCGATAACTGGGTCTTCTCTAACTTTAGATCAGGCCCATCCTGTATTCTAAGTGAGGTACCCATCGGGCTTTAAAAAGCAAATTGATTTTAATTTGCATTAGGAAACTTTGATGAAATGTGTAAATGTATTTGCAAGATGTTGACATACCTGCCATAACACCGCACAATCTAAATCAGATCACCACTGTCCTAACATGAAATTGAGATATGATTTCAGTCAGGTTGAAAAATGGAGTGTCATGCTAAAAATATAATTTTGTACTCCTGACACTGTTTTGTTTCCAGAAAACACAATTTTCAGTCATTTTCAACAACATAAAGGTATATATTAAAAACCACAACTTTCAGTATATGCCCGTTAGATGTATCATGTATCAACAGAAAAGAGTCATGAATGGAGTGGATGTAAGACTATCACTTGGACAGTTTAAACAGTAGCCATTAAAGTTAAAGAGGTCAGGTATAAATCACCATTTGACATATTACTTAATTGGCTGACAGTAGCTAGAGAGATGTGTTTGAAGGCTGCAGTGGGCGAGTCCATTGTAATAATTTGCATAGGTACGATAAGGAAGTGGAAAAACTCATTATAGGTAAATCAAAGAGATGCTAGATACATGTATAAGAACAAAAGTTGTTACATATTATTGCCTTGAATGTTTAAGCCATATGTATTGTATTTTTGACAAGTTTGTGAACAGCAGCAATGTTTTTTTGGAGTCCGACTTTACTGCATATATAGAATGCATAATCATTTCAGTTGTCAGAATAGGGAACCGGTGAGATTCATTTTTGTTAAGCTGATATAGGAAGCATTCACCAAAGCCCAACAAAAATAAATTTCAGAACTCATGGTTGATGGAGTTTTACTTTGTGAAGCAGCCCAGTGTAATGATGAACACTAATGATACTTATTTCTCTCCTCTGAACCCTAGTTATTGCAACATATTGTGACAGTATTAAAAAAGGGGAAATTTCTGGCATGTGAAAATGGGATTCAAAGCTTGTGGAATTTCAGTCAGGACTTGTGAGTTTATTTAAGTCACTATCCCATGACCTCTGATAAAAAAAAAAAAAAACTGTTTTGAGCACTGGGTGATCAATGATATACAGATAATAGATACAGTACTATATATCATTTATCAGTTACATGATTTGCTTTGTACACATATTTTATGACTGTTGATGCAATTAAGCAGACATTCTAAATAAGGTGGGGACCAGTGTACTAGTCTGTAAAATCAGAAATGAAAATCATGCATTTTGTCAGCATGCTCAAGGTTTATTTCGGTCAAATTAAAAAAGACTTCTTTTTTTCAAACCAAAGAGTAACTCACTAAGAGTGAGAAAGAGGACCTGTCTTGATTTAGAGGGGCCCTGTACAACAAGTTATCCAAATTGTTTAGCTATTTTGTATTTAATTTGTGCAGTTTTCATGTTTTTAATGATTAATATTTGTTGTTATAGTAAAAGGAAGTAATTCTTTGAAATACAGATATATCCAGTCTCCCTAATAGTTTCAGCTGATCTGTTTTCTAAATTCATTTTAATTTTTTACAGCCTCGAAGCAGCTTTGGCTCCTGCAGCGACAGATATTTCAAAGAATCCCATCTACACATTTAAAGGTTGGCTTGTTGTTTTATTAGATTATACCATATTTTACTGGATGATTTAAATTGATAGCTGGAGATACTTAAATTTTGTCTCAGTTCTTATTGGTTTAACTTAGTAGATTCCAATCCTACCATAGGACCAGCACAGCTTGGTTACCTGGATGTGTGCTTGGATACCATGGTGTGTGCTTGGGCACGGCGCCTTCCTCCAATTGCTTCATTGCTAAATAACTACTTGTGTTTAAGTGCAGTAGTTTTTGTTGTTATAGGGTTTAACGTCATTTATTAACATAAGATAGACTATACATGTCAGCCAATATTAATGGTAGAGGCAGAACCTGGGTAAACCTGGGAGAGAACTACCTACCCATGAGAATATTCAAGCTAAGTTTCTCACATAACAACATTGGCCAAGCCAGAGACTCGAGCTCACACAGACAGAAGTGATGCATAATGATGACCACTTGACCACTCCGGCTCCTTTAAGTGCAGTAAGACAATAGCCCAAAATCAAACACTACTGGGAAAGTGATACCTTTTTCTCATCAAGCTATGTAGGTGAGAGAAATGTGATTGAAATATGGAAAACCATATTGACAGCGTTAGGTTTTAATGTGAAGGTTTCTGAAAGTCATTTATATTCTTCAGTTATTCAGTTTAAACAATAGTAAAAATATAACTACATTGATATCAATTATTTCTGTGGATCTCCATTTTTACGGTTTTGTTAAAAAAAATAAGACATTTTCACGACTCAGTCTCCTACAGCCTGAATAATGTCGGTTAGCAAATAGTACTGGTCTGATGCCAGATTGGTGGCAACTGCTCGAACCTCTTGAGCCAAAGTTCATTGAGCTAGGGTTATTTCCCTATCTGCTGAGTAAATAACCCTCTTGTTCAAGGACATGATAGTCTGCTCCGATAGATCCTTCTGTCCTTTTATGAGAAGAAGAAAGAGGCATGATCTCAACACAACAACTCTGTTCTTATTAAAGTATAACCTGAAAGCCCAGACTGGGTCTTTTAGGTAACCTTTAGTTGATGGTTCAAGATGAGACCGAGGGTTCATGACAACAATTTAGTTACCTGCAAAAAGGAGATGGTTTTTAGCGATGAAAGAGGAAGCTGTTATGAATAAGACTGACCAATCTTGTTGAAATTTGCATGTAATTCAGGTCTGCTGATGGGGGATGTATTTTTTAATTCTGCCTGCAGCCACTAATGCCATGAAGAAGCAGATCTTGTAGGAAAAGGAGCACCAGAGACACCCTTGAAATCAGTTCTTATCTAGCCAATTTAATACCCAAAAAAGGTTCCACTTTGTGCATAGGGCTAATTTTTTGGCTGTGTTTACACAGAGTTGGCGAGAAGGTCAGATAAGACCTAGGTTTGTCCAATTTCCTCTGCCACATGATGACGAAAGGTGTTGGCAATTGTGGATCATTAACCTTTGATTGTACTTGGTGCTAACTTGATCTCTTTAAAGAGCCAGAGGAGGAAATTAACTATCTGCGTTATCGAGGTATTGATGCCTGGGGAAGCAAGATATGTTTATTTGCACACCATTGGATGAAACTGCCATTTGGCTTCATATGCTTCAGTGTGGTGTGCCGTTGCATCTGAGTGATTCTCTCCACAACTGGTTGCGAAAATTATAATTTAAGTTTGAGGGCCTCTTTAGGGTTGTTGATCCTGACATGCACGTGTTGGAGCTCTGAACAAGGTTGAAACTACTGCCGTCATTGTTGTATGAGTAAATGATGGAAAACCCAAATTTTCTGCTGGGTTTCTGATGCAAGATTGATGAGGTCATTAATGCTCAACTCTCCACTAGAGTGGTGCCATGAGGATGGATTCTGATTCCATGATCACTTATGGAATCAGATGTGTTGGAGGATAGGTGTCTGCGTTTAGGTTGTTCCAATTCAATGATTTGGTGTTGACTGCCCAAGCTGTTGGGTCAGGGAGAGGAAAGACAAAGGCTGGGAGTTTGGCATTCCATCTTGTCACAAGCAGGCCATCAATGGTTGATCTCATCGGGTACAGATCTGAGTGAGAACCAAGGGATGGAGAAATCATTCCTTCTGTACATTCCTTCTGGGATATGGTGAATATGTATGTGGCTTTGTTGATGACAACACCACTTAAGAATTTCCCAAACCATGACACAAAGGTCTGGGGATTGGTGCCATTTTTCAGCACAAGATAGGCTATACATAGCAGGGAGTATTAATGGTGAAGGAAGAACCCAGGAAAAGCCCGGAAATAACCACCGACCCAGGCAAAGCTACTGGCAAACTTTCTTACATACCCACATTGGCCAAATTCGAGACTAGAACCCACGTAAAGGTGAGATGGCAGTAATAAAAAAACTGAGAGCCCTTTAGACCACTTGACCACTCAGCAAAAGTTACATATGTAGACCTGTTAGAGGGAGCGATGAACATAAATAATTTGTTGTTGTATTTTGTTTTTGTAATCTGTTCCTAATCTACATGGATTTTGAACTTTGTTGTAAATAATTTGTCAGTATATTTTGTTTTTGTAATTGGTTCCTAATCTACATGGATTTTGAAATTGATTTGTCAAATAGCCTTGTGGATCTTTAGGAATGAAACACAATCAGAAAAGATCCCCAAGTGACCGAGTGGTCTAAGTGACCAAGTGACCGAGTGCTCTAAGGCATTCTCCAATACAGATCACTGCCATCTCATCTGTCTGTGTGGGTTTGAGTCTCAGATTCGGCAAATGTGGGTATGTGAGAAAGCTTGCCAGTAGCTTCTTGTGGGTCAGTGGCTCTTTTCGGGGATTTTCCCGGGTTCTTCCTCCACCATTAATACTGGCTGCCATGTATAGCGTATCGCATGCTGAAAAATGGTGTTAAACCCTACAATAACAACATCAATCAGAAAATGTGGGTGGTGAATTTTTCATTAGTGCTTTTAATTTATGGTTTAGGGCAACCACAGAATCAATATCATGGACCCCCATATAAATTTGTAAAACAACTGTATATGCGTTAAGTTTGTGTCCTAATATGACAAGATTGAAGGTGTCATGCCTTCATCATCCAATTGCTTACAGCTAACCAGCACTTTTTGTGGAGAGCATGTTATTGCAATGTCATCACAATATGTTTGGATTATTGTTGAAATGTTTATTGTTTGACTGGTGAAGCCAACTTTTTTGGACCATTTTGTTTAATACCAATTTTATATTTTGTGATAAAGCAATTTACTTATACTCTGCCTGACTTTAGTCTTTCACATGATTTTCTCAAGACCTTTTGCAGGTTCCTACTTCCTGTTTATTGTTGATAATCAGGGTGAAAGAGAGGTTCGGTAAATATGAGCACATGTTAAACCAATTAATTTAGTGTAATCTCAAATTCTATTAATATATCCAGCAGTCATTTTAATGTTGATTATATATGGATATAACATGTATTCTCCTACATACTTTCAGCCTCGGAAGATGGTTCCATTAATTGCCTCATTTCCACAGACACTCTCATAATCAGGTAAAGACTCCATTAAATTTAATTTAGCTCTTTCAAAAATGTATTTACAAGTTTTCATTAGAAGATGCCGTTTCATTATCAATTAGCTTATACTATTATTTAATTGGTGCCAGATTAAACAATACTATAATATCCAACTAATAAGACCACCCAAAGGATTTGAGAAAAAGCATCTAATTATCAGGTGGTCTAAATAATAAGGTAAAATTTAGTTTAAAGGAAAGATTCTATTTTTAAATGTTTCTTTAGCATGATGGTGCTATGATGGTAGACTTTATATGTACACAACAAAAGTCTCAATAATTTAATGCAGATATTGCCTAGTTAAATCTGGAATTTTCCCAAAAAATATTAATATAGAATGGTAGGGTCATCAATATACATAGCACTAGGCCATTTGAATAATTGATTAGTCCACTATCCACTTTAGAAATTGTTATCTGAATTAGTTTTGTGAGGTTTTAGCTTCAACTTTATAACTGACAAGTAACCAGTATTATCTCCCTTTGTGCTGGGAGTTTTATTCTCTTTAGAAGTGCATTGTCTCTCTATGGTTGCATTGTTTTGTATTTTACACAGGCTTAGATTTGGGAAAAAATACAGAATTTTCTGGTTTTCCGTACTAATTGTACTGCAGTGATGTATCTAGGGTGCTGATAACTTTTTTACTTTATTCATTGGTAATACATTCATTGCTTTTTCAGAAACTGTTATTGTATAGTCTGTTAAAATTCATTTTTCCTGTTTAAATAACTGTTAAAGATAGTGTACTTTTGACTAGTTGATGCTGATTTTTTGAGCACATGAGAGTAGTAATTTTAGTTAGCTGTTTGCTTAGATCTAGTACATTTTCTAAATTTACAATATCCAAAGAAAGTTCAGCCACATGAAACTAAAATATAGGTATGCCAACATTAAGTCCATTGTGCATATTGCAAATGCAAACAACACCACCTTACACGTGTAGGGGCCCGAAGTGGCTGAGTGATCAAAAGTGCTCACTGTTACAGATCACTGCAATCTCACCTCTGTCTGCGTCAGTTCGAGTCTCGGGTTCGGCCAATGTGGGTATGCAAGAAAGCTTGCCAGTAGCTTCTCCTGGGTCAGTGGTTCTTTCTGGTGTTTTCCTGCATTCTTCCTCCACCATTTATGCTGGCCACCATGTATAGCCTAGCATGTGCTGAAAAACAGCGTTAATCCCTACAACAACAGCAGCAACTACCTACCTTACATGCGTAACCCTCACAGAAGTTCATAGTCTCTGTAGAGCTTCCCCTGAGTAAAGTATTTGTACGATCCTCTTTAAAAACTGATTTTAGGTTCCATATTAACAGAACTTCAGCAATGGGTTATGGTAAGTCACATCGTTATTTTCAAGACAGCTTTTAGCAGCTCTTTCTCTCTTAGGGCATGTCATAGTCAAACTACATTCCCAGGAATTGATATGTTTTACAAGTATTGACACAAAGATTGAGTATACACTTATTAAGGCATGAGTGGGTATTATTTAGAATTATATAGCATCCATATTCATGAAAGCACAGTAATAATCACTTGAAACATTTTGGCAGTTCAGGGTTGGATTCTCGATTCAAGCATATACAAAGGTATGTAGGCAACCAGTCCAGGTCTCTGACTTTTAGGTTCCCTCCACATAACATACTGCAGGCCACATTATTGCAAAGTCTAAACTGTTGAGATAATGTTTCTCTATTGTAAAGTTACCATTCAATATATACAGTTTCAGTATTTTTTAAGTAGTATAATATGAACACATACTGGTACAGCATGCCATTATTGTAAGCCATCTTCATTGTGACATTAATCCGGACAGAATTCAGTACCTTTATGGTCCCTGTGACCAAAATTAAATCATTGTACTTAAATTGGTTTGTCAAATGTATGACAGTATTGGTGTGGCAGTCAGTTAAATCATTGTTGTCTTCTATCATATTAAAAAATGTACAACAGCATTTACTTAATCTTTTTTTTTCTTTATTATTTTTTATAATTTCAGTGCCTCAAATGGAACCATAAGTGCTTGGAAGTGGTCAGATGTTTTGAGCAGGGTAAACCATTCTATTGTATAATAGTGTTATTTGACAGGTTATATAAATTTACAATTAGAGTAAAGTAGCAAAGTAAAGACTGACTTATTTCATTAAAACTGGTTAATTCAAGTCCAGTTTTCACTAAACATTGTCAGGGGTTGGCATGGGATGACTAATAAACTTGCATTTTAAATCCATTCATTGTACAGATAGTCTCCAGAGTATATTTTATTTAAATGATTCTCTTTTAGCATTTTATCACAACTGTGAGTCAGCTAATTAGCACCAATTACATTTTTTCTTATCAAGAAAATGACTTTGTGCTAGAAAATACATTGTGAAAAATTGTAATGCATATATTGTATGCATTTATTTACACGTTTGAAATATTCACTAAGTGTTTTTTTTTTACACATTTTAAGGCTGAATATTTTGGCAAGTTGCAAATGGCAATCTGTCAAACCCATGTTCATGCTCTACTAGGGCATCATGAGAATTGTGGGCAGAGTCATGCTGCATGGAAAAAACATCTTGATTTTTGTGAGATCAATCTACCTGATCAACATTGTAGAAAAGAATCAGGTCAACCTCTTTTGTGCCAAGACACGAACATATTGAAATATTGGATTTGCTGCTGCTTAATTTTTTTATTCCTGGTCAACAACCGCAAATCTGACTTCCTCCCATCCATGCATCTTATTCGTTTGGATATGGAGTTCATAAATTTTAGACTGTGTCAGCTTTTGTCAGAAATAGCTCATGAAATTATCTTGGTGTCATCTACCATTCATTAGTATATTGGTCTTCTGAAAGTGACATGTCCTCTTGTCTTGGATGTCTTGTTTATGAGATATATGCACATATTCTATCCCAATATTGGCTGATTCTTGACCAAATGATCAAGTTTCAGGCTTTATTAGGAACTTTCGAAAGAAATGGGATGACCTTGCATAGTTTATAGCTGCTGGAAATCACGATCTGCACAAATACCAGCATGACAGCTAGGGTACACACATCCTTAGTGGGGTTTGCCTATTCAGTATCACTTATTACACTAATCTCATGGGCCAATCATCACAGTAGAAACTGTCCAGAAAAGAGCATAGGGTATTCTCACAAATAGTGTACCAATATATCGTTATGCCAGTACATTAACAAAACTCCATGTCTTACTGGTATTACCTCTAATCCTGACTGCATGCTTCAAATGACTTTGTAATACTTATTTTTCCAAAACAAGCCTGAATGGGCTGGATTGATTTGGTGGCTGGTGTACTTCTAATATATAATTATCCAGTAAATATTATTAGAAAGACAATTCTTTCCATAAAAATAGGTTTCTGGTTGTTGCTGTAGTTGTTGTGAGGGTTTAACGCCATTTGTCAGCACAAGTTAGGCTATAAATGGTGGCCAGTATAACTGGTGGAGGACAAACCCAGGAAAACCCCGGAAAGAACCACCGATCCATGAGAAGCTACTGGCAAGCTTTCTCGTGTACCCACATTGTCTGAGCCCAAGTCATGAACCTACGCAGACATAGGTCAGATGGCAGTGATCCATAATGGTGAGCATTGTAGACCATTTGGCAACTCTGGGCTGCCTATAGGTTTATGGTCATGCAAAGTCACTCAACCACTTGCGCAATATTTTTAATAGCTTACACTGATGTTAAAAGAGTCTTTGTGCTAAATGTTCAGTTTAGCATCAAATAAAAATGTTAATTATTTTGCAGTATTTGTTGCAATAGACCATGATATATTGTTTCACTGTCATCAGCAGGTATTTGGCATTCACCATACAGCCTTACTGTGGTTCAAGTCCTACTTAATCAACAGGACATAAACTGTATCTGCAGATGGAATAAACTCCAGCCCAGTTGATCTATGTTGTGGTGCTCCACTGTTCTTGGACCTGTTCTCTTCATTCTATATACTCAGACGCTCTGAAGTGTCATAGATCATCATCCAGTGTCTCACCAGTTGTATGCTGATGACACTCAAATATACAAATCTAGCTGCCCAACTGAAGTTGATGCTATCATCCAAGGAATAGAGAGGTGCAGTTCTGATGTGAAATCATGGATGACATGTAACAAGCTGCAGATGAATGATGATAAAACTGAGGCCATTCTGATCACAACACAAAGACTTTCTCATTCACATCTTTTACCTCAAACAACAAATATCAGCAACACCAACATTAAATTCACACAGTCAGTACCAACATGTCATGAACATATGCAAGGCTGCATATCTTGAGCTGAGATGCATCAGCTCCATTCCCAAATATCTTCTAGTTCATGCTACTAAAACACTTATGTGTTCATTAGTACTTTTAAGACTGGACTATTGTAACTCAATTCTGTCTGGTTCATCTTAATATCTACTCCAGAAACTTTAAAAAGTTCAAAACACATCCTTAAAGTACCACAATCAGAGCACACCTCCCCGCTACTCTGTACCCTTCACTGGTTATAACCATTCGATCCTGAATCAAACACAAAATTTTTTGTCTGTGCTACGTTTCACTGACTGACTCTAGTCCAACATATCTATTTGGCCTCACCCATGTGTACACACCAGCAAGATACTTATGCTCCACTTCTGACAATCATATACTCATTATTCCCACTATGAAAATAAAGTCATATGGACAATGTTCTTTTGCATACCAGGGCCCAGCAACATGGAAAAAATTGCCGATTGAAATAAGACACAAATACACAGTCATCCCTTTCAGCTCTTAAAAGCCACCTATTTCAGCATGTTTTTGTCTTCTAATTTCATGGTGTTTTTTTGTTATTGTTTTTGTATTTGCAGTCATATCATTATAAATGTTGTAAAGTGCTTAGAGCTTCTAAAGATTATGTGCTTTACAATGTCCTCATTATTATTATTATAATTATTATTATTATTATTGTTTCATTTATATTTAAGTTTGGGAGAAAAGAGATTATTTTACAGAACGCCAAAGGGTTAAAACTAAGATTAAATTGAGAGCTAAAAATTCCATTTAGCATCATTTATTCTACTACACTAAATAATAAAACATTGGTAAAACTTCAAAACACTTCAGCAGATAGATTTGATACTTTAAATGCATGTATACCATTGGATAGATAGATAAGTAAGATACAATTAGATCTGAATTTTCTTTAGTATATTATGACATTACTGTTCTGACAAGCTTGATAATTTAAACATTAAAGTATCACACCTTGTTTTATTTAAAGTAATCGCATAGCAGATTTCTTATTGTAATGTCTGTTTATTGCTTTTTGTGTTTTGATTATATTCACAAAGAATGTATGAGTACATTGTGTGATTGGAAACTGGCTCTTTGTAACAGGTTGTTCTACTTACCACTACACCAAGCAATCAACCACTCTGGTGGTCTAGTGGTTAGAGCATTGCCTCAGATTTGGAAAGTCATGAGTTGTAACCTTGGCCAAGTCATACAAAAGACTTACAAATATTTTACTACAAGCTGCCTCACTATTCACAGGGCATTAATAGGTTAGTGTTGTGACTGGTCAGCCTGGCATCAGGATAATGTAATGCTATAAACTGCCACACTATTGACATTGTAGTGATATGACTTTAAAAAATTTATAGCTATGTTAAAAGTTAAAATATTTTAAAGCTATGTTAAAAATCAATACACTCAAGACCAAGCAATTAACAATGTGAATGAAATTCTTTCATCATATTGTTTTTGATGCCTGTTGTCTGGAGTGAAAATTATTGATAATTCATTATCAGAATTATTTCTCTTCGAAAAAAATAATTATTTATTGACTGGCATAAAATAAATGCTGGTCATCACTTTCATGCCACACTTATTTTTGTTCCTGTTTCAGGCTAGTAAAGTGCTGTGGACTTTAACAATACCTAAAAGGTAAATCAATATATATATTTGTTTTACTGATCTTTGATGGTTGAATTTTCCATCAATCTGTTTGCAGATTTACCTTCCACTTTCACTCCTTTCTTCTATCCATAATTAATCTTTAAATGAAAATATAAAGAATATTGTTACAAGGAAAAATAACATTTATATGCATATTTTACCTTGTGAAGAGAAAAGGACATCTTTAGTTGCATTTTTCATGAGATTTGTGGTGGGGATGTTCCTAATTATTACCATGTGAAGAGAAACAGACATCTTTTGTTGCACTTTTCATGGGATTTGTGCTGGGGATATTCCAAATTATTTCCTTGTGAAGAGAAAAGGACATCTTTAGTTGCACTTTTTCATGAGATTTGTGGTGGGGATGTTCCTAATTATTACCAAGTGAAGAGAAAAGGACATCTTTAGTAGAGCTGTACCGATGTCACTTTTTGCCGATTATGCCGATACCATGTATGGATGATTATTAAAATTGCCAATACTGATTATGAGACCGATTATTTCATTATCACAGTATATATACTCGCATATAAGCTTAATAATTTAGAAAAAAAATAAAGGCTTGGAAGAAGGGAGGGGAGGTCAGCTTATCCACGGGTCAATGTCTAAACTTTACCGTTTTTAGGTCTTTTTGTTGACTACTGTAACTGCTATAAATATTGGAACATGAAACAATAATGTTTTCCGTGCCTTAAGACACAAGCATGTTAAAAAAGTAACTTTCGGTGACCCGACAATTATTAAACTGTTATAAAATACTAGGAATGATTTTGTTATTATTTTGCATGTGCATATTTTCTGATTTCTCCAACACGAAATTAAATAAAGGTAAATACAGACTTCATAATTCGTGGGCCATGGAGACCATGTACTATGATTTACAGTATTTACACAGTGCAAAGCGTGCATAGCGTCACTTAAATCCATATTTATTCCCAAACATATTGGATGCAGATTTTGCTTTATTCGTTGTTTGACCAAATTGCATTCTTCTAGATAACATTTCAGATAGTCCTTAATAGCTGTTTCATTTACAATGAATCACCTCTCATGAGTTACTCATTTTCAGTGATAAAAGCAATCCTACAAATTGAGGCAATATGTTTAAAAAGGTATGCACGTTTGATTGTACAAGGCACATAACCATCATTATTTACATGCTCATGAAAAGGGGTAATAATAAAAGCTAAAATTCTCTTATAGATCAACTAAGATCAAGATCAGTCAATTTTAGTTTTTGTCTTTTGGCTGAACAAACGTCATAACTTTCCACACAATGGAAAACTTGATGTTTCGGCGTCTCCTTTGATGATAGTCGGTAAATTTCTCTATAGTTTTGCGACAGCAGTACAGGCCAGTTAATCATTAAAATGCCTGAAACTGGCTTGTGACAAGAGGAGTTTTGAACACTAACTATACCAGTACATTGATGCAGAGGTGTAGCTAGAGTGTTTGGAGCCGGGGGACAAGATTCATTTTACATTCCCGGGTTCTTCCTTCACCAATAATACTGGCCACCATGTATAGCCTATCGTGTGCTGAAAAATAGCGTTAAACTCTACAACAACAGCTACAACAACATTTAGCGATGGTACCTTATTTTCCGGGGTATAAGTCGCTACTTTTTTTCGTTTTTTTTTCTTTCAAATGACGTGTGCGACTTATACGCAGGAGCGACTTATACGATAAATAAATTTTTTTAACGACCGATATGACTGATGCGCAGTGATGCTGTGTTATAGCGAAATGCATATACGGTATACCGGCAAGCCAATTGCTCGAAACTTACATACACGTAAGTATTAGACTACAAGAATATCGAATTAAATAATCAAATAATATTTAGTTATAATATATATGTGTTAAAATTTTTTGTTATTAAAAAAAAAAATATTGAAATTACGATTGCCATTGTTTTCCTTTTATTATTCACCACGTGCTTCAAGCAAAGTGTTGGTCAGATGTCGCTACAATATATGTATTTAAATGTACCGGTAGCGCTTCATAATTTACTTCAATAGTTTATAAAAACTCTGGATTAATCCGAGACTGGCTTCATTGAGAGAACTTCAAAGTAATTAATAAAAAAACTGGAAGGCTGGCGAACAACTTCAATTGTTTTATAAAGTGCCTTTGAAGTTCGCTCGGGTTGCGGAAATTGACCGGAATACCGAGACTGGCTTCATTGAGAGAACTTCAAAGTAATTAATAACAAAAACTGGAAGGCTGGCGAACAACTTCAATTGTTTTATAAAGTGCCTTTGAAGTTCGCTCGGGTTGTGGAAATCGACCGGAATACCGAGACTGGCTTCATTGAGAGAACTTCAAAGTAATTATTAAAAAAAAACTGGAAGGCTGGCGAACAACTTCAATTGTTTTATAAAGTGCCTTTGAAGTTCGCTCGGGTTGTGGAAATTGACCAGAATACCGAGACTGGCTTCATTGAGAGAACTTCAAAGTAATTAATAAAAAAAAATCTGGAAGGCTGGCGAACAACTACAATTGTTTTATAAAGTGCCTTTGAAGTTCGCTCGGGTTGTGGAATTGACCGGTATATAAATACGGACCGTTCATACCATGGAGCATTAAAAAAGATAGTTTCAAAATGACGTTGTATGATTTAAAATTGTTATATTAGCATAAGTCAATACAGTTTAATCATGGCACCAACAACTACCACGCGAAAAAGTTATGATGCAGAATTTAAGTTACCGTATATACTCGCGTATAAGCCGAGAAATTTAGGACAAAAATAAGGCCTGGAAGAAGGGGGGGTCGGCTTATCTGCGGGTCAAGTTCCAAACCTGAAATTTATAATGCTTTTTCCCCTCGATTTCCAATATTTATTGTTTCCGTCGATCGCCGAATATGAGATCACATGCCTAATGATGCCACATGGCTAAGATTTGTCCTGACGTGAAGTAAAACAAATATTTTTTTTCTAACATAAGTGGTAGGTTAATGAATGAAAAGCATGTTTTTAACGTATTTGACGTCTATTTGACAGATGTCCATCCACCAGAAAATACAGCCATACGTGTTATTTGAACCACGCAAATACGTGTATTTTCCAAAAGAACCGCCATATTAGTAATCTCTATTCAAGTATTTAACCCTCAGCTAAGCAGTAATCGTTAAACTCTACGGTTTCGTAGAAATGCACGCTAGTTTATTTCAGTGTAAATATGAAAAGAATCTACGTGAAAAAAAATAAAAGAATTACGATACTGAAGGTATACAGCCATACGTGTTATTTGAACTACGGAAATACGTGTATTTTCCAAAAGAACCGCCATATTAATAATCTCTGGTCAAGTATTTATCCCTCAGCTAATCAGTAATAATTAAACTCTACGGTTTCGTAGAAATGCACGCTAGCCTATTTCAGTGTAAATATGAAAAGAATCTACGTAAAAAGAAATAAAATAATTACGATACTGAAGGTATATACGACAAACATTTTGATCGAGAGTAGAAATACATGTATGACAGTCTTCGAGAAACAATAGCGAGAGGCTCCATAGGGTTTTGTTGCGCGCACGCTTAGGAATGGCAAATAACAGTGCACGAGTCAGCGTGAATAATTGTAAAGCAGTATAATTTGTTGGATTTCTTTGACAGGTGTTTTAGAAGTAATCGGGAGCCACAGTTTATATACAACTATTGTTTAGTTGTTTGTAAAGCAAAGTGGTTTGTTAGCGGAAGATTGTTGTACAATAGCTACCATATGCTTAATTTATGGTAAATGCCTCGGGGATAATAGGTTTGTTTTGTTGCACAATGCCAATGACTTAACTAATAGATGCCAACTCTCAGATGTATTGTTTAACGAGATATGGTAGTGGACATGGTTTCTGCTCAAAGTTATAAACTGTCACGATACTTGAATAATGTCCACGCTGAAACCAATCATGGTTTGATCAATTGAATCACACTACCCGTAGTTTAAAAAACACAACACAAATAACAATGATAAATAATTATCAAATACGAATTGAAAACCAACCACACATAGAAAAAATTACAGGATAAGGTATATAAATAGTATACTACTACTGAAAGAAATTATTTCAGTTTAATCTCTGTAGAAGTTTATGTTCAATTCAATCGGATAAAATGAATAGTGTTGGAAGTAAAAGATAGCGGTCTGCTTATGATGCAGTATTCAAACTTAAAGTTATTGAATATGCAGAAGCAAATAACAACTGTGCTGCAGCACGCGAATTTGTTGTGAACGAGAAGCAAGTACGGGGGGGGGGGGGGACGACGTATATGATGAAAGCACGCCCGTAACAGAAGCCGAGTTTCGTGAACTGTTTGGCGAGTCTGATACAGAGCCCGATTTTGAAGGATTCTAAAAGTGATCGAACTTTTATATTTCATGATTTTAGAATGAGGATTAATTAAATTTCCATTAAGACTTAACACTTCAGAATTGTTTTTATTTCAACATATAAACTAGATTTTTTTTAATATTTTATTTAATAACGTGATTTACCTAAATAAACGTATTCAGAACTCACTTTGTGCATCTTGTGATGTACCGTTTGTATAAAATTTATGAGTCGGCTTATACGCGGGTCATGCACTTTATACCACTTTTACCAATTCAGTTTGGGGGGGTCGGCTTATACGCGAACGGGCTTATACGCGAGTATATACGGTAAACGTTGTAGCATTTGCGAAAGAAAACGGAAATCGTGCAGTGGCGCTATTATTTACTTAATAAACATTATTTATAAATCTTATTTGCTTATATTTCTATTTTTAAAATTTCAAACAAGAATATACTTACACGTTGTTGGAATTATCAAGTCGTATGCAATGGCCGGCGGTATCAAAAACGTGATTACGGTAAGTGCGCAGGTGCGACTTATACGCAGGAGCGACTTATCTGTTGAATTTTCCAAAATTATTTCCCCCTCCCGCGACTTATACCCAGGAGCGACTTATAGGGCGGAAAATACGGTAATTAACATTGGTATATACGGTCTAAAAATGCCAAATGTTAACTCGTATAAATTTCTTTCGAGGGAATGACATTGGAGTTAAGCATTTGTAGTGATCATTCTTGGGATTGAAATTAATTGTGGACGATTGTATTGTTATGGCTTATGTTTTTGTTCTGGTTTATTTTTTAATTTTGTATTTTTGAATAGGTAAAAAAATCATTAAATTACGTGAATAATGTTTAAACTTAACATTCTATTTAGTGAAGATGCGAATTCTTTATAGAAAAGTAATTATTTTTTCACAACAATAATTCACAGGTGATGCAACAGATCATATAGGACTTTTCTTGTTTAGAAGAAAATGAAAATCGAGGACATAATGTAATAATTGGGAGTTCTCAGCAAAAATCAGCGGTAGTTTACAGCAAGTGTGTTAAAACAGTAGTTACTTTTAAGAATATATTGTCTTTCAATTAATCCCCAAATCAGATGTTTATTCTTTAGTTTCCACAATTTAATTCTGTTTTAAAATTCAAGCCATGTTAAGATGAATGTTATAACTGAAATTATATTTTGGAAATTTATTTGCATTGGCACCAATTATTTCTGCCGATACCGATTATACCGATTGTTCTAATAATTGGCCCGATTATGAGTACAAGTGATTAATCGGTACAGCTCTAATCTTTAGTTGCACTTTTTTGTGAGATTTGTGATAGAGCTGTACCGATTTTGCACTTTTTGCTGATTATGCCACTTATAGCCGATTATTAAAATTGCCGATACCGATTATGAGACCGATTATTTCATTATCACAGTATATATACTTGCGTATAAGCTGAATAATTTAGGAAAAAATAAAGGCCTGGAATGGTGGGGGGGGCAGTTGGCTTATCTGCGGACCAATGTCTAAACTTTACTGTTTTTTGGTCTTTTTGTTAACTACAGTAACAGATGTAAATCTTGGGACATGAAACAATAATTTTTTCCGTGTCCTAAGACATAGGCAAGTTAAAAAATAACTTTCGGTGACCCGACAGTTATTAAACTGTTATAAAGTACTATCATTGATTTAAAAGAGAAAAGTTAATATTCGTCTGCAAAGAGTGACCCGTCGTCAGTGAGTAGCATTTACACTTTGAGAAGAAATGGAAATTTTGAGTACATGAAGAGAGAATCAGTGTGAAATACACATGTATATTGACAAATTACATTCTGGTAACCTTTGTGTAATAAAATCCACAAAAATATTGCACCGATCACATCCTGATACAAAAAACAGTATGATATTTAATGTCGGCATTAGCACATGGTTGGATAGCTGTTATTTACATGCTTCATGTACATGTACTTAAATTGGCCTTGATTTTGGTCAGTCTCTTCCCATCTTATTGAGGCTAACAAGGGGATGGTGCTATTCACATGGAAATGAAAAGCTGTCAACAGTACATGTATTCTCCACAAATACTTTTGTATCGGATGATATAATGAACATTAAAGTGACTGAACCAACCACTTGTTGCAGCGAAGTTTTTTACACTACATTTTTTTTGCAAATGTTTCATTGAACCATTTTGTGGCTTCCTCCACGTCTTCAAATGTAGCAGTCTTTTGCTTCTTCCTTTGGGGAGCACAGTTACCTTCAAACGTAGTCTTTCTTTATAGACTCGGCAGCTTTCATCCTTCCTGAACTGGTGTTATTTTTAAGCGAAAAAATTTCACAGACCTCTTTGCGAGATGTTTATCCCTCAATTTCCTTAACAGCTAGATATTTAGTTTCCAGAGACTGTAAATTTAATTTGCGTTTTACACTGCTGTTGGTAGCCATCGTAATTGTAAATAAAGTTAAAAATGAAACTTTCACAGCAAAATAAACTTGTTTTAATCACCGATCACTTTCAAAGGTCTCGGAAAAGCGTAATCACGCGTATTTGGACATTTTTTTATATCAGGGATTCAGACAATAACGTATATAGGAGTTCTTAGCATGCATCAATTTGCTGGACGGCAAATTTAAGGGCTTGCTAGTCCTGCTTTGACCACCTGTCGAGTGGGAAAATGTGTTGATCAATTGATTATTTTAGCTGTTTACAATCAGAAAATTCAGTGGCTGAAAGACCCACAGATGTACATGTTGTCTTTATAAGAGTACATCTGAAGAACATAATCCACAAGATAGGTGGCAAGATCAAAGACTTGACTAGCTGCAGAGTGGTGAGAAAATGTGCGATATGACTGATTTCAGAGGTAGAATGACCCATTGATGTACTTGTGTATAAGAAGAGTACATCAAATGAATAACTTTGGCCTTCATTATTGTTTTAATTTCCATGTGTAGCAATCTAAGTAGTGCTTGTGACCTCAAAATCAAGACATGTTGAGAGTTAGACAAAATGCTGTTTGCAAATTTTAACAAGAAATGTTAAACGGCTAATTTATCAAATATTGTAATGAAATTCAACACAGTGTTAGAAGTTGCTAGAACTGACATTTCACGTGGAACACCATGTATGATGCCTAACTTAGTGCTTGGAATAAGACCTTATCTTGACATGATAATTCACTCTCACTCTAATGGATAAACAAGGGCTACATGTCAGTGCTGTAAAGAAGTTTGAAAATTAAACTCGATGGCAACCACTGTTTCTACTCGTATGGAAATATAGCCATTGCAGGTAGGCCCAATTTGCTTCTGGTATGGGGCTGCATCATTTACTGGTGGTACTCTTGAACTCCTAGTTTTAAAATCCTAGCTATAACTCTGTGAATTCTTTGGAAAATGCTAGAATTGATAAGATTTCACTTCGTTTAAATTGCCACGAGAGGCTAGCTTTATAGGCCCAAACAAAAGTCAAGGGTGGTTGTTTTTTGTTTTTTTTTTAATTCGACCACGACATTAAAGTCTGATGGCAAGATCAACAAATTGTTGAACAAAGTATGGGTTGGAACTGGCAGCTTGTCGGTATAAATGATTAGAAAACAAAGGATTTGTTCAAGCTGGGACCAAGGGCTTCTGTTGACATGTACGTTTATCTTTTATCTCAACGTCGAAATAAGCATGATGATTTGGTAGTAATAGTAGACCAAGGGACTGGGACTTTGTTTTTTTGTTGACATAGGCGGGTTGTCGATATAAGTGATATCAATATAAATGGGTAGGACTGTATTTGATTCTGATTTAAAATTCAAAGCTATGTCAAGATGAATGTTATGATTGAATTTATATTTTGGAAATTTGTTATTTTTTTAAAAAATTTTACATCAGCACCGATTGTTCTAATAATCGGCCCAGTTATGAGTACAGACAATCGGTACAGCTCTAATTTGTGGTGGGGATGTTCATAATTATTTTGGATTTAGCATGTGCTGCTTTACTATCAATAAGGTAATAGACTTTCACATTCTTGGCCTTCTTTGATTATTGATTTTAGTTGAGATTGGTAAATCAATTTTGGAACCGAAGTCAAAACCAACAATTGTATATTATTATTATTATTATTATAATTATTATTATTATTATTATTATTATTATTATTTTTATTATTATTATGTGACTCATAGTTTTGTTGCATTCTAACTAGATAAATTACCACCAGGTGTCTTTGCTTAGACATGTTAGTATTCTCACGTGCGTGAATGAGAGTGCCATAAGATTGCAATAGCTCAACTGACAGCTGTTGACCAGTGTACTCAGACCATGCAATTCCGCTTGATTGAGTGTACTTTGTATATTAATAACCATTGATGGAATACATTAACTAAGTGTTGCATTTATATTTCTGGACAAACACACCCAATTAGAGGACACATAACAGGCCCTTTCACACACACCCAATTACAGAACACTGACCAGGCCTGCAAACACATACACACACACAAACACCCAATTACAGAACACTGACCAGGCCTGCAAACACATACACACACAAACACCCAATTACAGAACACTGACCAGGCCTGCAAACACATACACACACAAACACCCAATTACAGAACACTGACCAGGATTGCAAACACATACACACAAACACCCAATTACAGAACACTGACCAGGCCTGCAAACACATACACACACAACCACCCAATTACAGAACTCTGACCAGGCCAGCAAACACATACACACACAAACACCCAATTACAGAACACTGACCAGGCCTGCAAACACATACACACACAAACACACAATTACAGAACACTGACCAGGCCTGCAAACACATATACACACAAACACCCAATTACAGAACACTGACCAGGCCTGCAAACACATACACACACAAACACACAATTACAGAACACTGACCTGGCCTGCAAACACATACACACACAAACACCCAATTACAGAACTCTGACCAGGCCTGCAAACACATACACACACAATTACAGAACTCTGACCAGGCCTGCAAACACATACACACACAAACACCCAATTACAGAACACTGACCAGGCCTGCAAACACATACACAAACACACAATTACAGAACTGGTCTTCAACCCTATAATTTAATCACCACAACCCTGTTCAGATTTGAGTTGAATTTTGAGACATAACTGACAACAAAAGAAGACCATTTAGTTTTGTAGCAGGCCTGTACAAGATGATGATTGAAGTAGTTTTTTTATTTACCTGAATTTTTCTTTTTCATTTAGACAGCCTTTCTTTACTCCAGAGGTGAACTCCATCTACATCAACTCACAGGTAAATATTTACAATCATGCTTGTCTCTATTAGCACCTTAATATGCCAGATCTTGGCTTGTTTGACACGAAAGTCAATCCACATATTGATAATAAAATATATCATGAATATCAGCTTACCATTCAGTCTGGCCTTAAATGTTTGGTTGTCAGGGGTTACACAGATTGCACTGTATATTTCAGCTTCATTTAAACTCATGAGTACTGTATGCATAAAGTGTATTAAATATTTTTCTCTTATGCCAATGGAGGGTGCTGTTAATTGTATTTCAGTGAACTATACATGTGAACATAAATGTGTGACACAAAACATAGCACAAGGCAGGACAGATATGAAATTTCCAAAATGTTTTCAAGCATTCTGTCCGCAAAAGAGGGACGATTCTCAGTTATTTATCATTTAAATTTGTGAAAACAATCACAGTATATGTACATTATAAGTCAGTCCTTTCACAGCATAAGAAACATGCTGACATTCTTAATCATCCTGTATGTACCGCAAGCATTGTTAGCATTTATTGGGTGATCACTGCTGGACTATATAGGTCTTCTCCAGTTGGGTTACCTAGAAGCTGTCTCACATACCTTAGGGGATTGGAGATGGCATCTGAGGAGTAAAGGTAATTATCTGCCTCCACATAATACACTTATACCCTCCCAGCTTCCCCACAATTACATCATATAGAGAGCATCCCATAATTTGTCTTCATTGTATTGTTTTGACCAGTAAAACCAAGGTTACACTTGTGTCTGTAATGTTCCAATTTTTTATATTTGGGGTTATGAACTTTGACCTTAAAATTGTGTATTGTATGTTTTAATTCAGTCACGTAAGGAATGAATGTATTGACCAGAATATTGTTAATTCTAATTTTTTTTTTGTACAAAAATGGTGATATTTGGAAATTAAATCAAAATTTCTGTTTTGCAGGAAGATATGGCCAGCCATTTGTTTGCAGGATGTGGAGACAACAACATTCATGTCTGGGACATAGATACAGGACAGGAAGTGGTCAGTAGTACTGTAAATACAATACACTGTACACCAGGTGTTTCCACTGTACATGTTTGAAGCCAGTATAAGGTGTGAATGTACAAACAAAACTTTGGGAGTGACATCAGATGTTTAAAGGTTCCTCTGACCTTATAGCCAGAGTTGTACAGTAAAGAATTATTAAAGTAATCAAGTAATTGATTATTTGAAGTATAAAATTATAATTGTAATCAATTCCTGCCCAAAAAAGTAATTAGTAACTATAATTGATTACAAATTCTAGTAAAATATTATTATGTTCTGACTACTTATAAGTGGTAATTACTATTGGTAATTAGACTGGACCATTAAAATATACATGGGATCCAGGAAATTAAATTTTAAAGTAGGGTACACACCCATAGATGCAATTTAGAATAATTTTGTTATTATTTTAATATGAATTCAGTGAATCAAAGTACCCTGGTATATGTTTTATTTTAAACAGCCTTCCCTGGTCCACATAATGGAAATAAAATTTATGCTGATAAAAATATACTGGTTTTTAAGTCAGTCTACTGATTGAAATTTGTTTAGATTATCACTATCTTCCTATTGGACTTACTGCACATGATAATGGGTTGAAAATCAGCTCGGTCTGTTACACTGCAGCATAATGTAAAACAGGGATGACTCCACCTGTTAACATGGCAATTTCTCCTGGAGCTGTTTAGGGGATACTGTAAGACATGAGATTGGCCAATGCTCATTGTGTGTACTGTTTAAGTAAATAATGGTGGATTAATATGTCCACACAATACTCATTGTGTGTACTGTTTAAATAAATAATGGTGGATTAATTTGTCCACATGATTTTCACAGTACTCATTGTATGTACTGTTTAAGTAATTAATGGTGTATTAATTTGTCCACATGATTTTCACAAATCTCATTGTGTGTACTGTTTAAGTAATTAATGGTGTATTAATTTGTCCACATGATTTTCACAATACTCATTGTATGTACTGTTTAAGTAATTAATGGTGGATTAATTTGTCCACATGATTTTCACAATACTCATTGTGTGTACTGTTTAAGTAATTAATAGTGGATTAATTTGTCCACATGATTTTCACAATACTCATAGTATGTACTGTTTAAGTAATTAATGGTGTATTAATTTGTCCACATGATTTTCACAATACTCATTGTGTGTACTGTTTAAGTAATTAATGGTGGATTAATTTGTCCACATGATTTTAATGTAGTTTAAGGAATGAATAGCATTGGACTTGAGATATTGATTAAAATCAAGCAAAGAAACTGTAATTAATAGGTAATTCCTATTAAAGTGCTCTATGCAAAACAAACTCAGTTTAGAAAAACAGATTAACTGAAAAGTTGACAAGCCATTCCATATAAAAGAAAAGTTATACAAACATTTGGGAATGAAAAGTGAATTATTTATTGAAAGACAATTCAGCATTGCATTATTCCTTTTTTTTATCAGTTACATGGATAAAATCAGATATCACAAGTGCAGCACAAGAGTAGCACACTTGAATTGCAACTCTGCATACCTGAGTTTGATTCCTTGAACTCACATATGCTAAGGTTAGTGCTTAACGTTAAAGGTTGGTTTTTACCTCTCGATTCTCATTCACCTTGAAGTTAATCAGTTGCTTGATATTTTTTTTTTTAAATTCACCTATAGTCGAAAGGTTGATGGGTTCTCCTCAGAAGTCATTGGAGTCAATGGACATACTAGTTAAATACTTAAAAAAGATAAACAACAACCCAGTTCTCATAAACTTGCATGGCTACCAGTAAAACTAACATTTCCATTTTAATTACAGCACTGTCTGCAGGGTCATACGGACTATGTGCATGCAATTACCAAGAAAAGCGACAATGAATGTGTTTCTGCCTCAGAAGATGGCACGGTTAGGATATGGGGTAAGTTTCAACTTTTCTCATGGGTGGTGGGGGGCTGTTGCCAATTGTATCAGGATAGTGTTCAGCACTCATGACACAGATAGGATGTTGGTATTATGTATGTTTTCATACATGTGACAGAACCAGGATTTCTAACCAGTAAATTTAAAAAAATTGATCAATAGATTGATTTCTAAACTTGTAAAACAAATTTTATTGGTATCAATTTTATATTCATCATGAGAATTTAAAACAAAACAGCTGCATATTTTTGCTGTATGTATTCTCTTGAAAGAGCCAGTTTTGAATCAGATTAAGATTCTAATGGAAAATGTATTGGTGGTATCCATTAGTCTTGAGAGACGATGGAAGTGTGTCCATGCCCGGTTGGTGGTTGTGCAGCATGTGTGCAGTATTTGCAAGTATTACGACATATGAACCTGTCACTCTGAAGACAGATATTGTTAGCATTTGTTAGTCTCGAGAGACGATGGAAGTACGCCCATGAGAGATGTCCTGGTTGATGGGTGTGCAGCGTCTGTAGTGGCTATATAGCCCAACACGGGAGTGGCAGTCCTTAATACGCTTGAAAGTTGAGTCTGGTTTATGTTTTAGCTGCTACTTCTTCCTCTGAGATTGCTTTTTATAAGCTAGCATGCATAGCTTGTCCTCGCAGGCTTTCATACCAGTGGTCAGTGCATGTCACAGCTGAGCCGGTCTAGCGCAAGCTCTTCCCAGGTGTTGACATCGATCTCAGTGGCTTTCATGTCGTGCTTGCAGGCATCCATGAAGCTGAGAAGTAGCCATCCAATCAACCTTTTGCCAGAGGCAAGTTCTGAATAATGAAGGTCTTTGGAGATCCATGCATCATCCATTCGATGTACATGGCCCAGCTATCTGATGCAATGTTGGCAGAGGAGTGTGACCATGCTGTGAATCTTGGCACGTTAAAGCACCTCGTTGTTTGTTACTTGATGACTCCAGGTGATCCCGATTATGCATCAGAGATATCACATGTGAAAGATGCTCAGTCTTATCTCTTGTGGGTCCAGATTTCACTGGCATGCTGGAAAGTGCTTAGCACGCAGGCACAGTACACAGAGATCATAATATTCAGGGTCAGCATGCTGTTGTTCCACATTCTCTGTGACAACCTGGAGAGAGTTGTTGATGCCTTTCCAGTAAGCTTGTTGAGCTCAGCATCAAGCGATAAGTTGTTGTTGATGGTAGAGCTGAGGTACGTGAACTGACTTACTACTTCAAGTTCAGTTGTTGATGATGATGCTTGTGGGGTCCGCGTTCTGAGTATTACATTTGTTTTCTTTAGGCTGATGGTCAACCCAAACTCACCACATTCATTAGCAAAGTGGTCCATCAGTTGCATAGCTCATCTTCTGTGTGAGTGGCTAGGGCAGCATCGTCTATGAATAACATGTCCCTAATGTTTGCTTCATGCACTTTGCTCTTTGCCTTTAGTTGTGCTAGGTCGAACAGTTTGCTGTCCGATTGCGTGTGCAGGTAGATTTCTTCTCTGGATGTCCCAAAGGCATGCTTGAGCAGGACAGAGAAGAAGATGCCAAAGAGCATTGGGGGTTAGGATGCAATGCTGTTTCACTCTGCTGTGGATGTTGAAGGGGTTGAATTTTGAGTTATCGTACTGCACTGTGCTTTTCATGACATCATGGAAGGACTGGATCATTCTTAGCAGCTTTGGAGGGCATCCAATCCAGGATTGTGAAGAGTCCATCTATAAAGGCCAGGAAGAGGGTTTTGTGTTGTTCTCTGCATTTCTGCTGCAGTTGCCTGATGGAAAAGATCATGTCGATTGTGGACCTATTTGTGCAGAACTCACACTGCGACTCTGGATACACTCTGTCAGCTTCTGCAGTCTGTTCAAGATGACATGTGAAGACTTTACCCACAATGCTGAGAAGGGATATGCCCCTGTAGTTGTTACAGTCACTTCTGTCGTTTTTGTTTTTGTAAAGGGTTATGATGATAACATCTCATGTCCTGAGGCACTGCACCCTCATCCCAGCATTGGCAGAGGAGGTCATGCAGGTTTGTGAGCAGTACACTGCAGCCGAACTTGATGACTTATGCTTGGATGCCATCCTTGGCTGAGGTTTTACCTAAGGACAGTTTCTTTAAGGCCTTCTTCAGTTCTGCCACAGTAGTTAGGTCATGAGAAGGAGGTTTTCAGTGGCATTGAGGGCATCATTGGTCACATGGTTCTCTCCATCTGCTTGCATTTGTCATGGATGGTATTGCCAGACTTTAGTGCTGCTATCACTTTCTTTGTGGAACCCATTGCTTTCTTTATGCCATTGTACATGCCTCTGATGTTTCCTATATGTGCTGCTGACTTGATGCTCTGACAGCTGATGCTAATATTCATTGATGCACTGCCATTTCTGCCACCGCAAAGATTCAGCCACCACCTAGAGATTCAGCCACTGCCTAGAGATTCAGCTACCACCTAGAGATTCAGCTACCACCTAGAGATTCAGCTACCACCTAGAGATTCAGCCACTGCCTAGAGATTCAGCTACCACCTAGAGATTCAGCTACCACCTAGAGATTCAGCCACTGCCTAGAGATTCAGCTACCACCTAGAGATTCAGCTACCACCTAGAGATTCAGCCGCCCCCTAGAGATTCAGTGGTCACTCTGCAGTACTTACACATGTAAATAGATTAGTTTACTGCTTGTTGAAATTTGTAAAATAGGTAAAAATGTAAATGAAGATATATATAACTATCAATGATGCAGGAACTACCCATGATATATTCCTTCATCTCTGCTTAAATGGACTGTTTTGTAGGATTTTTATGAGAATGCACACATAACACATCAGGTTCATATACTGTCAGTGCTGATTATTGTTTTATGTAAGCTGTATGACTTTGGGAGACATGTTTTTTAACAGTACCTTTGATTAGTAACATTTTATTTAAACTTTTAACATTTTGTTTTAAAGAAACGATATTTTAAGTTATTCTGCGATTGTACAGCTCCTTAATCCTTGTGAATCATACAAACAAAGCATCTCATATGCATATCTACACAGAATTCCAAGTGCATTTTTTGCTTGTATCTTTATGTTTATAACAGTGAGAAACAATATCACAATGATCGTAGCATAGGGATTTTTTTATATATTAATATCTTTGATGCTGAATTCTACCATAATAATCAAGAGCCAAAAGTAAATTTAAAAATTCATGGTACAACATACATATCATATATATAGCTATTCTGTAAGAATAACTTAGGCAGGGAAAAGCTTGGGATTTTAATCATTTAAGTTTGACAGTATTGTTTTGGTTATTGTTAACCATATACATGTACAGAACCCAGTCATTGACAGGACCCAGTAGAAATGGTACTTAAAATGAATCAAGTATGAGGGAGATCTCATTTATTTCTATCAGTGAAGGAAGGAAAGGTCAATATCTCAACTCTGGCTGTTTCATCCTATTTATGATGGATTATTTGCTCTGAGTATAGAGAATTAACCCTGAACCTAATTATTTTCTTATTTGAGTGCAACTACCACAAGCCATGGGATTGAGAGCAGAGATGACTTTTTCTGGCTTTTACTGTCAAGATCTTTTAGCAGCAACAATCAGGTTATTCAGCAGACTGATCATGTGGTGTGTCATCTCCAGCTCATACATTTATCTCAAAATTTGAATCTGCCTCTTGTAGTCTCTTAGGGGACTGGAGAAGAGCTTTTTATGTGGTAGGGGGACTGGAGATGAGCTTTCTCTGTGGTAGGGGGACTGGAGAAGAGCTTTCTCTTTGGTAGGGGGACTGGAGAAGAGCTTTCCCTTTGGTAGGGGGACTGGAGAAGAGCTTTCTGTGGTAGGGGGACTGGAGAAGAGCTTTCTCTGTGGTATGTGGGCTGTAACTCCCTCCACTGCATTTATATTCTCCTAAAGTAATATGATTGTGTGAAAGTGTTTGACAACAAAAAACAAACAGTTTTGGGAGTAGAATGTGTTCTTCAATAGTACTGAACCTAAAGATGTCAAAATTTTAGGAAAATTCAACCGAGTACCCAATGATCCTAATGATCGGTTCAAACCCAGGTACCCGATCAAAGGGACATTATATTAAATGTGAACCTGAACTGCTTTGTATTAAGTTCATACAAGCCAACCAACACCCCTAGAGTTTAATTATTACTAATATAAATGGTAAAAAAAAGCAATTTTTGAATACAAGAGTGATCTATATATTACATGCCATAATTACAGAAAACCAAATGAAAAATGTACATTTATTAAATTTTATTTCTGCTACTTACCTGGATTTGCAGTTAATTAAGATTTTTGTCACATATCAAACAAATCAGTGTGGATTAGTACGAGAACACAGACAAAATAAAATGAAAAATTAATTTGTACACAATATCCATTGACACCTTTTACTGACACATTGATAATACAGACACACCTTTCCAACCTTCCTGTAGTTACAGATAGAGTATTCATTTCCACTCCATTAGCAACTGAAGTATAGAGAAGATTTGGCACCAGTCTCTATCCAAGGCAGGAACACTTTCGTCTGAGCTACACCTACATATGCTGGCAATTTTTAGCTTTTTTTTTATTGCTAACATTTAGCTTTGGTGGATGGCTGTATTTGTGAGGTAGTGGTTGTATTAAAAAAGGTATTATGTATCAAGGCAAGTATTTTCAGAGAAATATGTTTTAGTTAGCAGAATATTTGTTTTAGATTTAATTTTGATTCAGTTGCCAGTGGCATTATAATTTTTGCTGGCCTTTACAAATTAGTGCTTAGCTACACCACTTTAGTGGCCTAGTGGTTAAAGCGGCATCTGGCCTCAGATGCAAAATGTTATGGGTTCGATCCCTGGTCAAGTCATACCAAAGACTTAAAAAAACATGGTACTAACAGGTGCATCACTTGGCTGACAGCATTAAGAGGTTAGTGTTAGGACTGGTCAGTATGGTGTCAACATATCAACATAATGTGACTGGGTTGGACATCATGGTACATGTCTGTGGCATGATGCCCCAGTGCTAGACATCACTATAATCTGCCAAACTGCAAACATCATAGCAATATGACTGTAAATTTGTTAAAGCTATGTTAAAATTCAAAATCACACACATACTTAGAAGTATGAAACTAGATAATTGGATGCAAGTCTTTTACTGTAGCCTACATCTTATGCTTTACTAACAGAATTTGTCATAGGTTCATGATCACTTAAATTTGTATTTGCTATTGCACTTGGAAGTAGGACAAAATGTGTTGATTCATCAGTAAACTTTACATAGTAATGACTATTCATTGAATATTGTGATAGGCTACTCCGAACAAGTTAACTGTACATGTGAATCATCCTAGAAATCAATGGACTGCATGAGTTTAATGTGATGCCTCACCTATAGTTTCTGATTATGAGTTACTAACCTATCAAAAACAAACACTCACCTGTCTGAAACAAACATCCATTTACCTATAATATATAACAAACATCTCTATTTCTTTTAGTCCAGCATTATCATGATTACTAGTATTCCACATGATTAATCTAGATGTCACTTGACACTAACATTCTCTGAGATTTTCACTCATTTTACAATTGGATATATCATTGTTCCGCAAGTATTGGAGATTTTCTCACCTTACATTCTGATCATACAAAATATGTGACAACCTTGTGGTTATAAAATTATTCAGTTGTAAAGATATATTTGTAGGAGCTTATTGTTGTGGCTTTATCATATAAGTAATTTTTTAAAAATATTAAACATCCATATTTACTTCTTTAAAACTAAGATCTAACTTTACTACTATGCATATGCAAGTAAACCTTTCAAATTTCTGCTGTATTTAATATGAATACCACATTTTCCTGCCTATAAGACGATACTTTTTGACTTGAAAGTCGGGGCTTCGTCTCATACTCCGAATCTACTTATATATTTATTGTGTCATTGAAAGTTTATACAAGTTATGTTGTAACTACAAGTAATAAAATGAACTACAACATGGATGTGCTTTCAGTTATAATAAAACAAACATGGACTGTTTATTCAGCTGTGTTAATTGATAACATAATATAGCAGTGATTTGTTCAGAAGTAAAATCACAAGCATGTTAGCAGCAGTAATGCAATTTCGTGATTGCCGGTAATATGGAATATCATACAACGATACCATTGCTAGTGTAAAATACAAAACCAAGATATTGACCTGGTCTCATCTTATGCTCCGAATTGACTTATATATGGACGAAGGATGGAATATAGGTCAAATTGGTGAATTCAGCTTATACTCCACATCGATTTATTGGCCGGAAAATACAGTAATTAATTAATATTGTGTGCTTTACAAGGGAAAGATGGCATTAAATGGTAGTTTAGCTAATGCTGGAAAATTGGTATCTTTCAAAGACAGTACACCAAGTGTATTGACCATATTTCACACATGCTGGTAGAGAATGCAATTGGGTGTAGTTTAGATAATTATGTGAAATCTCCTGTTTCTAGCTGTAATTCTCTCATTAGGTGTAACTTGAACACAATTCCACTTTGATAGTGACAGTTTGTGGATTACCTCTGTCTCCCTAAAGAACTTGGTGCAGGTGCCAGCATCTATTGTCATAAATCTATGAATTGTATTACCCGAAAGCACATTGTATCTCATACCCAACTGTACATCTACTTAAGTTAATACAATATAAAAATATGAATGAAAAATGTCATTACACTGTGTGTAAACTGTAATAAGGAATTTAGAGCATGTTACCATAGATATTTGACTAATATACTATATACAAAGTTGATGCAATTTTACTTTTTAGACTGTAGATCTGCAGGGGAGGCAACTCTTGTTTTGCAACCCTTCAAGCATGAGGTAAGAAGACATGTTTAGCTCCTGTTTGCCTTTGTTGCATTGATATTTTTGAAACTTACCATTTGATGGCAGCAGGCCACAATAAAATGTATTCAGCAAAGGTCACCATTTAGTGAGTCACATTTGTTCTCTTAACAGGTTTAGGGACTTATGTCAGATTTTTTACCTGAATTTTTAATTTTCTTACATAAATATTTGGATAATAAACAGTGAAGATTATGTACATATGTTAAATATACCACTCTCTCAATATAATTCCTTTCATTAAAAATGATGAAATTTCTAAGGAGGCTGGTATGGCCATCCATCTAATTTCATTGCAAAATAATTCCTGTATAAGGCCAATATATACATAAATCAATTGATTTCTATTATAAGGCCAGTATGCCATTCAGTCATGCGATTTCTATTATAAGGCCAGTATGCCATTCAGTCATGCGATTTCTATTATAAGGCCAGTATGCCATTCAGTCATGCGATTTCTATTATAAGACCAGTATGCCATTCAGTCATGCGATTTCTATTATAAGGCCAGTATGCCATTCAGTCATGTGATTTCTATTATAAGGCCAGTATGTCATTGAGCTGATATAGTCATGGATCGCAATTTCGAAATTAGAACATGAATACCTATTATACAGCTTATATTTTCATGGATCACAATTTCGAAATTAGAAAATGAGTACCTATTATACAGCTAATATATTCATGTATCGCAATTTCATTAGTACATGAGTACCTATTATAAGATTGATATAGTCATGGATCACAATTTCAATAGAACATGAGGACCGGTTATACGACTGATATAGTCATGGATTGCAATTTCAATAGTACATGAGGACCTGTTATACCACTGATATAATCATGGATTGCAATTTCAATAGAACATGAGGACCTGTTATATGACTGATATAGTCATGGATCACAATTTCATTAGAACATGAGGACCTGTTATGAGACTGATATAGTCATGGATCACAATTTTATTAGAACATGAGTATCTGTTATATGGCTGAATTAGTCATGGATCACAATTTGATTAGAACATGAGGACCTGTTATACGACTGATATAGTCATGGATCACAATTTCATTAGAACATGAGGACCAGTTATACGGCTTATATAGTCATGGATCACAATTTTATTAGAACATGAGCACCTATTATATGGCTGGTATAGTCATAGATCACAATTTCATTTAAGTAGTAGTACAATTATAGTAATTAAATGCTTTTATTAGGCTTTGTGACCACATGATGCAATAAAGAAAGGACTAATAACAATCATCAAAATATATACAGTTAATAATATTTTTGGCAAATTATTTTAAATTTCTTTCTTTATGAATATTTCACATCTCAACAATTTATCCACTTAGTAATTTCTCTATGTTTTTCTTTTTAGGCTTGTGCCAGGCCAGAGTTTGGCAAGTGGGTTGGATGTGTGGGAGTGGATTCTGGGAATGATTGGCTAGTAAGTTCATACTCCTTTTATGATGCCGCTTTTGCAGATGGAATGGGGACATCTTCAGCCTTATCCATCTTGTCCATTCTGCCAAAATCCCAGTCATCAGACTCGTTAACTTTCAAGGAGTCAAATCTGATAATACATTTTTAATATTTAACACATTAACCCCTAGAGACAACTTTACGGGGCATGAGGTAATAACCTTCTTCCATGGTCTGTAGCATCAAGGTCATGCATGATACACTAAAGTGGGTGGTATTATAGAAAGGTAGACAAATGTAGCTCTTCAATGATAGCAAATAATCTGGACATTTTAGCTGCACTACAAAATACGGAAGGAAAAACCTAAGGTTTTGGACCCGTTTTTTTTCCACCCAAAATTCACCAGTGGTCTGAATCCGAATTTGTGTCCAGATTTTAGACTTTATGGCCTCCGATCTAAAGCAGACTGGTCTGAAGCACACACAGACAGGTGAACCTGTGCAAAAAGTAGGATATTGTTGACATTTTGAATAAAGAGTCTTCTCCATACAAACATTATAGGTCCGTTAAGCAAAAAAAAAAAGTGAAAAAAAAGTGACCAACTTTTCACCTTCTGCTCATGAGCAAGCAAACTAACCAATGAAAAACATTTTCTTTTGCACAACTAGCCATTTGTCTAATAGAATATTTCTTGGAAGTCTATGTATTAGGATGTATTCAGAAATAGTCCCTAGAATGTGTTTCCTACTTGCATTTCATGCGAAAACAGCAAAATCCTTCAGGGCTTAATGTGTTAAATAAACAAAAAATAAAGTTTATGTTTACTATTGTCCTATTGTATGAATCTGGTGAAAAAGATTCCCAAGTATTCTGAAACTATGGATTTAAATACCTGTGTAGTGGTGTGAATTTAATTACCTGGCTAATGGTATGAATTTAAATACCTGGGTAGTGTTATCAATTTAATTACCTGTATTGATATTAATTTAATTACATGGGTAGTGCTATTAAATTAATTACCTGGGTAGAGCTATCAATTTATCTAACTGGAGAGTGCTATGAATTGAATTACCTGGATAGTACTATCAATTTAATTACCTGGGTATTGGTATTAATTTAATTACCTAAGATGGTCAGTATGGGATTTTATCTATCTACATCTAAGATGGTCAGTTTACAATTTTATCTATCTAAATCTAAGATGGTCAATATGAGATTTTATCTATCTACATCTAAGATGGTCAGTATGTGATTTTATCTATCTACATCTAAGATGGTCATTTTGGAATTTTATCTATCTACATCTAATCGGTATGAGATTTTATCTATCTAAATCTAAGATGGTCAGTGTGAGATTTTATTTATATATATCTAAGATGGTCTGTATGGCATTTTTATTATCTATATTTACTGATCAGATGGTCAACAAAGCAAGGGGTCTCTTGTTTGAAAACTGAAATGTTACTTATGGATTAAACCAGACTTGTAATGTATGCATTTCTTGACACAGGATCTGAAATGAGTTTAGTGTTATCAGGTTTTATTACAATTGGCCATGAGATATATGATTTACTTATTACAATTTGGCCACGAGATACATGATTTTTTTTATTACAATTGGCCACAAGATGCATGATTTTTGTATTATGATTGGCCATGAGATACATGATTTTACTTATTACAATTGGCCATGAGATACATGATTTTACTTATTACAATTAGCCATGAGATACATGATTTTTTTAAATTACAATTGGCAATGAGATACATGATTTTACTTGTTACATTTGGCCATGAGATACATGATTTTACTTATTACAATTGGCAATGAGATATATGATTTACTTATTACAATTGGCCATGAGATATATGTTTTTTTTTATTACAATTGACCATGAGATACATGATTTTACTTAATACAATTAGTCATGAGATATGTGATTTACTTATTACCATTGGCAAGGAGATATATGATGTGTTTATTTTGTGATTCTTTTAACTGAGACATATATCAAAATATTCTTTATCAACAAATTTTTAATTCTGGAGTTTTTCAAGAACTTCTGAGATGATTTGAATGCTTGACTATTACAAAACAAAACAAGAAAAGAAAAGACAATATAAACAGTATTCTCAGGGAATGCAACTACTCGGTGCTTTTAAAATCTTTTGTGGCGAATTTTATGAAGAGTTAGCTCCCTTGCATACGTCATTGCCTGTTCGTTTTGAAGGTTCAGTCTCTTTCCTGTTATGGTTTCATTGAATAAAATGCATGCGAGATCCATTTTTGTACCTGATTTACCCCACAGAATTAATGAGGCAGAGGCATGCACATTATAAAGAATATTCATATGCATTTGAATTAAAAATAAAAGGTGTCTGTGAGAATATTAAAACATGAATACAGTAGGAGCCCACATTGTTGCTTCAGCCTCAATATATGTCACCCATTTTTGATGATATTGTCTTTTAGAAAACAGCAGAATATTTGCTGAATCATCCTCAGACTATTTTTAATACTTCTTTGAAAATTTATTTTGCTTTTATGATATTTGGTTACACTGGCTTGAAAAATAGCTGTTTTAATTGAATGTTTTGAACATTGTAAATTCTACCTCTATATTCTCACTTGTTTTCTTGATACATCTTCCTGTTCTGGCAAGGGAGAGAAGTCACCTCAACATACAAATTTAATCCAGATTGCAGTCACCATAGCACAAGAACCATTCAGATATTCTGATAGAAGTTTGTAACAACATTGTCTCTTAGACCTAGTTGTTCACTATTGGTTTTGTCTCATCTGCATGATTTTGGACAGAGTTATGTCCCTTTACAGTTAACTTCAAATGGGATGTTGCTTGTAAATTTTTCTTGCTAAGAGCTGATTCAGGCAATCACCTTTTTTATCTTTAGATGGAAATTAATATTGCTTGTAATCAGAATAGCACAAGAACCATTCAACATATTTCTAATGTTTGAACATTGTTTTATATACCAGTCTATCTAGTCTACGTTTTATATACCAGTCTATCTTGACTACATCATTTTGTTATGATCCTTGTCAGTCTGCTTCATCCTTGCCATAGGATGTTGCTTGCGTTGATGCCAAAATAAAATGAGGTGATATTCTGATGAGCCAGATCATCATTTTTTTCTCTTAGCTTCTCTTTAATGACCTTTGGAACAAATTATATTGAGCAAAGGTCCAAAATAATGTACCAGTTAATAATTGTTTGCTGTTCTTTATGACTTATACGTGACTAGGTAAAGTTTATTAATAAAATGATATAACTTTTTATTTTATATAAAATTATTAGATGTATGAAATTACCTACTAGTATGTTACTTCAGTATGAAAGTTAAAAAGTGACACGCTTTTAACTTGTTATTTGTTTCTTAGATTTGTGGAGGTGGCCCACGAATGTCTGCCTGGTACCTGAGATCACTCACCATGTCAACAACCTTTGACACACCAGGAGCATGCCAACAGTTTATTATGTTTAATGAGGACACTGTAAGACCTTTTAATTATAGACTTAGTTTGGATGATTATGTTTTTGTAAATGTATTTGAAGTCTTATCTTACATTGATAAAAAAAATCGCATTGTAAGACCTTTTAATTATAGACTTAGTTTGGATGATTAGGTTTTTGTAAAGTATTTGAAGTCTTATCTTACATTGATAAAAAAAATGCACTGTAAGACCTTTTAATTATAGACTTAGTTTGGATGATTAGGTTTTTGTAAAGTATTTGAAGTCTTATCTTACATTGATAAAAAAAATGCACTGTAAGACCTTTTAATTATAGACTTAGTTTGGATGATTATGTTTTTGTAAATGTATTTGAAGTCTTATCTTACATTGATAAAAAAAATCGCATTGTAAGACCTTTTAATTATAGACTTAGTTTGGATGATTAGGTTTTTGTAAAGTATTTGAAGTCTTATCTTACATTGATAAAAAAAATGCACTGTAAGACCTTTTAATTATAGACTTAGTTTGGATGATTAGGTTTTTGTAAAGTATTTGAAGTCTTATCTTACATTGATAAAAAAAATGCACTGTAAGACCTTTTAATTATAGACTTAGTTTGGATGATTATGTTTTTGTAAAGTATTTGAAGTCTTATCTTACATTGATAAAAAAATTGCACTGTAAGACCTTTTAATTATAGACTTAGTTTGGATGATTAGGTTTTTGTAAAGCATATGAAGTCTTATCTTACATTGATAAAAAAAATCGCATTGTAAGACCTTTTAATTATAGACTTAGTTTGGATGATTAGGTTTTTGTAAAGCATATGAAGTCTTATCTTACATTGAGAAAAAAAATCGCACTGTAAGACCTTTTAATTATAGACTTAGTTTGGATGATTATGTTTTTGTAAAGCATTTGAAGTTTTATCTTACATTGATAAAAAAAAATGCGGGTCATATAAGTGCATTTACTGATATAAGTTTTTAAAGAATTTTTATCTAAAAAATGAATTGTAATATAGTTATAACAAAGTTTATTCATTTGTGGTATTTGAGTGATCTAGCGGTGGGGTATCTGAAGCTGATTCGTAACCTGAATTTTAGCTCTCAACTCAAAGCAAAAAGTTGGCAGAGAGACGGCTCATATCTCGAAAACTCGTTAGATGGCACACTCGTAAGTCAAGGAACCACTGTATACTAGTAAAATATAAACCAGAATACTGGCGCAGCCTGCCATTTCTGGTTTACATGTAGAAGACTATATTGGGATGTTGAGGACACTGCATTGTTGGAACCAGAGGTTCCTCCATCCACTTTAACAAATATAGATTTCTTTTTGCTGCAAAGGCACACTTTGATATCCTCATCAGGTGGACATTTTTTGTCTTTGTTGGAACTTCATCTACACTTTCCGTACTTTATCAGCATAATAAGCACCACAAATCTGCCAAATAATTTCCCTAAAAAGATAATAACCTTTGTGCTTTTAAGAAAGAATCATTATTTTCTTTGTATGAAAAAATGTATGTGTATGAACTTTTAGGAGCCATGCCACAATCGCGTTATATCTTACTCATGTGATAATGTAGAATGTTATATAGCGGGGTCACACTGTATATGGTTCATGTGTGGTGAGGTTTTACATTTTTCATATGGTCTTTTTTGGGAAAAATTTCGTGAAAATTGTTGAAAGAATAAGGAATTTTTAGAATTATGTTTGTTTCTTTACTATTTGCACAACTCTATATAGTATTACTGCTGGACATTCACAAATATGCATTCAGCAGTGATTTTTCTTGAGACAGATGGAAGGTATGTTGTGTATTATAAAAATAAAAATAAAATATGCTCAAAGAAACATGCCTAAAGTGTGGGAATATGTATGTACATGACTATATATATATATATATATATATATATATATATATATGCTTTGCTTTTAATTACAGGTGATATCAGCAGGCACAGAGGCCTTTGTAAATCACTGGTACATGAATGGTGACTGTAAGTCCAGAGTACCCTGTACTCCAACCAGTGTTTTTAGTGTAGCTATCAACAGAGAGTCGGAAACTAACAGGGTATGTTTTTGACTAGATATGTCTTTTAACCCCATTAGTGAAAGATGTGGGGGTATAGTAATTTGTTATCATCTGTATGGACAAGTATCAATTCTTTTTAGATGAAACTTAAATTCTAGTAAACAGATTTCAGTGTAGTGCAAGATGGTTTGTGTTCATTTTATAACAAGGATTTAAGGCTCAGTATCTCAAGGTTGTAGCATCAGTAATGAAAAATAGATTTTAAGTATGATGATAAATTAAGTTCTCATATAACAGAACTCAAACAAAACAATATATTTGTTTCCTTGAGCACCAGGAAGAACTCAGTTAAAGATCATTTAGTTAAAAGTCACAGTCACTGATTGTAGCATCAGTAATGAAAAATAGATTTTAAGTATGATGATAAATTAAGTTCTCATGTAACAGAACTCAAAGAAAACAGTATATTTGTATCCCTGAGCACCAGGAAGAACTCAGTTAAGGATCATTTAGTTAAAAGTCACGGTCACTGATACTAAAAATATTTTGTCTATGCATTTCAAACAAAATGCTAAATTGTTAACCTTCTATGATTATTTTTAAGTCATAAAGTACACACAAGTGTATCTTATCCATTCTTCCAAATAAGCAGTTTCATATTGTATAGAATTGTATATACTACATACCGGGCATGCATGTAGAATGCATGATTGTGCAAATGACCCGCTCCCAATTTTAAGATTTTCCACAAGATTTTTAATCCTATGCGGGCAAAATCGCGCAAAAAATATATATTTGCACATTTTTTGTGTGTGAAGAATGCATTATATTTTTGCTTTGAAAATTCCCACTTGTCACTCTCTGTGAATATGTTGTACTTGTATAGTTATGAATACATCATGTATTTCTATGTGTCATGTGCTCAATTCTTAATTGTTAATAAGAAAGGTCAGAAGAGCAAGTTTGATACAGAGGCTGGCTTGGCATGACATTATGTTAAATGGAAAATCAATTAAAACTCTTGACAATCTAATCCTGTATCAGACTAGGCTAGTGATGTGCTTAAAGATGGTAGCATGAAACTAAGGGTCCATCTAATGCCTAGAAAATAGTCCTCTTTCATTCAGACTGGAAACGAAATTGACCATGGCTAGAAATTAATGAAAAAAATGAGATGCTTTGCAAAAGTTGTGTAAAAATTGGCACAAAAATAATTTCACACTTGAAAATGCTAATTTCAGGACATCAACCCTTGACAGACATGTTGAATTACCAACTCACAAACAGGGGATTCAGGATTTGAAACTAAGTGAAAATCTTAAAAGTACATGCATGGCAGCTATCAGCAAGATACCTGAATCAATTATTCATGCTATGTCAGTTGCCTATTAGTTGGCAAAGGAGAATATTGCTTCTCTAAAATATGGTTCACTGTTGGATTTTGTTGAGGTTACTGGTATTGGTGTTAGCAACATGAGAGTAGGAGGAAACACAACATATTTATCAAGAGATTCTGTAGAGAAATTTCATGTAAGTTCTTTTTTTTTATTTTTACATTTCTTCCATTGAAATTTAGATGGAAAAAATGGTGTATACTAACAAACACCCAAAACATGATCAGTTAGGTTCCAGTCAGTGCATATCTTTAGGAATCCCTGTGTTACTAAAGTTAGCACCAAGCATTGTGATCGGCCAATGAAATTGCAATTGGTAGCTCGTCATCATTACTTCCTGTCAATGATAATTGATGGATAATGTTTTTCTTTTTTAATCAGTCTGGATTATTGGTACATGAAAGGTCGCAAAAGTGGTGTAGCAACATGGTTCATGGAGAAAACCCCTCACTTGATCCACATTTACTGTATGGCTCAAAGATTGAATTTGTGTACCTCTCGTGCATCAAAAAAACATTCCATACCTCAAGGAAACCTTTAAACGCACAGTTAATGAACTGAACTATTTTTTTAAAATAAATCTGCCAAAAGAACACGAATTGAAGGAAATCCAGAACATTCTGGACAGTCCTTAACTGAAAGTCAAAGGTGTGCATGAAGTAAGATGGCTGGCATTTTATGATGCACTATGTGCATTTTTTCACAGCATGGGGGCTCTTGTGAATTACTTCAAAAAGAATAACAAGACAAAAGAGTGACATGTTGAATTAAACTCATAGACTACAAATTTGTGACATGCATGAATATTATGATGGTTATCATACCTCACTTACCACAGATAAATATGCATTTACAGAAATCTGACTTTGATATAGCAGCTGTGTCACCGGAACTTGATTTTTTGAATTCTACCTTACAGAAAGCAGACAAGAGAAAATCATTTCACTACACCTGTATGTCTGAAATATTGGAAGTCATCTATGGATGGAGACAAAACTAAAATCACTTACAATGGTGTTGAACTCAAGTTACATAGGAGCACATTGAAAAAAGTTTCAGATGATGTGTCTAACCTTTGCCATGAGTTTGTTACAAATTTGCAGTTGGAGATGGCTACAAAATTTCCAAAAAGCAGCACACACGTGGCAACAGCATTTGATGTTCTTGGTCTTTGTAACTGCACATTCCTATTTTCTCTAACAAGAAATGTATGGTTATGACAAGATAACAAATTTCTATGATCATTTTGGTCAGGAGAAGAAATCAAAAGAAGCTATGTCCCCGCTTTGTGTGACCCAAAACATGTTTTGACAGAAGTGTCTCTTGCTAAGACTGTCATTAAAAGAGAAATATACCCTAGAGACAAATTATGTAGACTCTGGCATATTGTACATCAACATCATGCAGACACATTTCCAATCTTCATTTAGCATCAGTGGCCACGGTTGTGCCATACCAAACCACTGACTGTGAGAGGATTCAGCAAATCAAAATCGAACCAAACATGCTGGAAGAATCTGTCCTGAAGAAACGGTTCTCAACAGACTCATGATGATTTCAATTGAAGGTCCTCCTCTGAGAGACTTCAACTTTAACAAGGCTTTGGTAGAGTGAAAGATGAGGAAGGACAGGAGGCTATTTAGGAAATAGTGATCATATTTGCAGAATACTAGTCTGCATGCAGATGTATATATGTTCCAGTTAAGAGTTAACGGTTATAGAAACTGTATATATACTTTCCCTCATTCATTTTGAGCTTTGGACTTTTCCTTAAAAATTATTTTTTGACATCCATGAAATGAAAATTTGTGCTCTTTTGATTCCTCTTAGTATGGATTTGTAACCAATCAGAATTGAGCATGTGACACACAGGAAGTACATGACACTGATTTTTAAGACTGGCCAGAGGAGTGACACTATTTGCAGACTATGGTTTTATTTTTTAATGGTTAGTGTGTAGATAGAATATTATTAGAAAACAAGACTTTGATTTCAATTTTAAGGGTTATTTTATAATATGCAGAAGACATGATATGCATTTGATGCACTTATACTTGCTATTGCTCTTTTTGAATACACTGAGGGTTTTTCTAAAACCATACTAGAAGGCCTCCCCCCTTATGATTACGTTGCTGTCACCCAACCCCCATTACCCCCTCCCCCCTTTACAGGTTCAGTAGAGACTAGATGCAACCCTGCATACAAAATGCTGTCTGAATTTTAGGCCAGGAATAAGTTCTAAATGGGTAAAGATTGACCTTGGAGAAAGATGAGAACCATTTGTGCATGTCTTTCTATGTATACACTGGTATAATGATGCAAAAATGTATTTAGTCAACTAACTTTATGTTGGTGGAGCAGATCTGTTAGCCCTTATGGTTTTGCTATAAGTCATACGGAAATCACCATAAAATATGGACTTACAAAATGAAAACAGAAATTAGGGACTACAATTACTGGCTTGTCCATGTTTGATTCAGTGGAATCGGTTAGGACACCAGACAAACTTTACTGGAGAAACGGTTTAGGCTGTGTGTATTGTTTGATGTAAATTGTCTGCATGAATTAAACTGTTGCTTCTTTTTTTTTGAATGGTGTCCAAGAAACAACATGTATGGAACAAAAAGGCAATAGTTCTCTCAAAACGTTTTAATAGTGCTGAAGAATAAAAGGGAATATTCAAATTCATGGGGGAAAAACCAAGAAAGGCAACAAGTATGTCTCATGGCAGGAAATATGATGGCAGTCACCTTAGCCAATGTGAAATTAAATTTGTTTGTAAATGGAGTATGTCAAGTTTAGAGATATCAAGAAGTCATTGAACACCATAGAGTTTTGAACTACTGTTGTGAAACTGTACTGAATGAAGGTTCAAGTAAACTTTACAAAGTTTTAGTTGAACACAGTTTTTACCATTGCTGCATCAGTCTTGAATCTTGCTTTTCGACATCTTAATGAGTATTATCAATAGTAGTGCATGATATTTTGTTTCACCTTACTGAAAACTAGTACAGGTTACAGAAATATATAGACTGCCTGTCTGAGAAGGTCTTGTTTGAGTTGGCAGGTATGGTAGAGAATCGTGTCATTTTTGTATGTCTTAATTGCTAACATTTATCAGCTAGGTACTATAAGATTTTTGAAATCTTCACCAAACTCTTAAGTTTTCAACTGATTTTTCAATATCAACTGTGTTTTGGTAATTGAACAATTATAATTTGCAATTGTTGAAAATGTTGCTGGTGTTAGTTATTCTAATCATCACTTGACATCAGGGCCTTTAGATGTTTCTGATAATCATCACACTTGACATCAGGGCCTTTAGATGTTTACCAATAACATTCTGTTAATCATCACATTTGACATTAGTTCATTTATATGTTTACCAATCACATTCTGATAATCATCACACTTGACATCAGGGCCTTTAGATGTTTACCAATAACATTCTGATAATCATCACATTTGACATCAGTTCATTTATATGTTTACCAACGACATTCTGATAATCATCACACTTGACATTAGGGCCTTTAGATGTTTACCAATAACATTCTGATAATCATCACATTTGACATCAGTTCGGGGCCCCGAGTGGCGGAGTGGTCTAAAGCGCTGTCCGTTACGGACCACTGCCATCTCATCTCTGTCTGTGTGGGTTCGAGTCTAAGATTCTGTTAATGTAGTTATGTGAGAAAGCTTGCCAGTAGCTTCTCGTGGGTCGGTGGTTCTTTCCGGGATTTGTCCGGGTTCTTCCTCCACCATTAATACTGGCCAACATATATAGCCTATATTGTGCTGAAAAATGGCGTTAAACCATAAAAAAACAAAAAAAAACAAAGACATCAGTTTATTTATATGTTTACCAATGACATTCTGATAATCATCACACTTGACATCAGGGCCTTTAGATGTTTACCAATAACATTCTGATAATCATCACATTTGACATCAGTTCATTTATATGTTTACCAATGACATTCTGATAATCATCACATTTGACATCAGGGCCTTTAGATATTTACCAATGACATTCTGATAATTATCACACTTGACATCAGGGTCTTTAGATGTTTTTTATAATCATCACACTTGACCTCAGGCCCTTAGATGTTTCTGATAATCATCACACTAAACTTGACATCAGGGCCTTTAGATGTTTACCAATGACATCCTGATAATTATCACACTTGACATCAGGGCCTTTAGATGTTTTTGATAATCATCACACTTGACATCAGGCCTTTATATGTTTTTGATAATCATCACACTTGACATTGGGGCCTTTTGATGTTTTATGATAATCATCACACTTGACATCGGGGCCTTTAGATGTTTACCAATGACGTGCTGATAATCATCACACTTGACATCAGGGCCTTTAAGTGTTTACCAATGACATTCTTATAATCATCACACTGGATATCAGGGCCTTTCAATGTTTACTAATGACATTCTGATAATCATTACACTTGACATCAGAGCCTTTAGATGTTTACCAATGACATGCTGATAATCATCACACTTGACATCAAGGCAAGGCCTTAAGATGTTTACCAATTACATCATGATAATCATCACACTTGACATCAGGGCCTTTAGATGTTTTTGATAATCATCACACTTCACATCAGGACCTTTTGATGTTTACCAATGACATGCTGATAATCATCACACTTCACATCAGGGCCGTTATATGTTTTTGATAATCATCACACTTGACATCAAGGCCTTTAGATGTTTTTGATAATCATCACACATGACATCAGGGCCTTTAGCTGTTTATGATAATCATCACACTTGACATCAGGCGTTTTGTTGTTTACCAATGACATGCTGATAATCATTAAACTTGACATCAGGGCCTTTAGGTGTTTATAATAATCATCACACTTGACATCAGGCCTTTAGCTGTTTATGATAATCATCACACTTGACATCAGGCCTTTAGGTGTTTACCAATGACATGCTGATAATCATCACACTGGACATCAGGGTCTTCAGATGTTTACCAATGACATGGAAACATTCAGATAAAGTTGCTGTTAGATTAAAGCTTTCAGTTGGCACTCAACAGATATTACATATGTCTGAGAGTGTGACCGGTTTAAGGTGATGTTGTTTGCATTTGCAACATGTACAATGGAGAGAATGTTAGCATACTTCAATGTTACTTTCATATAATGGTTCAGAAATCTCTTTACATATTTACACTTGTGGAAATTGTACATGATCTAAGCACATAGCTGACTGATATGGCTGTACCCCATATTCCCAAAAAATTAGCCAAAATTAGTCGAAAGTACAAAAACTTTACCAGTTATTAAAATAGAGAAGATGAATTTTGCTAGAGTATGCAATATGAGCTTCTAAAAATTTAACAACGAATGAACTACAAAAGATATAAAAAGTAAAAATAATCTTATCAGGTAATAGTTTTGGCAATTTTAAATCCAGGAAGTGAAAATGACTGAGCACAGTTAACAGTTCCTTGTTGTTGTTTTAGGGTTTAACGCCATTTTTCAGCACACAATAGGCTATACATGGCGGCCAGTATTATTGGTGTAGGAAGAAGCCAGGAAAACCCCCGGAAAGAACAAATGACCCACGAGAAACTACTGGCAAGCTTTCTCACATAACTACATTAAGCGAATCTTAGACTCAAACCCACACAAACAGAGGTGAGACACCAGTGATCTGTAACAGAAAGTGCTTTAGACCACTCGGCCACTCTGTGCCCCTAACAGTTTCTTGACAGGTGTACATCTAAAGTATATATACCAGGCTCTATACTTTACAACCAATATTACATCCCCCAATCATAGAGGGAAGTAAATGGTCATTGAACATTATCTTAGAAATACAATGTCTTTTTCAAATACCCATGATAACCAATTCTTTTCTTTAGAAATCCAATGCAAAACTGTAGAGTGCCACATAAATACCATTGACTCAAAATACCACTATACTGTTAAAACAGTCAATATAAGTGTTATATTACTTTGTCTCAAAATAACACTATGCTGTTACAGCAGTCAATATAAGCGTTATATTACTTTGTCTCAAAATAACACTATACTGTTACAACAGTCAATATAAGTGTTATATTACTTTGTCTCAAAATAACACTATGCTGTTACAGCAGTCAATATAAGCGTTATATTACTTTGTCTCAAAATAACACTATACTGTTACAACAGTCAATATAAGTGTTATATTACTTTGTCTCAAAATAACACTATACTGTTACAACAGTCAATATAAGTGTTATATTACTTTGTCTCAAAATAACACTATACTGTTACAACAGTCAATATAAGCTTTATATTACTTTGTCTCAAAATAACACTATACTGTTACAACAGTCAATATAAGCTTTATATTACTTTGTCTCAAAATAACACCATACTGTTACAACAGTCAATATAAGCTTTATATTACTTTGTCTCAAAATAACACTATACTATTACAACAGTCAATATAAGCTTTATATTACTTTGTCTCAAAATAACACTGTACTGTTACAACAGTCAATATAAGCTTTATATTACTCTGTCTCAAAATAACACTGTACTGTTACAACAGTCAATATAAGCTTTATATTACTTTGTCTCAAAATAACACTATGAAGAATTGGTTAGCTGCACTTACATTTGGTTATCAGGCAGATATCTGCCATGTGCACTATTTTATTCACACATTGGTCTCTGATTTTTACATTACTGTTGTTATGTATTATTTTCTATTCTCTTGTTTCTTTCTTAATTATTTATTACTATTATCACATTAATAATAATATTATTATTATTATTATTGCAGGTGCTGTGTGTGGCAGGATCCAGTGCCACAATTGATGTGTGTACAAACTTTGGTTACAAAGCGTTTGGACTTTCTTTCACCATACCAGACTGATTGCTTTAATGAGAGATTTGCTGTGAAATGTCTTTTATCACTAATTTTGACATTTCATCATTTTTGTCACATATAGATTGGAATAAACATTTCATTATCAGTATACATTACAGGATATGTGAAAAAGATGTATGATGAAATAAATGTTAATTCTACAGCCATTCACGTGTGGTTTTACCCAATAATATCAATTCTAGCATTAATTAATAAAAGCAGAGATGTTAACCCATGCACAATGTTTTTCTTTAACCAAGCATCAGTTTTGGTGTCTATTGGTCATACATCAGAAGAGCTTATGGAATGGCCTGTTGTCCAATGTCATACCTGCACAGGTTGCATTGACGTCCCCTCACATTGCTATAACTGTATTAATAAGTGCATGTCTTGTGTTTGACAATGCAACTCATTTAATTTTGTTGAATAAATTTCCAGCCAAGTCAGGATACATACAGTTTCCAAATTATCTTAGTATCTAATTCATAGTTTTATACCCGATACTTTTACTGATTTTACCTGTATAGTATGTCTTTGGGCCTTTTACTAAATATCTCATGATGGATATTGTAGTGCTTACTTTGTAAGTAATAATAATAATGCTTCAGGGCATCTTTTCAAGTGCAGGTCTTTTTGTGTAATATAGAACACTTGTTTGTAATACTATATAGCTGCCTCTCTGGTCGGATAAGTTTACTTGGTATTGTCCAGCTAATATGTGTTACCATAATTGTCTTCCACTTTGTACATGTAATTGCTATATGCTTTGGCTATTTTACCTGTATAGGCAGTCAGAAATTGTTACTTACTAGAATCAATTAATTGCCATCCACTTTGTTTATGTAATTACTATAAGCAGTGCTCCGATGATTTTACCTGTATAGGCAGTCAAACAGACCTTCCAATTGCTTATATGTGACCAGAATCGATTGTTTAGTATTCACTTTCTAAATAAAAATTGCGATGCTCTAATACCCTACCTGTAAAAGGCAACATGTACCCTTTTTCAGGTATTTATCGCAGTGGGCAAATCTGCAGGACACCCATTATATTATGTGAATGTAGGGTTTGTTCCGTCTTAAGAGATTGAAGCAGTTGGCAATCACTCAACATGTGTAGTTTTCTCTGGTTGTCATTCCTTGAATACGTGTCTGGCTTGCATATCTTGGACAGATGTCAATTATATCTTGCATGCAAGGGTTCAAAGCCTTGTCATTTACTGGACAACAAGAGCAACAACAGCTAGTTTCACATATTACAGCCCAGTTACATGAATCAATATCTTTACCTCAAGAATTTAATGTCATACCAACTGATATGACCATGTTCCTTTACAAATGTACTTGGCCATATAACTTGGATCAAAATGGGCCATGGCCACAATCAGTCATGCCTATTTGTAGTGACCTTGACTTTGAAGTAAATGATCCTTAATAAAGAGAGATCTTCCGGGTCACCCCAGCCCAGAGTTACTGAATCTGCACATCAGGATCTTATTAAATATGCCCTTAAGGACAAAAGTTCTCACATCAAATGGTGTGGGGTCCCTCAAGTGAGATACCCATGGAATATCTCATTGGATGGGACAAAAGTACTTTATACTAATGTTGGCATCCATACCTCAATACATAACTTTTTGTGGCGTTTCAATGAGAAACAGCACCAATCACAATGAAACTGACCATTCTAATATCACTGGCACATTGTGGTATCATGAAAGAGAGGATATCAGACAAAAGAAAGACCTATCTGACCTTTTGTTCACTCGGATTAGACCAGGCCAATGACACTGGATCCATTCTATAGTGGAAATTATCATAGATAATAACCTGGTTGCACAAGACACCATTTTAATGGCCCTCACAAAATGAATTCACTTTTGTAAGTCCTGCTTATTCACTACTATGCAACTGGCAGGTGAAATCACCAATGCATTTCCTATTGGTGGATCCATCTGCATGCAGTTCTGACAAGATGGATCAGTATTGCCCCCAGTTTTTGTTCGCAAGAACATGCTTTCATTCATGTGTAATCAGATATTGGTCATGAAGCCCCCAGCTTTTGTTGCCAAGAACACGCTTCCATTCATGTGTAATCAGATATTGGTCATGAAGCCCCCAGCTTTTGTTGCCAAGAACACGCTTCCATTCATGTGTAATCAGATATTGGTCATGAAGCCCCCAGCTTTTGTTGCCAAGAACATGCTTTCATTCATGTGTAATCAGATATTGGTCATGAAGCCCCAAGCTTTTATTGCCAAGAACACTCTTCCATTCATGTGTAAACAGATATTGGTCATAAAGCACCCAGCTTTTGTTGCCAAGAACACGCTTCCATTCATGTGTAATCAGATATTGGTCATGAAGCCCCCAGCTTTTGTTGCCAAGAACACGCTTCCATTCATGTGTAATCAGATATTGGTCATGAAGCCCCCAGCTTTTGTTGCCAAGAACACGCTTCCATTCATGTGTAATCAGATATTGGTCATGAAGCCCCCAGCTTTTGTTGCCAAGAACACGCTTCCATTCATGTGTAATCAGATATTGGTCATGAAGCCCCCAGCTTTTGTTGCCAAGAACACGCTTCCATTCATGTGTAATCAGATATTGGTCATGAAGCCCCCAGCTTTTGTTGCCAAGAACACACTTCCATTCATGTGTAATCCACTGTTGCCCATGAAGCCCCCAGCTTTTGTTGCCAAGAACACACTTCCATTCATGTGTAATCAGATAATGGTCACGAAGCCCATCTATTCTGGACACTTCTAAAGGTCAAGACTCAGTGTGAGCTCTGAAGTGGTATTTCAGGAATATCAAACCTCTGCCAAGGGGAGATAATGCCTCATTTTACCTTCAGAACAGGGAAAGGATGATGTATCAGTATGGACACATTAGTCTAGAATATAAAATGCTCTGTTCTATATTTCATACTAAACCATTATCAGTGAATTTATTTCTCATATCGGCTCAGTAAGCTAGGACAGACAAACACTGCATATCAGTGAAACTGTTCTGTAACTTTAATTGTTCATTTCATTGGATGGAGATCTGAGAGCACTTCTAAAGATTTTATCGAAGTTCTTACAGGCTTAATTTGTTCTTGAAGAATCTCTACCCATGGTTGAAAACATTACCTTCCAGATTATTTGACAGCTTTAAAAAGATGAGGCTTCACAGCTTTCATTTGTTTTGTAAGAGGGAACAAATTTTCCTTCATGACCACTTCCCAACATACGAGTCTGTTTCCAGTTTGGCTATCTAAAAGCTATCTCATATACTTTATGGGACCAAAGATGGTCTTGGTGAAGAATTGTTTTTTAGTAAATATGTTTCTTTGATAATACTTAACCAGTCTTTCATATCAACCCTCCCAGTCACTCCACAGTTACATCCATAAAGAGAGCATAGGTGGGCAGATAACTTTTAGATTTTCAGCTAAAAATGTTTAGCTTGGTAGGGCTGGATTTACGAGGTAATAGTAGTTCTTGTAAGGTAATATGGTTTGGTAAGTATTATCGAAGAAAGAAAGTTTAGTTGAAAACATTAGTTAAAACTATTTCTCCTAAAGTACCTGTCTTACGACTTAACAAACTTATTCATTCCATGGTCTTGTTAGGTTTCACTGAAAGGTTATGATGTCTAGATGGTCAAATCATCATTAGGTTTCACTGAAAGGTTATGATGTCTAGATGGTCAAATCATCATTAGGTTTCACTGAAAGGTTATGATGTCTAGATGGTCAAATCATCATTAGGTTTCACTGAAAGGTTATGATGTGTAGATGGTCAAATCATCATTAGGTTTCACTAAAAGGTTATGATGTCAAGATGGTCAAATCATCATTAGGTTTCACTGAAAGGTTATGATGTCTAAATGGTCAAATCATTAGGTTTCACTAAAAGGTTATGATGTCCAGATGGTCAAATTATCTTTAGGTTCCACTGAACCATTATGATGTCTAAATGGTCAAATAATCTTTAGATTTCACTGAAAGGTTATGATGTCTGGATGGTCCTAAATATATCAGATATTGGTCTCGAAGCCCATCTATTCTGGACACTTCTTCTAAAGGTCAAGACTCAGTGTGAGCTCTGAAATGGTATTTCAGGAATATCAAACCTCTGCCAAGGGGAGATAATGCCTCATTTTACCAACAGGGAAAGGATGATGTATCAGTATGGACACATTAGTCCAGAATATAAAATGCTCTGTTCCATATTTCATACTAAACCATTATCAGTGAATTTATTTCTCATATCTGCTCAGTAAGCTAGAACAGACAATCACTGCATATCAGTGAAACTGTTCTGTAACTGTAATTATTCATTTCATTGGATGAAGATCTGAGAGCACTTCTAAATATTTTATCGAAGTTCTTACAGGCTCAATTTGTTCTTGAAGAAACTCTACCCACGGTTGAAAATGTTACCTTCCAGATTTTTTGACAGCTTAAAAAAGATGAGGCTTCACAGCTTTCACTCGTTTTGTAAGAGGGAAAAAATTTCCCTTCAAAACCACTTCCCGACATATGAGTCTGTTTCCAGTTTGGCTATCTAAAAGCTGTCTCATATATTTTATGGGACCAAAGATGGTTTTGCTGAAGAATTGTTTTTTTTAGTAAATGTTTCTTTTATAATACTTAACCAGTCATTCATATCAATCCTCCCAGCCACTCCACAGTTACATCCATAAAGAGAGCATGCCTTTGGCTCCAGTAGTAACTGATGATTTCACAGGATTTGGCACTAATCCCAGTATCAAGGATAGATCACTCTAAATGCCACCTAGGTGGGCAGATAACTTATAGATTTTCAGCTAAAAATGTTGAGCTTGGTAGGGCTGGATTTACGAGGTAATAGTAGTTCTTGTAAGGTAATATGGTTTGGTAAGTATTATCGAAGAAAGAAATAGTAGAAAACATTAGTTAAAACTATTTCTCCTAAAGTACCTGTCTTACGACTTAACAAACTTATTCATTCCATGGTCTTGTTAGGTTTCACTGAAAGGTTATGATGTCTAGATGGTCAAATCATCATTAGGTTTCACTGAAAGGTTATGATGTCTAGATGGACAAATCATCATTAGGTTTCACTGAAAGGTTATGATGTCTAGATGGTTAAATCATCATTAGGTTTCACTGAAAGTTTATGATGTCTAGATGGTCAAATCATCATTAGGTTTCATTGAAAGGTTATGATGTCTAAATGGTCAAATCATCATTAGGTTTCACTGAAAGGTTATGATGTCTAGATGGTCAAATCATTAGGTTTCACTGAAAGGTTATGATGTCTAGATGGTCAAATCATCATTAGGTTTCACTGAAAGGTTATGATGTCTAGATGGTCAAATAATTAAGGTTTCACTGAATGGTTATGATGTCTAGATGGTCAAATCATCATTAGGTTTCATTTAAAGGTTATGATGTCTAGATAATCAAATCATCTTTAGGTTTCACTGAACTATTTTGATGTCTAGATGGTCAAATCATCTTTAGATTTCACTGAACTGTTATCATGTCTAGATGGTCAAATTATCTTTAGATTTCACTGAACTGTTATGATGTCTAGATGGTCAAATCATCTTTAGGTTTCACTGAACCGTTATGATGTCTAGATAGTCAAATTATCTTTAGATTTCACTGAACCATTATGATGTTTGTTTGTTTGATTAGGATTTTTAACGTAGCTATAACAATATTTCAGTCATATCGCTACGATGTCCGCAATGAGGCAGTTTATAGTGATGTCTAGCACTGAGACATCATGCCGCAGACATGTAGCATGATGTCTCACCCAGTCACATTATCCTGACACCAGGCCGACCAGTCCTAACACTAATCTCTTAATGCTGAGCGTCAAGCGAGGCAGCTGTTAGTACCATTTTTGTAAGTCTTTGGTATGACTCGGCCGGGGATCGAACCGACGACCTCCCGCTTTCGGGGCGGACGCTCTAACCACTAGGCCACCGGAGCGGTTCCATGATGATGTCCAGATGGTCAAATTATCTTTAGGTTCCACTGAACCATTATGATGTCTAAATGGTCAAATCATCTTTAGGTTTCACTGAAAGGTTATGATGTCTGGATGGTCCTAAATATATTGTTTTCAGTTTGACATCTAATATGACAGTCATCTTTAAAAAAAATCCAGCTATTGCTACTCCTGTTTGAAAAGTCATATTAACCAAGGATTTTAACCAGAAGACTTTTGAAGATGTTGTTTCTGTATTAAAATGGCGTCATTTGGACATCCAGCATGTCTGCTTCTTCTGTGTGGATGTTGATTATCATTGGGTTTTAACTGAAGGACTTTTGATTTATTGATCCTAAATGTGAAATTAACATCCAATATGGTCACCATGATGTCATCTTGATTATCATATGATTGCTATTATTGATTTTGTACAGAAGACTTCTTACAATGCCTCGTTTTTTCTAAATGAAAATGGTGCCACTCAGGCATCTAATAAGGCAGAGTGGCTGTTTAAATAGTCTTATCAATACTCCTTCTGAATCGTGGTCACATTATCATAGGGTTTTCAATAAAGATTTTAATGAATCATGGTCACATTATCATAGGTTTTTCATTAAAGACTTTGTTTGAATCGTGGTCACATTATCATAGGTTTTTCAGTAAAGTCTTTGTTTGAATCATGGTCACATTATCATAGGGTTTTCAATAAAGACTTTTTAATGAATCGTGGTCACATTATCATAGAGTTTTAAATAAAGACTATGTATGTATGTATGACTCATGGTCACATTATCATAGGTTTTTCAGTAAAGACTTTGAATCATGGTCACATTATCATAGGGTTTTCAATAAAGACTTTATATGAACCAATGTCACATTATCATAAGGTTTTCAATAAAGACTTTGTTTTAATCATGGTCACATTATCATAGGGTTTTCAATAAAGACTTTGTATGAATCATGGTCACATTATTATAGGGTTTTCAATAAAGACTTTGTATGAATCATGGTCACATTATCATAGGGTTTTCAATAAAGACTTTGTATGACTCATGGTCACATTATCATAGGGTTTTCAATAAAGACTGTTTGAATCATGGTCACATTATCATAGGATTTTCAATAAAGACTTTGTATGAATCATGGTCACTTTATCATAGGGTTTTCAATAAAGACTTTATATGAATCATGGTCACATTATAATAGGGTTTTCAATAAAGACTTTGTATAAATCATGGTCACATTATCATAGGGTTTTCAATAAAGACTTTGTATGACTCATGGTCACATTATCTTAGGGTTTTCAATAAAGACTTTGTATGAATCATGGTCACTTTATCATAGGGTTTTCAATAAAGACTTTATATGAATCATGGTCACATTATAATAGGGTTTTCAATAAAGACTTTGTATAAATCATGGTCACATTATAATAGGGTTTTCAATAAAGACTTTGTATAAATCATGGTCACATTATCATAGGGTTTTAAATAAAGACTTTGTATAAATCATGGTCACATTATAATAGGGTTTTCAATAAAGACTTTGTATAAATCATGGTCACATTATTATAGGGTTTTCAATAAAGACTTTATATGAATCATGGTCACATTATAATAGGGTTTTCAATAAAGACTTTGTATAAATCATGGTCACATTATTATAGGGTTTTCAATAAAGACTTTGTATGACTCATGGTCACATTATCATAGGGTTTTCAAGAAAGACTTTATATGAATCATGGTCACATTATAATAGGGTTTTCAATAAAGACTTTGTATAAATCATGGTCACATTATCATAGGGTTTTCAAGAAAGACTTTGTATGACTCATGGTCACATTATCATAGGGTTTTCAATAAAGACTTTATATGAATCATGGTCACATTATAATAGGGTTTTCAATAAAGACTTTAATGAATCATGGTCACATTATAATAGGGTTTTCAATAAAGACTTTGTATAAATCATAGTCACATTATTATAGGGTTTTCAATAAAGACTTTGTATGACTCATGGTCACATTATCATAGGGTTTTCAATAAAGACTTTGTATGAATCATGGTCACATTATCATAGGGTTTTCAATAAAGACTTTATATGAATCATGGTCACATTATAATAGGGTTTTCAATAAAGACTTTGTATAAATCATGGTCACATTATCATAGGGTTTTCAATAAAGACTTTGTATGACTCATGATCACATTATCATAGGGTTTTCAATAAAGACTTTATATGAATCATGGTCACATTATAATAGGGTTTTTAATAAAGACTTTAATGAATCATAGTCACATTATAATAAGGTTTTCAATAAAGACTTGGTATGAATTTTACTCGCTTCTTAATGAAAGCCAATATTGCAAACCTAGCAGCCATCTTTAAAATAATTTTACACTTCTCTTAAACTGAAGTCACATCAATATATTTCACATGAAAATCTTTTTCTTATGTTATTATGATGGTGCCATTCTAACCATCAATATATGTAACTATGATGGTCATCTTAAAACCATGGTATTTCAGTTCTTTCTGAATGAATGGCCATGTCACTGTGTGGTTTTCACCCAAAGACTTCTTATGATAATATGAAAATGTTGCCAATCTTGTATCCAAAATGGCTGACACAATGGCCACTTGAAAATCATGCTCTACTACTTCTTCAGAACGGATTGTCATATAGGCATGAGATTTTCATCTAAAGACTTGTAATGGTGTGTTGTTGATCCTTAATGAAGATGATGCCGATCTTTGTTACAATTTGAAAATCTTAATGAAGAAGAACTTGAGGTGGTTTCCACACTAATTAGCTACACACACAAAAATATGGTCTTTTAATTGCTGAAAATTCTGTTAGGCAAGTAGAGCATCAGTCCCTTTGAGGGACTCTTGTTTATGAATCTTATATGCTAATCCAAAATAAATAATGTATAAAAAGGAACAAACTTCTATGATCATATTCCATCTTTAACAATCATGGTACAGTAAAGACTGAATGGTATGGTACAGTAAGGACTGAATGGTATGGTAAAGTTATGGCTGAATGGTATGGTACAGTAAGGATTGCATTATATGGGACAGTAAAGGTCAAATGGTATTGTACAGTAAGGACTGAATGGTATGGTACAACAGTAAAGACTGAATGGTATGGTACAGTAAGGACTGAATGGTATGGGACAGTAAGGACTGAATGGTATGGGACAGTAAGGACTGAAAGGTATGGTACAGTAAAGACTGAATGGTATGGGACAGTAAGGACTGAAAGGTATGGTACAGTAAAGACTGAATTGTATGGTACAGTAAGGACTGAATCATGGAATAGTAAGGACTGAATGGTATGAGACAGTAAGGACTGAATGGTATGGTACAGTAAGAACTGAATGGTATGGTGAAATAAAAACTAAATGTTATAGTACAATAAGGACTGAATGGTGTGGTGCAATATGGACTGAATGATATGGTACAGTAAGAACTGAATGGAATGGTATGGACAGTAAGAACTGAATAATATACTACAGTAAGAACTGAATGGTGTGGTACAGTAAGAACTGAAATTGTATTTTACAGTAAGAACTGATTAGTACAGTAAGTACTGAATGGTTGGTACAGTAAGAACTGAAATTGTATTTTACAGTAAGAACTGAATATTATAGTACTGTAAGGACTTAATGATATGGTACAGCAAGGACTGAATGGTTGGTATAGTAAGGACTGAAATTGTATTTTACAGTAAGGACTGAATGGTTGGTACAGTAAGAACTGAAATTGTATTTTACAGCAAGGACTGAATGGTTGGTATAGTAAGGACTGAAATTGTATTTTACAGTAAGGACTGAATGGTTGGTACAGTAAGAACTGAAATTATATTTTACAGCAAGGACTGAATGGTATGGTACAGTAAGAACTGAAATGTTTTTTTTTACAGATAGATTAAACAGAAAAGGGCTTAATTCACAGCCTTGTCTGAAGCCATTATTATCTTACTTAGTACAGTAAGAACTGAATGGTATTGTACAGTAAGGACTGAATGGTATAGTACAGTAAGATCTGAATCATATAGTACAGTAAAGAATGAATGGTATGGTACAGTAATGACTGAATGGTATTGTACAGTAAAGACTGAATGGTGTATGTAAAATCTTCAAGTCTAGCAGCTTAAACAGGATTCCCAGTCTTATGAAAATATAGGAAAATGTAATATAACAAATCATGGCACAAAATGTCATGGAAATTAATGGGAAAGTCATTTTTATTTTTTTAATTTTTTTTAATGACAAACTTGTGATATTTTGAAACTCGTATCTCTGAATCTGAAAATTTCTAAAGTAAAAAATGTGGAAAGTCTGGTGGACCTGATGGAATAATAGCCAAAATGATTTTAAAAAAACCTTGACTTCAAATATGTCCTTATTTACCCAAATATATAATGCAATTTGTGACATAGGGAACTTCCCTAACCAATGGGGTGAAAACAAAATCTTCCCATTTCACAAAAAGATGACTCTAATAATTACAGGCTAATTGTGATATTTTGCATACAATTTTTACTAGCATTTTAAACCAATGATTCATTCACTGGTGCAAAGTTAATAAAAGAATTGAGAAGCTCAGACAAAATTACACAAAGGCTACTTTGTAATAATTTTTTGTGTCACGCAATTGTTCTGAAATACTTTATGTAAAAACAAGTCCTTTTATATCTTGTTTTTTTACACTTTTCGATGTTTTTGACTCTGTTCATAATGTAGAATTACTGACTTGCTTGGTCAACAAAGTTATCAGTGGAAAGCTGTTTACAGTCTACATGCATAATGTGAAAATGAAAGGGCAATATACAAAATTCTTCAAAGCAATAATGGCTCCAGACAAGGCTGTGAATTAAGCCCTTTTCTGTTTAATCTATCTGTAAATTATTTAGTATCTGACCTCTGACAGAATTGTCATAATGGTATATTAATTACACAAGAAATATCTAACATTGTATTTTTGGAACGCTGATGACAATGCAGGCTGTGCTGATACAGTCGGTTCTTTACAAAGGAAAATTAATATTGTGGAGACATTTTGTGAAAACAGTTAAATACATGTTAAACTAACAATACTGGATTCAGAAACAGTGGAATTTGAGAAGTAATAAAAAAACTAGATTTATAAATGTTAACAAATCCAAACTGTATATAGGTATAAATACATTTCTAAACTCATATGGACAAAAGCATAAAACAAGAGCTAGCAATTCAACCAAAGAGATCTCAACATAGTGTAAGTTATAATCCAAATAAGATTGGCAAATTTTCTGTGACAAGCTTTCAGATTATTTGGTGCTATGATCACAGCTGTATTATCCAATGAAAACATTCTGCACAAGATATCTAAACCTGGGTGGGGGTTGCAAAAATCATGTTATTGTGCTAATATGAATGCTAGTTAACAAAGAATTAATAAATAATAATAAACAATCATTAACTCATTACATTTAATTATTGCTCATTCTATTCTTTATTTGTGTATGACAGAAATTATTGTACAGCGATGAGCATCATTACTAAATACTTCTAGCAATATTCTTCTATCACACACTGTTTACAAGTTGTGCAATTTACATATACAGAGATTTGCATATGGTATGTAGGATCTGAGTCAAATTCATTTTAATAATAATAATAACAATAGTATTAATAATAATTATTTTAAAAAATAATAAAACTAATAATAAAGACTTTTCAGAGGGTGACTTAAAAAGTTACAAATGAGAAACTAATCTACTTTGAGACCCTCTGTTATGTACATATACTATACAAGGTAATATGTTCACACAGACACACACACAAGTGAATACACCACACATAAGCAACTATTCACAATAAGGCTATATTGATACAGAAATGAAAAAAAGCACAAGAGGTGGATGGTGTAACAAGTACTATAATATGTACACCATTTTGTTATGATTTCATCCATCTAATACACCTATTATGGGAGGCAGAGATGCATGGAGCTCATTATCATGTGGAATGTTATTCCAAACAAGCACACCTGAAAATTGAAAGCTATTTCTGAATAATTTATTTTCAGTTTGGGTACTTTGAAATTTTGCCAATAAGCAGTCGTACTCCTTCGGGGGTAGCTTGATCACCTATGGTCCCCACTTGGCACTCGGCTCTAACAGTGGCTCCCAGAAGCTGTAGCATGCACAGTGGCCACATCTCGGAAAACGCCTCGACTGGCTGGCTAAACCAGGCTGAGGGTGGCTGCCGGATCTTAAAGCCTTGGTGAGTTAGGCTTTGTCTACCTAGCATGTGACTTCTGGATTTAGCAGCCAGTGCAAATGCAACTACCAGCTAGTCAACGGCCAGAAACATTTCAAGCGAAGCGCCATGGAGCACTAAGAGCACGACGAAACATGTATCATATCTTGGTCATCCACTGCAATCAACTCTGTCTCCAGCCATCTCGACGTTGTCTTGCTGCTGGACCCAGATGGTTTTGGGCAAGAGAGAGAGAGAGGGGTCGATGAACTGCGCAACTCTTCCTCACTCAAAACAGTCACCAAGCAAGCCAGTCTTGTCATCCACCAATCACATTTTATCACCCACCAAAGTCCTGTGGCAACAGGCAAGCGACGAAGCGGCAGGTGTGGGTACACTGGCAGCTGTAGCCTCAAACCTGCACACAGGCGACTCAGGTCATTAGGGTCGTCCACACCGCCTCCTTCAAGCCTATCTCAAAGACCCCAAGTTCATCTCTAGGATAGATGCGTACAACAACATCTGCAGAACTGTACAGCAGAAGCTCCGTCAGATGCAAAACACATGGCTGCGCAATAAAGTTGATGAAATCCAGTGCTATACAGACCAGCATGACATGAAGAACTTCTGCAATGTCATGAAAGAAGTGTCTCCCCCAATTACCCAGCAACAAAGCACTGGATGACCCTCCAACTTTGCTGGAGACACAGAAAGCGATATGTCTGCTCTCCAGTGGCAAAGCACCTTACAGATGGAAAACTATTCAATTCCAGGAGGCTTCAAGAGAAAACCAAGGTCATGACAGACACCATCGAGGATATTTTTACTTGCTGATGACTGCGCACTAAATGCTGGTTCAGAAGCCGACCTACAATGCAGCGTTGACAAGTTTTCCAGCTTATAAAACAAGTTTTGTCTCACCATCAGTACCAAGAAGACTAAAGTCCTGCATCAGCCAGCTGTAAAGCCCTATGTTGAGCCCAATATCACCATCAATGGCCAAAAACAAAACTTAGTGAACCGCTTCATCTACCTTGGCAGAACACTTTCATGAAGCGTCATCTATCTATCTATCTATCTATCTATCTATCTATCTATCTATCTATCTATCTATCTATCTATCTATCTATCTATCTATCAGTACGTTGACTCAGTCACACTTGACGATTAAGCAACTGGCGGTGCGTGGTCAAAGATAAAGTAAAGACGGAAGTGATAGGACAGTCAGGAAAGTATTGATAGGAATGGCAGAAATAAGTAAAAGAATGTCCGTGTACGTTTTCGTCCCTTCATACACAGACCAATCCGGCTACCGTAACGGCAATGAGATCTGGAATCCTCAACCGGTATAGCACTGAGAATTACTAGGTCTTACTTGTAGCTGACTAGTTCATGAGAATGTGATTTTGGAGGTACCTGGTCGCTCCGTACCCAAGTCGTTTCGTACCCAGTGGAAATTGATCGTTTCGTACCCAAGTTACTGGTCGTTTCTTACCCAAGGCTTTTGTCGTTTCGCACTAGCTAATTTACAAAAATCTAATTTTTTTTTTAAATATTCACTTTGCCAGTAGGAAAGAAAAAAAAACAAAAAACGAGGCGAACCTTCGCATTGGCGGAGGCAACGCAACTTTCGGCAGATTGTATGCCAAGTCTTGAATAGAAGAGGCATCAGCATCCAGACCAAACCAAAGGTCTACAGGGGCTTCACGGTCGTTCCGTACCCAAGTCGTTCCGTACCGAAGTCGATTCGTACCCAAATGAGTCGTTTCGTACCCAAAGCATTAGTCGTTTCGTACCTAAAGCATTAGTCGTCGACCACGGTCCTGGTCGTTTCGTACTTAATACTATCGTCGTTTAAATATCATTAAAAGAAATTTCATACATATTTGTAATGTTGCTTTTTTCCTTTGTTATAGATATACACATTATTATTAATAATAATAATAATAATAATAATAATAATAATAATAATAATAATAATAATTATTTGGACTATGTTACTAAATATTACTATCTTACTTAAAGAATACTTTCCCTCAACTTTGAATCAAACATGAAGTTGTAAGCAGACTCGTCGTTTACAATAAAATTTACCATAAATATAAATGATTACGAATTCTTTCAAACAATTAATCATTCCATTACAATGTATTATAAAATAGTAGAGTTCAGTAAAAACATGTTGCAAACATATGAACTTTATTTTTACGATCTCATACATTAAAATGCATATTCTTCTTTAAATATGTTTATGAATATAGACGGTACTTACCTATAATAAGAAAATATTTTGTGGCCTAATAATAATAATAATAATGATAATAATAATAATAATAATAATAATAATATGATTTTCTATACTTTAACGGGAATTGAAATTGAAATGTTATCAAATGCTAAAAATCCACGGATATCTAGTAAGTTTACGCTTTAAAGCTTAATGCAATTTCACACGTGTTTGATTATGTATTTGTTTGTTTTTTTATATTTATTTTGAAATAATTAAAACAAATTAATGGTATTTAGAATTTGTTTTCACAGGCACATATGTTTTAGTATAAAGAGCATATGGCAAACTTGGAGCTGTATACAATGAAATCAATTTAGCGTTAAGCCAAAAAGACTCAATTAGCAAATTGATTCATTTGTTCTCATGGACGCATACGCTGTTAGTAATTGTCTTTGCTCTTACTCTCCTTTGTCGGTTGCATTATAATTGACATATGTCCCACTCCTAATTGTTTGACCGTCAGGTATTGTAATATGTACGTTTTATTTCTGTCTCAGTTTATTTAAATGTTTATTCTATCTATTAATATAAATAAATGAAGCCAGCTTTTATAATGTCTCTGTGCAAACAACATATGACTAGAAAACACGATACAGATATAAATAGTTAAAATGGTTTATACAAAAGTATTAGAAGAAATAGTCAGACATCAACACATATGAAAATAGAAGCGAGACATGGACAATTGTGTAGTTTGTTTCCAAAGAGTACGACCACAACATGCTTTATAATGTAACGCTTGCCAAAAGTGGCAGCATCGTAAATGTGAGACAGGTATGTATATTATTATTATTATTATTATTATTATTATTATTATTATTATTATTATTATTATTATTTGTGTGTGTGTGTGTGTGTGTGTGTGTGTGTGTGTGTGAGAGAGAGAGAGAGAGAGAGAGAGAGAGAGAGAGAGAGAGAGAGAGAGAGATTTGGACATTTTAACGTAGCTCTTACAATTTTGAATTCATATCGCTACGATGTCTACAGTGTGGCAGTTTATTGTGATGTAGAGCACTGGGGCATCATGTATCAGACATGTAGCATGGTGTCCCACCAGTCACATTATCCTGACAACAATCCTACCAGTCGCAACACTTACCTCTTATTGCTGAGTGTATATCGAGGTTACTCTTAGTATCATTTTTATAGATCTTTGGTAAGACTCAGATGGAGTTCAAACCAACTAACTCCCGCATCTGAGGCAAACACTCTAGCCACTAGGACACCGGAGCGGTGAGGTTAATATTATGTTACAACCTAGGCTCGAATAAGGAGTAACACAGAAAAAGTGAAAACTTACAAGCTTGTAAAACTTTAACAAAGAATTTATTAAGTATAAATATTATCATAAAAGAGAATAAATAACTTACGATTTTAGAGAATCAAGTCCTAAAATGAAGTCCAAAAGAATTCACAATCTAATCCACTAAGAATTAATGGGTCAAACTGAATTTCTAGAAAAACTGTTCTAACTAAATGAATTATAGACCCAAAATTGACAAATTTGAAATTTATAAAATTTCAATAAATCCTTTTAAATCATATAGCCGTAACAAATAGTAGAATCAGCAGTGGTAAAAGTACTGCTGGTAGTAGATATAAACATAATATTAATATTAATGCTGTAGCTACTTTTATTTTGATGTTGTTTCTTTTCTTCAAAGGAATATCACAGACACTGTATCGACAGTTATGTCGTGGTGATGAGACGCTAAGTGGGTGGCGTTGCAAGGACTGTTCCCGACTTCCTCCACCACTGATTATGACAGATTACAGTCTCAACAATATGTTGAACATTTTGCCAATAGCAGAGAGTACACATCTGACTGCTGATGAGGCAATGAATACTGACATCATTAATAGTGTCAATGATTCGGACATCCCGATCGACAACTCTTCAGTCAAGTAAGATATATATCCATTTATTTCATCTTAATTTAATCTTTCTAAACGTACGAAACAAATACGCAATAAATGTGCAGCATTTTCACATTAGGTAACCACTGAAATGTTTTCTTTTTCTTCTTCCAGATTGCTACCAGATGTTAGTTCTTATACCTGGACAGCGTCCCAAAATGCAGAAGTGACATGCACTTTTAATATAGACGCCTCTTTCAAAGTCACGGAAAATCAAGAAGAAGAGTGAGTTTATTATTTTATAATCTTTAAGAATTGTATTATGTTGAAATGTAAATTTGCGTTCAATAAAATACAATTGAAATGGCATGTAGTTGAAAATTAATAAGATTACATATTATGATTAGCTAACTAGTGTTCTGGAGAAAATCATAATATGTAAGACACTGAATAGCACAGTATCCAAAAAGTACCACACTCTCGATTTAAATATTCTTTATTCACGAAATCGATTTTTTTACAGGTCCATAAATGAACCGACGTTACAGCTCAGACTAAACCAAGTACGTCATCCAGATTTTCAGATCGTTCTTACTGGTTCCAAAATGTCGCGTCCAAAACTTGTGGAGGCTGATGGATATTCATACACTATCAAGGTAATTAGTAGTAATATTGGTAATTGCCATAATATCATCATCGTTATTGGTCATATTTGTAGAAGTGTTGGTGGTGGTATCATTGATATTCGCACATTTATGTTTTAAAATCTTTTCTTTTAGCGTAAAAGGGCAGACGTAACATACTGGTGGTGTTCTGTCCGCTCTAAAAATATGCGATGCCCAGCCACCATAATACAATGTGGTGATTGTTACGAGAAAAAACTACACCACCATATACACAGCATCGATCCAAGGATCGTCGCCAAGGTTAAGGTGTCATCGGAGGTTAGTTGCATGTTGACTACGTCTTGGTAATTTCAAAATACACATCGCTCATTACCCTGCACCTGTCAATATTCATTGTTTCTATTAGGAACATCAACGTACGTGTAAGTAGTATTTGAAATACACATCATTAACTATAACGTTCTACTATATATACGCTCGCTGTTTTAATATTTATATATTCATTTATTTTTTTTGTAACGCTCACATATTCTATAATATATTCCATAGGTGAAGAGTGTAGCGAAGCAGCATAAATATACATCAGCTGCTACGATCGTGGATAGAGTTTTAAATGAATTAGTGCCAAAGGATGGTCACTTTCTTCCCGAACCAGCGCTCTTAGTTAGAGCTGCCAATAGGACTCGCCAGAAAATGCGATCAAACGAGCCGCGCGACTTAGAATTTGTTGTAAGTAGCACTAATAATTTTGTATTAATATTGCGTTGGTTGTTTTGCACCAGGCCCTTCAATATGTATTATTTTTTTATTTAACATCTTTCAGTTGGACGAGTCACAGTTTCCCGACAAATTTCTTCAGAAAGACATTTATGTTGACAGTAAACGTCACATTTTATTGGCCACTGACAAACCATTGGAAGTTTTGGCGAGAGCAAAAATCTGGTACGTTGACGCCACCTTTAAAATAATCAGGGACCCGTTTATGCAGTTGTTTTCTATACATGCCTTTGTTAAGAATGACGAACATGAAACAAAACAGCTGCCACTGGCGTTCGCTTTGATGTCAGGACGAAGAAAAAAGGATTACAAGAAGGTAAATATTCATTTGTTTTTCATTTTATATGGATTTATTTAAAGACAGATTTGAGGTTCACTAAATTTTAACGTTTCGTACAATTTGATTTTACATTGGTTACAAAAGCATTCATGCAAATAATATTATCGATTGTATACGATGATAATATAGTTATCGTATTTTATCACAGTTTATTGTTAGTAGTAGTAGTAGTAGTACAAATAATAAGAATATTTTTATTATTTTTAGTAGTAGTAGTAGGAGTAATAGTATTAGCAGTTAGTAGTATTTGTAGCAGCAGTATTTCATGTTGTAATATTGCATATTACAGTAATTTATATCGGTCTTTTTCATTGCTTGTAATTAGGTTTTCAAAGCGTTGAAGCGACTTCTTCCGTCTCCTCCCACTGTCAACGGTATTGTTGCAGACTTTGAAGCAGGTTCGTACAGTAGTAGTAGTAGAGTAGTAGTAGTAGTGTTATGTAATAAAAATTGTTGTTGTAATAAGGGTTCCACCACTTGTTATGTAAGAAGAAAATGTTGTTGTTATAAAGGTTGTTGTACGGCTACATCTTTGAGAGAGAGAGAGAGAGAAAGAGAGAAAGCTCTCTTAAACAAGTGCCGCCATGATGTTAAATCAGCTACATCTGTATATCTGTAATAAGAAGACAAACCATCTATTTCCTTTGTCGGTACGGAACTGAACTTTATTTAATTAAACAACACAAATATATTGACTACATTCTAGAAACACATCTAAAAACTTTATAATAAAAGTTCATGCAATACATATTATATTTTCCCTTTTCAAGCTTTCCAACTTCATTTATTCGTATAACTTCTGCATTTTAGAATATTATACAAATAGTTAATTCTCAATCAATTTCAAGATAACCAAAAGTGTAAGATGTAATTACTATAGTTAATGTAACAATTAATTTAAAGAAATGCATTTTACTTATTCTAAAATAGAATATTGATTTAGAATATATTGCTAGATAATATTCTTTCTTACTTAAAGAATACTTTATTTCAATATTAAATCTAACATGAAGTTGGTAGCAATCTTAACCTTACAATAAAAAGTACATAAATATAATTAAATATAAATTATTTAGAACATTTAAACATTCCGTTACAATATATTATAAATAAAAGAATTCAGTAGCAATGTTGCACACAAAACAGTTTTACTATTAAAATCTCAATCATTAAAAATACTTATTTCTAAAGAAGTTACGAATATATAATTATTTTACCTGTAATAAGAAGACAAAACATCTATTTCCTCTGTCGGTACGGAACTGACCTGACCCTTAAATGCGTGGTCTTTTATATGCATCCTGTGTCAGGTTAACGTACCCTTGGAAATAGATGTTTATTCTCTCATCAAGTAAAAGTCAGTTTTTCCTGGTCCAAACCAGCTTAATTTGACGTCATCTGACATAAGGTACAACTCAGATTTGTAGTTCGTTTGGCATTAGTTACGTCCGAACATGATAATCCCTAAATATTCTAAATCAGCAACATGTTTAATATATTAAGCCAGCAGCAATGTTCGTCAATCTTTAGATAAGAACCATTTTTGTAGAAACGACTGTCCATCATTAGTTAAAAACCATTCTGTATTTACGTTAACACGGAAGCCTGCTCTATGCTTTATCGATAAGACTTAGGGTTCACTGACTTTCAGTAAGATTTCTTGCTAATGCCTGGTTTTACAAAATATATATCTGACTGATAAACTTAAGAGTTGACTGACTTTTGTTTTATAACCTATTTTCACTCGATAATGTATATTCGTATAGCTAATGATTTGCGTTGCCAACTTATGCTTCGTATATCAACTATTTTCCTTCAATTAATATATAGTTGTGCTTTGGAAATAAATGAAATTAATCTTAACACACTTTTAGAACTTACTTAATATAAATGAATAAAACATTAATTACTCTAATACAATTTAAAGAAAATATCAATCTTATTAATTTTACTAAAAATTTAATCCTAACAATACCCTCTGATTTATTTGAGACGAGTCCTCGAGGCTCGAAAAGAAAAATCAATTTTATTCATCAAAACAAGATAAAAGGTGAAAGATCAAAAATACAATGATAAAACATTGCGAGACATTTTCGCAAAGTTTAAAGATACAATGTAAACACTGCAAATACATTGCAAAATACTAGGTAAAATACAAAAAATACAATGAGAAAGTACATTGCAAAATACTCAGTCAAATTCAAAAAGTACAGTACAATGTAAAAGATTTGATAAAATTCCCAAAAATACAATGGGAAGTGTATTGCACAATACTCAGTCAAATTCCAAAAAATACAATAAAGAGTACAATGAAAAATTCGTGATAAAATTCCAAAAATACAATGGGAGCAACATTGAATACCTTCATAAAATACAGTAACGTAACGTGGTACGACATTAAATAAAAATTTAAAAGTTTACGTAACTTAAACAGCTTTACAATATAAAATTCTACAAAACCTACATATAACTAGTCTTGTCAGACGATTGTAACACAAAATAGTAGCATGCAGTTCTTGGTAACTTTATTGTTCTTTTTCTATTTTAGTTTACAATTTTTATTTTATTTTTTTCTTTCTTTTTTGTCGTCTTTTGTCTCTTCTTCTCGTTTATAGTTATTTGCATAACATCAGCAGAACATATGTATGGGGGACTACGGTATTAGATTGGTTCAGCCAAGTGTAATGAAAGAATTCTTGTTCTTATGAATAATGCTAGTAAGCCGATATTGAGATGATCTTCCTAGTTCAACAAGGAATTAACAGTAGCTTTGAAGTAAGAATAGATGCAAAGACAATGGCGTACAATTTTAGTATTAATCAAGAGTTAGGAAACTGACAATTTAATGTTGTTCTAGCCTTAATAACCATGACGTATGTTCACTTGCAATCAACTTTGACCTGTGCGTGTATAAATATGTATCGCCTTTGAATTAACCTAAGAACAATGAACATATCATTTAAGCGTTTTTGGTACGGTATGGTCTAGTACATCTTTGAAATGTACGTGTTTATCAACGTTATATGTGACGATGGAAAGAGAATGGATTGCCATATCGTTTTGAACTAATTTGACTCAGAAGCTGGCCGTATATAGATCATTAGCTGCTCATATCGTGAGAGCTATGCATTACGTTAACTCGGATTCGAGTAATCGCTAGGACACTTTGACTATTTTATATCATTTCAACATATATTTAAGTCAACATCAATGGATGTTGCAAAACCATAGAAGGAAAAGCACCTCTTCTACTGGCTGTCGAACCATTTGGCTGACAAACAAAAAACATCTGAAGTCAATAAGTTCGAGACGGCTAGGCGGAATTTACAATTCTCCCTCAGATAGGTAAATACGGTAATACTATGTTGAATGTGCTGTTAGCGTATCATGTATACGATAGTTTCAGATTTCAGTACGAACAGGGTTTTTGATAGCGTAGGCAAAGATACAAGAAACGTCAGGTGTTCATTCAAGTTCTGTAGGCAAAACATTACAACTGTGATGAATATTGTAGTAGATATAAGCAATAATTATGTTACTACATAAGAAATACAGCAAAAATTAGATCAGTTCGTTAGGAATATCAAGTAACGCATTAACCTTATAATATTTGTATAAGAAACAAAATAAGATTAAGCAAAAAACATACCTGTGTGTGAATTACTACAGTCCAGAAATATTATTCCTATGAATGAATGGTATATTAAGGAATAGTAAACAATGCACGTATTGTCTGTGAGTTCAAATTGTAAAAAGTTCAAGTCACTGTCAATGCGGCTGTCGTTGAGTCTGGGTTCGGCGGAGATGTTGCTGTTAGGTCAATGGAAATCCAGGTCTATGGTATAGGTGCATCTCAGTCTGGATTGCGGTAGTTTGATATCGGTACTGGACTACATTCGACATGTGGGATGTTTCAAACGATACTACAAGAAGAATTCTCATCGGCGATAAGCATTGTATGCTGGTAAACGTCTCAGTTTGTACATGTTGTTATTCCCATGGTGTGATGATACTGGTGCTGATGTCTTAGAACTGACCCTTCGTGTGGGCGAAAAAATACGAAAATCACAGAAGAGTTGTTCTGTCATTCCTGAATTATGAGTTCACGTAGTGTAGCTGACGGCGTGATGTCTCATGATAGCAAAGATGTTGGTGCGAGTCTCTCTCATGGATTATAGTTATACGTGTGACACCTTTATTCATGATGTTGTCTTCTCCAACTTTTACAAGAACTTTTGTTGGAATGTCAACTCAGGAAGATAGGAAGAAGAGAAGAATGAGTTCCGGATAAAAAATGTCACATGATGATGGAAATGTCTTGTAGAAAGTTACTGAATCGTAGCTGGAATATGAGACTCTTGCTGTTACGGAAAACTTTATGAAGATGTTAGTCCACAAATGTCGTTTTTTCCAAGAATCTTCTCCATAACTTTTCAAAAGAAATAATCACTCGAAACTGTGTAGATAGGCTATATCTTGGGGACTTGGCTCTGCGAGAGGTTCCAGAGATCTGTAATGTTCTCCATCACTTGTTATGTAAAAAGATGTTGTTATTGTAATAATATGTAATAAAAATTGTTGTTGTAATAAGGGTTCCACCACTTGTTATGTAAGAAGAAAATGTTGTTGTTATAAAGGTTGTTGTACGGCTACATCTTTGAGAGAGAGAGAGAGAAAGAGAGAAGCTCTCTTAAACAAGTGCCGCCATGATGTTAAATCAGCTACATCTGTATATCTGTAATAAGAAGACAAAACATCTATTTCCTTTGTCGGTACGGAACTGAACTTTATTTAATTAAACAACACAAATATATTGACTACATTCTAGAAACACATCTAAAAACTTTATAATAAAAGTTCATGCAATACATATTATATTTTCCCTTTTCAAGCTTTCCAACTTCATTTATTCGTATAACTTCTGCATTTTAGAATATTATACAAATAGTTAATTCTCAATCAATTTCAAGATAACCAAAAGTGTAAGATGTAATTACTATAGTTAATGTAACAATTAATTTAAAGAAATGCATTTTACTTATTCTAAAATAGAATATTGATTTAGAATATATTGCTAGATAATATTCTTTCTTACTTAAAGAATACTTTATTTCAATATTAAATCTAACATGAAGTTGGTAGCAATCTTAACCTTACAATAAAAAGTACATAAATATAATTAAATATAAATTATTTAGAACATTTAAACATTCCGTTACAATATATTATAAATAAAAGAATTCAGTAGCAATGTTGCACACAAAACAGTTTTACTATTAAAATCTCAATCATTAAAAATACTTATTTCTAAAGAAGTTACGAATATATAATTATTTTACCTGTAATAAGAAGACAAAACATCTATTTCCTCTGTCGGTACGGAACTGACCTGACCCTTAAATGCGTGGTCTTTTATATGCATCCTGTGTCAGGTTAACGTACCCTTGGAAATAGATGTTTATTCTCTCATCAAGTAAAAGTCAGTTTTTCCTGGTCCAAACCAGCTTAATTTGACGTCATCTGACATAAGGTACAACTCAGATTTGTAGTTCGTTTGGCATTAGTTACGTCCGAACATGATAATCCCTAAATATTCTAAATCAGCAACATGTTTAATATATTAAGCCAGCAGCAATGTTCGTCAATCTTTAGATAAGAACCATTTTTGTAGAAACGACTGTCCATCATTAGTTAAAAACCATTCTGTATTTACGTTAACACGGAAGCCTGCTCTATGCTTTATCGATAAGACTTAGGGTTCACTGACTTTCAGTAAGATTTCTTGCTAATGCCTGGTTTTACAAAATATATATCTGACTGATAAACTTAAGAGTTGACTGACTTTTGTTTTATAACCTATTTTCACTCGATAATGTATATTCGTATAGCTAATGATTTGCGTTGCCAACTTATGCTTCGTATATCAACTATTTTCCTTCAATTAATATATAGTTGTGCTTTGGAAATAAATGAAATTAATCTTAACACACTTGTAGAAATTACTTAATATAAATGATTAAAACATTACTCTAATACAATTTAAAGAAAATATCAATCTTATTAATTTTACTAAAAATTTAATCCTAACAGTAGTAGTAGTAGTAAGAGTGGCTTTAGTTGTTGCTACTCACGTAATATTAATATAAAGAATTTTGTTATTCTTATCCAATTATTAGCCAACTAAATACTTTTTCATATTTTTACCGATGAACTGTTTTCAATAATCTGGCTAGCTGTTAGCTTTCGCGCACTCGCACAAACTTCTTCATCACATTAAATATTTAATTATTTAGGTATCTGGCTAGCTTTCCGGCGTGTTTATCCAGGAGCGCCTATCCACGGCTGTGCATTTCACCTGGGGCAAGCTATGTGGCGAAAACTTCAGGAATTGGGGTTGAGAACAGCCTACATTCAAGAAAAAAGTGTTCATCAGTTTTGCAGGAAGGTAATGCATAATATCGACATTCGAATGAATTGGCTAATGCGTGTTATAAATGACATTTGTCATTATGATGTGTTATCTTATAAACAAATTGCTTTCATTTTGTGTCTCTTTTTCAGGTGATGGCGTTACCATTTTTGCCCGCAGAACATATAGCCCCTGCCTTTGCCCGTCTAAAAACTCAGTCCAAGATGATTCCAGTATTATGTAGTTGGGTTGACTATGTAGAATCAACCTGGATTACAAACAGCACATTCCCGATCGACTCGTGGTCTGTGTTTCGGAAATCGGTACGTACCAACAACGATGTAGAGGGTTGGCATCGAAGAATCAATGGTAAAGCCGGCAAAGCTAATCTTGCCTTCTATGTGCTAGTTGGTCTTTTGTACGACGAAGCCAATTCAATTGAAACACAGATTCAACTGGTATCTGAAAAAAAGCTAAAAAGATACCAGAAAAAAAATATCGACAAATGCAGGCGAGAATATTCTCGGTGTGGGAAGAATATCAGAACGGCGCCATATCCTCTTCAAAATTACTGAGACGTTGCAGCAGTATATACGGCCCGACAACTGAATGACAAGGCAGTTTCACTGCAGTATGATACCATGCATATTGTAATTGTATTTTTTTTTGTATGCATGTAATAAAACTCTAGAATGTACATTTGTGAATAATGTTGTTAGTCTCACTGTATGAAAAGTTGCCTGTACAAAAATATTTAAGTTTTACTTAAATACATGTAAAGATGTATAATGTATCAGTATCACCTTTACAATATCTTTACATATCTTTACATAACAAAAAGATGAAAGTTCATCTTTAGTCTCTGTAAAGACTATAAAAGCAGTTGAGTTGTCTTTGCAAAAATTAAAGATATATTTTCAAGCAGTGTCTTTTGTTCTTAATGAAACCTTTCAAGCTAATAATTTGACTTACTGAGACATCTCCTTCAGTCATTCTTTGGATGGTAATTTTTACTGTTCTAATCTGGGAATAAAATATGCTGTATTGAATAAGTTTCACTACTGGCTCAAACAAAGCATGTATACATATCTTAGATTATTTATAAAATTTAAAACAACAAAGTAAATATGTAAAATGCAGTGACAAATTAAATCTCTCTCTCTCTCTCTCTCTCTCTCTCTCTCTCTCTCTCTCTCTCTCTCTCATTTATGTGGAAGATAACAAAAATGAGCAAAAATGTCCACATGTATGCCAATGCGATCGATTGTCCCCCCCCCCCCCTCCCCGGCATGGTTACCCGTATAATATGCCATGTTCAACACTTTAAAGCAACACAAATAAAAAATAAACAGCAGTAATAGGAGAAAAGAAACTTACACAAACAACACTACTGTATCTGCATCCAGCCCCATTTAATAATCTTTCTTCTAGCGTAAAATGACAGGCGTAACAATCTGGTGGTACTCAGTCCGCTCTAAAAAGAGGCGATGCCAAGTCACCATATTACTGTTTCAAACAAAGCATTCTTATATATCTTAGATAATTAAATCTGTTTCAAAACAACAAAGTAAATATATGCAAAAAGTAGAGCCAAATGAAAGCTCTCATATAACATTAATAGTCTCTCTCTCTCTCTCTCTCTCTCTCTCTCTCTCTCTCTCTCAGTTATGTGGAGGATAACAAAAGTGACCAAATATATACACAAGTATGAAAGTGCGATCGGCTGCCCTCCCCCCTATAATATACAACGTTCAACACTTTTAAAAGCAGCTAAAAAAAAATTAAATTAACACCAGTATTAGGTCTTGGAAAAACTGACACAAACAACACTAATGTATCTGCGTTTTCTTTTACTGTCAAAGTGAATATTTTTTAAAAATTTAAATTAAGTTATTTTTTGGTGTAAATTAATAGGGTACGATACGACCAGCACCTTGGGTACGAAATGACCATCACCTTGGGTACGAAACGACCAATTTATGTGGGTACGAAACGACTTGGGTACGAAACGACCATCACCTTGGGTACGAAACGACCATCACCTTGGGTACGAAACGACCAATTTATGTGGGTGCGAAACGACTTGGGTACGGAACGACCATGTTCGCTACAAGGCAGCTGTGCTCCACACAATACTTTACGCATGTGAAACGTGGACAGTGTATCAATGCCACGCCAGGAAGCTGAACCACTTTCACACCACAAGTCTCAGGAAAATTCTCAACATCGGGTCTCACTCAACACCCATAAACACCCCACGACCCTCCAAGAACACCTTAAACTTTACATAATACCCACTTTAAATTTCAACAACAGCACACAAAAAATTAAAAACAAACAAACAAACAAAAACTGCGAATATTTAGCGATATGTTGTGTAAGGTCAGGAGTTGCCAAGGTAAATAACTCCCGTTTTGACGAAAAGTGTTCCGGTACAGTAACGCGAATTTTTATCAACATTTGTAAATAATTAGCAATACTACACATACGTCGTTAAATAGTTAAACAAAATAGCAAATTTATTGTATATAAAAATATTTATCTTAATAACAATTTAACTATTCCTCCATTCCTTTATTTTGACACTTGTCAACATAGAGCATAAACAATTGAAATAAATGAGCGAAATATGATGCATTGCCATTTAATGAGGAAATTGTGTAAAAGTCTATATATATATATTAAAGAGATTTGATGCATAAGAGATTGTTTCCGTAGATTATCGGAAATAGGACCATCAACCAATACTATAAATCGTTGATAGTAACAATGGCTGTATGTGTGTTTTCGTTTCTTTTTTTTCCCGCTTCTTGGTACGTTTTTGATAGATTTGGTGCGAATATATGCAGTACTGGGGTGTTTAGAGAGACCGTTTCACATCAAGTAGCAGGGCATGGTTCCAGACTATGAGGTACTCACCCAAGCAGGTCTCCCCAGCATCTACGCCATCCTGGTCAAAGACTAGCTACGCTGGGCGGGACATGTTGTACGCATGCCAGACCACCGGCTGCACAAGAAATGGCGAGCTAAAGCAAGGACATCGATCCCACGGAGGTCAGAAGAAACTATTCAAAGACAACCTGCAAGCTGCATTGAAAGCATTCAACATAAACCCTGATACCTGAGAGAAAACAGCAAGTGATCGAGTGACTTGGCGTTCCTCTGTGCACAAAGGCTCTAAGTTGTGCGAATCTAGCAGGACAGCAGCTGAAAAGGCAAGCCAGAAAAGCACGTGCCAACAACCCTCCTGGAGATGTTCCACTTATCCCTGTTCCGTATGCAAACAAACATTCCGTGCAAGGGTTGGCCTCATCAGGCACATGCGCACGCACAGAACAGAATCAGCCTCTCCAACCCTCGGATGACCAAAAAGGCCCTCGTCGAATCGACGAACGAACAACACATAATTTCTAACTTGATTGTCACCAAGGGGTCCCTAACACTGTCAAATTACTGGCGTTTCTATGTAATCAGAAGCTCCCAATATAAACAAGCAAATGTACTGTCTTGTTGCTACAGTACTCTATGTCATTAAAAACTATTTACAAGATCACGTTTTAATATTTCTAAAACAAAGTGAACAAATAAATAATAGGAATTCTTGCATACTTATGTTCAATGACTGTGATACACATCATATATATTGCTTGATAACATATATTGTCCCAAGCAGATATGGTGACCGTGTTGCTAAAGAAACGTCCTTATGATTCAAAACATCAAGAAGTTGACAGAGTTTGGGACCCCCTGGCAACAATCTGGTTCGAATGTATAAAGAAATGAATAAAATAGTGTTCTCCTTCTGACACAAAACCGTCTTTGTTAAAACAACAAATTAGAAATGTTTTCGGCAGGTGCTTGGTTGGAAAAGATATTTTCATACAATCGCTTTAGGATTAATTAGCATGTCTCTGCCTAGATCCGGAATGAAATTAAAATAATTAAACTTAGAAAACCAGACAGAAATATAACTAAGAAAACTTCAACTATAAAAATGCAGCAAAAGAAATGGAAATCAAAATGTAAATGAAGAAAGAGGGAAGATAAATTAAAAAAAGAAAGAGAAATTTAAACAGTAAATGGAAATTTAAATGCAAATGAAGAAAACAGACAAATAAAGTCAAAAAGGAAAGATAAATCCAAATACAAATGACGCAAGAAGAAAGATAAATTCTAAAAGGAAATATAAATTCAAATACAAATGACGAAAGAAGACAGACAAATTAAAAATGGAAAGAGAAATTTAAATGCTAATGAAGAAAGAAGACAGAAAAATCAAAATTGAAAGTTATTTAAACACGAAAGAGGAATTGAAATGCAAATGAAGAAAGAAGACTGATATATTCTTACAGGAAAGAGAAATTCAAATGTCAATGAAGAAAGAAGACATATATTAAAAAAGGAAAGAGAAATTCAAAAGGTAAGTAACATCCATCTGCAAATGAAGACATATAAATTCAAAAAGGAAAGAGAAATTTAAATGCAAATGACGAAAGAAGCAATAAATTCATACAGGAAATATAAATTTAAAAAGGAAAAAGGAATTAAAATGCCAATGAGGAAACAAGACAGATAAATTAGAAAGGGAAGGAGAAATTCAAATGCAAATGAAGACAAAAGACAGAAAAATTCAAAAACAAAAGGGAAAGCAAATGAAGAAGGAAGACAGATACATTCAAAATTGAAAAACAAATTTAAACAGGAAAGATTAATTCAAAAAGGAAAGAGAAATAAAAACGGTAAGAGAAATTCAAATGCCAATGAAGAAAGAAGATAGATATATTCAGAAAGGAAAGAAATTCAAAAAGGAAAGAGTTCAATCGCAAATGAAGAAAGAAGACAAATAAATTCATTAAGGAAAGAGAAATTTAAATGCTAAGGAAGAAAGAAGAAATATAAATTCAAACAGGTAAGAGAAATTCAAATGCCAATGAAAATAGAAGACATTTAAATTCTAAAAGAACAGGGAACTCTAAATGCAAATGACGAAAGAAGAAATAAATTCAAAAAGAAAAGATAAATTTATAAAGGAAAGACATTCAAATGCCAATGAAGAAAGAAGACAGATACATTTAAAATGGAAAGAGTTTCAAATAGGAAAGATAAATTAAAAAAGGAAAGAAAAATTCAAATACAAAATGAAGAAAGATGACCGATAAATTAAAAAAGAAAAGAGAATATCAAATGTAGAAGAAGAAAGAAGACAGATAAATTAAAAAAGGAAAGATAAATAATTCAAAAAGGAATGAAATTCAAATGCCATTGAAGAAAGATTACAAATTCAAAAAGAAAGGAGAAATTCAAGTGCCAATAAATAAAAAAGACAGATAAATTCAAAAAAGAAAGAGAAATTTAAAAAGGAAAGAGAAATTCAAATGTCAATGAAGAAACAAGACAGACAAATTAAAAAAAGAAATGGAAATCTAATTGCAAATGAAGAAAGAATACATATAACTTAAAAAGAAAAGAATACTTCAAATTCGAAGGAAGTCATATGACAGAAAAATTGAAAACGAGAAAAGAAATAATTAAAAAAAGAAAGAGAAATTCAAAGGCCAGTGAAGAAAGTATACATATAAACTCAAAGAGGAAAGAGATATTCAGATGCCACAAAAGAAAGAATACATACAAATTCAAAACGAAAATAGAAATTCAAGTGACAATGAATAAAGAAGACAGATAAATTCAAAAAAGAAAGAGAAATTTAAAAAGAAAAAAAATTCAAATGTCATTGAAGAAAGAAGACAGATGAATTAAAAACGGTAAGGGAAATTCAAAACGGTAAGAGAAATTCAAAACGGAAAGAGAAATTCAAATGCCAATGAAGAAAGAAGACAGATAATTAAAAACGGTAAAATAAATTATAAAAGGAAAAATAAATTCCAAACGGAAAGAGAAATTGAACGGTCAATGAAGAAAGAAAACATAGATTCCAAACGGAAAGAGAAATTCATATGCCAATGAAGAAAGAAGACATATAAATTCAAAAAGGAAAGATAAATTTAAATGCAGATGTAGAAACAAGACAGATACATTAAAAACGGAAAGATGCATTCAAAAAGGAAAGAGAAATATATACCTGAACGCAATTCTGTTCGCCTATCGTATGGTTCCTCACGAAATTGTAGGCTTCTTCCCGTTTGAACTATTGTACGGGAGGACAGTTGGTGGTCCAATGCGTATTCTACGCGAGCTGTTGTTGTCAGATGAGGTCGCGCATGGTATAATAGGACTTTAATGTTAATAAAGCGAGTCTGCACTTTGGGTACAAAATTTATAGGGACAATGGAAATCCCAGTCAAAAAGGTCTTGGGACGGTATAGAACAATGGAAATCCCAGTCAACAATGACTTGTTTCGGTATAAGGACAATGGAAATCCCAGTCAAAAAGGACATAGGTAAGCATAGGGACAATGGAAATTCCAGTCAAAAAGGACTTGGGTCGGTATAGGAACAATGGCAATCCCAGTCAGAAAGGTCTTGGGTCGGTATAGGAACGATGTAAATCCCAGTCAAAAAGGACTTGGGTCGGTATAGAGACAATGTAAATCCCAGTCAAAAAGATCTTTGGTCGGTATAGGGACAACATAAATCCCAGTCAATACGGTCTTTGGTGGGTATAGGAAAAATGGGACAGTCCGAACATATATAACTGATTAAGAACTTTAAGAATATCCCCTAATATATCAAAGCTTTGATGTGTATTTTCCCTTTTATGTGCTTACCATAAAGACACAATTTTGAAAAACATATATTACCGATAAGGAGATTTCATGTTATCACAGATTTTTCCCTACTTTATTGATAAAACGTTAGACTACTGCGCAAACGGAAACGAGATAGGCCATGTTTTTCTGTGTCTTGCCGCTAAACGATTTACAACAAAAAATATTAAAAAAACTTAAACTAATGCATGAACCATGTGGCCATGCATGGAAACTGTGTCAATCTTATTGCAAAATACATCAAGGAATGTTTAATTGTACTATTCTGTGATGACGCTTTAGTCGCATTCGTCATCAATTTACTCTGGTGATAGTTTAACATCGTAGATGTTTTCCTATGGATTGGATTTTCTAATTTTCTCTTTTTCTGCGTTTCCTTCAAACTTTCCTAGGGAAAATATACCATAACAAAACAAATGTTAGTGTCGTCATACTTTTTAAAAGTAGGTATAACATAGTCTCTTTCTCTCCGTCGTAATAAGTTTGATTGAAATTCTCGTGGTATTTGTTCCGTTTGAAATATTCTACAAAAATGAGATCAGTAATTACCATAACTATGTGAATTGTTTTGTTTTATTTTGCGTTGTATTTTCTTTCACAAAAAAGAAAAGTACGCCTTTACAAATTATACATTAGTAAATCGTTGGATAAAATAAAATCTGGAGTTGAGGAGTTTGTATAATTCATGTATCTTAGCTTTAACCATATTTTGGCACTGCAATGTGTCACGGAAATAATTTTAAGCATGAGATTTACCGTTTTTCGAAAAGGAAATAACGCACGACTTTTTCAGGAAACATTACCCCTTATAACCTTACCAATGGTTAATCCTAAAAATAATACATACATTCGAAAAAATTCTAACAATGTTCGACCTATTTTCTCTCAGTTTAGACTGTCGATAGAAGAAGGAGCATTTTAGTGCCGTTTTTTTCTTCCCGCCCTATGGTTGTTGAAAACATTCTCGGTAGCGTGTGCTGCGAAACACAGTACATCTCTTAAATACTCGATCTACAGCAAAAATGTTAAGCAGCCAATAGACAAAAATATCACACTACCTTTTAATGAAATTGACAAATGAATGAAAACCATGAACATATTTCACATATAATGCCCATCTCACTAAACACTAGTCTCCAGACTTACTGTCACCTAATGCAGTAACATGAATGTGTGTGTGTGTGCGTGCGCGCGCGTGTGCCCTCACGTATGTGTGTGTTCTATCTTAACAGAAAGAGGCCTTGTTCCTACACTATGTGAATAGTATATACTGTGGGTTCTTTTTCTTATTCCCTTTTGTGTTGATAGTAGATATTGGGATTATTTTCTTCCCTTCTGTGTTGAATATATGTATGTATATATATATATATATATATATATATATATATATATATATATATATATATATATATATATATATATAGTGTGTGTGTGTATGTGTACCCGTACGTTTGTGTGGATCGTAGAGTTTGTGTTTTTATGCATTCACATACGTTTGTGTTGATAATATATTTGGGTTTGTTATGTTTCTACTTCCCGTGTGTGAATAGCATATTTGGAGTTTGTATGTGTGCGCGTACGTTGTGTGGATAATATATTTGGGTTTGTGTGGAAAGCAGAATGTATGTTCGTACACGTGCGCGTACGTTGTGTGGATGGTATATTTTGGTTTGTTTGGACAGTATAGTGGGTTATAATGGTTGTTACACTGGAGTAGATGTGGGAGACACACACGCACTTACCTTGGAAAATTCACAATGGCTTGCATCTGATAAAGTCTTTGACAACGACATCCAGCTCCAGGTTTTCAAGTGTGGCTTGACTAAGCTAGGCGGTACCTGTTTAAACGGAGTATACAAGGAATGACATGTGAATTTCTGCGCCTCAAAACCATACGTTCGGGTAGATGGGGCTCGTTAACCTTAGATGGTCTCCCTTCAAAGAAGGTAAACTCTGCCTTTAAACCTTCGTTGCCTTGCGACTATACCTTCTCATCGGAAAGGTTAAAGGAGCGAACCCAAACAGAAAATGCGGAGACGTTGTCCCTATGACGACTTGTCATTCTTTTTAGTGTCATCTCGAGAACTCCTGCGACGCCGCTAGTGCCATGACCTATCGGCCTGTCTTTTCGTCTTGGATCCTTAATCTGTGTGGAGACGTGGGATCAGCTGCATGGGCAAGAACTGATCCTCTATAGCATCCTGCCCAGAATTGAGCTTTGGAAAGGACACTCCAGGTTTGTTTCACAGTGTCGACACAACACGGGAATCAACAGTTTACCGGTTATTAGTCATCGTTTGATTGGTGTAGATTCAGACGCCAAGGGTAGTGTCCGACGGTGGGAGAGACCAACAGATTTCACTAAACAGATACCGCCCACCTCAAGCTTGGCAGCCCACATACATTAATGTGCCGTCCCATCACAGTTCGTAGGCCTTACTGGGTGCTTAGGGTTTAAGGAACGCAAATATCTGACAAAGCTGACTACAACTTTTGCACCTAGAAACAACAAACGAAATCAACATGGAAATTTCCAATCCTCAATCTAAGTGCCTATACTATCCGGATATTGCTGATAGGAGTTTCAGTTGATCTCCAGGCAATCAGCGATGTACGAAAGGCCAAAGTTATCAATGAAGAACTTGCAAGACTCCAGGTCGACATCGTCGCACTGCATGAGGCACCTTTACCAGATTCCGGGTCCCTCATAGAAAAGGACCTATACTTCTGGCAAATACAGAGCGCTGACGAAGCCAGATAGTTTGGTGTTCGATTTTCCGTCAGGACTTGTCTGCTGAGGATAATAGAACCATGCAAACAAGGAAACGGAAGACTGTTATACCTGTCCCAAACGCCACAACCGGGTCTGCCAGTCATGCAATAGCGTCACTGTGCTAAACTGGAAAACAAATGATCCCCTGCCAGAGGACTTTACGGACTAACAGGTGTACTGGACGCAAAGTGCAGAGGTTAGCACGTCAGTGTATCAATGAATACTGGCTTCAGAGCATCTCGTAAACAGCCGATATCGGAGTGAAACGGGGATGCGTATGAGACCCCATTCTCTTCGGCATTTTCTTCGCTGTCCTACTCAAGCATGCATTTTGGACGTCCACAGAAGGGATATACCTGCACACGCGATCAGACGGCAAACTGTTTCACCTGGTACGACTAAAGACAAAGAGCAATGTGCGTAAAGCAACCATCAAGGATATGCTCTTCGCAGACGATGCTGCCCTAGCCACTCACACAGAAGATGAGTTACAGCACATGATGTACCGCTTTGATAAAGCATGTGGTGAGTTTGGGCTGACCTTCAGCCTAAAGAAAACAAACTTGATGACTCAGAACGCGGATCCCTCCTGCATTATCATCAACAAAAACGAACTTGAGGTAATCAGTCAGTTCACTTACCTCGGCTCTACCAGTACCAACAACTTATCACTCAATGCTGAGCTCAACAAACGGCTTTGAAAGGCATCAACAACTCTCTTCAGGTTGTCTCAAAGAGTGTGGAACAATAGTATGCTCGCCCTACCTCGGGATCACTTGGGTTGAACAATGAGTTGCTTGAACGTGCAAAGATTCCAAGCATAGTCAGATTCCTCTGCCAGCGGTGCATCAGTTGGCTGACATTTGCACATCGCATGGGTTACAGACGGATCCCCAAAGACCTAATTTTTTCAGAACTTTCCTCTGGGGAAAAGGACGATCGGACGTCCACATCACCTCTTCAATGATATCTGCAAGCACGACATGAAAGCGCTTGACATCAATGTTAACACCTGGGAAGAGCTTGCTACGATTACCTCGAAAAGATATGCTTTCTTGCCTTCAGGATTTAAGTCCATTTTATAGATTATGCGTTGTGTATGTTTCATGTCTATGTCTATCTAGTCTCTAAATCATCTAAACTTAACCGCCCCGCCAAGCGTTATAAATTTTTACGGTGCGATAGCGATAAGGGAAATAGAAATAGGTGAGGTGCCGTCACGGTACTAGATAGTTTCGCGATTAGTGAAAAGGGGGTGGCGGGTAAGTTTAACCTTTTCAATTAGTAGTGTGTGGCGTGTAAGTTCGGCTAGTTCAGCAAGTGGCGAGTAGCTGTTGGAGGATCAGTTCAGCTAGTACAGCAGGTAGTGGGTAAGTTCAGTTAGTTCAGCGAGTGGCTGGTAGCGGTAGCGTTCCAGCTAATTCTTAATCTATACCAATTAAACAATGTTTGGTGGGGCAGGACATATAACTGTATAGAATGTTTATTGGAGCGGGACATATCACTTGATAGAATGTCTGGTCCATTATCCCTATAATCTCCTGTCCCTATAAGGTCCCAATAAAGTTTTGACAGGGATTTTGATTGTCGTATAAATATTGTTACACGCAAAGGGGTATTACCTGACCGAGCGGTGTCAAACCCTAGAGCGAATCCCGCTGGAAGTCATGTTCCCCAAATTTCAAAGACTTCCATACAATTTGAGTTGTAAATTTGAAAGCCAGACGTGTTTATTTTTATATACTAAATTTTACTCTAATCAATACAAGTCCACAAATAAATCAACTTGCCAAAAGTCCATCAACCGCACAATATCATGGTTTTTCTTCATCATCATCAGATTTCCGTGCCGCCAGCCGGTTACACCATTAAAAATACACTAGTATCCCCTTTTTCACTGGGAACTACTTTGACTCCGCCACCGTAGGCCTGTCAATGTACACTTTTACAGGCACATTACGCCAATATAATATTACCCATTTACCACTATGGGCACATAAACGGTATCTACTAAGTCCCTTCTTATTGATTCCATTGTGTAATTTACCGATTTCCTAACGTAAATACTGCCACCTCAGCAACACCACTATTGTACACCACTAGATTTTAATATGGACTATCTTACTCAGGGTCAGTCATTCGGTTTGGACCTAAATTCACTACTAGCGAACGATGGTATCATTCAAACTCACGAATACTCAACTCCGTGACTTTTGCTCCTAGTAATTGGCTAATTATTTCGGGCTAAGAATATTTCCCTGGCGCCGGATCCCAATAATTACACAAGTCTAAGAATTGCTTAAAACGGGGCGCTATCAAATGCGCATACTCCAAATTTATTACAATATTGTCCTTATATTAATGGTAAATACCATTGTCCCTATACCGACCTAAGACCTTTTTGGCAGGGATTTTGATTGTCCTTATAAATCCTATCCCCAAAGTGCAAACTTACTATTTTAGCAGTAAAGTCCCATTGTCCCTAAAGATGTCCCATTAACTACTCGACGTGTAGTAATGTTACAGTATGTGTGGGGTGGGGGTGTTTTGTTTTGTTTTGGGTTTGTGTGTGTGTAGGGGGGGGGGTGTCTTTGGTTTTCTATTTAGGGGCTGGGGGTGAGGGTGTTCCTGTTTTCAACTATTTCGGTGGGTGGAGTTCGAATACGAAAGCGAGTTGCTTTTAAATATATTATTTTCATATTCAGGATTTACCGCTGGTAATATAATGGGTTGGTTACTCTAAGAAATGTAGGATTTTAATCTTAAAAAGGTCTTGAGTCATGTACTTAATCTCTTAGTCGTGAGTTCTACAAGACGATAAATTATATTATTGTATGATGATACAACCAAGTAATTTCAAACTGTAAACAATTTTTATTACTTAAGCTGTTTGTTTTGTTTGTGGGGACGAATTTTTATTTTTTATTTTTATTTTGTATGTTTTACTTATCGAATTCCGTTCTTTCATAATTAATGCTTTCATTATAAATCTGTAGACTTGACATTATACTACTGTATATAGTTTACTCAAATTTAGTACAGAACAAAATCAATTAACCGAAATGCATATTGGCGTCTAATTTGGATTGCGGAAACCGGCTAATACTAAAAGCTTCTTTTAACCGAGTGTCATACATATTTTAAAATCTGCCTATATTTAAGAATTATATTCCATCATTCAAGTAGCTCCTTTAAATCAAAGCTTCTTTGACCGTTCCGTAAGAAAGAAAAACAAACTTTGAGTTTAGTCGTACAGCACTATTTGTAATTACATACGTTTGGACGTACCTTTCACGACACGGAAGATTTATAGAAATATTTCATCAGTTATTTTAAAACTAAAAATCTATTATTTTTTTCAAAATAAAAAGGTTTATTGCTACTTTCATTGTGCAATATATTTCTCAACTTGAGTCTGACGTTTTATCAATCAAGTACGATGAAATCTATAGAAAAAAAAACGAAATCATTATCTGTATTATATATGAACACAAGGAGTGCAAAACTGACCCCAACCATCCGCTGGATTTGACTTTTCTCACACGTCTTTTATCTCTTCAGATTCGTGGGAAGACTAAAAACTACACACATCCATTCAAAAGACAGTAACATACCAACGCATAACTCTCGGATGACAGTTGCATGAATCCTATCTGGCGAATTAACCTTTATTTTTACCATTACGGTCACTAAATCCTTTCTACAGCACTCCATCACATGGAATTAGCCTTTGTACCACGGGATGAATAATATCATGAAAGTTCACAAGAAAAAATGTTTAACTTGCTTTTTTTCAGATTGTATCATATGATTATTTTATATAAATTTCCAGAACAGAAATATGTACAAGTAGTAAAAGTTCGTTTACACTTCAACTAGTAAAGCCTAAACCGATGCTGGACGGTCTAGATTTTAAAATGTGTTTGCTCGACTTTCTGAAGTTGCAATTTGGTACTATCATCTGTTTGTACTGAGGTTTTTCATAACAGAAAAAAATAGTGAAGAAGAAAATATACTTGTATAAGAGATATACTAATTATTATAATGATGGCGATAATGATAGAGAGAGACAGACAGACAAAATACTTTAGGAAAGGAAAAAAAGCTGGTACTTTATAGCACTGATTAACCGTTGATGCTGCTGCTGATGGTGATGCGTGTGTGTGTGTGTGTGTGTGTGTGTGTGTGTGTGTGTGTATGTGTGTATGAGAGAGAGAGAGAGAGAGAGAGAGACAGACAGAGAGACAGAGACAGAGAGACAGACAGACAAAGAGAGAGACAGAAAGAAGCGGTGATTGAAGAACAATAAACATTAGTGGAGAAGCGTAAACTTAAACAGATAAATGGATTACGACATTATCGTACCTTTATAATAGGATAGATAATTGCTATTCTAATAGAACGCATACAAGCCAGGTGAGGGTGACCTTGAGACCTATGTTATTTAAACTTTTCATGTCTAGTATAGGCAAAAAGGCGTACAATTTAAATTATTTTCAAGAAGAGGAAAACACAATTTATTGCCTTTCTTTTTATCGACAAGCTATTTTTAATATTGACATTATAAAGAACAAACTATTGTTCTTTACCATATCTCTTATTTTCAAACAAAAGAAATAATCATAAATATTACATAAGAATACAGTGCTAGTTCTTTCTCTCTAACTCTCTGATTTCACAATTTAATACTTCGCGAACTGTGAAATATTGCTTCAAGTTGATCAGAATTACTAAAAATAATTCACATAACAGATTCAATATTGCATTACATACACAATTTACACCATAGTCTTCCGTAATAGTAAATTAGTTTAAACTTTTATAATTTTAATACTGAATGGAGAATTTTTCAGGACCGTGTGACTGACACTATTTGTAAAATTTTACAAGTATTCAATGTAATTATTTTGTGTTTGTTTATTTTATGTTATTAATTTAAAACATAAAAAAGACCCAAACTATCGTATCATAGTTTAATTCGAAAGTGGCAATTATTATTAACAAAATTCTGATTTCAGATGGACATATGTATGTATAAGAATACTATAGTTATTATTTTAAGAGTGAAATACAATTTCAACTTGTCATTGACTCGTCATTATGGTATTTTATGTACAAAATGATTGTGGGAGGTCACTTAAACGAGGCCAAAAAGTATTCATTAAGACCCGCAACAATAACAAAGTACATTTATTATTAAAGCTGAATGTTCACTAAACATTTCCATATAACCATGTGTACGAACACGCGACTTTCAGCTTGACAGAACTTTATGGTCAAGATTTTGAAAAAGGGGACATAAAACCAAGCAGCAGAGAGGGTGAATCCTACAACGTTTTTAGACAAATTTTGATTGAAATCCTAAAACGAGCCGTCCTATAATCTCATTTTAACCAAAAAAAAATATCTCAGGGGCAAACCCTACAACGTTTTCAGACAAAAAATTGATTGAAATCTTAACGAGCCTTCCCTACGAAATCTCATTTTAACTAAAAAAATGAAAACGGAGATTTTACGATTTTTTAATCAATTTTGGTCGCAACTTGTTGTCATCCACCCTCTCTGCTGCTAGAACTTTCAGTTCTGGGTTAACAAAAATAATAAATGATTTTAACCGAATATTTGATCCAGTCCGATACGATATCGTGTCCGAGGATCATGCAAATTTATTGTTGCGAATCCGTGCGGAGTCGACTGAGCATTACTAAAGAAATCTCGAAATTGATTGAAGTCCATATCAGAGCACCATGTCTGCCAAATATTTCTAAGAGTATGAGTATCAACTCCGTTGAATACAGACAATAAATTGCAGTTATCTCTGATGACTTTTGGAACCTGAGTGTAGCGTTGAGTGACATATATCACGTCAGTGTTTTTGTGACGCCCACGGGAAAATATTCTAGCAGGATTTTTTTGTTTATCCAACATTATATCGTCGTATACGACTAAATTGTTAATATCTCCATCAATATCATCAATACTCGGTGCTTCATCGATATCGGTTATAAATTCAATGGCGTTCTCACCCTTAATTTCTGAAGCGTTTTCATTAAAATCTTTTAGCACTTCATAACATCGTTGATCATCTACGCTAGGGGCAATTAAATACAACTTATCCCACTTCATCCATCTCATTATTAAATTGAGTAACAATTGCGTTTTACCGGATCCAGATGGCCCGATTATAATCATCCGGATAGAGTTTGGTAGCGCTGCATGATGCTTAACCGGTTCTCTTCTTTTAGTCGCTGAAAAATCAATTATATCCATATTTCTATACATAAATTATGGATCTATATTGTGTGAAGTGTAAAACGCGTACTGGCACAGATGATGTGACGACGGTTACAACTAAAAATAACCGATCAGCGCTTTCTGGTAAATGCGTGCAATGTGGTACAAAGAAATTTAGATTTGTGTCTATGAGATCTGATTTTAAAAAAAACGAGGAGGTGATATCGCAGCCAAATTGGCAAAGCTCCCTGGAACCCCATGGGCAAAGTACCCCGGAGAAAAGCACCTTCCGGGATATAGCTACTGTGGACCGGGAACCAGACTTGATATCAGACTCAATGATCAAAATCAGTCCCGACCCGGTGAAGAACCAATAAACGCCATTGATAAGGCCTGTCACCTTCATGATGTTGCTTATAAAAGCAGCAATCTGCAACACAGGCATCTCGCAGATGTGAAATTAATTCATGCGTTAAATGCTATTCCTGATAAATCCTTCAAAGAAAAATTGGCTTCATTTTTGATAAAATCGGCCATGAAAAGCAAATTGATGTTAGGTGCCGGTAATTAATAATATGGAATCAATTTATTATTCCCCAAGAGGATACTGGAGGGGTAAATCAGCAGTCCATAAACTCGCTAGCGCTGCAAAAGTGAAAAAAACCACTGCGGCTAATTGGTTATCCAAACAGGCACTATGGCAAATTTATCTACCACCGCCTAAACAAATTCAATTCTCGCATTTTGATGTGACCGCTCCTAATGAAGTTCATCAGGCTGATATATTATTTCTGCCACATGATCGTGGTTACAAATACGCTTTAACCGTAGTTGATATTGCAAGTCGATACAAAGAAGCAGAACCGTTAAAAACAAAATCAGCCACTGAAGTCGCTTCTGCATTTGAGAGGATTTATCGAAGGGGTCCTCTGCACTGGCCAAATCTATTGCAGGTTGATCCTGGCAAGGAATTTCAGGGTGCAGTATTATCTACAATGAAACATCATAATGTCACCATACGACGAGGGCATACTGCGCTACATCGCGATCAGGCCATTGTCGAACGATTTAATCGGACGATTGCTGAGCGGTTATTTGGATATCAATACGCAAAAGAATTCATCCAAGAAAAAAGATCCCGTGAATGGGTTAAAAGATTACCATCTGTGATTACTGCACTGAATAACGAGATTACTAGAACAATCAACATGAAACCTATCAACGCGATTAAAAAGAAGTCAATACCCGTACAACCACAAAAAGATTTCAAAGAACCAATTCTTGGTAGTAATGTCATTGTGAGGTACTTATACGAACCAGGAGAGCTTGAAGGGGGTAGAAAAAGGGCTACTGATCCTATTTGGAGCGTCACTACGCATAAGATATCTACTATAACACGATCAACTGGTAGACCAGCAATCTATAAACTGGATTCAACTGCCCCTCAACGAGGATTTACTAGACAACAACTACAGGTAATTCCCGAGGATACTCAATTGCCACCGCATGGTCTTAACTAGCACCGTTGCGTCTATTGCACTCAAGACAAGTCAACATCACATTGTTTCTGACATGACCGAGATTGTTATTTTTTCTGTCTACGGTGAATTGGCGAGGATCCTTATCCGAATACTGCCAACGCATTATACAATTGCAACTCGCGCAGTGATTATTCTGTTGTTTCTTCAGCGTAATTATTAATTCAGCATCAATATCAAATTCTCGTTGTTTTTTTTTATCCTGTTGTTTGTAACCGGAGAGTTTTTTATCAATAATTTTAACATCAATATCATTTATTGTGGTGTCATTATCATCGAAAACAATTCTTCGAAGTTGATTTATTTTTCGTACTCTGGATACTGCGAGATAGACTAAATTCGACCATTCGATGTGATTATCCACCATCCAAACAATTGTATCCGATATAGTCAATCCCTGTGAAGAGTGTATTGTTGCTGCGTATCCTAGCGTCCACGGGGATTTATTAGCACGCAATGCATTTTCGACGACGCTGATATCAACCAGCACAATATCATTTAATACGAGAATTTGTTTTTCACTCTGTCCTGGAATATCAACTTCAATGTTCTGTTTTCGTGTATCCGATGGCCTATAACAAAGGGGTACTGGAAGCGTTGCAAATTTTTCTTTATGCAATTCAAATAGCTTCATCTGAAGTGTGTCCCTGACTATTTTTCTACTTGCAATTATCAAATCATTTGGTCTCCATGTTTCCCAGAAATCATTCACTGGAGTTTCTGAAATCACTTCACGCGCTATTTCGCATTGGATTCTATCCGGTTGTAATCTAATTAGCGCTTTGAATTCTCGTAATCGTTCATCATTTGATCTATAATCAGTGGTGATTTCTTCATAATAGTCTACAAAACCCCTTAGCCATTCATGTGGAGATGCACCGACAAATGGTGGTGGTTGGCCGTGATCACCGCACATGACGACTTTTGTGTTTTTGTTTAACAACCACTCGAGAAATATTTGTAATACATCTAATGACACTGTGCATATTTCATCCCAAATTATGATTTCAGGAATGAATTTATCACCCATACGCTCAGGAGTCCATTTGTCACCCTTCCATCGAAAGAAACTATGGTAAGTACAGGCATTTACCCCTCGCTGTATCATCTCTCTGGCGAGTCTGTGAGTCGGTGTTAGCACAATCATGGTTGACCGACGAAATAATTCAATTGCACGAGTTGTCTTTCCTGACCCACCACAACCGTTTAAATAAACTGTCTTGTATCTACATACTGGATCAGATACCGGTGGTGCATTAGAAAATTCTGATTGAATTTCAATACGGTTACAACAAAGATATTTATCATCCATGGCAACGTCTGCGGATTCACAATACTCATGTAGCATCTCCTTTTTAAATCGCCAACGCCCCCAATTTTCTTCGGGATCTGTGAATTTAGCTACAGCTGATTTGTACTTATTGTGTATATACATCGAATCAGTGGCCACTCTAACCGCGGTATTAGGAAATCTATTTATCATCGAAAATAGATTAATAGAAGCATAGGCTAGCATTGAACTTCTCAAATGTGTGTACTGGGAATTATATCCATCACAGTAGGTAACAACCGTACCCATTTTCTCACCATTGGATAGAAAAGCATCCTTACGGGATACAAGTTTTCCCTGTTTCATTAAATCCGCTACAATAAAATCGTATTCAGCGACGTCTATGATCAACCGCGAAGAATATTTTGCGTTGTCGTACCGTCCACCTTGAGTGAATTTACCGATTATTCTTCGTCCAAAATCTTTTGCTTGTTCTTTTTTAATTTCAAATAACTTCTTAGACCGATTCATGATTTGTTCTTCATTGAAATCAGGGAATTGTTTTCGCTGTTCGCTGATTATTCTATCTAGATCGGGTTGTGGTAGCCAAACTTCTTTCTGAGCTCGATAGCATATAATAGCCTCGGAAACAATCAACGATATTAGCATACCACAATCAATCATATATCTCAATAGCACTATTGGCATCCAGGCCTTTTCAGATAGATGTCTACCGAGCCAAACATAACTACACGGATGTAACCCTGTAGCTAATTCAAATGATATCACACGAGCGAATCCGGTTAAATCAAAATCAGGCAATGGTCCATTAATCGCAACACGAGTCATTTCATGCGTGGGGTGTCCAAATCGTTTGAAGTACTCAGCACATTCTCCATACCCGAGAAAACTTCCGGGATAACACGCGGCTATATCAATTGAAATCATACCATCACGTGAGTATTTCGTATTCCACAATCCTCCATGACCAAATTCGACGCAAGTCGATTTAACATCCTCGAGAAAATCACTTCGTGTTGGACGCCATGAGTTTTTTTCTCTTGCGAAGTGAGCTACCACTGATGGAATCGTAAAACTATCCGTGAGTAGTTTTTCATGGGAATTCTCCGTTGAAAAATCACTAGCGATTTTTCTCATTCTATTATCTAATTCTTCAACGCGATATAATTCACCATTTGGTTATACAAATTGATAGAATCCTTTTTCGGGATCTTCATCACTTCTAAGTAACCACACTGACACAGGATCATCTTTACACAACGCATGAATAGCATCAAATAATCTCTCTTCATAGAAAACATCCCCGACGAACTCCTTAGGGATATATTTCACGGTTCGTTCTCGTGGAAATACTGTTACCGCAGGTGTCCACGCGTGTTTATTATGATCAATAATCTGTATTGGTGCTCCATTTTTGTTATATTTCGGTTCGTATAAAACCTCTCCGGTTATCGTCATAACTGTTATTGGAAATCTTAATGATGTTTCTAATTTAGCTATATCAGAAATCTTTGCACCATGCTGTTTCACTGTCAGTTCCCACTCGGTTATTTTCCTACGTCGCAGATCAGTTAGTTTATTTCCTCGGGATGCATTTGTGAAGTGTTCTATTATTCGTTCTGCTACACAATTAAGCCCTGACGAATATTTCATAGGAGCTAGTTTTGCGATATCGGGTTTATCATTTAACGGATATATCCCATAAACCATTGCTGTTACGGGATAAGATCTTTCGTAGTATGGTTTGTCAATGCCGGTTAGAATTCCTGGTTTGGAATCATCTCTACTCACAATGACAGCTTTTTTATTCTTGAGAATTGGTTCAAATTTATCCCTAATAATCCATTTGCCATCGACTTCAATAATGAATTTGATTCGGAAAAAATGCCGTTTTTCCCCAACACGTGAAATTATCACTGCTGCTTTTTCATCATTCATGGTAGCGTCAACAACACCATCAATTTGAAATGTTGACCAACAATAAGATGCTCCATCACGTTTGAATTCAGTAAAACAATCTCTGATTTTACTAATCATGGCTTTATCAAGAATTGTATTCTTTGGTGTATTAGAAACAATATCGAGATTGAATTGAGCATCTTTCCAGGGTAATTTCTTGTTACGTTTTTTGGGTCTATCGATATTAAATTTAGGATTGATTTTCAATAATCTCTTAAACTCTTTCATGTTTCCGTCTATTGGACGTTTTTTGGGTTTATCGAGATTAAATCTAGGATTGATTTTCAATAATCTCTTGTTACGTTTTTTGGGTCTATCGATATTAAATTTAGGATTGATTTTTAATAATCTCTTAAACTCTTTCATGTTTCCGTCTATTGGACGTTTTTTGGGTTTATCGAGATTAAATCTAGGATTGATTTTCAATAATCTCTTAAACTCTTTCATATTTCCGTCTCTTGGACGTTTGTTACGTTTTTTTGGTCTATCGATATTAAATTTAGGACTAATTTTTAATAATCTCTTAAACTCTTTCATGTTTCCGTCTCTTGGATGTTTTTTGGGTCTATCGATATTAAATTTAGGATTGATTTTCAACAATCTCTTAAACTCCTTATCAACATTGAATTCAGCATTTTTCGAAGTCAATCTCTTGAACTCTTTCATGCTATACTAAAAACAAGTGTCTAAATGAAAGATTTATGTATAATGAATCCCCTGCAATGGATCAGTCATTGAATTAGACAAATAGTATAGTATACGAATGACCCAAGAATTCAGACAGCACCCTGTGAGTACAAATTATGAAGCATCCAGTGATGGTGTTGTAAGAAACCGTAGACTGAAGAACCCAGTTGGGAGGGATAATGGTATGGGGTATTTGATGTTTACTGTTGGAAAGAAGAAATATTACAATCATCGTTTCATATTTGAATGTTTCCATGGATTGATCAAAGATGGTTTTGTTATTGATCATATCGATTCTAATCCGAAGAACAATTCCTTATCAAATCTGCAAGCAATCACACAGAGTGAGAATTCCAAACGAGGAAGGACTGGCAATTGTTCAAAAAAAACGAAACCAGTAAAATCTTTGAATACGATAACTAACGAAGAAAAAATATTTCAATCAATATATGAAGCCGGCAAGTATTTCAATATTTGTAGACCCTCAGTACGATATGTTGCAGAGGGGGTTTGTCGATCTGCGATTTCAAAAGGGACGGGACAAAAAATTCGATTTAGTTATGTCTAATGCGTCATATTTTTCATTTAGAAATATATCATTATTATAGAATAATGAATTCTGAAAACATGAACAGCATTTTATCCGAGATTTCAAAATTGAAAAGTTGGGATATTGAACTATCAGATGGGTTAAATCCTGATCAAATCATGTCTGATTTTCAGGATATTGAATACGGAGTTAACAACAATAAATACATGCTGCCAAAGAAATACGCGCTCATCAAAAGAATTCAGAATTCTATTCGGGACTCTCTCGCATTTTCCAGTGACGTAAGTGTGTTCGCTCCGTTGTATACCATCGTAGAACGAATACGAAAAGAATTGGGGTACGAATACGAATTGAAAAAGGAGGTTAATTCTAAAGTTAGAAACCTACGGGCGTTAATTCAAGAAAATGAACAATTTTGATTGCCCGACCATTTATCATTATTTGATTGACCGACTATTTATCATTATTTGATTGCCCGACCATTAATCATTTTTTTTAGCCGACCCTCAAGGGATGTCAAAAATCGATGGACGATATGTCAGATGGATCAAAAATAGAATGGCGAAACTATCAGTATTATTTATTTATATATACAATTTTGATAGTTTCGCCATCGATGAACGAAGCTGTCTCACGATGAAATAATACTTCCATGACCATCCGATGGTGTTAGGTCGGGATTGAAAAATTGTTTCACAATTGAAAAATTGTTTCTGATTTCAAATAATGGTCAATGAAGCATTAACAACCCGATTGGCTCGTGAACGACTGGATGCAATCAGGAGATTTGTACCATTTCGTGACTCTGTACGGAATAAACTACAACAACGACAGAGTCTTCAGACTGATTTTGCTGCGGGATCTGAAGAATTGTTTAAACCAGTAACTACAGCAACGAAGGGGATAGAGCGTGCTATACGGGGAGATGTTCCCGAGACGGGGGAATCTGTTATCGGTGAACTCGAAAAAATAGCAGCGAAAACTGAGCAAACAGAACAGGCCGTACAAAAAATAGAATCAAAAAGAACAGTAGATGATTTACTCGTGAGATTTAACGAAGAAGGGTTAGCAGAAATTGATAAGACTGATTCAGCAGAAATTCCTGCGCTTGTTGTTACGTCCTATGAAAACAGAAAAAAATGGTTGAAACCAGAACATCATAAATATGTTAGAAATATAACTCACTGGGCTGATATATTCTATAAAATCAAAACTGAAAAAGGTCTGATTAAGAAAGATAGTGCATCATATATTGATTATATCAATAAGGTGGATCACGTGTATAATCAATACGAAGAGTTTAAACAAAAACAAAAACCGCAAAAATTGCAAAGGCGGCGACAGCAACCTGCAAAGAAAATATCTTTTTCACCTAAAAAACAACAAATACCACGTGATGATGATGATGATCCTTTTGGTTATTTACAAAAAGCCAATTTAGACGAAATAGAAAAAATGGATGTAGCAATGGGTTATAGCGGAAGCGGATTGCAAGATTCCAGTGGACCCCAAAGTGGGGTATGTCCTGGTAGTGTTCTCAGTGATATATCACGATTAGAGGTTCTCATCGGAGGAAAACGAGCTGGAAATAACTCACCGGAAATAATTAATGAAGCAGCTGATATCTGTAGACGATTATTTCAGGGTGGTATCATGGATATCAGCACATATCGAGATTTCATTGGCGAGTTAGTGGAAAGTGGGTATCATAGTGACTGAATTGAAAAGTCATTCGATTAGATAAATAACAATTGAAAAATTGTTTCTGATTTCAAATAATGATCATACACTACAATCATGATAAACCAACCCCCGTCTACGTAGTTAATTCACGGTTTCCGGTTTATAGAGCATACTACGGAGATGGTTTAGGTAATACCATTTTAGGGTTATTTGCGAGAATGGCTCCAAAAGTGATGCCGTTGGCTAAACAATTAGGAATGAAAGCAATTGATGTTATTCGTGATAAGGGTATTGGTGCTGTTGGAGATCTTGCTGGAAAAGCGTTTTCAACTGCGAAGAATAAATTAACATCATTAGTGAAATCACGGATGAAATCCAAAGGATTTTCAAAACCGTTACCGTCTACAGCGGAAATGCCTGCAAGTGTTAGTAGAATTATAAATAACGCAGTAGATGAAAAATTAGCATCGATGGTTTTAACCCCCGACCAAAGCAATATTGCAAATATGATAGCAGGAAGTGGCTTTAAAAAAACACGATGATGAAATGGGAAATCGCGATTTAGACTCTGATAAATAGAATAAAATGTTCAAACAGTCACGTGATCCAGCATTTGATATAGACGCCCCAGTTGGCAAGGATGATTCTGTACGCGATTATCAATATTACGCCTATCATGCAATAGACTCAAATAGTCGAGCAAGAATTGATCTTCAAGTCCATGATACCAGTAAATACTTTCTACCCGCCGAAGCGTTTATTGAAGTAGAAGGAGAAATTGTAACAGCTGCTGATACTCCTGCTGTACCAGCACCGTATCCAGCTGGTACTCAAGTCGGTTTTGTCAATAATGGTATCATGGCGCTATTTGAGAGTGCTAGATATCTCATTGATGGAAAAGAAATCGAGTCGATAGATCGTGATGTTGATGTGGCTACAACAATAATCGGGTTAGCGAGATATTCCGATGATTATACAAGATCAGCAGGACCTTCTATGATGTTTGCAAAAGATACTACAAATACCGCTGGAGGAAAACAATTTGTTGTAAGACGACCAAAGAATAATGCTGGCACCGCTAATATTGATGCCGAAGATATGATTATAAACAACGATGTTAATTTCAATCTAGGAGCTGCAACACGTATTTCAATGTTGCAAGGAGCGCGTAAATCATTTTCATGCGCGATTCCACTGCATCACATATTTGGATTCTGTAGAAATGTCCGAAAAGTTATCTACGGGGCGAAGCATACAGTATCGCTTGTACGAAAGAGTGATGATAGTGACGCAATCTGGAGGATTCCAGCGGATGCTGCAAATCCAAATGCTGATGCCGGTAAAGTCAATTTAACAAAAATATCATTGTGGATGCCAGTGTTGACTCCATCAATCACTGCAGAAGAACGATTGCTATCATTTATGGACCATGGAGGAAAATCATTACTAAGTTGGCTAACCGTGAGTACAGATGTTAAACTATCAAATATCAACGGGGTATTCACCTGGAATCTAGCATCAAAACAGGGCACTGCTGCGCCACGTCATATATTTATTGCGTTACAAGATAACACACGAGTTGGCAATCAACTCTTCAGCCATATGATATTTGATCAATTAGGTGTTAAGGACGTCTCACTGAGAATAAACGGCCAGCAGGAACCATCCGAGGATGTACAACTCGATTACGGTCAGAATCATATTGCTCGCGTGTATCATCGTCTGTTGTCGTTTATGGCACGTGATCAAAATGTCGATACTGGTCTGCAAATATCACAATACGACTTTAAGAGTTTATATCCGATCTATTACTTCTCACTGGAACATCTCGATTTGATGAGACAATCTGTCGTTGATATACACTTTAGAGCTAATGTGCTTCGTGGTGCTATTGCTAATTACAGAGCGGTTGCTGTCATTCTCAGTGATAAATCAATGCTACTTGAAGGTGTTGGTGGAAGAATGAGAGTGGTAGATGCACCAGTGGAAAACATGTAATTGAAATTGTAAACGATTTAGAATCAATCAATTATGTATAATGTCATATAGTGTTATTAGTGTTGCGTTAACTCCCGGTCAATTAAAAAAATTGCAATCGGAATCAGCTAAAAAATGTGGAACCACAATCACGTTGAAACCCAACCAAATGACTGGTGGTGCAAATAAACTATCGCTGACAACTCGTCAGGTGAAACATTTCAATGATGCACTTGCAGCCAAAAAAGGTGTTCAGATTACTCTTTCTGCGGCTGCTATCAAAAATATGATTAAAACAGGCGGTATATTTCCATTGTTAGCTGCAATACCAGCATTGATTGCAGCAGCAGCCCCAGCGGTGGCTAAAGCAGCGGCGTTAGGAGCCGTTGGTACTGCAGCAGGAATGGCACTAAAGAAAGCAACTGGGAAAGGATATAAAAAAAAGGGACGATCCGTTCACGGATTGGGTCTAAGACTACCAGGAACCCCGTATTCGTGGTACAGCGGAAAGGGTCTAAGACTACCAGGAACCCCGTATTCGTGGTACAGCGGAAAGGGTCTAAGACTACCAGGAACGATTTATTAATTGAGGAACCTATGGTTCCCAAATCTTCGATGGTTCCCATGTCCAATTTTGATTTACTCGATGCTGCTAAAAAACTCGCGATTAAAAACTTCAGAGGTGTCTTTATGAAAGATCAATTACCTCATCAACCAAACAGCGTTGAAACCGGAATCATTAATTTAGATAACAGCACCGGACCCGGAACTCACTGGGTTGCATACGCTATTGATCCACGTGGGATTGTTTATTTCGATTCATATGGATTAGCCCCACCAAAAGAGTTTTTGCGTTATATAAAAACCCTTCCAATGAAGACTTGGTATTCTACGCTACCAACACAACAAATGAATGACCCACCAATATGTGGCAGCGAAGTATTAAATGTCCTTAACGCTATTTCTAACTCCTTGAGTAACCCAAGCGGAAAACCACCACATGTTGTCGTGAATGAATACACTAGTAATCGCTGGAGAAAATCAAAGATTTTTCAACGAAGTCGTCAAAAACGATTTTAGAGAGAGAAAGAGTTTTACAATAACATGATTGATATTTGGGGGAGATCTTTGAAACCCAAACCCGATGACACTGCACCCCCTAATTCTATCAAGGATATAAAAAAAATAATTGAAGATGAAATAGCTGAGACATTAAATTTAGCAAGTGTTGACCCGAACGAAATAGTTGTATTTCAGGACAAACAGGGTAAATTGAAAAGCAGTGATGTGTCATTGAATGACATTTTGATACGGCAGCGCGACGCCACTGAAAACTCTATTGCGTTGTATTCCAGCGACGGACGACTTAAACCAGGTGCACTTGTGTCTACGATCACTGATAAGATTGATACCCATGACAATGAGTTGAAAAATTCTGTGTTGGAACTAACAACACTTCAATCTAGAATTGAGGATAACGGAAAACAGTTTTCAATTTTTCGTAGAAATATCGTGGATAAATTTCTTGGAACTACATTCGATAAACTCGATATAAAACTCCCTGATATCAAAAAATTCATCGATGAGACGAAAATCTTCATTGAAGCAATCAAAGGTGATGCAACGAGGATGATAACAATCATTGAAAAAACAAAAATTCCTCATGAGAAAACCAACAACATAGTATATACAATCCAACACGGATCATTTGCGTGGACACCTACAAACAATAAATTAGATATCACTGCAACCGTTAAAGGTATTTATCGATTAACACTAGTAACACCATTGACTCAATTTAATATATCATCGTCGAGTTCATCCGGGGTCAATAATACGATTTCAACGATCATCGACAAGGATACAACTGAAAAGTTCACTATAACAGCTACTGATAAAAATTTGATTAGGGTTTCAGCAACCTGGTATGTGGAATTCGTAGCGGATTTAAGTAAATAACTAAATTGAAAGGAAAATCGTTCGGATTTCACAATTGAAAACGCTAGTATTTTTAAAATAAAAATGATTTCATCAACGCAATGTCGCTATGATCAGGTCAGAGAATTTCAAAATAGACTCAAAACCCTCACTGAGGAGTATCAAATAAAAATAAAAAAATACCGACGAAGAATCACCGCAATTGATGTTATTGTGTACTCGGTGTCAAGCGTTCTCGCTGGCGCCGGAATAATACTTGCATCGGTTACAATGATTGCCCCGGTCGTAGTTCCAATTTGCATTTCTGCGGTGGCTACAATCGGGGGTATATCAACCGGGATAGCAAAAAAGATATCATCATGCAGCCAGAGTAAACTGCAGAATTACTTACTTCAATTTCATATTGCATCAACCGCATATTCGCAGTTATCCCTGATGATATCGTCGTCACTCGATAATACAATTATATCAGATAGTGAATTCTCAGCGATGGTCAGTATTTTTGATTCAGCGATATCAAAATTAGAGCGACAACATGAATATAATAACAATGACAACACCGATGGAATTAGAAAACACGAACCCAAAAACCAAAATGATCTCAATAATCTCAACCATACCAGATTGTGAGTTCTCAGTGATGGTCAGTATTTATGATTCCTCGTTACCAAAATTAGAAATAAATCATGAGTATAATAACAATGACGACACCGATGGAATTACTTCAACGAGTAGTGGAGAACACGAACCCAGTACAAACAAGCATGATATCAATAACATCAACGGAACCAGAGTTTAGTGTGAATTTCCCTAGCCCAGTCCCCGTGAAGGAGATAGCGCTAGCAAAATTACGAGTGTATCACAGTTGGCCTAATATCAGATCAAAATCATTTGGTGGTCAACAACCGAATAATTCACTGGTATTTGCAAATAAGAATAAACCCGACGGAACCCCAGACTGGAAAGTTGTTTCCATACCAACCGGGTCATACCAAATCGAACAAATCAATGATGAATTCGCGCGTAGAATAAAATCGATTACTGGAAAAGAATCAAAAATCGCTATAACGGTTCATGAACCAACGCTATCATCCGCAATTGAAATAAGCACAGAAGGATACGTCGTAGATATCTATCAGAGTTCTATTAGAACCGTATTGGGATGGCCTGAATTACCACCAGGGGGAAAAACCGTTGATTTACCAGAACCACAAAAAACTGATTATATCACCGACAGAATAAAACCTGATAATCCAATAAAGAGTTATAAAGAATACAGGATACCTACAGATTTTTTTGGTCTCGGATACAAACCAACTGGAAACGAGAAGCCAGGGGGGAGAATAGAGATAGGGGGATATTATTTTGTTGACGAACCTGAAATCATTAAAAATTTCACAGCGATGAATAATGATATTTCACTGTTGTTAATATCTCTAAAATCCGGCTATCTCACCCGAGATGAATTTATCAGCGTTGTAGAAATATGTAACAAAATCATCAATGACATGGAAACATTTCATTTGCAAATTATTCGAGTTATATTAGATAACGATAATCCCTTATCGAGAACAGAATTTGCAAAACAATATAAAATCCCCGTGAATGATATTCATGCGTTCAAACTACCAGGGTATAATATCTTAGAACTACAAAAATCTCTCAGTGATGCCATCGATGTTGGTTTTAAAATAATTCATGATGCATGGAAAAAAACAACATCACCGGAAATAAAAATCCTCAAACACAATAATGACCCAGACGGTGGCGGTAGGCATATCGCTCCGTTCAACGTGAATATTTCATCGGTGATTGCGCTCAATTTAGTATGTGATGTTATCGAAGGAAGCTATCAAATTAATCTCGAACGATCAAATCAAGCTCAGCAAGGATATATTCTTTATTCGTTTTCACCAACAGCTCCTCCAGGATACCTGATTATTGAAAACCCAATTAATCCTGTCTATATGCGATGCCATAATAATTCATTAACCAGAATTAATTTCAAACTCACCGACCAGTCAAATAATCTGATTGATTTACAAGAAGAGGTGTTAGCGATTAGTCTGTTTGTGAGATCCTAAAGACTTGATCAAATCATTTATTATTTTTTGTTAACCCATAGCAGCAGAGAGGGTGATGACAACAAGTTGTGACCAAAATTGATTAAAAAATCGTAACAGTCTCCGTTTTCATTTTTTTAGTTAAAATGAGATTTCGTAGATTTTTAAGATTTCAACGAAATCCTACGGATCGTTTTAAGGATTCAATCAATTTTTTGTCTGAAAACGTTGTAGGGTTCGCCCTCTTTTTGGTTAAAATGAGATTATAGGACGGCTCGTTTTAGGATTTCAATCAAATTTTGTCTCAAAACGTTGTAGGGTTCACCCTCTCTGCTGCTAACCAATATTAAATAGATGCATGGTACATGTGTTTAAATGCATGCTGTGAATTTATTTCAAGTTTGAATTCGGCACATATGAATTATGAATTAAACATTAAATGTTTGGGGAACATATAATTTCAACATGGATAACTCAAGAAAATATTATTTCATGCAAAGATGTTGGAGGAAGGGGGCGCTTGACACATATGCATAGACAGCTTCTGACGAACCTGGAACATAGAACAGTCTATTTGTTCTTATTGCTTAAAATTCACCCAACATTTATATTGACCATATTAATGCTATATGCAAATACCACCTTGAAATAACATAAAGTGACGATTTGCAAAAATTGATCTAGACCAATATGTGATGGTACATGTGTTTGAATGCTTCCTGTGAATTTCTCAGTAACAATATCATACAGATGAGTTTATTTTAAGATTCATCTCGAATTGTGCAGAAAACATTCTATTTTTATTTATAATAGCATTCTGGTAATTCATCCCCTGCTGCTAGTACGGATTAGGAATTAAGGTTGTTTACTATTTTATTGTGCACGAAAATTATATTGATCTTAGAGCGATATTCACACTTTGATGGAAGATGGCTCTTCTGTAATGTGATACATCCTTCTTGAAATCCGGTAATAATAGTTAGAAGGAAAACGACAGTTTGTTACGAAATTTCGCGTTATCAATAATTGTCTTTCATGGCATCTGAATACTACATCATTGTATATGCCATAGTGTTCAATAAAATATTAAACGCGATTACAATCAGTCTGAAAAGGAACCAATACGGAAAACACACACACACACACACACACACACACACACACACACGATATATAAATATATATAAACAACGACTCTATGACCGTAAGCAGAGTAACATAAAATCAACGAACTTTATTAAATCGAATAATTAATTCATTTCCATACAACATAAAGTGGAAACAAAAATAAAAACCATAACTTATTAACAACTTATGGTATTGCGAATTAAACCCCAACTAAAATCCTTGAATTTTTAACACAATTACTAATGAATAAAGTTCTGAATAAACTCGTGATATTCCAAAAAAAAAAAATCCAGTGTTGAAAGTGTTGATGTGCCAGTGATGGAAGTAATAGTACGTTAATGAAGCTGCAAAATTATTTTGTTGAATCACAATAATATCCAATAGTAAGTCCTTATTCACTATGCATACAAGTCATTTTGTTCAAAAATATTGTTTTAGGTGAGAATTTTGATTTCCAGTGAATAATAAAATTTGAAAAAATAAATTACAACCCAAATGAAATACTGGACACAGCAATAAGACTAATTTCTGCCTCAGAATTTCTTGAAGGAATAACTAAACAGGATAGTATATCTTCTACCAAGTAAAGAGAACGTAATATCAAAACACATGCGTGAGAGAACTCATTGCAAACTTGTTATATATGCAACATTGATTAAGAGAGGAAAAGTAAAGGAATTGGAGTTATTTACAGTCGACTCAAACGATTTAAATTGATTATCATGTTCTCTCTCACTTAGAACACATGTGAGTTATTTATTAGATAGAAATGAAATGGGTCCATTTCCATAATTTACTGAACTAGCAATATTATGAGATATCGTTTTCAAGTTCATTTGCTTGGCTCTGTCTATAGTAAATCTCTTGCAGAGTTTACGGTTATATTCATTCTCTGTTGCAACGGAACGCATAGTTCAATAAGCAATGTTTGCTAAATGCTCAGATATAGAATAGCAAAGGCGTTCATACTCGATGTGTAGCGAACAACAAAAAAAGCGGTAAAGTAAACACAGGTCATGAAATCATGGAGATTTATCTCTTTGTTGTTGTTGTAGGGTTTTTATGCCATTTTTCAGAACAGGATAGGCTATACACGGCGGCCTGTATTAATGGTGGAGGAAGAATCCGGTGATAACCCCGAGAAAGAACCACCGACACACGAGAAGCTACTGGCAAGCTTTCTCACATACCCACATTGGCCGAAACTGAGACTCGAACCCACGCAGACTGAGGTGAGATATCATTGATCCGTAATGGAGTGCGCAATTGACAACTCGGGGTCTCCTGTCTGTTTGTAAGGTTGAGTGCAATAAAAACAAATCATTACAATACTTTGAAATGCATTTTTGTCAAACTTTTCTTATACGTATGAATATTCGCACACAACGTCTATGAAAGAAATAATGGGGAAACAAATACATTAAGCCAAACACAGGCAGTACATTTCAACGCCACAAATACATTTACCATGCCCAAATGTCAATTTTGATGCAAAATACAATCCCTTTCTCCGTATGATAAGTTTAAAAACCAGTGTATACTAAACAAATTTGATGCAGTTTTTAAAAAAGAAAACGATTTAATCATTGTACTTTTTGAGACATTATGCATGCCCATTAAACCAATGTGGCATCTATTATAGCTGTCCAGGGTTAATTTCTAAAATAGTGTTTGTATTCAGTTTTTGTATAATGTTAAGTAACAACAATAGGTGGTGTGCATGCACTAAAGAAACCCCCGAATGTACTAACATTATGACTACTAATATTACGATTGTGTTAACATTAAGATTGTACTAGCATTACGTATGTACTTACATTACGATTGTATTAACATCATGATTGTACTAACATTACGACTGTATTAACATTACGATTGTATTAACATAACGATTGTATTAGCATTACCTTTTTATTAATATTATGATTGTACTAACATTACGATTGTGTTAACATTACTATTGTACTAACATTACGATCGTATTAACATTACCATTGTACTAACATTACGATTGTATTGTACAAACATTACGATTGTGTTAACATTACCATTGTACTAACATTACGATTGTACTAGCATTACGATTGTATTAACATAATCGTATTAGCATTACGATCGTATTAACATTACGATTGTACTAACATTACGATTGTATTGTACTAACATTACGATTGTATTGTACTAACATTACGATTGTGTTAACATTACCATTGTACTAACATTACGATTGTACTAGCATTACGATTGTATTAACATAATCGTATTAGCATTACGATCGTATTAACATTACCATTGTACTAACATTACGATTGTATTAACATAATCGTATTAGCATTACGATCATATTAACATTACCATTGTACTAACATTACGATTGTATTAACATAATCGTATTAGCGTTACGATCGTATTAACATTACGATTGTACTAACATTACGATTGTACTTACATTACGATTGTATTAACATAATCGTATCAGCATTACGATCGTATTAACATTACCATTGTACTAACATTATGATTGTATTAACATAATCGTATTAGCTTTGCGATCGTATTAACATTACCATTGTACTAACATTACGATTGTACTAACATTACGATTGTATTAACATAATCGTATTAGCATTACGATCGTATTGACATTACCATTGTACTAACATTACGATTGTACTAACATTACGATTGTATTAACATAATCGTATCAGCATTACGATCGTATTAACATTACCATTGTACTAACATTACGATTGTATTAACATAATCGTATTAGCATTACGATCGTATTGACATTACCATTGTACTAACATTACGATTGTACTAACAATACGATTGCACTAGCATTACGATTGTAAAACATAATCATATTAACATTACCATTATACTAACATTACGACTGTACTAACATTACGATTGTATTAACATAATCGTATCAGCATTACGATCATATTAACATTACCATTGTACTAACATTACGATTGTACTAACATTACGATTGTATTAACATAATCGTATTAGCATTACGATCGTATTAACATTACCATTGTACCAACATTACGATTGTACTAACATTACGATTGCACTAGCATTACGATTGTAAAACATAATCGTATTAGCATTACGATCGTATTAACATTTCGATTGTGTTAACATTACGATTGTACTGACATTACGATTGTATTGTATTATTATCGTATTAACAGTACGATTGTACTAACATTACGACTGTATTAACATAATCCTATTAACATTACGATTGTACTGACATTACGATTGTATTGTATTATTATCGTATTAACAGTACGATTGTACTAACATTACGACTGTATTAACATAATCCTATTAACATTACGATTGTATTAACATTACTATTGTATTAACAAGTGTCCTCTGCGTTAAAACGAATTTATCGACGAGGACCTATATATTGGCCAAATCTATTACAGGTCGATCCCGTTAAAGAATTTCAAGGTGCGTTATCATCAATGATGAAACAACATAACACCGTCATTAGACGAGGACATATTGCAATACACCGTGATCATCCATTTGTTGAACGATTTAACTGAACACTTGCAGATAGGTTATCTGGATATCAGTACGCGAGGAAATTTGTCGAAGACAAACGATCACGCGAATGGGTTGTAAGATTACCGAGTGTAATAACCTCGCTGAATAATGAAATTACTCTAACAATCAATATGAAACCTGTAAAACACGATCACAGAAAAGCTGTAAATTTACAAACGCCTTAATAATTCAACACATCCAGTATTAAGTAATGTCATTGTGAGATATTTATATGAACCTGGTGAGCTTGAAGGTGGTAAAAAAAAGATCAACAGATCCTATCTGGAGTGTAACCACACATCATATATCTAGCGTGGTCACATCTAAGGCTAGACCAGCAATCTATAGATTAAATTCAATCGCTCCTCTACGTGGATTTACACGTGAACAACCACAATTTAATCCCGATGATACTCAATTACCACCGCGGTCATATAACTAGCACCGTGATGTCGATTACATTCAAGACAGGTCAACATCACAATTTCTCGCGTGAGACCGCGACTACTATCTTTTCTATTTACGGTGGATCTTTACCCGACGATAACATTATACAAGAACAGCTCGCGCAGTGGTTATCTTGGTGTTGTTTTAAAATCTCGATAAATTCAATGTCGAGATCAAAGTTTTTATTAGTTTTTTTTATCACTTTGTTTATACCCGGCGAGTTTTTTTTTCTTATCATAGTATTGTTGACAATATTAACAATAATACTATTATTATTGTTGAAATTTACAATAACTCGTCAAAGGTGATTTATTATTTTGACTACATCGATAGTCCAGACAATTTGTATAAGAGATGGTCAATCCTTGAGATAGTGAATCGTCATTGCGTACTCTAACCTCCATGAAGATTGTTCAGCTTCTATTGCATCTCTCACAACAGCGATGTAAACTAGCACAATATAATTTAATACAAGATTTTGTTTTTCTGTTTCCCCGGGAATATCAACATCGATGTTTTGTCGTCATGTATCAGCTGGTCTATAACATAATGGAACTGGACACGTCGGAAATTTTTATTCATGTAAATAAAACAATTTCATCTCAAGTAAATTTCTGACTTTCTTTTTACTCGCGATTATCAAATCGGTTGGTCTCCATCTTTCTCAAAAATATCAATGGTGGTTTCTGGTATCGTTCTACGTGTTATTCGATTGTAATCTTATCGATGTTTTAAGTGATTTTAATGATTCATCAAGTAAGCTGTGATCGGTATTAATTTCGTCATAATAATATACAGTTTTTTACAACCGTTCGTGAGGAGATAATCCCGTAAATGGTGGTGGTTGAATGTGATCACCGCACATTATCACAGTGGTATTTTATGTAAGCAGCCATTCCGAAAACGTTTGTTGTATTGTTAGCAATCCTGTACACATTTAGTCAATAATAATAATCCCGGGAATATACTTTGTTCCCAATCTATCAGGAGTCCAAGCGTCACCTTTCCATCGAAATAAGCTATGATAAGTACAAGAATTTACTTCTCGGGTTTTCATCTCCCTGGCAAGTCTGTGTATAGGTGTTAATACAGTCATATTATAATTCTTTCCGAATAATTCGATAACACGAGTAGTCTTACCACGCCCTCCTGGCCCGTTCAAGTAAACGGTTTTATGTCTGGACACAGGATTATATACAGATGGTGACAACAACAATTCTAATATTGTTTACCCTTGAAAATTATCCTCGATGGTTACATCTGCAGATTCGCAATATTCATTTAATGTTTCTTGTTTTATTCTCCATGACCCCCATTCACCAACAATTGTAGTACACGCTTTGACGGTTTCCTTATGTTCGACGTTAAATTACATGTATACTAAATTTGTTGCAACTCTGACCGCGATGTTAGAAAATATGTTTATCATCGATAGCAAATTAATCGAAACATAAGCTAATATCGAAGATCTCAAATGTGTTTACTGTGGTGATTCACCGTCAAAATATTCAATAATAGTACCAAGTTTAATTCCATTTGACGAAATGGCAATTTCTCGAGATGTAAATATATTATTCTTCGTTGTATCTTTGATTATGAAGTCACGTTCAGGGTCATCTAAAATCAATCGTGTACAACGGCGTTTGTGATCGCTTGCTCCACGTTGGGTAAATTTATCGATTATTCTTTTGCCGAGATCCTTCGCGGAGATTTCTTCGTCGAGATATGCTGATCGGGTATCATCATCATCTCCGGAAATTATATTAGGTGTCGGTAATCAAACCGAAGTTTGTTTCCGATAGGATATAAGCGCCTCGCTGACAACCAAAGACGTCAACATCATAATATCAAGCATAAATTGTAATAATACTATCGGTGCCCATTTTTTGTTAATAAATGTCTACCAAACCAAACATAACAAATTGGATGAACGTTTTCAGCGAGTTTAAATGATATCACACGAGCAAATCTCGTCAAGTCAAAATCTGGTAAGGGTCCGATTACGGCAACTCTAGTCATTTCATAACATGGGTGACCAAACTATGCAAAATATTTTTTACACTCGCCGTACCCGAGAAAACTTCCCATGTAACACGCAACCATATCAACCGAAATAACATTTTTTGTGATCATACTTAGTATTCCATTATCCACCGTGGCCGTACTCTACACAACTCAATTGTACATCACATAAAATCTCATGTCGGGTAGGCGCCCATAAATTCATTTTTTGAGCAAAGTGAGCTGCAACAGACGGAACAGTAAAACAAAGACGTACTAATTCTTCTGTATTTGTTGCTGAACATCGTGTAGCGAGTTACACTTGTTATTGTGTCGCCGGATTATTTTTACTCGACTGTTAAAATTATCTAACACGGTTTAAAAAAAACCAAACTGTTTAATTCTACCTGTGAAATCAAACACCACTATAAAATTTTATACTACCCCATTGAGTTTAACTAAAATATCATACAGAGAAACATTACTCATTTTTAATTTACTTTGTCTGTCCTGAAATACACCAATTTCATCTGGTTTTACACTTGCCAGGTTTAATTTTACAGATATTGTATCGTTGATAAGTTTATTTACAACCTCAGGTGAAACTCCATCGGTTTTTGTTGTCGAGAGAGCTCTTCCCCAAATATTTACCATTATACATATAAGATCACTTTATAAAGTTATTACAGGTGTATTCGTATACAGTTTTATGAGGTGGTTTGGTCGAGGGTGATATAGCTCTAAGAACATTAATAACCTCTTGACCACATATCGGAGGATCAGTCATTGTTTGTACAGGCAATGTCGAATACCAGCACCTCGCTTTGTGAGGAAAATTTAATTGATTTATATAATGCATACATTCTTTAGGTGGCTCTAGCCCGTAAGAATCAAAATAAATAATTTCGCGTGAGTCAATCGCGTATGCGAACCAGTGAGTTCCAGGTCCAGTGTTTTTTTTGGAGATTAATGATACCGGTTTCAACGCTGTTTGGTTGTTTTGATAATTAATCTCGCATAAACACTTCTGATGTTTTTATCTCGTATTTTTTGGCAGCATCGATTAAATCAAAATTTTACAGCGGTGTGACCCCTAATTGTGATTTTAACTCAAGTAAGTTCCTGATAGTCTAAGACCCTTTCCTAGATAAGTTCCCGGTAGTCTTAGACCCAAATCCTACGGATCGCCTTTTTTATACCCATTTTCTGTAGCTTTCTTTAGTGCCATTCCAGCAGCAGTTCCAACAGCACCTAACGCGGCATCTTTGGCAACTGCAGGAGCTAAGGAGACAATCAACGCTGGTAACGCGCCGAGGAGAGAAAATATTCCACCTGATGTAATCATATGTTTAACCGCGGAAGGAGTAAAAATAAGTTGAACACTGGTTTTTGCTTTTAGTGCTTTATTGAAATGGTTAAGTTGAGTTTTAGTCAGCGATAGTTTATTTGGTCCGCCGTGAGCAATCTGATCTTGCTTTAATGTTATTGTTGCCACGGCTATGCTCGCGTTTTTTGTTGTTGTAATTTCTTTACCTGAACGGGGGTCAGAGTGACATTAACATGATTATATGACATTTGATTTAATACGAGGTTGATCTAACAGTTTACATGTCTACGGGTGCTTCATGGGCTCTCATTCGTCCACCAGCACCTTCAAGTATCATCGATTTATCACTGAGAATGACAGCATTTGCTCTATATGGGCCATCACCACCTCCGACAGCAGGAGGGAGTTGTGTTACACGAGATCGGAAATGTATATCAAAGACACTGCCTGGTTAAATTAAGGTGTTGCAATGAAAAGTAATAAATCGGATACAATTTTTAAAAAATTATATTGTGATATTTGAAGACCAGTATCAACATTTTGATCGCGTCCAATAAAAGTCGATTAACGATGATATACGCGTGCTATTTGATTATCAATATAATCAAGTAAAATATCTTCAGATGGTTCTTGTTGATCGTTTATTCTCAACGAGACTTCATTAACACCTAATTTGTCAAATATCACGTGGCAACGTTCTAATTTATTAGTTGGATCTACTCGCGCCATATTCTGTAACACAAGAAATATATGTTTGGGAGCAGAACCACTTTCTGTTGATGCTATATGCCACGTAAATACACCACTGAGAGAATTTGTCGTCGTATCCGTCGTAAGCGCCATCCACGATAGTAATAATTTACCACCCTTGTCCTTGAAAGATATTAATCTTTCCTCTGCAGTGTTTGATGGACTCATTACCGGCATTCACAATGAAAGTTTTGTTAGAATTACTTTACCATCAGCAACACCATCACCACGCCAGATTGCACCATTTTCATTACTTTTTCGCACATGAACTACCGTATGCTTTACTCCGGAGACCATTTTTCTAACATTTCTGCAAAATCCAAAATTATGAGATTATGGAATTGCGCAAGAAAATTTTCCATGTTTAACATCGCTTTACGTGATGCAAAACCTAAGTTAAAATTAGGATTATAATCCATAACACATTCGACATCCGCGTCATCTGCAGCAGAAGTAACCTTTTTAGGCCGCCTTTTAATAAACTGATTATCATCTTCATTATTAGCAATATCCTTAGCAAACATCATAGATGGATCAAACGATCTTGTATAATCATCGGAGTATCGTGCTTAACCAACTATTGTTGTGGTAACATGATCAACATCGTGCTCAATAGATTCGATTTTTCTTCCATTAATCATATATCTTGCTCTACTAAACAACGCCATAATCCCATTGTTGACAACCCCAACTCTGGTATTTGCAACGCTATCATATTCTGTATTAACTGCAACATTTGTTACTAGTTGACCTTCTACTTCGATGAAAGTTTTAGCGGATAGGAAATATTCACTTGTATCCTGAACCTGAAGTTCTATTCTTAACCGGGGGGAATCAGGTTGTATCGCGTTATAGGAATAAAATTGATAATTACTTACGGAATCATTTTTGAGAACCGGTGCGTCTATATCAAATGCCTAGTCGGGTGTAAATTTGAACATTTTATTATATATTTCTCGATCTAAATCGCGATCTCGCTCAGGATTTCAGTTCACTTTCCGCTATTAGATTTACAGTAATATTTCTCTGCGCGTCAGACCCTTGATTTATCTACGCTGTTAAGTTTTGATCCGCGGTTTGATTTATGATCTTACTGATACTCGCAGACATAATCTCCGTACTCGGTAGTTTCACGGGTGGTGGTTTTTGTCGTCGAATCAAGGTTTTTAATCTTTTCTTTGCCGCAGAAAACGCTTTACCGGCAACATAACCAACAGCACCAATACCTTTATCACGAATAACATCAATAACTTTCATCGATAATTGTTTTGCGATTGGTGCTATTTTTGGAGCCATCTTTGTGAATAATCCTTGAACAATATCACCAAGGCCATCTTCATAATATACTTTATAAACAGGCAATCGTGAATTTACTACGTAAGTCATAGTTGGCTAATGGTGGTTGTAGTATATGGTCATCTTATCTAATTGTTATTTATTTAATCATGTGACAATCAATCGCTGTGATAATCAATCACTGTGATAATCATCAACCATTTCTCCGATAAACTCTCGATATACACCGATATTCATGATACCACTTTGAAATAATCGTCGACAGATATCAGATGCTTCATTAATTATTTCCGATGCGTTATTTCCAGCTCATTTACCCGATATGAGAATTTATAATCGTGCTATAGAATATTATAAGGACAGATAACAAGACCACTAGCATGAGATAATCCATCACCAGTAAAACCAATTGCATCATTAGATTCCGTTCTAAAAGATTTTAATTTTTCCGGTAGTTGAAGAGATTTTTCATACGACGGCGGAGAAGGTCGTGAACTACGTTGTTGCTCAACCTGAGCCACCCTCTCATGATTTTCTTTATTAAGTCTTCATATAAATTACAAAAATCAGAATCATCTGAAACTATATCATGATCATATCGTATTCTAAATTCATATTTATTCCCGGTATCTTTGTTACCTACAGATGTAAGATGTTCAGATTTTGATTTTTTTCTGATTATAATTTTCAAAGGCAAACTTAGCCAAATTAGTTATATCATTTCTTTATTCCTATCAATCGCACTATCAGTACATTTTTCAGATGATGGAAAATTTTCAGATGGTTTCTTCATGATAGGGCCAGCAAATGCTCTCTCTGGTTGGAAGTGTTTTTAAAATATTTTGGTTTGCTTGGTTCTTTCTGCTATTTTTTCAGGAAGAAAAACTTTTTTGCCTCTATGTTCTTCTTTAATATCTCCCAATATAACTCTTTCAGTAACCGTTGCAGATTTTTCACTAGATGTTGTAACAGATTTAAATTATTGATCAGCATCTGTGACAAAATGAACATGAGATTATTGTCGTTGTTGTAATTTTTGTCTCACTGAATCTCTCACATTTATAATTTTTTTTAAATCGCGGCTAATCTCTCTCTCTCTCTCTCTCTCTCTCTCTCTCTCTCTCTCTCTCTCTCTCTCTCTCTCTCTCTCTCGATCGACAAGTTATTAACAATTCTCCTACCATTATTGTTCTATAAACGATTTGATTCATAGCAACCGCTTAGTGCGCGACGACACGGAGACATCAACCGGGATAATTTATAAAATGTCTCGGTGGCATTAAAAACATTTATACGCGAATACTTATATTTTTAATTGTAACATAGCTTGTTTCGGACAATGGAGACTTATTTTAAAAAAATTGGTGGGTAAACCCTCTCTGCTGCTACCCTGATTAAAATATCGCCAGTACATGAAAGAGATGAGCGTATTAAATATTTGGCTGCTGTTATAGCTGACATGTTTGAAGTCACCGACAGTCAACGATGCGAGGAATTTTAAAGAGCTCAGATCTGTTAAATGGAACATATAAATAATTTTTACTTTAACAATGGTGATGATTATCATCTTTGTAGAGCAGCGTGGTTATGATAGATTGTTGCCAATATTGTATGGTAAAACATATGTAACAAATGTTAATATATGCTGGCATGATCACATTTTGTCTGCCGAGATGCTCTTTAACAATGTTTTTGTTGTTTGTTTGTTTTTCATATAACGCATCAGTAACTGAAAAAAAAATAACATTGCTTTCATCAAAACAAATGCATACGAATTCAGGTATGAAACGAAGACTCAAAATGAAGAATGAAAACGGAAAGCAAAAAAGATTAGGATAAAAAGAAGAGAAAGAAAATCTAAAAATTGAGAAAATAACACACACACACACACACACACACACACACACACACACATATATATATATATATATATATATATATATATATATATATATATATATATACTTGGATGCTGCTTATAAAATCAAACGGAGGAGTGATACTTGAGTGTTAATAATAAAATCAAACGTAGGAGTGATACTTTAGTGTTACTTAACAAATCAAACGGAGGAGTGATACTTTCTCAGCAAGTTAGCCATAACATATTTTGATACAAAGTCCCACAGGTCTGTCATTAAAAGATGATCAAAACTTGGCAAGATACATATATCTTACCTTTGGATCTGATATTCAGTATGGGATATAAAATATGACGCATGTAATGCTTATTTTTTAAAAGTTGCAAACACTTAATTTCTTTACATGATGTTGCTGAAATTTATAATTTCTTAAAAGTATGTCACTTGTTTCAAAATTTCAAACGTTTTTTCTCATAAACAAAACTTCCAAAATTTGGTTTAAAAACGATCGAACAAAAGATAAAATATGCCAATTTTGCCGCAAAGCTCCAAACAAAATTTGCTGTTGTCGTTGTTGTTGTTTTAGTGTTTAACGCCATTTTTTCAACACACGATATGCTATACATGGTGGTCAGTATTAACAGTGGAGGAAGAACATGGAAAAATACCCAGAAAGAACAACCGGCCCACGAGAATCTGCTGGCAAGCTTTCTCACACACCCACATTGCCTGAATCTGAGAGTCGAACTCATGCAGACAAAGGTGAGATGGCAGTGATCCATAATGGAGAGCGCCTTAGACCACTCAGCCACTCCGGGCACCTTTCTGCTGTTGTCGTCATTCTGCTTTAGTTTCTTTGTTATCCAGTTCAAACACCAACGCTTCGATTATTAAAGAACTGGACTCGTGCTTGATCACCAGTATCTCGCCAGTCTAGATCTAATACCTTGTAACGTCCATAAATCAAATCAATAATGTAGCTATTACGAGAAGAGATATAGGTTTTGGACAGGTAGATATGAGTCTATGCCGTTTATTCTTGTTCTCATTTAAAGTAAACATTCTGATAATTTTTCTCGTTTTAAAAAAAAATAGACATTCAAAATTTAACACACACACACACACACAGATATATATATATATATATATATATATATATATATATATATATATATATATATATATATATATATATATATATATATATATATATATATATATATATATATATATTTAGCCATGATTGTTAGTTGTAACGAAGAGGTTAAAATATAATGTTAGTTTAGATTATTCTAGAAACCGATTTGTTAAGTTTTGATGGAACTTTCCAATTATAAATGACTCAAATCTCGGTAATTCCATAGCATTCTACTTTGATATATACATAACAATTGTGCAATGCTATTCCACACGCCTAGTCAATATAGTTTGCTTTTTACTTTAAGTCATTCATTTGACCTTGGTCCAGCCTTTTTATGAGATGAGGCGTCCAGTGGATTAGAGTGTCGCGGCACACGCATTATGTGATAAGTGCACGTGGCCAAATACTGCTTGAATAAATTATTATTATATTCTTCCTTTATTATGGTGTTATTCTCTCTATGAAAAAATATCATATACTACTGTTAAATCCTTGGATAAACATTTGTAATGAAAAATTAAAATGATTTTAAAACTGACAAGCGAACAATTTAATGAAAACAACTATATATCAAATCAGATATACGTAACATTTACACCATAAAAAAAGAAAAAATTATATGTTTGCTGTGTAGAAACGGCTTCCTGGTTAGGGCCGGCATTATAGCAATGATCTGTGCTTTTCCAATTCCAACTGAAAGACAACGCGATTAGTTGTATACAGCCTTTTCATCACGCTTAATTAGATTTAATTAGATTTATGGTTAAGCAAGCTTCTGAATTAATGTCAATACTACTTTCCTAATAATAGTAATAAGAATTAATAATAGCAGTATTTGTGATGTGTTGATAATATTTATTTGTATTAATTCTTCCTTATCATCATTATCACATGTCATTTACTCATTTTCATCGCTCTGTATTATTTATGTTCCTCATAACAGAGGCGTATTTGGTGGGGTGGGGTGCAGAGGGAGACATATGTCCCCAGGCGTCAGACTTGTGGGAGCCACAAAAATGGACATTCAACTAGATTGTATGTGGAATTTATTCTGCAAATATGCAACTATGCATTAGGTTTTTCTTCTTGTTAATAGCCGTTGGCGTTATATTGGGTGATGGTGATTTTATTTCTGAAAATAATGGGTTTCAGAGTTGAGGGGGAGGGGCGTAAAAATGAATCTTGTCCCCAGGCACCAAACAATCTCTGCCTCTGCCTCATAAAATTGCCATATGTAAGTCATCTTGTATAAACAAGGATCAAAAGAATTCATGTGATTTGAAATGTCAGTCAAATGTCTTTAGGCGATTTGAAGGATGCCGAAAGCATATCACCTGTTACAGGTATCAGTTCATCAATCTATTTCATATTAAATGCCATCATACTCCTCTTCCAAGAAGCGTCTCCAGCCATAAAAAATGTATTTCCCGCGTAGTCTCATCATTTCTAAAACGGTAAAGTTTTTAAATGACGTCTTTATGTGTTAAATTTCTGGACACATCATTACAATAAATATTATAGTCATCGTAAAGAACAATATAGTTTTTCAAAGGTTAATTTTGACTTCATTGATACTTTTCAATATTCGTTAGTCTATTTTTAATTAAATTTAATTTGTATCCTTCTTTCACATTTTTGCGCATTCTGCATATCGTTTTATTATAATCCAATTATTACTTTTTGTATGCATGTATTACTTGTTTTATCGTTATCTTGGGTTTTTGTCTATTTCGATATATACACTACATTATCTCGACAAAGGGGGCTACGGGTGTTCCAGTGGTCGGGAGCGCTTTTCTTTACCAATCATTGTCATCTCACCTGTGCGTGGTTTCTAGTCTCGAGCTCGGCCAGTGCGAATATCTGAGAAAACCGTTGCCAGTAGCTACCCGTGAGTCGGTGGTTCTTACGGGCTTTTCCAGGGATCTTTTACTAGTTAAAACGGCCTCCATATATGGTATGTCATGGTATATAAAGATTACGATTCCCGTACCCCCCCCCCCCCAAAAAAAAAAAGCAGAAAAAACCCAACAACTTTTCTTACTTCGCGGAGATTCGAAACCCTAGTTCCTGGTAAACGTCAAAATTCGCCTTGCACCGACCCCTATACCATCTGGACCAAGCACATATCATTAAAAGTGATATTACAGAATCGGTGGTACATATATTCGTGCTTAGCAGGTACGCCTACATGAGGATGATCTGGTTAATTATCATCTGTAACTGGGTTATAATCTCTCTAGAGCAAGAATTAAAATTCTCTATCCTGTATGATAATGACCAATCTGGTGGCCTAAGTGGTTAGGTCGTCCGCCTCTGAGGATTATGGGTTCGAACCAGGCCGAGTCCTACCAAAGACAATACAAATGGTACTAGCAGCAGTCTCTTTAAAAGGTTAATGTTATGACTGGTCGGCCTGGTGTCAGGATATAGTGACTGAGTTGGACATGATGCTACGTGTCTGTGGCATGATGCACCAGTGCTAGACATCACTATAAACTGCCACACTGCATACATCGTAGCGATATGATTGAAAAATTGTTAAAGCTACGCTCTCTCTCTCTCTCTCTCTCTCTCTCTCTCTCTCTCTCTCTCTCTCTGATAACGCTATTTATTCCTATTTATAAATATTCTGTATGAATTATCAGGCATTCTCTTGTAGATTCCAGCGATAGTACTTTGCTGTCTATTTGGTGTATGGTTGTAATCTTATATAATTATTTCTATATATTTTGATTTCAGTGTTAAGAATCCGAAATGACTGTGTACAGATGAGGATAATTACTAGCATAACGTGTGGGTATGTATGTAACATCATTTTTCTGTGAAGTGTGCGAGGTCGAGATCATATATGGGTCGGACAATGCGTGCCTTTTGCCAACGAACCTGGGATCAAATCGTCAAAGAGTACCAATTAATCTTTTCTAGCCTTTATGATAATGATATTTATTCGTATTTATAAAAAGAGATATTATTATCATGCATTCTCTAGTAGAATCCAGCTATTGAACTTTCCGCTCAGTTTATATATATATATATATATATATATATATATATATATATATATATATATATATATATATATATATATATATATATATATATATATATATATATATATATATATATGATCATGATGAGAGAAGGGAACAGTGGATTTAGGTTTAACTTAACACTTAAAAACAAAATTAGAAACAGTAATTACACAATGACAGAGACAGTTAACACAAAATTAGATAAACTCTTTACATTACTAATGTAGCTATGACAAAGTTAATGCAAGGATAATAATAGAGATAATAATAAAGAAAAAAGAAACAAGAAACTACTAGCTGTTGAGTTGCGGGCAATTAAATAACTAAAAAAACATAAATTATGACAAATAAATTAAACTTTTCGATGCCGAAGATTTGTTAAAATAGAAATTCAACACATTTTGATGTAATCTATTATTAAAACAATATAATAAAGAGATGAAATGATTATCATTCAGCAATATTTAGAAGCAATTAATACAAAACATGACACATGCTGAAAAAATAAATAAGGAGCAAAGAAAAACCGCTCGAAAGTAATTCGTATCGACAAAACAGTTTGAGAAAGACATCACGAATAAAATCCCATAAAACCATCCAGAAACAAAGCATCCACTGAATGTAACACATAAATACATGACTTAACTTCGTAATGACCAACAAAGTAACAAAATGACATACCCATCGTAATAACAAACAAAGTTACAACATGACTTAACCATCGTAATGACTAACAAAGTTCCAAATGACTGAACCATCGTAATGACTAACAAAGTTACAAATGTCTTAACCATTATAATAACTAACAAAGTTACAAATGTCTTACCCATCGTAATAACTAACTAATTTACAAATGACTTAACTATCGTCATGACTAACAAAGTTACAAAATGACTAAACCATCGTAATAACTAACAAAGTTACAAATGGCTAACAAGTTACAAAATGACATAACCCTCGTAATAACTAACAAAGTTATAAACGACGTACCCATCGTAATAACTAACAAAGTTACAAAAATGACTGAACCATTATAATAACTAACAAAGTTACAAATGGCTAACAAAGTTACAAAATGACTTAACCATCGTAATGACTAACAGAGTTACAAATGACTTAACCATCGTAATAAGTAACAAAGTTATAAAATGACTTACCATCGTAATAACCAACACAGTTAAAATGACTTACCCATCGTAATAACTAATAAAGTTACAAATTAATTAATTATTGTAATGACTAAAAAATTTACAAAATGACTTAACCATCGTAATAACTAACAAAGTTACAAATGACTTAACTATCGTAATTACTAACAAAGTTACAAAATGACTAAACCATCGTAATAACTAACATAATTTCAAGTGACTTAACTATTGTAATGACTAACGAAGTTACAAAATTAGTTAACCATCGTAATAACTAACAAAGTTACAAATAGATAACAAAGTTACAAAATGACTTAACCTTCGTATTGACTAACAAAGCTACAAATGGCTTAACCATCGTAATAAGTAACAAATAAATTGACTGAACAATCGTCATAATTAACAAAGATACAAAATGACTTAACCATCGCAATGACTAACAAATTTACATAATGACTTAAACATCGTAAAAACAAAATTACAAATGACTAACAAAGTACCAAAATAACTTAACCATCGTAATGACTTATAAAGTTACAAATGATGTAACCATCGTAATAACTAAGAAAGTTACAAAATGATTTGACCATCGTTATAACTAACAAGTTATAAAATGACTTAACCATCGTAATAACTAACAAAATTACAAAATCCTAATGATTATAATGATATAAGAAGTGTTGTTAAGTCTTTTAGAAGCTAAAATTTTTCATATTAACTGACACTTTTGAAATGTTTTTTTTTTACGGTTTGATCAATCTAGCGTGTATGGCATACAAATAAGAAATATGGCATGAATAAAATGTATGTAAATTAAAATTTGTATTTTTAACGAAATGTATCAATGAAATGTGTATGTTTAACGAAAAGTACCAATGAAATGTGTATTTGTAACTAAAAGTAACAATGAAATGTGTATTTGTAACTAAAAGTACCAATGAAATGTGTATTTTTAACGAAAAGTACCAATGAAATGAAAACAGCAATTACAGATGTAACCGAGTGAATTTTGATGCTGAGGATACCAAGATTCTAAGTCCAATGTAAATTAATTTCGTGCTATTTTTCAAATTGACGTTTTCATATATCTAATTTTCGGTTCTTTTAAATACCACATTAAAAAATGATTGGATATAGTTACATTGCATATTTGTAAGTTTGAAGGAGTTGACGTTACCGCGGAGACGGAAAAATCTCTGACTGGATAATATTCATCTCAACCTTCAAAACTCAGGGTATCTAGTAAATATTTTGTGGAATACCAAATATATTTCCCTTGGGTAGTGTAAAATGATTGTTGTTATCCTTCTTGTCAACGATGAAACATTCTGTTGCAATATAAATAGAAAAATTAGTATTAGTTTCTGACACGGTAAATCTGTCTTAAATTGGTGTCATTTCGACCATTACAAATAGCTAGTCAAATGTCGTTATCTTTGCATAAGATATATATATATATATATATATATATTTATATATATATATATATATATATATATATATATATATATATATATATATATATATATATATATATATATATATATATATATATATATATATATATATATATATATATATATATATATATTGTTGGCATTAAAAGCATCTTTTTAATCTGCATATATTTTAACTTTAGTTCTTTTTCGGAGATGTTTAATCTATGTACAGAATACAGCGTTCTTAATTTTTTTTTCAGTAGGTATTTCTATTTTTAGAAATATTTCTAAATATATTTTTAGTTGCAATTTAAAGGTATGTATAGGTTGGATGAAGTTAAAAGAAAACGAAATTTAATTTTATTAATTAATTTTCATTTTTATAAACGTACAAATTGTTTGTTAGGTTTTATTTAGTAATTTTTTTTGTTCTTGTTTTTATTCAATGTTTATTGAAATTTTGGTAATTTTGCTTATAATCATCCAGTAACTTCTCTGACAGTCTGATAAATCATTTGTATTTGAGATTAATATCTAGCAACAATAGTAGCTTGCGAAACAGTCACATAAACGTAATTAATATCAACAAACCACTTCTGATATGCATCTTAGACACAAATTAGATACAAAGACACAGTGATCCATTTTAAGAGTGCTATTAAAACTCACCTTTTTCGACTGCATGAACAAACTTAGAGACCTAATCATGTTTTGTACCTCAAATGTTTTCAGCATATTTTATGTTTTCCAATTTAATGGTTTTTGTTTTTTGTTTTTCTGTAGTCATATCATTATAGATATTGCAAAGCGCTTAGAGCATCTAAAGATTAGGCGCTATACAAAGTCCTCATTATTGTTATTAAAATTATTATTATTATTATTGTCTGGTTTCGTCATAGTCTCCCATTTTAAACAGATATTCTTCTATCCATCGCATTTCTTCATCATATGCCCATCTTAAGATTGTTATGGGCATGTAAAACTTAATAATAATAATAATAATAATAATAATAATAATAATAATAACAATCATATTAATAATAATAATAACAATCATAATAATAATAATAATAATAATAATAATAATAACAATCATATTAATAATAATAATAATTATAATAATAATAATGATAACAACAATATTTATTATTTTTATTTTTTTAAATTATTATTATTATTATTAATTATTATTATTCAGTAGGTTCTTGTTTCATTGGTTCATTGTAATCAGAGATGGGAAGTTCTATATACGTTAATCCTGTCTCCATTTCTCTGATGCTGATTCTTTCTTTGTATCCATTTCTGTGACTATCTGATAAAGATGGTAAGGCTAGAGATTTCAAGCTGAATTATTGTAACAATGCAAATGGGAACCTTTGACAATGAAGGTAATAAGCATGCTATTGTAGGGTTTAACGCCATTTATTTTTAGCTCAGGATAGACTATACATGGCGGCCAGCATAACTGGTGGAAAAGAATCAGGAGAAAGCTCGGAAAAAACCACCTACCCACGGGATGGTTCTGGCAAGATATATCACTTACGCATATTGTATGAGCCTGAGATTTGAACTCAGGCGGACACAGATAAGAAGGCAGTGATCGGTTAACGCAAGTGCTTTTGACTACTCGGCCATCCATGTATTTTAAGAGTGTTTTGTAGTGCATGCAATAGAGACTTTAGTTAAACGTGGGGCCCGATTTTGCTAATTTTAGCGCTCCGACCCCACCCTACTCTACTTCTGGGATTTACTGTATGAGGACGGTATTTGGAAATAAACTTTCAAACAAGTTTTAAATGATCCTGAACTTAATTTTTTTCCATCGCTTTAAAATTACGTCCTATATATATATTTTTTGAAAGTTACTAATGCTCGGGGCTCCTGTGAGCCTAAGGCAGGCTTTGAGAACACGAGCACTAAATTAAATTACTGTGGTGAAAACTATGATGGAAACGACAACAACAATTAAAGCAGCACTCAAAACACTCGCACGTAATATGAACTAGGTTTTGGAAGAGAGAGAGAGAGAGAGAGAGAGAGAGAGAGAGAGAGAGAGAGAGAGAAAGCGAGAGAGAGCTTGTCGTGCTGTAGCGCTCTACTTTTTTCTTTCTTTCCCCATAAACGCATCCTTGTCTTTTATTGACTTAGATAAGCTGGTCACCTACGTTTGACGCTTGATATGGAGATATAACAAAATAAATGCTGATTTTGTGGTAGTTTTAGTTTGAGGTAATACATCTTTGTGTCGTGCAATATAATTACTTCCCCGTAGGGCATCCACAATTGATGACAGAACACATTGACCTGGACCACATTCGACCATACGAAGGATTGATCAAGTGCAAAGTCTTGCCTCCTACCTACTTGTACCATCCCGTTTTACCTCACCATTGCCAAGGGAAAATGATGTTTCCTTTGTGTCGGAACGTGCAACCAAGATCAACCTTGTCAGCACAGCCAGGAAGAACGCGCCTTGACAGGAACGTGGGTGAGCGTGGAATTGTTTAAAGCTCTGGACCTGGGATACCGAATACCGACTGTTAGAAGAGTACGAAATTTACCACTTTCCCAAGAAACAACAATACCGCAAGGGCGACGAGACACGGAAAGGTATTTTTGCAGACTACGTAGATGGCTTTTTGAAACTAAAACAAGAAGCTAGCGGCTATCCTTTATGGTGCCACACTCCCGAAGACCAAAAGAAATTCAAAGAAAAATATAGGGAGCAGGAAGGTATCACTTTAGACCACATCGAGAAAAACGAAGGAAGGGGATCGTTTGCCAAAGTGATGTTAAATTGCTTGTGGGGTAAAATGGCACAACGACCGTCTTTACCCAAGACGGAATAATTGTCCGAACCTTCCCGCTACTTCCAGATGATTCACGACAAAACCAAATACATCAAACACGTGGACGTCATTCGTGAGGACTTGATCTTAGTCAATTACGAAGAAGAACTAGACTTTGTAGAAGCCGTTGGATTTGGAAATGTCATCATTGCGGCTTACGTGACAGCCCATGCTCGCTTAAAATTGTACGAAGTGTTAGAACTCCTAGGAGATCGCGTCACGTGTATTTTGACACGGACAGTTGCATCTACATCGATCGCCTCGGTCAACGTCACCCTGACATCGAAGGAGACCGTTTAGGAGCCTGGACAGATGAACATCCCGACGACAAGATTCTAAGTTTTGCAAGTGGGGGTCCTAAAAATTACGGCTACGAATACCGAAACCGTCAAGGAGAAATGCACACCGAATGTAAAGTGAAAGAATGAATAGTTGGATTTAAAGTGAAACCGGCCACTAGGGTCATATGTTCACTATTTTGCACTGCCATTTATTTACATGGCAATAATTTAATTTATCCAGGAAGATGGAATGGTGCCACATCTTCCTGGCGTTTATGCGCACAGAGTGCGCTATTTAATTTGGTCGTAATATCATACCCCTAAAAAGGGGCTAATGATATGAATGTTAGACATGGGTGAGTGGGAATAGACCCATCACGCACTCAACCTATCAACCAATCGATAGTACCTACGCTTATTTCAAATTCAATCCACTTTTTCTAGTGGATTTCCCTATGCCAAGATTGTGTAAGCCACCGATGCAATTCATCAAATGATAGAGTTGAAGAATTAAATTACGTTCCTATATATGCCAATCTTCTAGTACAAAAGTGTACACATGTCCCCAACAATTTCTTTTGCTGATATGACTAAACGTCATTTGAAAGGTAGCCACTGTCAGAGAGGATTAGATTGTTAATTTTGAGCGTTGGGTCCGAAAATGATCAAGTTAGGCTTTTTGGATAGAGCTTGTCAAGGAGGGTTTCCGTAACCATGTGGAAGACCCTATTAAGGCAATGAAAGACAATAGCCCTAAAAAGGACTTTTTTATGGAGAATCCCATGATCACTTGTAAGTGACCGATTATCCCTCTGCTCCTGTGCTTGGTCTCTGTATACTTATTGAGTGTCTTGTTTTACCCTGTACTCATTCGATGATTCCCTGTATACATCTTGGGTGTCATGTTTTGGATTCTCACTCTAAACATCCTTGCTCCCTCATCAATTTGCTTCCGTATTTTCCCTATCAATCTGGAATTCTTTGTGCTGTTTTGTATAGAATATATAACCCCATATGACAACTTTTTGCATTGTTAGTTAATGCATGATATTATTAAGTTACTGCAAGGCCTGATAGTTTTGGGGTTAACTATCTTTATAGTGTATGAATTTGAGGTCATTTTCTAAATTAGCATATTTTTGGTTGCAACCTTGTGTTGCTGGGCCTGATAGTCTTGGGTTTGAGACTACCTTATAAGATCTAATTTGGGGTCATAACCTATGCATATATAATGAGGTTTTTAGTTGCAACATTGTGTCGCTGGACCTGATAGTCTTGGTTTTGAGACTACCTCATACAATCTAGTTGGGACCATAGTTAGGGGCGCGTGTTAGTGGTTATACTTTAACCACAGCGGTATCGCGTTTTTTAGGGGCCTATAATACCTTCGTAATATTAAACTCAGTTATGAGATGTTGTCAGTGGGGTTATATAGAAGGAAGAATTTAGAAGCATAAGAGAAAAAGAGAGGTAAGACGCTTGCCTTATTGATTGTATAACTGGTAGTTAATATAACTTTTGATGTTTATACCTTTATGTATTTCTTTTATTTTAGGTTTATTTTTATTGTTCCATGTTATTTTACCATTCCATTAGGTTTGGTTGCTCTGGAGCCGCCATGAGAACGTTATACCCAGCGTAGTGTAGGTGGGCTCCCTTAAGGGTACCGAATCCCTTTTGGTCCCGTACGCTTCCCTCCCCTTAGAACAATATTATTTTATATGCATATTTAGGTACTAGTAAAACATTCATTTCATTCATGGATGATATGGTGTTATACTTATAGTCTATCTATTAGCCATGTAGTTCTAAGAAAATTCAATTATATATTATAGTATGTTCTTTGAGGGTTTTGTTGCATAATTGAATTATTTCTGGATATGTACTTGGTGCGGCAAGTTCTAATTGTTTAGTTATAAATAGGTCTCTTTCTTTTTGCGTATGGTTACAGATATTGAATATATGGTACAGATCTTCCGGTACGTTACAGTGCAAGCAGTTGATGTTGTACGGAAAAGGTCCTATATATTTTCCAAAACTATTAGCTAATTTTGTTTTTTTCCAAGAATTATCCCATTTATTTTAGATTGTTCATAACTGCTGCACCTGGGTATCAGGATATTTCTATTGACTTCTTTGACAATACTATGTAAAAAATCTCCCTTGTTTATTATGGTTCCAATCCTTTTGCCACTTTTGATTTATCAGTGTATAGATTAAATTGTTAATTTCTGTTGGACTATACTTTAGTGGCATGTAATTAGGTTCAGTGAGTTTACTCTTGGCTAATTGGTCAGATAATGCATTGCCTTTTATGTCGATGTGAGATGGTATCCATAAAAACTCTACTGTTATGTTTTGAGTATCGAGTATTTTAATTATTTGGTTAATTTGATTAAGAAAGTTTTCTCTTGATTTAGTATTATTGCATTGTATTGATTTTAGGACACTTAGTGAATCACTAATAATCAAAGTCTTATCTGGTTTATTTTCTAGTATCTATTTGAAAGATTCCAGGATGGCCGAGAATTCAGCTGTGTAAATGGAGCAGTGGTCCGGTAGGCGGCTGCCCATTTTGATGTTGAGTGCTGGAATGACCCAAGCCGCAGCTGTTTTAAAGGGGTTGTTAATTTTGGAACCATCCGTGAATATATGAGTATAGTTTTTATATTGGTTGTTGATTAGTTCCATTGCAGAGTTTTTAAATAATGTTGTTGATTTTCTTTTTTACCTTTGTCTATAAGGGAGATTTTTACTTTAATTGATGTATTATTCCAAGGCTCTTTATCAAATATTTGGATAGTTTCCACTTGGAATATATCTACTGGTAGTTGTAAATTTAATTCATGTACTATTTTGCGAAAGGATGACTTATTTTTAAGAGATTTCCTAAAAGGAATTTTGCATTTGTTGATAGCTACTAGAGTGGGGTGTGTTTTATTGTGGGTGGACAGTCAAGTTTCGTATCTCAACATGAGTTCATGCCTTCGAAGCTGTAATGGCGGTTCTCCTTTTAAGACCTGCAACTCTGCTGTAGATGTATATGGTAATGCCCCAGTTGCATGAGAAGGGCTTTCCTCTGTATTTTATCTAATCTATTAAGTTGGGTTATGGAGGCCGTGTTATAAATTTGGCATCCATAGTCGAGTTTAGATCTAATTAAGGACCTATATAGAGTCATTATTGTTTCTTGGTTAGCACCCAACTGGGTTCCTTTGAAGCTTTTAAGTAAGTTTAAGTCAAGATTGCACCTTTTAACTAGGTCATCAATATGAGATACCCACGTTAGGTGTTCATCGTAGTACATACCCAGAAATTTGGCTATTTTAACGAATTTAATTTGTTTATTTTGAATTTGGAGGTTGGGCATAATATGTTTTTTTCTATAAGGTAAGAACAGTACAGCTACCGTATTTTGGTGCGACAGTTTAAATCCCCATTTGTCAGCCCATTTACCAATGTTATTTAGACTTGTTTTCATTTCAGCCATATGAGTGTGATTGGAGGGGTTTCCTGCTCTCCATATTCCAATATCATCTGCAAATTGTGATAATCCTATCTAGCGTGAGGCGAGATTAGAGTCAAGATCATTAATCATGAGGTTGAAGAGGGTGGGGCTGAGGACACTGCTTTGGGGAGTCCCATTTTCAAGGGAGTGTTCTTCAGAATAAGTAGCCCCAACCCTAGTTATAATTTTGCGGTCTGTTAAAAAGTTTTGTATAAAATTAAATATGCGACCAGTAATGCCATAATTATTTAATTTGTCTATTAATCCTTTGGTCCACACCAGATCAAACGCTTTTTCAAGATCTAGAAAAACCCCAATTAAGTTTCTATTAGTTCTCTGTTTATTATTAAATACTAAGTTAATGGCGGACTCCAATTTAATTAATTGATCCGTAGTAGATCTTTTATTTCTAAAACCACATTGGTTTGGAGATCAAGTTATTGCTCTCCAGGTGGTGTTTGATTCTGTTAGTGATAATTATTTCGATGATTTTGCAGATATTGTTGGTAAGTGAAATTGGTCTATATGAGTTAATGTTATTCCTATCTTTGTTAGGTTTCAAAATGGGGATAACTATCGCTGTTTTCCATTTTTGGGTAGCTTCCCTGTTTGCCAAATAATGTTTAGCATGTTTATTATTATCATAACCATATTGCTAGGTAGGTTTTTATATATTATGTAACCTATTTGATCTTCCCCAGGTGAAGTTTCATGTTTGGATTTGAGCGCCTGGGACCATTCATATATGGTAATATCTTTGTTGAGTGATTTATTTATGGGTCCCTGGTCTTGAAATAGATGGCAGAATTTCATTTCAGTTTTAGTTCTATGGTTTTGGAATTCAGTAGTGTGGTTAGTATTGCAGCGCATATTTTTAAAATGCTTTGCTAATGATTCAGCGTGTTCTTTCTTATTGCAGGTATTATTGATTTTTGGGGTGTCATTTATGTTCTTTCCCTTTATGGCCCTGATTTTATCCCACACTTGTTTAGAGTTAGTTCTAAAATAAATAGTGTTGCAGTAATTTTGCCAAGTTTTTTCTTTAGACTGCTTTATTAGATATTTGAGCTTGTTATCGAAATTTTTGTACTCTTAGAAGTGAGTAGTAATATTTGATCTTTTAAATTTATTTAAAGTTCTAATTTTGTCCTGTCTAGTTCATTTAATTTCTTCTGTCCACCATGGCACACTAAGTTGTCTTGGTTTTCCACTGGTTTTGGGTATAGAGTTCGTGGCAGCATAAGTTATGGCCTTAATTAGGTTATCATAGTAGATGTCAATATCTTTGGATTCTATATCTGACGGGCTAACATTATTGAGTATTTCCTGAAAAGTTTCCCAATCAGCTTTTGAATTGTTCCACCTGGGTATTTTATCATTGAGTTTGCACTGAACAGTCATCTGTAGAGTGGTGATTATTGGGAAGTGGTCGGTCCCCATGGGGTCAGATCGCTCCAGCTCCCATTTAGCCACTTGTGCCAGTCTGGGTGTGCCTAGGGTGAGGTCAATGGCGGACAGGGTGCCGTCGACCGGACTAAGTCTGGTCTTAGCATCATCATTAAGGATAATAAGGGTGGAGTCATTAATCCATTCTTCCACCAAGGTACCCCTCCTATCCGTCACCTCTCACCCCCCCCCATAGCTTATTATGGGCATTAAAGTCTCCACAGATGATTGCAAGCCCGGTCCCAATGATTTTGGTTATTTCTTTAAACGCTAATTTATGTTTGAGCTTAGTACCCCCTCCTGGGTCATATACGTTTATGATTTGTAACTGATGGTTTCCTGTATTGACTAATAGGGATTGTATTTCTATTAGTGTGTTACTAATTTCCTGGGATGCTATAGGTAGTAGCGTAACAGATGGTAGAGTGTTTTTTGTAAATATGACTAAACCACCCCCATGACCTTCCTTTCGATGTTGGAAATAGCCAGGAGAGTATCCTTGTATTGATGGCAATGTTTTCGAATTTGCAGAAAGTTTAGTTTCTTGAATGCAAATGATGTCAGGTTTATAGCTAGAGTTAATTATTTTGAGTTTAAGTTCGTTAATATTTCCTGACAATCCTCTTGCATTCCATTACCATATAATAACGTCCCTTTGAGTTGAATTAGCCATTTTTATTAGGGTCGTTTATTGTAATCTGGTGCTCAATTTGGGTGCGAACATTATTAATTGATGATAGGATAGTTTTATGTGTTATAGTGCCAAAGTTGACATCCTCAATCAATTTATTCAGTCGAGTGATGACGTCACCCAGTTCTTGGAATTTATCAGCCTGATGGTTTGTTTTGTTGGTATTGTTGTTATTGAGCCTATCGTTTGTTATGTTCAATCTGGATAGCTTTATTTGATTAAATAGGACGGCATTGTCAGTTTTGGTTTTAGCTGTGTTATAATTGCAATGTTCTGTGTCCATTATACCTACTATGGCTTTTCCCGTATTGTAGAGGGACAGGAAGGAGATTGCGGTAAATGCGGGTTTCTACAGTTAGCACATTTTGGGTTATCTCTTTTACATTTTCCTTTATGGGAACCCCCGCATTTATTACACTTGGCCTCAAATTTACATTTTAGCCTTGTAATGGCCCCAATGTTGGTACTTGGGGCAGAATCTTGGTTTATTTAAGTATGGTCCGATCCTATATCTGGTACCTACTTTTCCTAATTTAATTAATGTAGGTAGTGCAGTGATGTTTGTTTTGGCTTGTTTGTTTCCTAAGCGGTAATTTTTCAAAATTTGGTTTGCTCCTTCCTTTAACTTGTGCTCTATCTCCTGATTGTTTAGTACACCTAATGTACCTGTTAATTTTAGTACTGATTGTAAAGTGAAAGGATTGACTCTCAATTATCGCACCAGTCGAGTGGTTAACTTTGACGAGCTAATAGAAGACTTGAAGGCTGGACAGGATGAAACTTTTAAAGTGACCACCCACGAACCACACAAGATCGTACGTTTACCCACACACCAAATCGTCAGTAGGTCTTTGGAAAAAGTCTATCAAATCGTGTAACAGAAGAGAGTGCGGCTTCCCAATCACTTCACTTTACCGTATGGTCACGTCGATGTTGGTCAGCATATAAAAAGGGACATCGTCCAAGACCGATAGTTCATTGTGACTAACACTGACAAGCGAGAAAGATGAATCATTTCACACACCAAGTATCGAGCGTAAGACTCAAGCAGATTTACGAATGAAAGGGGTACGTAATGGGAAACATCTACGCTGGGACACAAGCGATAGCTGACCAGATTTTATACAATGTGTGTGACGGATATAGAAAGCAACACGAACTTTCTCCTATTTGATTGTTTGTTACTTGTTTTGGTTCAGCTTTTTTCTTACAAATGGATATTAATTATTGTATGAAAAGTGTCATTCTTATATGAAATGCCTATGGGTTGTATGTAAAGTAGGGTCTTTTTTGAAGGCATTAACTTTAATTTCAAAAGTAGTTTTTCCAGATCCAAAAAATTGATAACATGTGAATAGATTTGTTCCATGTCCAGATTTTAATGTTTTAAATGAATAGTGCTTAAACTAAAACACAGGCCAGAGAGCCCATGTATATACTTGAATAAATGTTTTGAACCCATATCGTAGACTTTTATTATCTGTGGGTCTCTCTTTAGAACACCTCTGCCTTCTTTTCTGTGTTTCAATGTGTATATGTTTCTTTCTGTATATCTATGTTTGTCCCTATCAGCCCTTTGTCCCTACACGTATATTTTACCCTATCAATAGTTTTGACCCTATAAACATGATGGAGTCACCAATTTTCAATTCCTTCAGAACTGCAGGTGACATTCCCATGTTAAATTCCCATTAACACTAATTTTCATACACCCATTTTTAACGTTAAGGTCCCAATGACACTAAAGTGACCCAATCCTTGTCGCTATGTTCATTCCCCATTCACTTCATGTTACATTTCCCCATGTTAAATTCCCCTTGTCGCTAGATGTTCCCACGACCTTTTTGACTTGATGTTCCATTGTCGCTAGAGTATCCCCATATACTACTTTAGTCTCTCTATGGCAATTTACTTTTGCTTTTAGAATGATAAACTAATGATGTATTTTGTGCAAAATAGAATACATACATACATACATACATACATACATACATACATACATACATACATACATACATACATACATACATACATACATACATACATACATACATACATACATAAATACATACATACATACATAGGAGCCAGTGTATAATCTTATAATCTAATAGCTTGCTGAAATTATATTTCTTGCTGAATTCTCGATACTGCGCGTAATATACAATGCCTTTTGCTTGTAACGGCATTCACTTTTATTCCATTAATATATAGTTGTAATTTAGAAATAAATGAAATTAATCTTACTATATTTTAGAAAACTACTTCAATATAAATTAGCGAAAAATTACTTAAATACAATTGAGAGAAAATGTCAATCTTATTACTTTTACTAAAAATTCTTTCCTAATAATATGAATCATAATATTTTTACTTCGATATTAATTATTATATAATATATTTCACGTAACATAAAGTATTAAAGTGATATTAAAGTGATATTAAAGTGATATTAAAAATAAAAGATCATAAATTACTTAACCTGATAATTAAACATAATCATAGAGTTGACTATGTTACTAAGATTTTTTTACATAGTTGTCGATCATTTTGGGCTAAACAATAATTTCACATATCTATAAAAATATACCTTCGTTTTTTAACATAATGCAACCATCTTCTCCACATTTAATCACCCGACCATCAGTCGTAAATACATAATCCAAGAATCGTTTCATCATTGTACCGCCAGTCCTAAATACCTTATGCATCCATCTTCAACAATCACTCATCGTACAACCAGTCATAAATACATAATCTAACCATCGTCCACATTTTCTAATTGTACCGCCAGTCCTAAATTCTTTATAAAACCACCTTCCACATTTACTAATCACATCACCAGTCATAATAACAGAATGCAACCATCTTTTACATTTACTCATCGTATCACCAGTATTAAATACCTAATCTTTAACATTTACTCACCGTTCCATAAAGCATAAATACCTGATGCAACCATATTCCACATGCTAGGACTCGTCGGCCTGGTGTCAGGATAATGTGACTGGGTTGGACATGATGCTACATGTCTGCGGCATGATGCCCAAGTGCTAGACATCACTAAAAAAAACTGACACACTGCATACACCGTAGCGATATGGCCATACACCACAATTAATTTTACTATATGTTCTCTACATATATTTCTCAGCACTGACCTTTCCACAGTGTGACAATCAATACAAATCATATGAAAATCTAAAATACCCCCAAAGATGACTTCACAGTGAAATTCTTGTCAAGGGTTGACCGGCATTTTTTTGAGCTGCTGCACTGTAAACATAACAGCATGTACACAGACCACATATTTCACTTCCGGATCATTACCAAGGCCTTATTACTCCATGTGCACTGTCGCCAAATTACACACTGACAACCACTCTCTCTGCTCATATTCCCAAGAATAAACAATTACCTTTAAATCCATACCAAACATGCATCAATATAACTCTTCTACCACCACCAAAATGAGAGAGGAAAAAATGTTCTAAAAATAGACTGGAACTACATTCGTGGGTACTGAACTGGAAGTATTAATTGTGATGTGATTCCTGACAGGCCCAACTTGTTGGGGCAAATTTTGGTAAAACTTTTATATTTGAATGCCACACCTATTTGAACTTTATACATGAAGTCTTTTTGAATTTCCTTGCATACAAGACATGTGACACCTGCTGGAAAGTGTGTAGTGCTGGTGTTCCACAGGGTGCAAATGCTGATCTATGTGCTCTTGAGAAACCAAAACTAAATTTGCTATATCTTCCTTAATTATAGGACTTTTTCAATGCTGTAAAAAAATAATTGTACTACAAGATAAGGCCTGTCTGAAAATATGTTTAAAGTTTATACATTTTGATCAAATAAAATTTTAATGGAAATTTAAATAAACATTTAAATTTATAAACTAAATTTTATTGAAAAATTAAATTTTCATAAAAGTTTGAAAACAGATTTTGTCAAAGTTTAGACAGAAAAGTTGATCAATCAATGGTCTTTAAAATAAATGGTGGTTTGGGTCTGTGTAACTGAGAACATTTTTCCCAGGGGTAGTGAAGTAGCATGACTCATAGTGATTTTGGCAACAAACCGCAATATGCCTGTCAAGGTGCATATGGGTGTACACACTAAAGAAGCAACAACAGGTGCTATGTTCCATATTTATTGTATCAGGTATTTAGGCAGTTATTTGTATAACTAATAGTGCACTCAGATTTAAACATCTGATGGGACCACTTCCATGTTTTATAAGAAAATTGCATTACATTTCAGTGTCGATAACTACAAAAAGCGACAATAAGATAGGAAAATACAGTTTTTAGGCAGGCTTTACCTTACTGAACAATGGTGCTAATCTCTCTCATGAAGATCTAAGCCAAGTCCTTGAGGTGCTGTATATTAGTATGGTGATATCATGATCACTTATGGCAGTACACTGCATATGTCCTTATGAAACCTTGCTATCACCACCAGACTACTGGAGAGCTTCCAAGCTGATCCACCACTAACACTTTGTTCCAGATACCAGCCTAGACCTGAAAAGATATAAAATGTTTCACTTATATCTAGAAAACAGTAAGATGTATGCAAATGAAGTTAAAATGTGTTAGATATAGTGATTTCCAAATAACATTCAGGCTGCAAGCATAGGAAATAAATATTAAACTTGACAGAGTGACACTCAGAAATGTGAAGTAATAGTCATGTATTAAAGTAATAAATTCATCCTAAAAGTATATGAAGTTTCTATAAGCATATCTGGTCATTTACAGGTTAAATAACTAATCAGGTAGACTATGCATCACAAACTTTAAGGAAATGCAGGGACGGTGAGGTTTGATCATTGATGGAAACATTAGTACATGCCAGTATACAGGAAAGTAAAGCTACAATGTAGTAATAAAGAATATATTACTATAAGCAATCTTATTCATGAGGGAAATAATAATTCTGGATATTGCAAGAGAATACAGCCAAATGTGGCCACACGTATCAACTACAGGTACCAATACATCCTATATCATAAACTAAATGTGAAATTCTGATCCCCAAAACTTGTAAACAAGAATGGAAATTTGCATATGTGGGACATATACAATGTAATTGTTATGATCAAATGTGCAAAAATAATTCCAATGATCTGTTTGAACATTTAAAGTGTATTTTTAAGGGTGTTTGATACCAATTATTAACCTCAATGGTTCAATAGAATCAGATATCAGCTGATATTACAATACCGCACTCTATCCAAGTACTGAATTGAAATATGTTACCATACATGGGCATATTAATGAAGAAAATAAGATTTTGGGATACATTTAGTGCACACAGCCAGAAATGTGTCTTACAGATTCACTGTAGGTACAATGTCAGCCTATATGATATACTGAATGTGAACTTTGGATCCCAAACATTCTAAAATATGTGAATATTTGTTCATGTGGGATATGTAACCATGCTAAGATCAGTTGTACACAGTTAAACTCAAAATATCTGTTTGAATATATCTTATGCAATCTTTAGAGTGTCAGTTAACAAATATTATTAGTAATTAACAATGCATAAATTAAGATGGATCATTAGAATTCACATAACATCATACAGGCAACAATGCCGCACTTCACTAATCAATATCTTAACCAAATTGAACAATAAAATTGAATGCATTTTGTGTTCAACTTACATCATTTTGCTGTTTTCTTACATCCAAGGGTAAATATACATGTGGGAAGTATATTTTATCCCTTCAGCCTGCATTTCATTCTCAGAAAGTTTAAACTGATTTAGTAGAGAACTTGAGTAGGTTCTAGTATAACATTTGCATCGCTGTCCTCTCACTAAACACCCTGTAACTATATTTGTTAACAATTACTAAAGGCTATATAAGCAGATATGTGTTACTCAGGAAGTCACCCCATCATAAACACATAAATTAACTGATTGGACCCCTAATAAATAGTTTGAATGATCAATACAAAATAGAATCTGTCTCTCATACATTTTAAATGTATGTCTCATTTTGACTTACAAAGATATTTTCTCTGAGAAAATTTGACAACTATCTATCATTGTAGCTTGTATATGGTGTAGGAGTATAAACATGCTGATATCACTTGAGATAATTTCCAAAAATATTATCTATGTGCATTTTAAGAGGCAAATTTTAATTTTTTAATTTTTTTTTAAAAAATTTAAAAAAATTTAAAAATAAAATCAATTTTTAAATTCTAATGTCATTTTTCTATTTTAAATGTTAATATATATAACAACTTCAAATTTCATGTGTTTATCATTAATAATAAAAATTTTATAGCAATTTAAAGTTTAATAATAACTGCCTGTACAGGCCATACACCACAATTAATTTTACTATATGTTCTCTACATATATTTCTCAGCACTGACCTTTCCACAGTGTGACAATCAATACAAATCATATGAAAATCTAAAATACCCCCAAAGATGACTTCACAGTGAAATTCTTGTCAAGGGTTGACCGGCATTTTTTTGAGCTGCTGCACTGTAAACATAACAGCATGTACACAGACCACATATTTCACTTCCGGATCATTACCAAGGCCTTATTACTCCATGTGCACTGTCGCCAAATTACACACTGACAACCACTCTCTCTGCTCATATTCCCAAGAATAAACAATTACCTTTAAATCCATACCAAACATGCATCAATATAACTCTTCTACCACCACCAAAATGAGAGAGGAAAAAATGTTCTAAAAATAGACTGGAACTACATTCGTGGGTACTGAACTGGAAGTATTAATTGTGATGTGATTCCATATGACAAATTGTTCCAGTTACTTTAAAACTCCAAATCACAAAAACGCACACACTTCTATACTTTACCAAAGCGTCTGTGTAATAAGCCTGTTCTGAAAACGCCACTCGCTTCAGACGGGCGAGTTATACTATTACGTTTGAGGATATATCCTCTCATGCGCGATATTCTGAAGTTCCTTTCTTTCGTTTATTTTCTACATAAATCTGCTCAAGTTAATTTCATTCAATTTCTAAGGTTATTGTCAAATTGACCAGACTTTCAATGTACTCTTGCTTTGTTTTGGATAATTTGTACACCAATTTTGGGCCTCTTTTATGAATCTGCATGAAGCATTCAAACGATGAAGCGATTTATGTTTTTCTGCTATATCATTGATTTTCCAATATTTTGTCAGGATTACGTCATTCCTAGCGACTTCAATAAACTCATTTAAAATGCTTTGCCATCAATTCCCAGTACGTAGCTCAATATTTTACCTGAGCCTTTAATATAGACTATTCACAACTCAGCTATATATTTCCGTTTTCACCAACATAAAATGAACTATATACATTCAGCACACTTTGGAGAAAACAAGCAATACAAACTATTATATAAACGAATGGAGGTGAAACACTTAAATGTTACTCTTATGACGAAAAGGATGAGTAAAACTTGAGTGTTTCTTATAAAACAAAACGTTTCAATGAAACTTGAGTATAACTTGTATTCCCAAACAAAGGAGCAACAATTGAGTGATACTTATATAATCAAACGGAGGAGTGATACTTATGTGGTACTTATATAGTGTTAGTTATATAATCAAACGGAGGAGTGATACTTGAGTGTTGCTTATATAATCAAACATAGAAGTGATAATTGACTGCTATTTTATATATAAAATCAAACGGAGGAGTGATATTTGGGCGTTACTTACATAATCAAACGGAGGCGTCACACTTAAATGTTATTTATAAAATCAAACAGAGGAGTAACATCAGCTCCAAAATTTCGTTTTTTACCTTTGGTTCCAATTTCCTTACATGATGTAGCTTACATGATGTAGCTGAACTTATTTTTTAAAGGTGAGCAGATGTCACTTGTTTCAAAATTTAATATATATATATATATATATATATATATATATATATATATTATATATATATATATATATATATATATATATATATATATATATATATATACATATAAGCTTGAAAATTTGGTTTAAAAACTATCTAACAAATGATATAATATTATGCCAATTTCACCGCAAAGCCCCAAACAAAATTATGCTGTTGTCGTTGTTGTTGTTGTTGTGTTTAACGCCAATTGTTCAGCACACGATAGGCTATACATGGCGGCCAGTGTTAACGATGGAGGAAGAACCCGAGAAAGCCCCAGAAAGAACCACTGACCCACGAGAAGCTACTGGCAAGCTTTCTAACATATCCACACTGGCTGAATCTGAGAGTCGAACACACGCAGACAGAGGTGAGATGGCAGTCATCCTTAACGGAGAGCGCTTAAGAGCACTCGGCAACTTAGGGCCCCTTTCTGCTGTTGTCGTCATTCTGCTTTAATTTCTTTGTTATCCAGTTTAAATACCAACGCTTCGATTATTAAAGAACTGTACTCGTGCTTGATGACCAGTATCTCGCCAGTCTAGATCTAATACCTTGTAACGTCCATAAATCAAATCAATAATGTAGCTATTACGAGAAGAGATAGAGGTTTTGGACAGGTAGATATGAGTCTATGCCGTTTATTCTTGTTCTCATTTAAAGTAAACATCATATACCACGATCTGCCAATACATTTCCACAGCAGATCAGGTTCTGCGCAATTAACATTTGGAGTTGCGTTATAGTCAAGTAAATCGACATTCTGATAATTTGTCTCTTTTTAAAAAGTAATAGATTTTCACGATTTAATACATATTTATATTGTGTTTTTTAACCTTTGTCCATGATTGTAGATTGTACTTTTAAAAAATTAACTTCTTTGCAAAGCTAACATTTAGCCATGATAGTAAGTTGTAACTAAGATATTGATATATGATGTTAGTTTAGAATAGTATAGAAACCGATTTGTTATGGTTTGATGGCACTTTCACATTAGAAATGACTAAGATCTCGGTAATTCCATAGCATTCTACTTTGATATATATATATATATATATATATATATATATATATATATATATATATATATATATATATATATATATATATATATATATGCTATTCCGCACGCCTAGTCAATAGTTTGCTGTTTACTTAAGTCATACATTTGACCTTGTTCTAGCCTTTTTATGAGACGAGGCGTTTCCTAGTGGATTAGAATGTCGTGGCACACGAATTAGGCGATAGGTGCATGTGGTTAAATACTGCTTGGGCAAATTATGATTATATTCTTACTTTATTATGGTGTTATTCTCTCTATGAAAAAAATATCATATACGAATGTTACATCCTAGGATAAACATTTGTAATGAATCAGATATGTAAAATCAGATATACGTAACACTTACCCTATAAAGAAAAAGAAAGATTTATGTTTGCTGTGTAGAAACGGCTTCCTAATTAGGACCGGCATTAAAGCAATAATCTGTGCTTTTCCAATTAAGACTGAAAGATAATGCGATTAGTTGTATACAGCCTTTTCATTCCATTTAATTAGATTCATGGTTAAGCAAGCTTCTGATGTAATGTCAATAAAAGTACTAAACAAAACAACTATCAAAATGCTAACTATTCTATGTGCGATACTTACGTCATATATATATATATATATATATATATATATATATATATATATATATATATATATATATATATATATATACTTTACTAATATTAGTAATAAGAATTCATAATAGTAGTATTTTTTATGTTCTTCATAACAGAGGCGTAGCTGTGGGAGAGAGGGACAGAGGGGTACAGATGTCTCCGGGGGCCAGACTTGTGTCGTATGTGGAATTTTTGCAGCAAATATGCAACTATGCATTAGTTTTTTCTTCTTTATATTAGCCGTTGGCATTACATTGGGTAATGGTGATTTTATTGCTGAAAATAATGGGTTTCAGAGTTGAGGGACCGGGGGAAGGGGGGGAGGGCTGTAAAAATGAATCTTGTCCCCGGGCTCCAAACAATCTAACTACGCCTCTGCCTCATACAATTACCATATGTATGTCCACCTGCATAAACAAGGATCAACAGAATTCATGTGATTTCAAATCAGTCAACTGCTTTTGGGCGTTTGAAGGATGCCGAAAGCATATCACCTGTTACAGGTATCGGTTCATCAATTTATTTAATACTAAATGGCATAATACCCCTTTGCCAAGAAGCGTCTCCAGCCAAGAAAAATATATTCCCGTGTAGTCTCGTCATTTCTAAAACGGTAAAGATTTTAAATGACGTGTTTATTTAAACTTTCTGGCCACATCATTAGAGTAAATTCATCGATAAGAAGTACATTTATTTTCCTTATATGAAGATATATATATATATATATATATATATATATATATATATATATATATATATATATATATATATATATATATATATATATATATCTTCAAGAAAGGAAAATAAATATATATTCCTGTCTTTGTTTATTCAAAATGATTACTCTGGATCAGATGTCCATAAGTGCAAATCAAGTTTTTAAGTTTTTAAGAAAAGCAATTTTAACTTTTTTCAAAGGTTGATTTTTACTTCATTGATACTTTTCAATATTTGATTGCCTATTTTACGTGTAAATTTAGTTTGTATTCTTCTTTCACATTTTTGCGCATTCTGCATATCGTTTTATTAAGATCCAATGATAAATTTGGTTTTTTGTACGTATGTATTACTTGTTTTATCGTTATCATTGTTTTTTTGTCTATTCCAATATATACACGACAATATATACACTACATTATCTCGAAAAAGGGGACCCCGGGTGGTCCAGTTCGGAAGCGCTTTTCTTTTTCAATCATTGTCATATCACCTCTGCGTGGTTTCGAGTCTCGAGCTCGGCCAGTGTGTATATCTGAGAACCGTTGCCAGTACCTACCCGTGAGTTCGGTCGTTCTTACGGGCTTTTCCATGGTTCGTTTACTAGTTAAAATGGCTGTCATGTATGGTATATCATGGTATATAAATGTTTCAAGTCCACCCCACCCTCCATCCCCCCAAAAAAACAAACAAACACAAAACCCACCAACAAATAAAATAAAAAGTATTGCAGTTTGGTCATACCATGCTACATGAATTTAGGCTAAACAGACATGGCATATAAAGTCTTTACTCACTGCATTATAGTATGTTTGCCTAAACACTCACGGCATGTCACGCATTTTCCTAAACACTAACGGCATGTCACGCATTTGCATAAACACTAACGGCATGTCACGCATTTCCATAAACATTCACATGAAATTTTGCGTCTGTCCAATTACACAAAGCAAATAATAATGTAACAATTACCAATATCGCCGTAATGTATATTATATTTATGTTAACCTCAAGATCAATATATATATATATATATACTGGTGGGTCCAGAAAAGATGGGATTGGATATAAGCCATGGATATATCGCTAAAAAAATTATATTTCAATGAATATGTTAAAGAAGCTTGGAATAATAGCAATAAAGAAAATCATTCATGTATTTTCTTAAGAATTTTATAATTTTTATAAGCAAGAAAACCTATTTTACCTACGTATTTGTTTCAAATGCAGGTGCAGTAAAAGTTCACTGAGTAAATGATTCAGTATTTATTCTGAGATAATGATCAATAAATATTATCGCACGTATCAATGAAAATAAAGTCTTATACTTTAAAAAATGCATTCCTTTATAATTCGTAATAGATTTGCGGTATAGAAACAGTACAATGTGCAAACATCTTTTTTATTACAAGCTTTGGAACTTCGAAGAGACTTAAAACAGTTAATATATCAGATCATAAAAATCTGAGGTCAATAAGACAAATTATTCATCAGACCGTGCATTTATCTGTCATACTGACACAAATCTATATAACGATTAATCTGTCCCTCTCATTAGTATTGTCTCATTTGCCTTTTTACTGAGTCAATCAACAAAAGACGGCAAGCCTTTCACTGTGTACTGTATCGTCGTACTGCATCAACACTTCAGCTAAAGTCTTAACATTTCTCACTAGATAACATAAGACGACGGATGCAAATTAATAACTAAATGTGTTAATTACAACTACTGTGTAGGTTTTAAGGAATTTGTGTTGATCAAATAATGGTTAATAGACTGCAAGTGCAAATTAACTTTTTCTAGGGCAGCTCTACTATCGAGTTGTTTGAAATCATAATAAAACAGAAGCGATAAGTGCTACAATTATAGCACGGGAAAAAAAATCACCAAACTCTGATTTATTTAATTTACATATCACCAGAGTAGTAGTTGATCACAAAATGGAGATCCGTGTAATCAGATGTGTCCCACAGATAACCAAATGCAACATCGTGCAGCGAAATCATACTACTAATAAGGACTTTGTATAGCGTCTAACCTTTAGAAGCTCTAAGTAGGTAGACAAAATGACCAAACCTGAGTTAGCAGTATTTTGAGTCTTGCGCATCTAAATAAAAAACCAATCTATGTACTCTATACACCAAAATAAAGGCAATTGAAGATTATTTTAACAATAGTTTACATATACCAGGTCAGGTGTTTATTTCCAGGTCAACCAATGGGGTCACTGCAGAGTACTAAAATGGAAAGCGGAACTTAGTTATAAAACAAAACTGTTGATACATCGACATTTGGTATACCAATAGCATGTGAGAGAAATATTACAAACGTCTGTAATTTGCTTTTCAACTGTGAACAAATTTAAACACAATTACAGCAAAAGCTTAGAGAATCTTTTAATAGCAATGTAAACGAATGCAGGATTTACGGCTTCAATAATTAAGATTTGCATGCAATTTGCAATAACATTTCACCATATTTATTATTATTCGAAAACTTCGATAATCTAGTTTTGTGAAAGCTATGGTAAACTTGACGATAAGACATGCGAAAAGACCCATTTAAGAAGAACAAGTAAAAATTTTATCAATGAAAGAGGTTTATAACATAATGAAAAGAAGTTATATATATATATATATATATATATATATATATATATATATATATATATATGGCATTCAACCTTCATTTGACAGTGTGTAAACCAAATTTGGTTTGGATTTTGCAACTTTGCAACAACTGATGTAACTCGATAAATATACTGCCTAGAAAAGAGTTAGATATAAAAATTGAAAAATATCAATTACATACACTGTACGTTAATCCTTTGTTGTTATTGTTTTGTAAATTTCATTACACCACATAGGTGCACTTGTAAAAATCAAAATTAAATATAATGAACAATCTAGAAAACCAAACGGGTTCCATCAAGGTTTTCCATTTGCCTTATGAAGACGGAAGACAGGACAAAAAGAGACAATAGAACCACACGCTACCAAGCTATATCGAAAATATTTTTTAAAATAATTTTTTCTAATTCAAAAAGTTTTTAAATCTTGAAATGGGCCCAGATATAGTTTGCAATATCCCATTCTGCGGCTATGTTGGCATATTTTACACCCCTTACGAATCATGATTCAAAGTTCAGAAACATTATAATTCGAATATTCAAACTTACTGTGTCACAAATACAACTAATTTGCTAAGAAAATAGTGAAAACTTTTTGGAATTATTTCGATGTGATATCATTGCATTTTTAACTAGATTAGTCAGCAATCTCTGTACATTCCTTACTGGCAGAAACTACAAAACATCTAAAGTACTGGTAAAGTTAAAACATACTAAGGAACACACCACTAAAAAATAAACAACGCTGTACACCGTTATGCTAGTAAAACCGCACACCTCAACTATGCATGTCTGATATTTTATTCGAAAGTTCATCCGAAATTCTAGAAATCTATGTTTATCTGATTGTGATCTCGAGCTTTCTTTTTATTATATTTTTCTAACACATGCTTTAAGAAATAACTGACGCAAACCAAAACAATTTTTAAAAAGTTGTCATTTGGATTGTTCAGTCCTATCCTAAACATTGCAGAATACTGGGGTACAATTGGTGCCAATGTAAACTATTCATTCAGTTATCTTGTGGAATGCTTTCATGTTAATATAGAACACATATAGAACGCGTTATTTGTTTTATTTTACATCTGTTCTACGTTGCTCCTAGCGGTATTGATTGACAAAATATAACAAATGGAACCATACATTTCACTTTTAAAGAAGCACTACTGTGTTATATAAAAAATATAAATTAAAAAAGCTCAAAAACAGCTTTGTTCTTACAAAAAACATCCAACAATGTTCTGCCCCATAATGTCAAAACTTTGGACAAGTATAGATAATCTAAGTCAAATTTTAGTTTAGACCTGTAAATAGCACACATGTATAATGTTTACATATTCAATCAACTGTGCTCGTTACCGTAGGAGCTCTCAATTTGAGCATTAAGATTATCCTTGACGCATATCCCGGAAGAAGAACTGTGCTTTTTGGTAAATGTGTCATTTGAAAAATGATTATTTTTCTTTACTGTGGACTATGCGCATCTTGGTCCCCATGATTGCCAGATGATAAACATAACGTTCACATTTTCTGAACCATTTCATTTAATATTGTCGAACTGTCAATAAATGTTCAAATGTGACCTGTTTTAGTTATTTGTTGTTTAGCATGCCTCCATAGAATAGCAACCAATCGTTGTGTACATCAACCATGTGAAAACTTGTTATACTATTTAAAAAAATAAAAAAGGCAATTAAAGTCAAATATTACAAATATAAGAAATATCTTTAAACACTTTCCACAACTGTTTGTACTGTGGAGAGCAAAATATTGTCTGTTAAGGGACAAGGGGATCTTTGAATTATTTTTAAAAACAGAACTATTTTGACTATATTACCTCAAGATAGTTAATTCATGTCAACTAATATAACTGGATATAATGTTTTTCCCCCACACAAAATAAGAGCTATATTTGTTTTCTTAATTGTGTTTACCCACTGTTATTTCTCTTTACTTTCTGATAAGGAATGAAGAGTTACGACCGTTCTAATTTGTTATATTTATATTGGCAAGCCATTATTTGGCGGTCATACTGTAGACGGTTTGTGCTTAGTGCATTTCTGTCGAGCTGACTTTGTTTTGTGAAATCTTATACTCTGAAGACTATTTAATGGTAATATCAGTCTCGTAGTTAACATTCCAGTTCAGCTGATCTATGTTTTGGTGTTCTGCAAGACTCTGTTCTCGGCCCATATCTCTTCATTCAATACATTCTCAAGTGTCATATAGATCGACATCAGATTTTCAACCAACTGTATACTGATAACACTCAAATATACAAATCTAGCTGCCAAACTGACGTTGAAGCTGTAATCAAAAACCGTATAGAGATGTATTTCCTATGTGAAGTCATGGAAAACACGTAACAAGCTCCAGATGAATAATGATAAAACAGAAACCATCCTGATCACCATGCAAAGACTTTATTATTCGTAACCGTTACCTCCATCAATAAGTATCAGCAAACCCATCATTAGATGTGCACAACCAGTTCAAAACCAAGGTGTCACTCAGTCCGCCATCATCACTCCAACATGTTATGAACATACAAAGCGGAGACACATTCGTTAAATTGCAATATTCTTTCGATTGAAGTCATTAAAACACTTGTCTTCCATAATACCTTCAAGACTGGATTATTGTAATTCACTTTTATCTGGTTCATCTAAATATATACTACAGCAACTGCAAAAAGTTTAAAACAAAGATGATCGGATCATCCATATAATACGATGAACTGAGTACATCAACCCCCTGCTCTATAACCTGCACTTGCTGTCCGTTCGAACAAGAAAACACAAACTCTGTTCAATATGCTACATTTCATTGATTGGCTCCAGTCCAATATCCCTATCTGACATAACCATGTGTACACCACCCCTTGCGAATTGATCATATACCTTGTACGCTGCGATCTCTTTCAAGAGTAATCTTAAAACTCACATATTTCGACCATAGTACAAACTTAAACGACAATAATGTTTACTTCATTAAGTATTGTCTACATATTTATGTTTGGCTATTTCAAGGTGTTTGTTTTTGCAATCTTATCGTTGTATATGTTCTTGTCTGTATTTAATATTGCAAAGCACTTAGAGCTTTTATCCATGATAAAATTCCTAAAAGCTTCATTTGTATAATTTTAGATGAGTATGTTAGTGTGCAATATAAATAGACAGAGGGCTCATCCTTGCATTTTCTTGTATTACGAGAGAAAGAGGGTGAAGGTGGGCAATACGAATGTCCCGAATATTATTGCGTATTAGAAAAATTTCTTGAACAGTGAAAAGTACATTATTGCACCAGCCCAATGTATTTCCTATGCACATCCATATATGTTCTCTGTCTGATTATCAAATGAAGATACTTTCTTGATCTGATTATCAAATGAAGACACTTTCTCGGTCTGATTATCAAATGAAGACACTTTCTCGGTCTGATTATCAAAAGAAGACACTTTTTCGGTCTGATTATCAAAAGATGACACTTTCTCGGTCTGATTATTAAAGAAAGACACTTTCTCGGTCTGATTAACAAAAGAGGACCCTTTATCGGTCTGATTATCAAAGGAAGACACGTTCTTGATCTGATTATCAAACGAAGACGCTTTATCGGTCTAATTATCAAAGGAAGACACTATCTCGGTGTGATTATCAAAGGAAGACACTTTCTCGGTCTGATTATCAAATGAAGACACGTTGTCGGTCTGATTATCAAATGAAGACACGTTCTCAGTCTGATTATTAAAGGAAGACACTTTCTCGGTATGATTATCAGTGAAGACACGTTCTCGGTCTGATTATCAAATGAAGACACGTTCTCAGTCTGATTATCAAAGGAGGAAACTTTCTCGGTATGATTATCAAAAGATATATAATTTTCAGCTACAGTTATAATTGGATTTTTATGCTTTGTATTTCTCAACTACGTTGGCGTCATAGGAACTAAATAAGTGTATATTATTGTTTCTGGAGAAAATGTAAAAAAAAATATACAAACCTGCTTTAATACGACAATCATAATGATTAGAAGCTAAATGGATAATCTGCCTGCTGCAATGCTAGCTTTCCAATGTTGAAAATGATGGAATGATTTTTTTCAGCTGATCTTTAACTTTTCGTATTGAAATTATTTTTTTAAAACATGTACATGCATTTCTTTAATTTTTCGAATGCAACCTGTCCTCAAATTCTGAAATATACGCGGGTGCGAATATAATAGTTTTTTTTAGTGTAATTCAACTGTAACGTAAAGTAAAATCTGTGTTTCTTCCGGATGGGGTCATTGCAGAATACCATTCTCGAAATTTAAATATTTGAAACCGCTTCGAAGTTAAAACATTCAATTAACCATTACAAAATTATCAGCTAATCCGTCCGTTCCAGATCGCGGCATTCAACGGAAAATAAATTATTCTACCTTAAATATTTAAGGACTTTTTCCATTTTCAATTTTGTAATGTTTTCTTTACTGTTATTTTTAAAAATAATTTTTCTGTGTTTTATTCATCCCATTTTAGTTCTTTAATTAATTTATATATGCAATTCTGATTTTTTTAATGGTAATAGTTTTTAAAAACACTAAACAAAATATAAAATATGTTGTACTGTCTTTGTGCTAAATTACAATCTGCCATTGTTTTCAAACGTTTTCAATATTTATATGAGAAGAATTGTAAATGCTTTAGGTTTTCCATTCATGTTGTATATGTCGGACCATCAAATATTGACAACCATCGATCACAATCACGCCGCAAGGCAGAGATGATTATCGCCGGCGTTGTAATACGAATTCTTCAATAATAAAGTAAACAGGTATGACCCCTTGAATTGTTTCTCGCATCATTGGCTATCGATGACTTCAAGCATGTCAAATCTAGAGCAGATAACGGTTATGGCGCCCTTACACTCAACCCTTTCTTTTACAGACAATATTTTAACCCGCGACTCAAACGATTCCTCAGTTCGAGCACAGCAGTTCAAGAGCATCATATATAACAAGATAGTTCAATATGCCAATATACAGTGGAGAAACACTTGGCAATAATCGTGACGATGCTAGCAGTGATGTACTAGCATCGTTGAAGTCATCAGGGAAATCCAAGAATGAATCCCGTCCGCCGAGTTTGTTTTTCGACATCCATAACGCCATCAAAGATCCATTGGAAAAAGAAAAGAGCGACTTTCAGATGGTTGAATTTGCCGATTTCACAGAATCTGTAAATGGATCTAGTAGCTTATACAGAGGATACCAAATAGGAAGGCCGTCGCTAGTTTGCAAAGGCGGAAAATACAGAATCGCCTATAAAGGTATTTCGGGTAAAGGAAAGCATTATCTACAAGACCTCTATCAAACTTGTATAGACTTGAAATGGCGATGGGTAATGGTCGTTTTCTTCGTCTTCTTTTTCATTTCTTGTCTATTTTTTGCCATATTCTGGTTTTTGATAGCTCTAATCCATGGCGATCTGGCACATATAGATGATCCAAGTTGGACCCCTTGCATTTACAAGCTGAAAAACTTTCCGGACGCTTTACAATTTTCTTTAGAAACGCAAACCACTATTGGATTTGGGGCAATATACCCAAATCCCTCGTGTATTGCAAGTATTCCTTTGTTGTTTTTACAAGCCATAACTGGTTTTCTACTGGAGACAATATTGATGGGGTTAGTCCTTGTGAAGCTTGCAAATTCCAAACATCGTCGAAATACTTTATTGTTCAGTAATAATGCCTGCATTTGTAAGGAAGAAGGGGAATTAGTAATGCAGATTAGGCTCGGTGATATGCGACAGTCCCATCTGGTTGATACTTCCGTGTATGGAATCTTTATCCGTGATAAGGTAATACCATGAATTGATTCTCTCTCTCTCTCTCTCTCTCTCTCTCTCTCTCTCTCTCTCTGAGTGATCATGTATTATCTTTTAAATTTGATAAAATATTAAACTCGAAAATGCAAAGAATAATATAACAATGCGTGTAATCACTAGTATGCAAAACATCCATTATAAGTATTTACGTCAGAAATAAAACCACACAAATTGATGAGAAATTAACACTAATTAATAATAAAGTCATAGCCACATGCAATGGAATCATTTATAATTCCAGGAAGGTACGTGAGCATGCATTGATTAGTGTGGCATATATTGTCATCATTATAATGTTCTCTCTTCTTCCAAATCTTTAATGTCAACGGAAATTGCCTCTGTGCCACTTGATGTTGCCATTAAAAGGTCCTCTCTTATTCAGGCTACTTAAAGTCGGTGCCAGTTGACTCTGTAGAACGTGATGGTGTTATTTCAAGATCCTCTTAAACTCCTGAAATCAGCGTCATTTGTCCGTATATAACTATCGTGATAATATCATTGCAAGACCATCACATATTCAAACTTCTGAAAGTCAGTTGCAGTTGTGGGTAGAGAGCTATCGTGATGATGTTCGATCACCTTAAAGTCTCTATACAATGTAATGGCGAACCACAAACATAGGCAGTAAATGGTCCCACAAAACTGGTAGTTATATCAAGTCATTACACCAGTATATGGTATCTAAAAACACTATTATGTTCGTTCAAATATATACACCCAAAAAAACGGCATGTACGTAAAGGTCATTTTTAAAAACTAAAGTAAGAATAACAGAATTTGGGAATATATACTTTACGCAGCAATCAGGTATAGTACATATAAACAGTGGCGCAATACAATTTTATCATATTGTTATTTATACTATGAAAGGTACTCTTAGATAATCAGTAGATTAAATTCCTTACTGAAAATTTGACAAAATATGATATGATGCTATGCATATTTTACCACAGAATAAACTCATCTACGCAGATTATGTGTGGTGACTTTTATGAAGAATTATTTCGTGAATATGTAAATGTAGAAATTGACCTTGTTTTAATTTGCAAAATTATGCAAACGTATCTAATACGTACAATCGTTTCTGAAAACAAACATCAAACGAACAAATTATATATTGCAAGAAAAACGGACATATTTGTCTGAGTAATTAGATCTGTCAAATGAAACACTACTAATTACGTATGACTCTTTCATAGTAGTAAACACACAGCTCAAAAACTGAGCTACTATCTTTGTTACAGAAATATTCTAATCGAATCAGGAGGCAAACTCTATTGGTATCGTACGTAGGTATAGCTAATCTAAGAACTAAAAGCTCGAGCATTCACTAACAAGACGAATCAACGGAATGAATTGAAATTTAAAAATAAAATACAAGTTTAACAGCACTAATAACAACATTACTACTACTACTACTACTACTACTACTACTACTACTACTAATAATAATAATAATAATATTGATTAGGATGATGATGATAGCGATGATAAAGACGGTTCTAATAAGAAAAGATGACATGAATTGTAGATGAAAATTACTTAATTCTCCTACCTATTATTATTAATATTATAATGATTATTATTACATATCATTGATGATGATGCTTTCGTTGATATTGTTCTGTTATTGTTATAATTGTCTTATAGTACATTCAGTTTAAATCATGAGTCAATTTACCTCTAATACAAAATAAAATATGATAAAATGGCTGTACAATTAACAGCCGGTTGAAAGGATGCAGTAAAAGACAAATAACGACTATTTGAGTAGAAAAATCATGATATAAAACTTGCTATATTTTCATCAATTAAATTGAAATTAAATTGAAATGTATATAAACAATCTATCTAATATGCTCGAAAAATGAGTTCCTTTCACTATCTCTCTTCCAGGTATCAAAGGAGGGGACACGCTATCCGCTATTTCAACATCATCTGGATATTCAGGCACAAGGGATGGACGATAGGGTCTTTTTAATCTGGCCCTTGGTTCTAAGCCACAAAATCAACGAAGACAGCCCATTTTGGGACATGAAACCAGAAGAAATACTATACGCCAATAATTTTGAAGTTGTAGTAATCTTCGAAGGCATAATTGAGTCTACTGGGGAAATTTGCCAAGCTAGAACCTCTTATACATCCAAAGACATTATTTGGGGACGTACCTTTGCCAATATGGTAGAAATTGATGATGAAAACGGAAAATGGTGTGCAAATTTTAAACTGTTCGAAGATCTAGTGCCATGTCCAATCGCAAAATGCAGCGGAAAGGAAATGCATATTTTGAAAAAAGCATTAGAGTCGGGTACACAGATTGTTAGCCGAAAAGACGAAGAAAGCAAACATTATTTTCGAAAAATATCAAGCCTCAGCAAATCTCAAGACTCGTCCATGACTGATCTTGAAAAGGCGCCAGAGAGAAATAAATCATCCACTGGAATAGCAGAAACATAAGTTTGAAAGGCTTAACTAATGCTGAAAAAATGGTCTGAAATTTTTGATTTTGGAAACAATTAATTATTTTGAGTAAATTTTTAAAATGATGTATGTGTAAACCCAAGCAGATAAAGAATACAGAACACTCCCCTGGCCTTGTCTGATCTATCCTGTGGCAGATAAAGAAATTGATATAAAAGAATTCCCTGATCTTGTCTTACCTTACAAATACTAAAGATTTTCATAGGAAATATTCCATTATGAACAGGTGTACCCTATAAAGCAGTGTCTGCTAAAGGAGGTAACGCTGAAGTTAAAATCTTAAATACAGTAATTATATTTGGATTTCATACATTCTTCTCATGTAGTTTTATGAAAAATGAAATATCAAAGATGGATAATGAAAACATGAAACTCTGTCTTTAAAATGAAGTGAGGGTATAACAACAGAACCAGGTTTACATTACAAAAATGAAAACTTTCATGGGGAATTTGGAAACAAGTACCGGTAACTGCTCAACTGGTCAGGGGGTGGGGTACTTTAAGGTAACATAACCTACTGGACATAAGATGTAGCATTCTGAAATAAATATTATAACAATGTTTTCACTTAAAATTTTGAACATTAAGTTCAAGAATACAAAATATGGAGGACCAACATAATTATTTAGCTTAGGGATTATGAATTTTGTTGAAGGAAATTAAACAAAACCTTTTAAATATGTATAATATACAAATTTTTATGATGAAATGATCAATTAAAGTACTGAAAAATACATAAAGTTTCTAAACGAAATAACTAAGATTCATCAAGCTCAAAGATTCCATCTTTGATGAAGTGTGACTAGCTTGCAGCAGATGAATTGTCTATAACAAAGTGATGTGCAGATGTTCTATATTTACAAAAGGAGGGTAATGTGACAGAATGTAGCATAAGATCCATGGAGAAAAATGGAGTGCCACAAAGAAATAGAACAAAACATGGTGTGTTCAATATATATGCATCATAAATCTTCTTGTTTAGTTTCGATCTCCGGTCAAACCTTAATTATTTAAAGAAGGCTTAGTGTTTAGTAAAAGATTATTATTGTCACTGAGAAAAACCATGAATCATCAAATAGCTGAAATAAAATTCGACTGCAGTATATTTTACCTACCATTAAAGAGGTAAGGATGGTTGACACATTTCAACTGCAGTATATTTTACCTACATCAAAACGTTAAGGATAGTTGAGACATTTCAACTGCAGTATATTTTACCTACAATCAAAGAGGTACGGATAGTTGATACATTTCAACTGCAGTATATTTTATCAACCATCAAAGAGGTAAGGATGGTTGACACATTTCCGCAGCTGCATCAAAATGTTCATCAGACTTCTGGTACCACCTGAATAGCTACTGTTGCTACAATCTAACAAATCTACAATGAAGATTTTAACCCATACTGATGGTTACAAAACAAATCTATAATTAAAATTTAAATTAATACTGATGTTCACAAACAAATCTACAATGAAGATTTAAACCCATACTGAAGTTAACAAATAAAAGTAGTAGAGAGGGTGAACAGACCAAGTTTTCAAACTAATAAAATAACTTCTACGGGGAGAGGGCGCGAACCCATTTCGGATATTTATCAAATAAAGCCTCCTACAGAGAGGGTGAACAGACAAACAAAAAGCCTCTACGGGGGAGGGCGCGAACGCATCTCTGATATTTGTCAAACTAAAGCCTCCTACAGAGAGAGTGAACAGACTGAAACTATTTCAGATAAACTAATATATGACAGTTTAGGTATCGTACGAGGTTTCTATTTGTCAAACCAGGACTATTGAGTCAAAAACATACGTTGTTGTCGCGGTTTTGTTAGTTGTTATGAATTAGTCGAATATTTTATCAAATTCGATACGATATCTTGATCTAGGGTCATGCAATTTTATCGTTATAAATCCATTTGAGTTTGATGTAGCAACACTAAAGACATTTCTAAAATGAATTATGTCCATATCTCCACTGCACCAGGTCTGGTGAATATTTCGTAATGTATGTGTATCAACTCCATTTAACACAGCAAGAATATTAGTTATCCCTGATCACTTCTGGTATGTGTGTATATCTCTGAGTAATATAAATCACATCAATATTTTTATGTCTACCTCTGGAAAATATCCTGGCAGGGTTTGCTTGTTTATCTAATATCAAATCATCATACACGACTAAATTTTTAATAATTCCATCAATAGAATCTACACTCAGTGCTTCTTCAATATCAGTGATACATTCAATAATATCTTCGTCGGATATCGATTTTGCTTTCTCGTTTAAATCTTTGAGTACATCATAACATTGCTGATCATATACAGGTGGTGCTACCCTATTCAATTTGTCCCATTTTAACCACTTCGTTATTAGATTAAGTAACAAGTGCGTTTTGCCACTTCCAGACGGTCCAATTATAATCATGCGAATATAATATGGTAGCGCTGCATTATGCTTAACATATTTTCGTGTTTTTTGTCGTCGAAAAACCAATCACATTCATGTTATTATAAATAAATTATGGATCTATATTGTGTTAAATGTAAGACGTGTAGTAGCACAAACGACTTGACAACAATTACAACAAGCAATAACAGATCAGCATTTGCTTGTAAGTGTGTACAATGCGGTACGAAAAAGTTAGATTTGTTTCTATGGAATCGGGTAATGATTTTTAAAAAAAAAACGAGGAGGTGATATTACAGCTAATTTGACAAACCTTCCCTGGATTCCATGGGACAAATACCCAGGAGAAAAACACCTTCCAGGATGTAATTACTGCGGCCATGGAAACAGACTCGATATCCGACTTGATATACAAGATCAACCCGGACCCGGCGAATATCCAATAAACGTTATTGATAAGGCGTGTCATGCTCACGATGTTGCTTATAAAAGTAGCAATCTGCAACACAGACACATCGTTGATATGAAATTGATTCATGCGTTGAATTCTTTCAAGAATAAATCTTTCAAGGAATCATTGGCTAACTGGTTAGTAAGATCTGCGATGAAGAGTAAACTAGTATTAGATTTTGGAGATTAATTAATTAATTGGTAATTAATTAATTAATTACATGGAATCGATTTATTATTCTCCGATGGATACTGGAACGGTAGCGCAGCGATTAGTAAATTCGCAAGTGCTACAAAAGTAAAACAAAGTTACTTCAGTGGATTGGCTATCCAGACAGACGATATGGCAAATGTATCTACTGCCGACTAAACAAATTAACTTCACATATTTTGATGCTAGCGTCCCTAATTAAGTTTATCAAGCGGATATATTATTTCTGCCACATGATACTGTTAAAAAACGAACGTACTTACAAATACGCGTTAACTGTCGTTGACATTGCGAGTAGATATAAATAAGATGAGCCGCTATCAACCAATCGGCATCAGAGGTAGCTTCTACGAATTTATCGTAGAGGTCCTCTACGTTGGCCAAATCTGTTAAAGGTTGATCCTGGCAAAGAATTTCAGGCTGCAGTGTTATCAACAATGAAGCATCATAATGTCACCATACGACGAGGACATACTGCAATACACCGCTTTCATGCAATTGTTTAACGATTTAATCGAACACTTTCTGAGCGGTTATTTTGATATCAATACACGAAGGAATTTATCGAAAATAAGAGATCTCGTGAATGGTTCAAGAGATCACCAGGTGTAATTGTTGCGCTTCGCAATGAAATTACTCCAACAATCAATATGAAACCTAATAACGCGAAAAAGGAAATATATCCTCGGTTTACAAAATGATTTTTCAAAACAGCAAATACTCGTAATGTCACTGTGAGATATTTGTACGAGCCGGGTGAACTTGAAGGTGGTACAAAGAGCTACTGATCTTATTGGAGAGTCACATCGCATATAATATCTAAAATAACAAGATCCACGGGTAGACCTGTAATCTACAGATTGGATTCAACTGCTCCTAAACTTGGATGTACACGTGAACAGTTGCAAGTGATACCCAATGATACTCAATTACCGCCGCGTGGTCTTAATTAGCGCGGTGATTTCGATTACATTCCAGTCAGGTCAATGTTACATTATCTCTGATATGACCACGACTATTATCCTTTCTATCAACGGTAAACTGGCGAGGATCTTTATCCGAATACAGCCATATCATTATACAATTACAGCTCGCGCAGAGATTATTCTGTTCTTGTTTCAGCCTTATTATAAATTTAACATCAATATCAAATTCTCTATTAGTTTTCTTATCTTGTTGTTTATAACCAGCGAGTTTTTTTTCTTTTTATTATATAATCGCTGACAATATCACTCTACGAAGTTGATTATTTAATCTTCGTACTCGTGACACTGCGAGATAAACTAAATTCGACCACTCGATGCGATCATCTACGATCCAAACATTTGTATCAGAGATGGTTAACCCCTGAGATGAATGTATCGCCATTGCGTATCCTAGCGTCCACGGAAATTTATCAGCGCGTAATGTGTCTTCCACAACACTGACATCAACCAACACAATATCATTTAACACAAGTATTTGTTTTTCAGTCTGTCCTGGAATATCAGCTTTAATATTCTGAATTCGTGAATCAGCTGTTCTATAACACAATGACATTGGAAGTGTTAGAATTTGTCTTTGTGTGTTTGAAACAACCGCGCTTGAAGTGTATCTCTGACTATCTTTCTACTTGTCACTATCAAATCGTTTGGTTTCCACGCTTCCCAAAAATCATTTAATGGGGTTTCTGAAATTATTTCACGCACTATTGCACACTGGATTTTATCCGGTTGTAATCTGATGAATTTCTCATACTCACTTAATTCTGGATCAAGTGCTCTGTGATCAGTATGAATTTCTTCATAATAATCTACAAAATTCTTCAGCCAATTATGTGGGGACAAACAGACAAATGGTGGTGGTTGACCATGATCGGCACACATTATCACAGCTGTATTTTGCAGTAACAACCAATCAAGAAACATTTTTAATATATCTAACGTTCCATGCACATCTCACCCCAAATAATCATTTTCGGAATATATTTATCACTCATTGTATCAGGAGTCCATGCGTCACATTCATATCGAAAGAAACTGTGATAAGTGCATGAATTAACAACTCGTTGTAATATTTCTTTTTCATGTCTCTGTGTGGGTGTTAGCACAATCATGTCAGACTTTTCCCAAAATAATTCGGTAACACGAGTCGTCTTCCCTGTCCCGCCATAAATTTTTTTTTCTACATACTAGATTGGATAACAAAGGAGCACTCGATGGTTCTGATATTTGATTATTTTTTATGTAATTATCTTCAATCAAAACATCTTCTGATTTAGAATAATCATGCAACATTTCTTGTTTTATTCTCCATGACACCCAAAACACATCGGAATTTGTAAAACGAGCCAATATTTCTTTATGTTTGATATCTATATAAAATGAATTAGTGGCGACTCATACTGCGGTGTCAGGAAATCTATTTATCATCAATAGAAAATTGATAGAAACATAAGCCAGCATAGACGACCTTAAATGTGTGTATTGAGGAGGGTCGCCATCAATGTATTGTACCAAATTTGGTTCCATCGGACAAGTAGGCAGTAAACAATAAATCGTATTCAGCATTATCTAGAATAAATCGTGAATAATGCTTGTGATCATATGATCCAGCCTGGGTAAATTTACCTCTTATTCTTCTACCGAGATCCTTTGCATTTTAATTTTTGATTTTAAAGATTTCCTTGGATTGTTTAACAATATATTCTTCGTGGAGATCAGGAAATTTTTCCTTGTAATCGTTAATAATACTATCAGGACTATCGGGTTGTGGTAACATATTTTCAGTTTGCGCTCGATATGATATCATTGCCTCACTGACAATCAGCGATATCAGTATTTTACAATCGATCATATACAGTAACAACACTATTAGTATCCAGTGTGTTTCAGATATATATCTACCAAACCAAATATAACAGCACTTATGAAGTCCTTTAGCGAATTCAAATGATACCACACGAGCGTATCTGGTTAGATCAACATCGGGTAGTGGTCCATTAATCGCAACTCGTGCCATCTCGTGGATGGGATGCCGAAACCGTTTAACATACCCAACACACTCTCCATACCCGAGTAAACTCCCTGGATAACACGCAACCATATCAACAGAAATAACGTTTCTAGGATCATAATCCAAAATGTGTTGGCTTCCACATATTATTCTCTCTGGCGAAATGAGATGCAAATGATGGAACTGTAAAACAGTTTGTTAGTAATTGCTCGCTATTATCCGTTGAAACTTTCCGAGCTAGTTTTTTCATCTCACCGTGAAGAGATTCCGCTAAGTATATTTCACCGTTAGGTCTTACAAATTGGTCGAGTTTTCCATCTTGTTCTTCGAAACTCTGAAATAACCACACTGAAACATGATCGTTTTTACTTAGCACGTGAATAAAATCAAACAAATCCTCCCAAGAGTTCTCTTGAGAGAACTCCACCGGAAGGTATTTTACGGTTTCATCCTGCAGAAACATTGTGTGCATTATGATCAATGATTGGAGGTCACTTTAATTTATATTTCGATTCTTATAATATTTTTCCTGTTTTAGTTGCTACTGTTACTGGGAATTTTAATATATTTTTTACCTGAGCCACATTTTGAATTGTGGCTCCAAAATCATTGAATGTGAGCGCCCATTTTTTTATTTTGATAAGTCTCAGATCTATCAACCCGTTTCAACGCAACGTGTTTTTAAAATAATCTATTACTCGTTCGGCTACACAATTTATTCTTGACTGCGACAGTTTCATTGATTTCAATTTCTCAACACTTGCTTTTTAATTTATTGGATCAATCCCATAAACAACCACAGTCACAGGATAAACTCTCTCGTAATACGGTTAATCAATTCCGGTCAATATTCCTGGTTTGGAATCCTAACTCGCGATGACAACGTTTTGTTTTCCAAGATAGGATCGAATTTATCACGAATAATCCAGTTGGTTGTTTCTGATAGTGTACTAAATTTCACTCTGAAAAAATACTATCGGTGTTCAAGATGCGTTATTATTCTTGCTGCCTGTTTGTCGTTAATGGTTGCATCAACACTGCCAGCGATTCGAAATGTTGACCAACAGTGAGATGCACCTTCTTGTCTAAATTCGTTAAACGCTTCATTAATTTTACCGATCATGCATCTATCACTTATTATACCCTTATTTGGTACATCTATAGAGACTCTATCGAGATTGAATTTAATATTTCCAGGGTTTGATTTTGGATAATCTCTCAAACTCCTTGATATTATATTTAAAACAAGTATTTAAATAAAACAATTATATATAATGCATCACTGTAAATGGCTTATGATAGGATCAGTAACCTTTTTGTAACAAATCGTGCAGAAACGAATGTTGTGAATATCATGCACAGAGTGTGCGATGAGGAAGCTTATCTCCGAGACCCTGTATGCGATGCGCTGTTGGAGTACGATAAAACACACAATTGTGTCTCAGTTGTGGTGGTAAGCGATCCAGAAAACTTAAGCGGTATTATATTAAGAGAGTCATGGACTCTGAAAGCGTCAGTGATAAAGTCATAACAACTCCATAAGACTATATTACTAGATTCTCAACAAATAATAATGTAGACAAATAGTCATTTAGACAGATAAATACTTATGTATATAAATGAGCCAAGAATTTAAAGAACATCCCACGATCAGCAACTATGAACCATCACGCGATAGTGTAGTCAGAGACCACAGGCTGAAAACACCAGTGGGAACTTTTGATAATCAGGGTTATCTTAGATTTGATGCTGGAAGAAAAGCTATCTTAATCACAGGTTTGCATATGAATGTTTTTTGGGGGGTAATTAAAGATGGTATTGTGATTGACCACGTTAATTCGAATCCTATGACTAATTCTTTAACCAATTTACGAGTTATCACTCAGAGTGAGAATACCAAACACAGTCGCACAGAAATCTACCAAAAATTGCGAAAACTGTTAAATATACATATGTTGACACTGGCGAATAAATAATATTTAAATCGATGACTGATGTTGGCGAGCATTTTGACATTTGTATGCCTTCGGTTCGACGTGTTGCAGAGAGAATACAAAAATCAGCTTTTTCAAAATATATTTTGCAAAAAATTCAGTTTACATAGCATATAGAATTACCGAATGGAGATAATTCCACAAAGGATATGTGTGTGTTTATAGAGTTACTGTCCTTTGTATATGGAGTTTCCGTATTTATTAATAGACATAAATCACGATTTGACTTTTTTATAACTACGAATATACTATTGTGTTGCAATTATGTGCATCTAATGTGCAATTATTGTCTAACAGGGATCAAGTAAAATATTTTCACTTACCTGTTTATTCCTGGAATACACTCAGTTGTAAATTTTTACTACCTTTTATAGTTGCGATTATAGAATTTCCCATGATCCATTGATTGATAAAATTTCCATGATTCATTGATTGATACAATTCTCCATGATTCATTGATTGATAAAAAATACCCTGGGAAATTCTGTAAATGTAACTATGAAAGGTAGTGCAAATTTACAATTGTGTGTATTCCAGGAGTGAACTGGTAAGTGAAAACATTTATTGTGTTTGTACCGTTGGTTAATGATATGTCAGATATTCTAAATATAAATACTTGTGTTAACAGTACAAGTACTCTAGTTCTGCTATAAACATTTTCAAATCGGTAGTAAAATCATTCATTGTTGGTTTTCGCGGCATTTGATATTTAGGTGGTGGGATTTCAGGCCATCCTAACACTCTTCTGATCGAACTCTGGTAGATATACTACGAAATAGCCGCGTGAGTTAATCTCAATCGTGTCTGATGTTGGCTCATGAACTGTTATAGAGATTTTTTATTCTTTTCCTGCAATGGATTTATTATACGCTGAAATTCATTATTGATCTGATCGATTTGATAATTCCCAGATGGTATAGAAACAATAATCCAATCCAGGTTTCCATCTTTATCATTTTAACTCGCAAACACAAGAGAATTATTCGGTTGCTGACCACCAAATGATTTTGATCTAATATTCGGCCAGCTGTAGTATACTCGTAATTTTGCCAGTGCGATCTCTTTAACCGGTATAGCAGTGGGGAAATTCACACTGAATTCAGGGATAGTTGAGTTTATTGAGATCATGGTTGTCTTTGGCGGGTTTGTGTTCGTGGATATACGCTGAAGTAATCCCATCGTTGATGTCATTGTTGTTATTGTTGTGTTGTTTTTCTAAGTTTGATGTTGCTGTGTGGTAGATATTCATCATCGCAGAGAATTTGTTATCTGATATTGTTGTATCATGGAGACTGGATGATTGGGAATACGCAGTAGATGCAATATGTAACTTAATTATATACTCGTGTTATTTTTCTCTGACTGCATGTGGATATGTTGTTTTTGGCGATGATGCTGAGAACATCTGTAATTGTTGTCGCCGATGACACACAAATTGTGACAATTACAGGTGCCAGCGCTGTTACCGCTGATAACAATATACCCGATCCAGCAATGACACTTGAAACCGAACACACAATAATGTCAACACTGGTAATTCGCCTGTAGTTTTTTATATCTTCGTTGTATATTCGTAAATAAGATTTTTAAGTTTAAATAGATACTTTTGGACGTTCATTATACTATTTACTGAAATCAATTTCAAATTCTACGCAGTAAATCATTGATTACCACCAGTGGAGGCTAATATAAATGTTTCCATGACACCCTTATCTATTTTTGCATTTGCAGTATTAATTACCGTAGATCTACCCGATAACACATTAAACTGTATCGGCGAAAGCAGGATCAATCTGTAGATAAACTTGACTTCCGCGGTAATATTAATAATATTATTTTGAGGTGACCAGATGAATTCTCCATGTTGTGTCGAGTAAACGGTTTTGTTATTTTGTTTATGCGGTATTTTAATTTTATCAAACCGTGCAGCAATAGCAGGAAAATCACTAACGATATTGTCCTGTGTTTGTTTAATCGTATCAATAGTTATTTTAATATCAGAAACTTTTATTGGGACAGTCAACGGAGTACCAAAGAAACTATCCACGGTTTCATCCGATTTTCTAAATTCCTAATGAGGTTTGCAAACGCACCTACACGAACGTCATACTCAGCTTGCAGCGTTGTTAGCTTACCATCTGTGGTTTTATATTCGTGTTACTGCGCTGTTAGTTTATCATCCGTGGTTTTATGCTCACCATATAACGTCGTTAGTTTATTGACAAAGACATCTACATATTTTTTGTCACAGCGTCAGTGTCCAATGTTGGAATTACCAAGTGCGGTTATTTATTTCGTGTTCATGTCGAGGTTGCCTGTCATTGTGTCACTGAACTTTTTTATTCAGTTGTTTATATTATCCAGCACAGTTGGAAAAAGAACTTTTGGTTTAATCTTACCGGTGGAATCAAACACCGCAAGGGAATTTTCGGTTACTCCATTAATTTTAACAAGAATATCATTCAAGGAAAAACATTACTCGTTTTCAATTTCCCCTGTTTGTCTTGAAATACAACTATTTCGTTTGGTTCCACACTTGCGAGGTTTATCATCTCGGATAGTTCATCTTCAATTATTTTCTTTACATCTCTTGTTGCAGATATTTCCCGTGTATTTGCGTACGGTTTTATAGGGTGGTTTAGTCGATGATGAAATAGCTTTAAGTACGTTTATTACTTCTTGGCCGCATATTGGTGGGTTGATCCTTTTCTGTGTTTGTAGCGTGGAGTACCAGATCGGAATTTTTAATTGATGTATATAACGCATAAATTCTTTCGTTGGTGCTAACCCGTAGGAATCAAAATAAACAATTCCACGTGGATCAATCGAGTATGCAACCCAGTGAGTTCCAGATCCGAAGCTGTTATCCAGATTAATGATATCGGTTTCAGCGCTGTTTGGTTGTTGTGGTAATTCATCTCGCATATAAACACCTCAAAAGTTTCTTGTCGCTAATTCTTTGGCAGCATCGAGTAAATCAAAATTTGACAACGGTGCTACTAAACTGTTCCAGGTAGTCTCAGACCCTTTCCGTAGTACCATGAATACGGAGTCCCTGGTAGTTCTAGACCCTTTCCTTTCTTTTACATCCCTTTGCAGTTGCTTTCTTTAACGCCATCCCAGCAGCGGTACCTACAGCCCCTACCGCGGCAGCGTTCGCGACGGCGGAGGCGGCGGCAATTAGCGCTGCTAACGCAGCGCGAAGTGGAAATATACCACATGATTTAATCATATCGTTGATCGCGACCGCCGACAGAGTAAGCTTAACATATTTTTATACATTTTTTAGCATTATTGAAATGCTTAATTTGACGAGCTGTCAGTGATAGTTTATTCCGACCACCAGACATCTGAATGTGTTTTAACGATATCGTAGTTCCACATTTTTTAGCTGATTCCGATTGCAACTTTTTAATCTGACCTGGAGTCGGAGTAACACTAACGTGACTATATGAAATTTTATTTAATACGAGATTGGTCAAATTATCTGCGTGTTTTCTATTGGCGCATCAACTATACTCATTCGTCCACCAAAACCTTCGAGTATCATTGTTTTGTCACTGATAATGACGGCTTGTCACTGATAATGACGGGAATGGGGAGGGGGGGGGGGGAAGCGGACCTGCCGCGAGAAGGGGAGGTTGTGTTACACGAGCTTCGAAGTATATGTCAACGAAGGTTTGTCCAGTTAAGTCAAGATGTTCCAGTGAAAAGTAATAAATCGGATCAAGATTACTAAAATTTAATTGTGATTTTTGCAGACCGGTATCTACATAGTGATCACGTCCCATAAATGTCAGCAAATGATTATATGCGCGTGCTGTTTGGTTTTGGTCGTAATTCAGTGAAATATTCACAGCTGGTTCCTATTGAGCGTTTTTTTTAACGAGACTTCGTTAACCCCTGGTCGATCAAATATCATATTGCTGAAATCCTGATAATTTAATCTCCTAACAGCCTGCAACGCAATAAATATATGTTTGATGTAACATGTCATAAAAAATCGCCATTATTGGGACTCTGTAGACTAGCTGTTGTTGTTAGCCATGACAGTAATGATTTACCACCTACACTCATAAATGACAGTAATTTTTTTTATTTGCGACGATCAATGGAGTCATTACTGGCATCCATAATGAGTGTTTTGTTGTATTTACTTTACCAACAGAAACACCAACATCTCTCCGAATTCCATCATTATCATCCCGTTTTGCACGAAAACAACTGTGTTTAGCTCCAAAGATAATGTTTCAAACATTTCTACAAAGAGATTGGAATCGGGCATGAAAATAATCTACGAGCTGCATGTAATATACTTCTTCGAGTTGCAAATTCTAAGTTGCAATTAGGATTATCATCTTTTATAACATCAAAAGCATCAGCTAGTCTAACTTCATGTTCAACGTCGACTGGTTGTGGATCAGATGCAGTAGCTTGTGGTGTCCGTAATTTGACATATATATTATGATCAGCATGATCAGTAGTTTCCTTAGCAAACATCATAGATGGTCCAGCCGATCTTGTATAATCATTATAATATCTCGCTAACCAAACTGTTGTTGTGGCGATATCAACATCCTTTTGAATAGATTCAATCTCTCTATGATCAATCATATATGTAGCGCTACTAAATAATGAGATAATACCATTATTGACGAAACCAACACGGACATTTGCGTCATATGGCGTATTAGCTGCAACATTTGTTACAAGTTCTCCTTCTACTTCAATAAATGCCTAATCGGGTAGAAGGAATTTACTCGTATCATGAACCTGAAGTTCAATTTTTCCTCGTTCATTTGGTTGTGTTGCTTTATACTGATAAAACTGATAATTATTTTAAAAATCATCTTTGATTACCGCGGCAACCATATCCAATGCAGGTTCGGTTGAAGATTTGAACATTTCTTTGTATATTTCTCGATCTAAATCACGATTTCAAACCACTTCCCGCTATCATATTTCCAGTGATATTTTCCTGAGCATCAAATTTTGCATTTATTTGCTCTGCTAGTTTTTGATCGACCGCTTTGTTTAGTATTTTACTAACACTCGCAGGCATAATCTCCGTAGATAGTAGTTTTACCGGTGGTGTTTGTTTTCGTCGTCGAATCAGCGTGATTAGTTTTTCATTGGCCGCGGAACATCACCAACAGCGCTAATAGCCTTATTACGAATAACATCAATAGCTTTCATCGATAATTGTTTTGAGATTTTTGCTATTTTTGGAGCCATCCTTGCAAATAACTCTTGAACAACATCACCGAGACCAAGTCCATGATATACTCTATAAACAGGCAATCGTTAATCTACTATATATGAGTCATAGTTGGGTTGTTGTATGATTTTATTTTAATGTTATTTATCTAATCGCATGACTAATTGTCACGGACAATCAATCACTATGGTAATCATCAACGAGTTGATCGATAAATTCTCGATATACACTGATATCCATCATACCACCTTCAAATATCAGCAGCTTCATTAATTATTTGCGGTGAGGTATTTTCAGCTCGTTTACCGCCGATGAGAATTTCTAATGTCGGTCCGAAAAAATGTCAATTTTTATCAATTTCTATGTCGGAGAGAAAATTATTAGGAAAGGGAACAAGACCACTACCATGATTTCCAGAATAAGAAAATCCAGCTGCGAATTTTTCACCAGTTGCGCCTTGCGTATCATCAGATTATTTTTGTAAAGATTACAGTGATCTGTTAATTCTTTCTAAATCAGCATCTCTTATTTCTTCTTGATGAGATGAGATAGACTCTTGCTTTGAAGATTTTTGTCTTTTTCTTTGCAATTTTCGCTGTTTTAATTCTTCTTTTTGCTGTTTTAATTCTTCTCTTCGTTGTTTTTGTTTTTGCAATTTTTGCTGTTTTTGTACTTCTTTTCGCTGTTGTAGTGTTTCTATTTCTTGCTCTTTTTTTGTTTCATATTGATTATATGCTTTATTTAACTCACTGAGATATCATATATACGGTCCACCTTTTTATCAATTCGGTTTGTGTGTGTTTTAATTTTAAAAAGTACATCAACCCAGTTTTGCGAATCTCTAATATATGTTTTATGTCCCGGTTTCAACATTCTTTTTTATCTTCGTAACGCCTAGCAACAAGTTCTATAAATTCTTCCGGACCACTTTTATCGATAAAGCTTTCTCGGTAAATTTATTTCGTAATTCGTCGACTATTTCTTCATAGGTTGTTTTCGGACCGGACAGAAATCTTGAAGAACCAGGAAGGTTTTGTAAAAGTTCTGATGTTTGTTTAGTTTCCTTTGCTATTCTTTTAAGCTCAGGAAGAACAACTTTCTTTTCTTCTTCCTCCTCTCGTTCTTTTTCATATATAACCTCTTTAGTGGTTGTAGTAACAAGTTTGAAGTTCAGCACCTATTGCGAAATGAACTTGAGATTCCTGTTGCTGTTGAAGATTTTGTCTCTCACAGGGATAACTTTCTTTATTTCTTCTAATAGCTCTCGAGTTAGTCTAGTTGTTAACGATTTTCCTACCATTATTGTTATATCATATGATTTAATTAATAACAACTAACAAAACCGCGACAACAAATACGTATGTTTTTGACTCAACAGTCCTGGTTTGACAAATAGAAACCTCGTACGAAACCTAAACTGTCATATATTAGTTTATCTGAAATAGATTCGAGTTTAGTTTGAATTGCTGCTGACAGTAAAAAAGTTCTAAAACAAAATACCACACATTTTATAAACACTACAATCCACATTCTGATATTGTTCCGTTCTATCATACAGGACTTACACGATGGTGGTTATTAAAATGTTTTTTGTTCTTCGACTGTCGATCTATCTGGACTTAGCATTTACTACAAATACAGTATCATCACCTTAAAATTTATGAGAAAAATTAGTTCACTCACTAAAAGGATAAAACTGTATTCTTACTAATAATTTCTGATTTACAGTGACGTTTGTCTGGCCTTCGTCTGACTGTACAAATTACATTGAATGCTCTGTAACTGAGGACATTAATAGGTCTTTCATAAAAGCACAAATTATTAAATCTTGAAAAAAGAAACTACGTAAATAAAGGAAGTTATTTTAGATGATGTGACAAATATATCTGACCATATAGATATTTTAGAAGCATAAAAACAGTTTTATATAGAATTGTACAAAAGTAACTGCTCAGCTTAATGATGAGGCTACTCAAGAAACTCTAAATAGATTTCTTAATCTCAATATTAAACTTAGTCAAGAAGAAAGTTAATCATGCGAAGGTTTAGTTACAATTAATGAAGTCGACATGTCTCTAAAACAGATGGAAAAAGCCCTGGCTCAGATCGATTCATTGTAGAGTTCTATAAATGCTTTTGGAAGTCTCTTGGGGGATTTATATACAGATCAATAAATTAAGGATATACTGTTGGAAAACGTTCAGATTTTCAGACTCAAGGAGTCGTCACATGCCTTCCAAAGGAAGAAAAAGATAGAAGATATTTAAAAAACTGGAGACCTTATATCACTTTCAAATATTGACAATACAATTGATTCGGGAGCCATTGCAGTCAGAATTAAAAAAGTTCTGCCATCAATAATCAGTGATACTCAAAAAGGATATATGAAGGATAGATTCATTGGAGAAAATACCAGGCTATTATATGATATCATAGACCAACTTATGAATGAAAATAAATATGGCTTATTATTGTTAGTAGACTTTGAAAAAGCCTTTGACTCCAGTAACTGGACCTTTGTGGAAGAAACTTTAAAATCTTTTTACTTTGGTGATTCTGTTTGTAAGTGGTTTAAACTGTTTTGTAATCACTCTAAAGTTGTGTTATATATAATGGGCATATATCATCATTTTCTAGACTCGAAAGAGGATGTCGTCAAGGAGATCCCTTTGCACCTTATTTGTTTATTATTGGTGTTGAGATTTTAGCTATAACTTTAACGAAAATGCAGATGTACGGGCATTGATCTTTGACGGAACAGATTATAAATTGGGTCAGTATGACGATAACGCTTTTATTCTTCTTGATGGATCTCAACTTTCTCTTAAAACAACTATGAATATCTTGCAGAGTTTTTCTCCATTATCTGGACTTAAATGTAAGATAACAAAAACAAAAGCTATTTGGATTGGAAACAGGGAATTCTCAAATGAAAGAATATTCCTGAAATGGTTCTAATTTGGACCTGTTCTAACTTTGCACTCCTTGGCATAGAATTTTCTCCAGATTTACAACAAATGGGTGAAATTAATTATATGAAGAAACCAAGAAAGGCTAAACGAACACTGGAAAGCTGGAGTCAAAGACATATGTCATTAGTTGGTAAGGTAATTGTTGTAAAAACTCTTGTTATTTCCATATTCATACATCTTTTTTCAGCACTTCCAAATCCATCAGCAAAAGCTGAAGCAGAACTAAATCGCACATTATTTAAATTTGTATGGGGTGGAAAAGTAGAGAGAATAAAACGGGATATACTAATATCCCCATAAACCGAAGGAGGACTAAATATGATACACATATTTTCATTCATTAGGTATATTAAGATAAGATGGGTAAAACGATTGCTAGAAAAGGAAAATGGAGCGTGGCAGAACTTATTCAATTCAACTGTGCTCAGAAATAAAAACGATATTTGGAATTTACGGAGAAGGAAATTAGAAGAACTTAGTAAGCTCAATAAAAGCAGTTTTGGAGAGATGTAATTTTGGCAGTATCCAATTGGAAAGAAAAACCGCAAGTTCCAAACATGTATCTAATCATGAATATTTTAAATTTTGTCCGCACTAAATTGTTCCATTAATACAAATCATGGAGAGAAGCTAGCTTTAAAATTCTGAAGGATTTAATAGATGATAATAATAAAACAAAGAACATAGAAGTGATGATTTCTTAAAATACTTCTCCTTAATATCCACAATTCCAAAATCATGGAAAGATGCCATAAAAAAACATTTAGTACCGAATAATTTTGAGAAGCAGGAGGATAAAAAAATGAACTTACAAAAATAAAATTCACCCAAGTTTGTTTACAAAGATCTTTTTAAAAAAAAACTAAAAGGCAAGACACTGCTAAACATGAAACTTGGATGGAAGTATTTAAAAAAGATAAGTAGTGAGGAGTGGTCTCATATACATACCAAATTTGCTCTTTTAACTTCAAAATTAATTCATAGAATAATAGCTACTAATGATTTTCTGAAAAGAATTAACATATTAGAAGACAACAAATGTACTTGTCAGAGTGAAAATTAAAGCAATGAGCATCTCTTCTATGCTTGCAATAATACTACTCAAATTTGGTACGTTTTATTAAACTTAATGTACCCTTTGGAACAAATATTGCACATTTGTACAAAAAAGAAACATGTTTAGGAAGTGAAGAGCTGGACTGTTTATGTAAATTCTTGCTTATTTTGGCAAAGTAATATATTTATACTTGCAGATTCAATATGAAAAATCCTTCTATCTAAGCTTTTAAGCAAATAGTTTTAATGCATAAGAACATTGAAAAATACACTGCTAAAGTGGATACAAAAGAGTAGCAATTTCTTCAAAAGGGGACCTTAATAATGAATATGTAACATGTATCTGATTTTATGCTAAACGGGAACAAAATACTGTAATATCACAATGTCACCTAGATCTTGTGCCATATGCATGTGTGTGTGTGTGAGAGAGAGTGTTTTCCTTTTCTGTTGATTATGTTTATTATGTTCTGTTCTGTTATGTACTATGTTCTGTTGATTATGTTTATTATCCCTAGATTATCAGAAAAGTTAGATTGTACGGTGACCTTGGGATGGCTTCCCTACCCAGTGGTCAACTTATTAATGGGATAATAAATTTTAAAAAAAAATAATTATAAAAAATAATTATAAAAAAATAAAATAAAAGGTCTTTAACATGTAAGTTAAAGTTGTATTCTCCAGATATTACTCACCATCCAAAAATAAATGCAATCTCCTATAACATAAAGAGGAAATGGAAAGAATTATGTAGATGAAGAGGGAAAAAAGAAGAAAAAAATAAAACTGAAGTTAATGAAGAAAACAAAAACGAAAGAAATGTAAAAGAACAAAGAAACATTTTTCTTAGTAAAATATGTTTCTTCTAAAATATTTATACGATAATACTACCTTAGGAGAATTACCACTACCTCGCAAACCTAACATTCCCAGATTCAAAGTTTAGCTAAATGGAAACGTATTTGGCAGTTTGGCAGAGAGATTTCCCCAAACATATAAGACTTGGTGGCACAATGTTAAGAATATCCCAATTGTTACTGGAGCAGAGGATACGATCCCTTCGAATATAACTGTTACAAGGGTGTATGTGTATTATGATTGGGTAAGTATTTTAGAAGAAACATTTTAGTAGAACAATTTGGGTTCTTCTTTGATTTCATTACCCAATCATAATACCTTTTTAGAATAGGTAAGAGGTGGAGGGAGTTACATCCCCTTACCCATCAGATACCGTCTCCAGTCCCCTAAGGTACTGAGACCCATACCAACATGCAATATACTCCTTGTTGTTTGAGATAAATCACAATTGTTGGATTGAGTTTCTCCTTTTTGTTTGAAATAAATCACAATTGTTGGATTGATTTCCTCCTTGTTGTTTGAGATAAATCACATATGTTGGATTGAGTTCCTCCTTGTTGTTTGAGATAAATCACAAATGTTGGATTGAGTTCCTCCTTGTTGTTTGAGATAGATCACAATTGTTGGATTGAATTCATTCGTGTTGTTTGAGATAAATCACAATTGTTGGATTGGGTTCCTCGTTGTTGTTTGAGATAGATCACAATTGTTGGATTGAGTTCGTACTTGCTGTTTGAGATGAATCACAATTGTTTGGATCAATCACGATTTTCGGATTGAGTTCTTCCGTGTTGTTTGATATAAATCACAATTGTTGGATTGAGTTTCTCCGTGTTGTTCTAGATAAATCACAAATGTTAGATTGAGTTTCTTATTGTTGTTTTAGATAGATCACAATTTTTGGATTGAGTTCCTACTTGCTGTTTGAGAAGAATCACAATTGTTTGGATCAATCACAATTGTTGGATTCAGTTCCTCCATGTTGTTTGAGAGAAATCACAATTGTTAGATTAAGAATCTCCGTGTTGTTTGAGATAAATAACAATTATTGGATTGAGTTCCTCCTTGTTGTTTTAGATAGATCACAATTGTTGGATTGAGTTCCTCATTGCTGTTTGAGATAAATCTCCAATTGTTGGATTTAGTTCCTCCTTGCTGTTTCAGATAAATCACAATTCTTGGATTGGGTTAAATAATGCTGTAAATCTTGGCACGTTAAATCACTTCATTGTGTGTTACTTGATCACTCCAAATGATCACGAGTATGCACCGGAAACATTGCATGTGAAAGGCGCTCAGTCTTTTCTTCTGCTGGTCGAGGTTTCACAGGCATACAGGAGAGTGCTCAGGCACAGTACACATCGATTTTTGTATTCAGGGTCAGGATGCTGTTGTTCCACACTCTCTGTGACAACCTGGAGAGAGTTGTTGATGCCTTTAAACTTCACTTGTTGAGCCTAGCATCGAGGAGAAGATTGTTGGTTATAGTGGAGCTGAGGCACTTGAACTGACTGACTACCTCAAGTTCATAGTTGTTGATGATGCTTGTCGGATCCGTATTCTGAGCCGACCTGTTTGATTTATTAAACTGATGGTCAGCCCAAACTCACCACATGCTTTTAGCAAAGCGGTCCATCAGGTGCTGCAACTCAACTTCTGTGTGAGTGACTAGGGCAGCATCATCTGCAAAGAACATGTCCCTGATGGCTGCTTCACGCACTTCGATCTTTGCCTTTACTTGTGCTAGGTTGAACAGTTTGCTGTCTGATCGCATGTGCAGGTAGATTCTTTCTGTGGACATCCCATAGGCATGATTGAGCAGGACAGCGAAGATGCCGAACACCATGGTGTCTAGGTTGCAACGCTGTTTCACTCTGCTGTGGATGTTAAATGGGTTGGATTTGGAGTTATCAATCTGCACTGTGCTTTTCATGTCATCATGGAAGGACCGGATCATGCTTAGTAACTTCGGAACGGCATCCAATCTTCACTAGAATTGTGAAGAATTCATCTATAAAGGCCAGGATGAATGGGTTTGTTCTCAGCATTTTACCTGCATTCGCCTGACGGGAAAGATCATGTCGTTTGTGGACCTCTTTGTGCGGAACTCGTACTGCAACTCTGGATACACTCTGTCAGCAACCATTGGCGGTCTGTTCAGGAGGATATGTGCAAAGACTTTACCCACAATATTCAGAAAGGAAATGCCCCTGTACGAAGCAGGACGTTTAAGCGCCACCAATTTGGCGCCGACCAGTTTGACGCAACCGGTTTGGCGCCGGCCGTTCTGGCACGAGCCAGTTTTTGCGCTGGCCACTTTGGCGCTGAGAACTTATTATTCCTGTTGAGAGGTAAACTTACATTAGTGGAGCGGGTAAGGACAACATTGATTAGCTCACCAATCAAAGAGATGTAGTTTGTAAGTCAAATATAAAGTGAAAAATAAAAGTAAAATTATTCCAATGATCAGCCTGTGTGTTATTAAAATAACTTTAACTAAAACTATGTTATGTTCATTCATGAGAAGAATGAACAGGCCGTCATCTGCAGCTGCGTGAAGACGGGCTTTACATTCATTCTTCAACTCGCTTCGACAAACATTTGTAAGCTTATCGGAACTGTATTTATTAAAAACGTATTGATATCCATCGTGCACGTACTTTTCTTGACCACGCTTTGATTTCATAACGCTCATTTCCGATTTTTTTTAAACGTTAATACATTTGACAACCCACTTATATAAACAAACAACTATATAGAAGTGGGTTTGGCTAAATCGTTAATCGTTATCATTGAATTCATTTTCAAATATAAATAACAGTTAGACATCAAAGGTTAAATTGTTAATCCTTAAGTTGTCATGACTCAGATGACAATATACCAATAGAGTCAATTATCTTAAGTGCCCTGCTTATATTGTTATTTCTTAATTCTTTTGTAAATGCTGACATGGCCTTTAATTATCTTAAGAATAGTGTATAATCTTTTGATGATAATCCTTTTGTTGGTGCCAAAACGATCAGCGCCAAAACGGCGAACGCCAAAACATCCAAGCGCCAAAACGATTGCGCCAAACAGGCCGAGGCCAAACCGGCGGAACCAAAACGTCACGGACCGCCCCTGTATTTGTTGCAGTTAATTTAGACGTCTTTTTTCTAGTATCGTGTTAGCATCTCATGTCCTGAGGCACTTCACCCTCATCCCAGCACTGGCACAGACGATCATGCAGGTATGTGAGTAGCAATTTGCAGCCACAGTTGATGACGTTTGCTTGGATTCCATCCCTATCTGAGGTTGTTTACTCCATATTTCCTACTGACTCATTTTGAAATTTGTGAAGAATTGAGAATGTCCTCTCTATCAGCATTAAAATATTTAATAACAATTATGCTCATCCTGTAAAGAGGTTCAGTTTTCCTGTTACTGGGTTGGTTGATGACTTCTCCCCAATGCTCTTACACATTATGTTCACCCCAGAGGGAAATTTCCTTACTTGAACACAAGATGTATTCCTTATTCTCATCATCAAAGGCTTCTTCCTCTGTATGACTCAGATCCAAATATCTGCTGGCGGTCCCTGGATCTTCATGAAAATTATTGACATAATAATACCTCTTTCAGGGTCATCTCTATGTCTGTCACCTCCAGCAAAAACACTGAGTTTTATTCCATGTCAAGACCTAGATTCCCTTAGTTCACTTCAACTGCGACTAGTATTCCTTGTCAGCAAATTTGATTTCATACCATCTCAGCATACATTGGTAAATAGATTAAAATGCATGTGAACAGGGTCAGTCTCATGCAGTGACTTCATGCCTGTCTAAAGAATCAGATTTCAGAGTCCACTGCATGCTGGGTCTCATCAGTGCAGTAGTGGTATCAGAAATGGTAGCTGAAATGGAACAGGTATGAGGGAGATCTCATTTATGTCTATCAGTGAAAGAAGGAAAGTTCAATATCTCATTTATGTCTGTTTCATCCTATTTCTGATGAATTATTTTCTCTGAGCATAGAGAATTAACCCTGGACCTAATTATTTTCTCTTTTGAATGCAACCACTACAAGACATGAAAATGAGAGCAGAGATGACTTTTTCTGCCTTTTAATGTTGAGATCTTTTAGCAACAACAATCAGGTTACCATTTCGTGTCATTTAACAGACTGATTATGTGGTGTGTCATCTCCAGCTTATACATTTATCTCAATTTGAAGCCGCCTCATGTAGTCTCTTAGGGGACTGTACAAGAGCTTTATCTGTGGTTAGGGGGACTGGAGAAGAACTTTCTCTGTGGTAGGGGGAGGGGCAATAACTTCCTCCAGTGCATTCACATTCTCCTAAAGTAATATGATTGTGTGAACGTATTTGACAACAAGAAAAAACATTTTTGGAAGTAGAATATGAGTACTGAATCTAAAGATGTCAAAATGTTAGAAAAATTCAACCGGGTACCCAATAATCCTAATGATCGGTAACCCAGGTACCCAATCAAAGGGACATTATATTAAATGTGAACCTGAACTGCTTTGTATGAAGTTCATAGAAGCCAACCAAAACCTTCAGAGGAGTTAAAGTGTAATAATTACTAATATAGGTGGCAACAAACCAGTTTTTGAATACAAGAGTGATCTATATATTACATGCCATAATAACAGAAAATGAAATGAAAAATGTACATTTTTAAAATTTTATTTCGGCTACTTACCTAGATTTGCAGTTAATTAAGATTTTTGTCATAAATCAATCAAATCAGTGAGAATACAGACAAAACGAAATGAAAATTAATTTGTTCACAAATTAGGACTGGTCAGCGCATGTTGTCAACATATCAACATATCAACATAATGTGACTCGGTTGGACATCATGGTACATGTCTGTGGCATGATGTCCCAGTACTAAACATCACTATAATTAGAAACTGCAAACGTCATAGTATTATGTAAATTTGTTGAAGCTATATTAAGAATCAAAATCACACTCATACTTAAAATTATGAAGCTAAATAATTGGATGCAATTCTTTTTGTACCACAACCTTAAAGTCACTGTGACCTACATTTTATGCTTTACTAACATAATTTTTCTTAACTTCATAATCACATATATTTGTATTTGCTAGTGCACTTGGAAGTAGGACAAAATGTGCTGATTCATCAGTAAACTTTCCATAGTAATGACTATTCATTGAATATTGTGATAGGTTACTCCCAACAAGTTAACTGTACATGTGAATCATTGTATAAATGGACTGCATGATTTTCATGTGATGCCAAGTTTCTGATCAAGTAACTTAAACATGAACTGTTCTTCTAATTCTGGCTGCCACTTCAGGCTTGTTGAATAGCCTCCACTTTTATCCAATATGATCTGACTTTTTGGGGTAGACAGTGATAATTTGTATGTGTGTATATATGCGTATTAATATCGCATCAGCATGCTCATATATATATATATATATATATATATATATATATATATATATATATATATATATATATATATATATATATATATATATATACATATCTATATTTATTTATTTATTTATATAGATCAAAATTTAAGTGTAATAAGTGTTAAAATAAGAAGAAAAAATATTTTGTTACAAAAATGTCCAGCATATTGTTTGTCTGAATTTATTTTCTGCATGATAATTAAAATAGTCAAATGCAGCTAGAGACTACTGAAAGCTTCGTGAGGGCAAACTCTTGATTACATTCAGGCTAACAAAAGAAAACATCTTAAATCCGGCTAACACTCACCTGTCTGATACAAACAACCACTCACCTATATATAACAAACATGTCTTTCTCTATTTCTTATAGTCCAGCATTATCATGATTTCTGGTATTACACATGATTAATCTAGATGTCTCTGAAAGTTTCACACTTTTTACAATAGGATCTATCATCGTTTTGAAGGTACTGGAAATTTTCTCACCTTACACACTGATCATTCGAAAAATGTACTTTTTATACTTTTGTTAATGTGTGAAATCCTTGTGGTTATCCAATTATTCAGTTGTAAAGATATATTTGTAGGAGCTTATTGTTGTGGCTTTATCATATAAGTAATTTTTTAAAAATATTAAACATCCATATTTACTAAGATCTAACTTTATAACTATGCAAGTAAACATTTCACATTTCTTAAGTATTTAATATGAATAATTAGTTAATATAGTATGCTTTACAAGGGAAAGATGGCAACAAATGATAGTTTAGCTATATGATATCATAGACCAACTTATGAATGAAAATAAATATGGCTTATTATTGTTAGTAGACTTTGAAAAAGCCTTTGACTCCAGTAACTGGACCTTTGTGGAAGAAACTTTAAAATCTTTTTACTTTTGTCATTCTGTTTGTAAGTGGTTTAAACTGTTTTGTAATCACTCTAAAAGTTGTGTTATATATAATGGGCATATATCATCATTTTCTAGACTCGAAAGAGGATGTCGTCAAGGAGATCCCTTTGCACCTTATTTGTTTATTGTTGGTGTTGAGATTTTAGCTATAACTTTAACGAAAATGCAGATGTACGGGCATTGATCTTTGACGGAACAGATTATAAATTGGGTCAGTATGACGATAACGCTTGTATTCTTCTTGATGGATCTCAACTTTCTCTTAAAACAACTATGAATATCTTGCAGAGTTTTTCTCCATTATCTGGACTTAAATGTAAGATAACAAAAACAAAAGCTATTTGGATTGGAAACAGGGAATTCTCAAATGAAAGAATATTCCTGAAATGGTTCTAATTTGGACCTGTTCTAACTTTGCACTCTTTGGCATAGAATTTTCTCCAGATTTACAACAAATGATGGAAATTAATTATATGAAGAAACTAAGAAAGGCTAAACGAACACTGGAAAGCTGGAGTCAAAGACATATGTCATTAGTTGGTAAGGTAATTGTTGTAAAAACTCTTGTTATTTCCATATTCATACATCTTTTTTCAGCACTTCCAAATCCATCAGCAAAAGCTGAAGCAGAACTAAATCGCACATTATTTAAATTTGTATGGGGTGGAAAAGTAGAGAGAATAAAACGGGATATACTAATATCCCCATAAACCGAGGGAGGACTAAATATGATACACATATTTTCATTCATTAGGTATATTAAGATAAGATGGGTAAAACGATTGCTAGAAAAGGAAAATGGAGCGTGGCAGAACTTATTCAATTCAACTGTACTCAGAAATAAAAACGATATTTGGAATTTACGGAGAAGGAAATTAGAAGAACTTAGTAAGCTCAATAAAAGCAGTTTTGGAGAGATGTAATTTTGGCAGTATCCAATTGGAAAGAAAAACCGCAAGTTCCAAACATGTATCTAATCATGAATATTTTAAATTTTGTCCCCACTAAATTGTTCCATTAATACAAATCATGGAGAGAAGCTAGCTTTAAAATTCTGAAGGATTTAATAGATGATAATAATAAAACAAAGAACATAGAAGTGATGATTTCTTAAAATACTTCTCCTTAATATCCACAATTCCAAAATCATGGAAAGATGCCATAAAAAACATTTAGTACCGAATAATTTTGAGAAGCAGGAGGATAAAAAAATGAACTTACAAAAATAAAATTCACCCAAGTTTGTTTACAAAGATCTTCTTTAAAACAAAAACTAAAAGGCAAGACACTGCTAAACATGAAACTTGGATGGAAGTATTTAAAAAAGATAAGTAGTGAGGAGTGGTCTCATATACATACCAAATTTGCTCTTTTAACTTCAAAATTAATTCATAGAATAATAGCTACTAATGATTTTCTGAAAAGAATTAACATATTAGAAGACAACAAATGTACTTGTCAGAGTGAAAATTAAAGCAATGAGCATCTCTTCTATGCTTGCAATAATACTACTCAAGTTTGGTACGTTTTATTAAACTTGTTGAACCTTTTGGAACAAATATTGCACATTTGTACAAAAAAGAAACATGTTTAGGAAGTGAAGAGCTGGACTGTTTATGTAAATTCTTGCTTATTTTGGCAAAGTAATATATTTATACTTGCAGATTCAATATGAAAAATCCTTCTATCTAAGCTTTTAAGCAAATAGTTTTAATGCATAAGAACATTGAAAAATACACTGCTAAAGTGGATACAAAAGAGTAGCAATTTCTTCAAAAGGGGACCTTAATAATGAATATGTAACATGTATCTGATTTTATGCTAAACGGGAACAAAATACTGTAATATCACAATGTCACCTAGATCTTGTGCCATATGCATGTGTGTGCGTGAGTGTTTTCCTTTTCTGTTGATTATGTTTATTATCCCTAGATTATCAGGAAAGTTAGATTGTACGGTGACCTTGGGATGGCTTCCCGACCCAGTGGTCAACTTATTACTGGGATAATAAATTTTTTTTAAAAATAATTACAAAAAATAATTATAAAAAAATAAAATAAAAGGTCTTTAACATGCAAGTTAAAGTTGTATTCTCCAGATATTACTCACCATCCAAAAATAAATGCAATCTCCTACAACATGTGCAGGCATACAGGAGAGTGCTCAGGCACAGTACACATCGATTTTTGTATTCAGGGTCAGGATGCTGTTGTTCCACACTCTCTGTGACAACCTGGAGAGAGTTGTTGATGCCTTTAAACTTCACTTGTTGAGCCTAGCATCGAGGAGAAGATTGTTGGTTATAGTGGAGCTGAGGCACTTGAACTGACTGACTACCTCAAGTTCATAGTTGTTGATGATGCTTGTCGGATCCGCATTCTGAGCCGACCTGTTTGATTAATTTAACTGATGGTCAGCCAAAACTCACCACATGCTTTTAGCAAAGCGGTCCATCAGGTGCTGCAACTCAACTTCTGTGTGAGTGACTAGGGCAGCATCATCTGCAAAGAACATGTCCCTGATGGCTGCTTCACGCACTTTGATCTTTGCCTTTGCTTGTGCTAGGTTGAACAGTTTGCTGTCTGATCGCATGTGCAGGTAGATTCTTTCTGTGGACATCCCATAGGCATGATTGAGCAGGACAGCGAAGATGCCGAACACCATGGTGTCTAGGTTGCAACGCTGTTTCACTCTGCTGTGGATGTTGAATGGGTTGGATTTGGAGTTATCAAACTGCACTGTGCTTTTCATGTCATCATGGAAGGACCGGATCATGCTTAGTAACTTCGGAACGACATCCAATCTTCACCAGGATTGTGAAGAATTCATCTATAAAGGCCAGGATGAATGGGTTTGTTCTCAGCATTTTACCTGCATTCGCCTGACGGAAAAGATCATGTCGTTTGTGGACCTCTTTGTGCGGAACTCGTACTGCAACTCTGGATACACTCTGTCAGCAACCATCGGCAGTCTGTTCAGGATGATATGTGCAAAGACTTTACCCACAATGTTCAAAAAGGAAATGCCCCTGTACGAAGCAGGACGTTTTTGCGCCACCAATTTGGCGCCGACCAGTTTGACGCAACCGGTTTGGCGCCGGCCGTTCTGGCACGAGCCAGTTTGGCGCTGGCCACTTTGGCGCTGAGAACTTATTATTCCTGTTGAGAGGTAATCTTACATTAGTGGAGCGGGTAAGGACAACATTGATTAGCTCACCAATCAAAGAGATGTAGTTTGTAAGTCAAATATAAAGTGAAAAATAAAAGTAAAATTATTCCAATGATCAGCCTGTGTGTTATTAAAATAACTTTAACTAAAACTATGTTATGTTCATTCATGAGAAGAATGAACAGGCCGTCATCTGCAGCTGCGTGAAGACGGGCTTTACATTCATTCTTCAACTCGCATCGACAAACATTTGTAAGCTTATCGGAACTGTATTTATCAAAACGTATTGATATCCATCGTGCACGTACTTTTCTTGACCACGCTTTGATTTCATAACGCTCATTTCCGATTTTTTTTAAACGTTAATACATTTGACAACCCACTTATATAAACAAACAACTATATAGAAGTGGGTTTGGCTAAATCGTTAATCGTTATCATTGATTTCGTTTTCAAATATAAATAATAGTTAGACATCAAAGGTTAAATTGTTAATCCTTAAGTTGTCATGACTCAGATGACAATATACCAATAGAGTCAATTATCTTAAGTGCCCTGCTTATATTGTTATTTCTTAATTCTTTTGTAAATGCCGACATGGCCTCTAATTATCTTAAGAATAATGTGTAATCTTTTGATGCTAATCCTTTTGTTGGTGCCAAAACGTTCAGTGCCAAAACGGCGAACGCCAAAACATCCAAGCGCCAAAACGGTTGCGCCAAACAGGCCGAGGCCAAACCGGCGGAACCAAAACGTCACGGACCGCCCCTGTAGTTATTGCAGTCAATTTAGACGTCTTTTTTCTAGTATCGTGTTAGCATCTCATGTCCTGAGGCACTTCACCCTCATCCCAGCACTGGCATAGACGATCATGCAGGTATGTGAGTAGCAATTTGCAGCCATAGTTGATGACGTTTGCTTGGATTCCATCCCTATCTGAGGTTGTTTACTCCATATGTCCTACTGACTCATTTTGAAATTTGTGAAGAATTGAGAATGTCCTCTCTATCAGCATTAAAATATTTAATAACAATTATGCTCATCCTGTAAAGAGGTTCAGTTTTTCTGTTACTGGGTTGGTTGATGACTTCTCCCCAATGCTCTTACACATTATGTTCACCCCAGAGGGAAATTTCCTTACTTGAACACAAGATGTATTCCTTATTCTCATCATCAAAGGCTTCTTCCTCTGTGTGACTCAGATCCAAATATCTGCTGGCGGTCCCTGGATCTTCATGAAAATTATTGACATAATAATACCTCTTTCAGGGTCATCTCTATGTCTGTCACCTCCAGCAAAAACACTGAGTTTTATTCCATGTCAAGACCTAGATTCCCTTAGTTCACTTCAACTGCGACTAGTATTCCTTGTCAGCAAATTTGATTTCATACCATCTCAGCATACATTGGTACATAGATTAAAATGCATGTGAACAGGGTCAGTCTCATGCAGTGACTTCATGCCTGTCTAAAGAATCAGATTTCAGAGTCCACTGCATGCTGGGTCTCATCAGTGCAGTAGTGGTATCAGAAATGGTAGCTGAAATGGAACAAGTATGAGGGAGATCTCATTTATGTCTATCAGTGAAAGAAGGAAAGTTCAATATCTCATTTCTGTCTGTTTCATCCTATTTCTGATGAATTATTTTCTCTGAGTATAGAGAATTAACCCTGGACCTAATTATTTTCTCTTTTGAATGCAACCACTACAAGACATGAAAATGAGAGCAGAGATGACTTTTTCTGCCTTTTAATGTTGAGATCTTTTAGCAGCAACAATCTGGTTACCATTTCGTGTCATTTAACTGACTGATTATGTGGTGTGTCATCTCCAGTTTATACATTTATCTCAATTTGAAGCCGCCTCATGTAGTCTCTTAGGGGACTGTACAAGAGCTTTATCTGTGGTTAGGGGGACTGGAGAAGAACTTTCTCTGTGGTAGGGGGAGGGGCAATAACTTCCTCCAGTGCATTCACATTCTCCTAAAGTAATATGATTGTGTGAACGTATTTGACAACAAGAAAAAACATTTTTGGAAGTAGAATATGAGTACTGAACCTAAAGATGTCAAAATGTTAGAAAAATTCAACCGGGTACCCAATAATCCTAATGATCGGTAACCCAGGTACCCAATCAAAGGGACATTATATTAAATGTGAACCTGAACTGCTTTGTATGAAGTTCATAGAAGCCAACCAAAACCTTCAGAGGAGTTAAAGTGTAATAATTACTAATATAGGTGGCAACAAACCAGTTTTTGAATACAAGAGTGATCTATATATTACATGCCATAATAACAGAAAACGAAATGAAAAATATACATTTTTTAAATTTTATTTCGGCTACTTACCTTTATTTGCAGTTAATTAATATTTTTGTCATAAATCAATCAAATCAGTGAGAATACAGACAAAACGAAATGAAAATTAATTTGTTCACAAATTAGGACTGGTCAGCGCATGTTGTCAACATATCAACATATCAACATAATGTGACTCGGTTGGACATCATGGTACATGTCTGTGGCATGATGTCCCAGTACTAAACATCACTATAATTAGAAACTGCAAACGTCATAGTATTATGTAAATTTGTTGAAGCTATATTAAGAATCAAAATCACACTCATACTTAAAAGTTTGAAGCTAAATAATTGGATGCAATTCTTTTTGTACCACAACCTTAAAGTCACTGTGACCAATATTTTATGCTTTACTAACAGAATTTTTCTTAAGTTCATAATCACATATATTTGTATTTGCTAGTAGTAGGACAAAATGTGCTGATTCATCAGTAAACGTTCCATAGTAATGACTATTCATTGAATATTATGATAGGTTACTCCCAACAAGTTAACTGTACATGTGAATCATTGTATAAATGGACTGCATGATTTTCATGTGATGCCAAGTTTCTGATCAAGTAACTTAAACATGAACTGTTCTTCTAATTCTGGCTGCCACTTCAGGCTTGTTGAATAGCCTCCACTTTTATCCAATATGATCTTCTGACTTTTTGGGGTAGACAGTGATAATTTGTATGTGTGTATATATGCGTATTAATATCGCATCAGCATGCTTATATAAAATGTCCAACATATTGTTTGTCTGAATTTATTTTCTGCATGATAATTAAAATAGTCAAATGCATCTGGAGACTACTGAAAGCTTCATGAGGGCAAACTCTTGATTACATTCAGGCTAGCAAAAGAAAACGTCTTAAATCCGGCTAACTCACCTGTCTGATACAAACAACCACTCACCTATATATAACAAACATGTCTTTCTCTATTTCTTTTAGTCCAGCATTATCATGAATTCTGGTATTCCACATGATTAATCTAGATGTCTCTGAAATTTTCACACTTTTTACAATATGACTGGAAATTTTCTCACCTCACACACTGATCATTCGAAAAATGTACTTTTTATACTTTTGTTAATGTGTGATATCCTTGTGGTTATCCAGTTATTCAGTTGTAAAGATATATTTGTAGGAGCTTATTGTTGTGGCTTTATCATATAAGTAATTTTTAAAAATATTAAACATCCATATTTACTAAGATCTAACTTTACTACTATGCAAGTAAACATTTCAAATTTCTTAAGTATTTAATATGAATAATTAGTTAATATATTATGCTTTACAAGGGAAAGATGGCAACAAATGGTAGTTTAGTTAATGCTAGAAAATTTATATCTTACAAAGACAGTATACACCAAGTGTATTGACCATATTTCACGCATGCTAGTACATGATGCAGTTGGGTGTAGTTTAGATAATTATGTGAAATCTCCTGTTTCTAGCTGTAATTCTCTCATCAGATGTGACTTTCACGCAATACCACTTTGATAGTGGATTCTGCATAGCCATTTTATGGATTACCTCTGTCTCCCTAAAGAACTTGGTGCAGGTGCCAGCAACTATTGTCATAAATCTATGAATTGTATTAACCAAAAGATCATAGTATCTCTTATCCAACTCTATATGTAAATCCCAGAGATTTATCTTTATAGTGGAGTGTACTTAAGTCAATACTATAGAAAAATGAATGAAAAATGTCATTACATTGTGTGTAAACTGTAATAAGGAATTTAGAGCACGATACCATAGATATTTGACTTCTATAATATGTAAAGATTTGATGCAATTTTACTTTTTAGACTGTAGATCTAACTTTACTACTATGCATATACAAGTAAACATTTCAAATTTCTGCTGTATTTAATATGAATAACATATTTTCCTGCCTATAAGATGATACTTTTTGACTTGAAAGTCGGGGCTTCGTCTTATACTCCGAATCTACTTATATATTTATTGTGTCATTGAAAGTTTATACAAGTTATGTTTGTAACTACAGGTAATAAAATGAACTACAACATGGATGTGCTTTCAGTTATAAAAACACAAACATGGGCTGTTTATTCAGCTGTGTCAATTGATAACAGAAAATATAGCAGTGATTTGTTCAGAAGTAAAATCACAAGCATGTTAGCATCGGTAATGCAATTTCGTGATTGCCGGTAATATGGAATATCATACAACGATACCATTGTTGGTGTAAAATACGAAGCCAAGATATTGACCTGGCCTCATCTTATGCTCCGAATTGACTTATATATGGATGAAGGATGGAAAAAAGGTCGAATTGGTGAATTCGACTTATACTCCACATCGATTTATTGGCCGGAAAATACGGTAATTAATTAATATTGTGTGCTTTACAAGAGAAAGATGGCATTAAATGGTAGTTTAGCTAATGCTGGAAAATTGGTATCTTACAAAGACAGTACACCAAGTGTATTGACCATATTTCACACATGCTGGTAGAGGATGCATTTGGGTGTAGTTTAGATAATTATGTGAAATCTCCTGTTTCTAGCTGTAATTCTCTCATTAGGTGTAACTTGAACATAATTCCACTTTGATAGTGACAGTTTGTGGATTACCTCTGTCTCCCTAAAGAACTTGGTGCAGGTGCCAGCATCTATGGTCATAAATCTATGAATTGTATTACCCGAAAGCACATTGTATCTCATACCCAACTGTACATCTAAATCCCAGATTTATCTCTATAGTGGAGTGTACTTAAGTTAATACAATATAAAAATATGAATGAAAAATGTCATTACACTGTGTGTAAACTGTAATAAGGAATTTAGAGCATGTTACCATAGATATTTGACTTCTATACTATATAAAAATTTGATGCAATTTTACTTTTTAGACTGTAGATCTAACTTTACTACTATGCATATACAAGTAAACATTTCAAATTTCTGCTGTATTTAATATGAATAACATATTTTCCTGCCTATAAGATGATACTTTTTGACTTGAAAGTCGGGGCTTCGTCTTATACTCCGAATCTACTTATATATGTATTGTGTCATTGAAAGTTTATACAAGTTATGTTTGTAACTACAGGTAATAAAATGAACTACAACATGGATGTGCTTTCAGTTATAAAAACACAAACATGGGCTGTTTATTCAGCTGTGTCAATTGATAACAGAAAATATAGCAGTGATTTGTTCAGAAGTAAAATCACAAGCATGTTAGCATCGGTAATGCAATTTCGTGATTGCCGGTAATATGGAATATCATACAACGATACCATTGCTAGTGTAAAATACGAAGCCAAGATATTGACCTGGCCTCATCTTATGCTCCGAATTGACTTATATATGGATGAAGGATGGAATAGCATGATACCATAGATATTTGACTAATATAATATATAAAAATTTGATGCAATTTTACTTTTTAGACTGTTGATCTGCAGGGGAGGCAACTCTTGTTTTGCAACCCTTCAAGCATGAAGACATGTTTTGTTCCTGTTTGCCTTTGTTGCATTGATATTTTCAAAACTTACCATTTGATGGCAGCAGGCTCACAATAAAATTTATTCAGCAAAGGCCACCATTTAGTGAGTCACATTTGTTCTCTTAACATTTTTAGGGACTTGTGTCAGATTTTTTACCTGAATTTTTAATTTTCTTACATAAATATTTGGATTATAAACAGTGAAGATTATGTACATATGTTAAATATACCACTCTCTCAATATAATTCCTTTCATTAAAAATGATTAAATTTCTAAGGAGGCTGGTATGGCCATCCATCCAATTTCGAAGCAAAATAATTCTTGTATAAGGCCAATATATACACAAATCACCTATTATACAGCTGATATATTCATGGATCGCAATTTCGAAATTAGAACATGAATACCTATTATAAGACTGATATAGTCATGGATCACAATTTGATAAGAACATGAATACCTATTATACAGCTGATATATTCATGTATCGCAATTTCAAAATTAGAACATGAATACCTATTATACAGCTAATATATTCATGGATCGCAATTTCAAAATTAGAACATGAATACCTATTATACAGCTGATATATTCATGGATCGCAATTTCAAAATTAGAACATCAATACCTATTATACAGCTGATATATTCATGGATCGCAATTTCATTAGTACATGAGTACCTATTATAAGATTGATATAGTCAAGGATTGCAATTTCAATAGAACATGAGGACCTGTTATACGACTGATATAGTCATGGATTGCAATTTCAATAGAACATGCGGACCTGTTATACGACTGATATAGTCATGGATCACAATTTCTTTGGAACATGAGAACCTGTTATACGACTGATATAGTCATGGATCACAATTTCTTTAGAACATGAGGACCTGTTATACGGCTGGTATAGTCATGGATCCCAATTTCTTTAGAACATGAGGACCTCTTATACGGCTGGTATAGTCATGGATCACAATTTGATTAGAACATGAGGACCTATTATACGGCTGGTATAGTCATGGAACACAATTTGATTAGAACATGAGGACCTGTTATACGACTGATATAGTCATGGATCACAATTTTATTAGAACATGAGTACCTATTATATGACTGGTATATCATAGATCACAATTTCATTTCAGTATTAGTACAATTATAGTAATTAAATGATTTTTGCCAGAGTTTGGCAAGTGGGTTGGATGTGTGGGAGTGGATTCTGGGAATGATTGGCTAGTAAGTTCATACTCCTTTTATGATGCCACTTTTGCAGATGGAATGGGGACATCTTCAGCCTTTTCCATCTTGTCCATTCTGCCAAAATCCCAGTCATCAGACTCATTAACTTTCAAGGAGTCAAATCTGATACATTTTTAATAATTAACACATTAACCCCTAGCGACAACTTTACGGGGCATGAGGTAATAACCTTCTTCCATGGTCTGTAGCATCAAGGTCATGCATGATACACTAAAGTGGTTGGTATTATAGAAAGGTAGACAGATGTAGCTCTACAATGATAGCAAATAATCTGGACATTTTATCTGCACTACAAAATACAGAGGGAAAAACCTAAGGTTTTGGACCCGTTTTTTTTCCACCCAAAATTCACCAGTGGTTGGAATCCGAATTTGTGTCCAGATTTTAGACTTTATGGCCTCCGATCTAATGCAGACCGGTCAGAAGCACACAAAGACAGGTGAACCTGTGCAAAAAGTAGGATATGGTGGACATTTTGAATAAAGAGTCTTCTCCATACAAACATTATAGGTCCGTTAAGCAAAACAGTAAAGAAAAAGGAGTCCAACTTTTCACCTTCCCCTCATGCACCAGAAAACTAACCAATGAAAAACATTTTCTTTAGCACAACTAGCCATTTGTCTAATAGAATATTTCTTGGAAGTTGATGTATTAGGATGTATTCAGAAATAGTCCCAAGAATGTGTTTCCTACTCGCATTTCATGTGAAAACAGCAAAATCTTTCGGGGGTTAGTGTTAAATAAACAAAAAATAAAGTTTATGTTTACTATTGTCCTATTGTATGAATCTGGTGTAAAATATTCCCTAGTATTCTGAAACTATGGATTTAAATACCAGTGTAGTGGTGTGAATTTAATTACCTGGCTAATGGTATGAATTTAAATACCTGGGTAGTGTTATCAATTTAATTACCTGGGTATTGATATTAATTAATTACATGGGTAGTGCTATTAAATTAATTACCTGGGTAGAGCTATCAATTTATCTAACTGGAGAGTGCTATGAATTGAATTACCTGGATAGTACTATCAATTTAATTACCTGGGTAATGTTATCAATTTAATGACCTGGGTATTGGTATTAATTTAATTACCTGGGATTTTATCTATCTACATCTAAGATGTTCAGCATGGGATTTTATCTGTCTACATCCTAGATGGTCAGCTTGGGATTTTATCTATCTACATCTAAGATGGTCAGTATGGGATTTTATCTATCTACATCTAAGATGGTCAGTATGGGATTTTATCTATATACAAATAAGATGGTCAGTATGTGATTTTATATATTTACATTTAAGATGGTAAGTATGAGATTTTATCTATCTATATCTAAGATGGTCCGTATGAGATTTTATCTATCTATATCTAAGATGGTAAGTATGTGATTTTATCTATCTACATCTAAGATGGTCAATTTACAATTTTATCATGAGATACATGATTTTTGTATTACGATTGGCCATGAGATACATGATTTTACTTATTACGATTGGCCATGAGATACATGATTTTACTTATTGCAATTGGCCATGAGATACATAATTTTACTTATTACAATTGGCAATGAGATACATGATTTTTCAAAATTACAATTGGCCATGAGATATATGATTTACTTATTACCATTTGCAGTGAGATATAAGATGTGTTTATTTTGTGATTCTTTTAACTGAGACATATATCAAAATATTCTTTATCAACAAATTTTTAATTCTGGAGTTTTTCAAGAACCTCTGAGATGATTTCAATGCTTGACTATTACAAAAAAAACAAGAAAAGAAAAGACAATATAAACAGTATTCTCAGGGAATGCAACTACTCGGTGCTTAAAATCTTTTGTGGCGAATTTATGAAGAGTTAGCTCCCTTGCATACGTCATGAGCTGTCAGTTTTGAAGGTTCAGTCTCTTTCCTGTTATGGTGTCACTGACTAAAATGCATGCGAGATCCATTTTTGTACTGATTTACCCAACAGAATTAATGAGGCAGACGCATGCACATTATAAAGAATATTCATATGCATTTGAATTAAAAATAAAAAGTCTGTATGAGATTATTAAAACATGAATACAGTAGGAGCCCACACTGTTTCTTCAGCCTCAATATATGTCACCCATTTTTTATGATATTGTCTTTTAGAAAACAGCAGAATATTTGCTGAATCATCCTCAGGCTATTTTTAATACTTCTGTAAAAATTTATTTTGCTTTTATGATATTTGGTTACACTGGCTTGAAAAATAGCTGTTTTAATTGAATGTTTTGAACATTGTAAATTCTACCTCTCTACTCTCACTTGTTTTCTTGATACATCTTCCTGTTTTGGCAAGGGAGAGAAGACACCTCAACATAGAAATTTAATCCAGATTGCAGTCACCATAGCACAAGAACCATTCAGATATTCTGATAGAAGTTTGTAATAACATTGTCTCTTAGACCTAGTTGTTCACTCTATTGGTTTTGTCTCATCTGCATGATTTTGGACAGAGTTATGTCCCTTTACAGTTAACTTCAAATGGGATGTTGCTTGTAAATTTTTCTTGCTAAGAGCTGATTAAGCCAATCACCTTTTTTAACTTTAGATGGAAATTAATATTGCTTGTAATCAGAATAGCACAAGAACCATTCAACATATTTCCAATGTTTGAACATTGTTTTATATACCAGTCTATCTTGTCTACATTTTATATACCAGTCTATCTTGACTACATCATTTTGTTATGATCCTTGTCAGTCTGCTTCATCCTTGCCATAGGATGTTGCTTACGTTGATGCCAAAATAAAATGAGTTGATATTCTGATGAGCCAGATCATCATTTTTTTTCTCTTAGCTTCTCTTTAATGACCTTTGGAACAAATTATATTGAGCAAAGGTCCAAAATAATGTACCAGTTAATAATTGTTTGCTGTTCTTTATGACTTACACGTGACTAGGTAAAGTTTATTAGGAAAATCATATAACTTTTTATGTTTATTATATGTAAAATTATTAGATGTATGAAATTACCTACTAGTATGTTACTTCAGTATGAAAGTTGAAAAGTGACACGCTTTTAACTTGTTATTTGTTTCTTAGATTTGTGGAGGTGGCCCACGAATGTCTGCCTGGTACCTGAGGTCACTCACCATGTCAACAACCTTTGACACACCAGGAGCATGCCAGCAGTTTATTATATTTAATGAGGACACTGTAAGACCTTTTAATTATACATTTAGTTTGGATGATTATGTTTTTGTAAAGCATTTGAAGTCTTATCTTACATTGATAAAAAAATCGTATTGTAAGACCTTTTAATTATAGATTTAGTTTGGATGATTATGTTTTTGTAAAGCATTTGAAGTCTTATCTTACATTGATAAAAAATGCAGGTCATGTAGGTGCATTTACTGATACAAGTTTTTAAAATAATTTTAATTTAAAAAATGAATTGTAATATAGTTTTAACAAAGTTTATTCAATTGTGGTTTTTGAGTGATCTATACATTAATTGTGATAAAAAAATTTCCAGGCAAAATTTATTGATCACTATTAACTTTTACACTGGGTCAAGAAAACCGATATTGGATTGAATAATTACTAGTGCATGGGGGAATCAAGCATACCATTGTGTTAACAAGAAGTCGTGTGCATCTCAACAATATCCTATACGGATGTTGAACTATAAATGGGTTAGAGGAATAACATACAATAATTTTTATTAGTAGCATATACTATGACATTTCTTCAAAATGATAGCTTATCATAATGTAAAATTTAACTAAATTAAATCTGAGTTGCCAGCCATCTTTCCAGTCTTTTACATGTATGAAAGGAGCCACGAGTGGCCAAGTGGTCTAAAATGCTCACCGTTACAAACCACGGCCATCTCACCTCTGTCTACATCGGTTCGATTCTCAGATTTGGCCAATGTGGACATGTGAGAAAGCTTGCCAGTAGCTTTTAGTGGGTCGGTGGCTCTTTTTGGGAGTTTTCATGGGTTCTTCCTCCACCAATAATACTGACTGTCATTGTATTGTGGGGTGAAAATGGCATTAAAACCTACAACAACAACATGTATGTAAGCACATACTTGTATTGGAAAAATAGGTGTTATGTACGAATTTAAAGATATGATATACCAAACAGAGTGTGTATATATGTGTGATTTGGATTTTTAGCAATTTTTCAGTCATATCGCTATGATGTCTGCAGTGTGGCAGTATATAGTCATGTCTATCATGCTGCATGCATGTAGCATGATGTCCCACCCAGTCACAATTATCCTGACCCCAGGCTGACCAGTGCTAACACTAACCTCTTAATGCTGAGCATCAAGCGAGGCAGCTGTTCGTACATTTTTGTAAATGTTTGGACATACTTTACAGAATATATGGTCGAAGTTCCATAATTGCATCGAGTTTATTGGACTTGTGTGCCAGGTCTTTCCTGCCAGTGTTTCTCTAGGTTATAAATTGGCGCATCTCTGTTTATGTTTGTAGTACAACTTTTACACTACAGCTGGTACATTCCATCTGTTCAATGTTGTCTTTCAGAATTCTTGTTTATAAAAATATCTTGAAATAGGTTGCACAGTATGTTCCTCAATGTTGCAGTAATTGTTTTTACCATTTTATCAACATGACCATTTGTTTGGTCCACTTAGCAGTGTAGTCTTTATCAATTTTTAAATTGTAGAATAACTCACTTGTCTCCCACATTAAATTTCCGTCTAAAAATATTTTGCTGGCAACATCCTCCTGATTTTGTTTGTCACTCACTGGGGCAGATGTCATTCCATTGCTTATCTGTTTAGTAGTAATATACTTGCCCACCAGCGACTACACTAAAAATACATAGTTATTCATCTTATTAAAATACCAGCACATAGCGCTTTTTAATGTACAATTAAATCTTTCAATATTAACTGCTTTACCATTATGAAACTTTTTATATTTATGAATATTTCAAGCCCTTTGTTCAAAAAACGTTCTGCTATGGTCAACCCAGAGTTTTGTGAACTAATGCAATCTTGTAACCGTTTCAAAAGCATTTGTGTTAGAAACTGCAATTCAGTTTGTCAGTGGCATGCTTTCTAAACTTGTCAATGATATTCAACAAATACATTCTGCCATCATTGCTTCAAGAATATTACATTAGGTCTGTAAGATGGGTGGACCAGATGTCATCAATGTCATGCATCTGGGGGAACATTTTTTTGCTGGTCTTTGTAATTATTGAGCAGCTTTGTTGTCTGTAATATCCATTGTGACAGAGCTAAATTTACAGTTTGGTTCTATGGCACCTCTGACAAAAGCTATGTCAGTGCATTCCAAAGTCCTTTGGTTCTAGCATGGCTAATTCATCCAGCATAATTTTTTCACAGTGAGTTTTTTCATCAGGAAAGTCTCCATAGCAAATGTCGTGCTGCATAGCCATTGTATCTACTTGATTTTGAGGTTCTTGACAAGGAAGTGTTTGATTATTTGTTTCAAGTTCCACATGAATATAAGGTCCTATTCTTATGTTCTGCAAGGTCCGGAAGACTTTGGGTTTAGTATGCCATCCAATCAGCTTATGAAGATTTAAGGTGCCAATGTCAATTTTTTGATGTTTGCAGATGGTGCAGTGACCAACAGTTTCTTTGCCCTGAATACCAATATTATTAGCACAAGCATGCATATACAGTGGTACCTTGACTTACGAGTTTAATTCATTCCGTGAAGGAGCTCGTAACTCAAATTACTCTTATGTCAAATCAATTTTCCCCATTGAGATGAATTGAAATGCCATTAATCCATTCCAGACCCCGAACAAAACACCCTTTGTAGCACCCTGCCAGGCCATATCGATAATTCTGAGGCATATCACGATGTTGTAGCCGCTTGCATTGGTGCACAGTGCGAGGGTTTACCCATCCTTCATGGGTTTGTGGCCTGGCATCCTCTTCTCCTCTGCTGTTATATAAGTCCTCCTTGGCATCGTCTTTCAGAAGAGTTCTGTCTCATCACAGTTGAAGACTTGCTGGGGGATTATCCTTCTGCTGCTATAATTCCAGCAAACGTTTTGAGGTAATCCTCAGCTGCCTTTATATCCACGCTCGCTGCCTCACCATGCCTGACAACTGAGTGAATTTCGGTCCTTTTTTTAAAATTCTCGAACCAGCCTCCCGATGCCTCGTCTGTTGAAGAGCCTTGGGTCTGCTGCAGTAAATCAGCGTAAATAGCCTTCTCGCAGATTATAGCCTCCATCACAGTATCGTCTGCGAGCTGCTTCTCTGTCAACCACACCATCAGCAGCTTCTCCATATTTTCATGGATAGATGTCCGCTGTTTAGAAGTTATTTTAATGCCCTTGGTTGACATTATAGCCTTTATCGACTCCTTCTGCTTCAGTATGATGCAGATCGTAGAAGTGCTTGTACTGCTTTGCCAAGTCGAGTACCTGCACACCTTGGTCATGTTTTTCGATAATTTCTTTCTTTAATGCAATGCACATCTTCTTCTTCTCAGCACTGTCCTTCGCACTCACTTTCTTCTGATCCATTGTTGGAAAAACGAAGTTTTGCAAAATAACTGCAAGCACAACACTGATGCTTCCACTGAAGCTAACCGCTTAAAGTGAATGAGTGAGACACGGGATACTGGGCGGATGTTGCGACGTTCACTGTGGCTTTCTCTGCGCCAACTAGCAGTGGGGTAACTGAAGTTGGCTCGTAACCCAAATTTTAGCTCTCAACTCAAAGCAAAAGACTGGCAGAGAGACGGCTCGTATCTCGAAAAACTTGTTAGTTGGCACACTCGTAAGTCAAAGAACCACTGTATACGAGTAAAATATCAACCAGAATACTGGCGCAGCCTGCCATTTCTGGTTTACATGTAGAAGACTATATTGGGATGTTGAGGACACTGCATTGTTGGAACCAGAGGTTCCTCCATCCACTTTAACAAATATAGATTTCTTTTTACTGCAAAGGCACACTTTGACATTCTCATCAGGTGGCCATTTTTTTGTCTTTGTTGGAACTTCATCTACACTTTCCATACTTTGTCAGCATAATAAGCACCACAAATCTGACAAATAATTTTCCCTTAAAAGATAATAACCTTTGTGCTTTTAAAAAAGAATCATTATTTTCTTTGTATGAAAAAATGTATGTTTATGAACTTTTAGGAGCCATGCCACAATCGCGTTATATCTGACTCGTGTGATAATGTAGAATGTTATACAGCGGGGTCACACTGTATATAGTTTATATGTGGTGAGGTTTAACATTTTTCATATGGTCTATTTTGGGAAACATTTCGTGAAAATTGTTGAAAGAATAAGAATAAGGAATTTTTATTATATATATGCTTTGCTTTTGATTACAGGTGATATCAGCAGGCACAGAGGCCTTTGTAAATCACTGGTACATGAATGGTGACTGTAAGTCCAGGGTACCCTGTAGTCCAACCAGTGTTTTTAGTGTAGCTATCAACAGAGAGTCGGAAACTAACAGGGTATGTTTTTGACTAGATATGTCTTTTAACCCCATTAGTGAAAGATGTGGGGGTATAGTAATTTGTTATCATCTGTATGGACAAGTATCAATTCTTTTTAGATGAAACTTAAATTCTAGTAAACAGATTTCAGTGTAGTGCAACGTGGTTTGTGTTCATTTTATAACAAGGATTTAAGGCTCAGTATCTCAAGGTTGTAGCATCAGTAATGAAAAATAGATTTTAAGTATGATGATAAATTAAGTTCTCATATAACAGAACTCAAACAAAACAATATATTTGTTTCCTTGAACACCATGAAGAACTCAGTTAAAGATCATTTAGTTAAAAGTCACGGTCACTAATTGTAGCATCAGTAATGAAAAATAGATTTTAAGTATGATGATAAATTAAGTTCTCATGTAACAGAACTCAAACAAAACAGTATATTTGTTTCCCTGAGCACCAGGAAGAACTCAGTTAAGGATCATTTAGTTAAAAGTCACGGTCACTGATATCAAAACTATTTTGTCTATGCATTTCAAACAAAATGCTAAATTGTTAACCTTCTATGATTATTTTTAAGTCATAAAGTACACACAAGTGTATCTTATCCATTCTTCCAAATAAGCAGTTTCATATTGTATAGAATTGTATATACTACATACCGGGCATGCATGTAGAATGCATGATTGTGCAAATGACCCGCTCCCAAATTTAAGATTTTCCACAAGATTTGTAATCCTATGTGGGCAAAATCGCACAAATATATATTTGGACATTTTTTGTGTGTGAAGAATGCATTATTTGTTTGCTTTGAAAATTCCCACTTGTCACTCTCTGTGAATATGTTGTACTTGTATAGTTGTAAATACATCACGTAGTTCTATGTGTCATGTGCTCAATTTTTAGTTGTTAATAAGAAAGGTCAGAAGAGCAAGTTTGATACAGAGGCTGGCTTGGCATGACATTATGTTAAATGGAAAATCAGTTAAAACTCTTGACAATCTAATCCTGTATCAGACTAGGCTTAAAGATGGTAGCAATGAAACTACGGGTCTGTCTAATGCCAAGAAAATAGTCCTCTTTCAATTTAGACTGGAAAAAAAATCGACCATGGCTGGAAATGAATGAAAAAATGAGATGCTTTGCAAAATTTTTGTAAAAATTGGCACAAAAAATAATTTCACACTTGAAAATGCTAATTTCAGGACATCAACCCTTGACAGACATGTTGAATTACCAACTCACAAACAGGGGATTCAGGATTTGAAATTAAGTGAAAATCTTAAAACTACATGCATGGCAGCTGTCAGCAAGATATCTGAATCAGTTATTCATACTATGTCAGTTGCCTATTAGTTGGCAAAGGAGAATATTGCTTCTCTAAAATATGGTTCGCTGTTGGATTTTGTTGAGGTTACTGGTATCGGTGTTAGCAACATGAGAGTAGGAAGAAACACAACATATTCATCAAGAGATTCTGTAGAGAAATTTCATGTAAGTTCTTTTATTTTTTTTTACATTTCTTCCACTGAAATTTAGATGGAAAAATGGTGTATACTAACAAACACCCAAAATATGATCATTTAGGTTCCGATCAGTGCATATCTTGAGGAATCCCTGTGTTACTAAAGTTAGCACCAAGCATTGTGATCGGCCAATGAAATTGCAATTGGTAGCTCCTCATCATTACTTCCTGTCAATGATAATTGATGGATAGATAATGTTTTTTTTTAATCAGTCTGGATTATTGGTACATAAAAGGTCACAAAAGTGGTGTAGCAACATGTTTCATGGAGAAAACCCCTCACTTGATCCACATTTACTGTATGGTTCAAAGACTGAATTTGTGTACCTCTCGTGCATCAAAAAAACATTCCATACCTCATGGAAACCTTTAAAGGCACAGTTAATGAACTGAGCTATTTTTTTAATAAATCTGCCAACAGAACAGAATATTGAAGGGAAAAAAGAACATTCTGGACAGTCCTGAACTGAAAGTCAGAGGTGCTTGAAATAAGATGGCTGACATTTTATGATGCACTATGTGCATTTTTTCACAGCATGAGGGCTCTCGTGAATTACTTCAAAAAGAATAACAAGACAAAAGAATGACATGTTGAATTAAACTCATAGACTACAAATTTGTGACATGCATGAATATTATGATGGTTATCATACCTCACTTACCACAGATAAATATGCATTTACAGAAATCTGACTTGGATATAGCAGCTGTGTCACCGGAACTTGATTTTTTGAATTCTACCTTACAGAAAGTAGACAAGGAAAATCATTTCACTACACCTGTATGTCTGAAATATTGAAGTCATCTATGGATGGAGACAAAACTAAAATCACTTACAATGGTGTTGAACTCAAGTTACATTGGAGCACATTGAAAAAAGTTTCAGATGATGAGTCTAACCTTTTTCATGAGTTTGTTACAAATTTGCAGTTGGAGATGGCTACAAAATTTCCAAAAAGCAGCACACACATGGCAACAGCATTTGATGTTCTTGGTCTTTGCAACCTCAGATTCCTATTTTCTCTAATAAGAAATGTATGGTTATGACAAGATAACAATATTCTGTGATCATTTTGGATTATGAGAAGAAATCAAAAGAATCTATCAGTCCCCCCTTTGTGTGACCCAAAACATGTTTTGACAGAAGGGTCTCTTGCTAAGACTGTCATTAAAATAGAAATGTACCCAAGAGACAAATTATGCGGACTCTGGCATATTGTACATCAACATTATGCAGACACATTTCCAATCTTCAATTAGCATCAGTGGCCATGGTTGTGCCATACCAAACCACTGACTGTGAGAGAGGATTCAGCAATCAAAATCAAACCAAAACTGCTGGAAGAATCTGTCCCGAAGAAACGGTTCTCAACAGACTCATGATGATTTCAATTGAAGGTCCTCCTCTGAGAGACTTCAACTTTAACAAGGCATTGGTAGAGTGAAAGATGAGGAAGGACAGGAGGCTATTTAGGAAATAGTGATCACATTTGCAGAATACTAGTCTGCATGCAGATGTATATATGTTCCAGTTAAGAGTTAACTGTTATAGAAACTGTATATATACTTTCCTTAATTCATTTTGAGCTTTGGACTTTTCCTTAAAAATTATTTTTGTCATCCATGAAATGAAAATTTGTGTTCTTCTGATCATTCTTAGTATGGATTTGTAACCAATCAGAATTGAGCATTTAACATGCAGGAAGTACATGACACTGATTTTTAAGATTGGCCAGAGGAGTGACACTATTTGCAGACTATGGTTTTATATTTTAATGGTTAGTGTGTAGATAGAATATTATTAGAAAACAAGAGTTTGATTTCAATTTTAAGGGTTATTTTATAATATACAGAAGACATGATATGCATTCAATTCACTTATTCTTGCTATTGCTCTTTTTGAATACACTGAGGGTTTCTCTAAAACCATACTAGAAGGCCTCCCCCCTTATGATTACATTGCTGTCACCCCAACCCCCATTACCCCCACCACCCCTTTACAGGTTCAGTAGGGACTAGATGCAACCCTGCATACAAAAAGCCGTCTGAATTTTAGGCCAGGAATAAGTTCTAAATGGGTAAAGATTGACCTTGGAGAAAGATGAGGAACATGTTTGCGTGTCTTTCTATGTGTACTCAAAACACACTGGTATAAAGATGCAAAAATGTATTTAGTCAACTAACTTTATGTTGGTGGAGCAGATCTGTTAGCCCTAATGGTTTTGCTACAAGTCATATGGAAATCACCATAAAATATGGACTTACAAAATGAAAACAGAAATTAGGGACTACAATTACTGGCTTGTCCATGTTTTGATTCAGTGGAATCGGTTAGGACACCGGACAAACTTTACTGGAGAAACGGTTTAGGCTGTGTGTATTGTTTGATGTAAATTGTCTGCATGAATTAAACTGTTGCTTCTTTTTTTTTAAATGGTGTCCAAGAAACAACATGTTAGGAACAAAAAGGCAACAATTCTCTCAAAACGTTTTACTAGTGCTGAAGAATAAAAGGGAATATTCAAATTCTTGGGGGAAAACCAAGAAAGGCGACAAGTATGTCTCATGGCAGGAAATATGATGGCAGTCACCTTAGCCAATGTGAAATTAAATTTGTTTGTAAATGGAGTATGTCAAGTTTAGAGATATCAAGAAGTCATTGAACACCATAGAGTTTTGAACTACTGTTGTGAAACTGTACTGAATGAAGGTTCAAGTAAACTTTACAAAGTTTTTAGTTGAACACAGTTTTTACCATTGCTGCATCAGTCTTGAATCTTGCTTTTCGACATCTTAATGAGTATTATCAATAGTAGTGCATGATATTTTGTTTCACCTTAATGAAAACTAGTACAAGTTACAGAAATATATAGACTGCCTGTCTGAGAAGGTCTTGTTTGAGTTGGCAGGTATGGTAGAGAATCATGTGTCATTTTTGTGTGACTTAATTGCTAACGTTTATCAGCTAGGTACTATAAGATTTTTGAAATCTTCACCAAACTCTTAGTTTTTCAACTGATTTTTCAATATCAACTGTGTTTTGGTAATTGAACAATTATAATTTGCAATTGTTGAAAATTTTGCTGGTGTTAGTTATTCTAATCATCACTTGATATCAGGGCCTTTAGATGTTTACCAATAACATTCTGATAATCACATTTGACATCAGTTCATTTATATGTTTACCAATAACATTCTGATAATCATCACATTTGACATCAGGGCCTTTAGATATTTACCAATGACATTCTGATAATTATCACACTTGACATCAGGGTCTTTAGATGTTTTTGATAATCATCACACTTGACATCAGGCCCTTAGATGTTTCTGATAATCATCACACTTGACATCAAGGCCTTTAGATGTTTACCAATGACATCCTGATAATTATCACACTTGACATCAGGGCCTTTAGATGTTTTTGATAATCATCACACTTGACATCAGGCCTTTATATGTTTTTGATAATCATCACACTTGACAACAGGGCCTTTAGATGTTTATGATAATCATCACACTTGACATCAGGGCCTTTAGATGTTTACCAATGACATTCTTATAATCATCACACTGGATATCAGGGACTTTCAGTGTTTACTAATGACATTCTGATAATCATTACACTTGACATCAGAGCCTTTAGATGTTTTTGATAATCATCACACTTGACATCAGGGCCTTTAGATGTTTATGATAATCATCACACTTGACATCAGGCCTTTATATGTTTTTGATAATCATCACACTTGACATCAGGGCCTTTAGATGTTTCTGATAAGCATCACACTTGACATCAAGGCCTTTAGATGTTTACCAATGACATCCTGATAATTATCACACTTGACATCAGGGCCTTTAGATGTTTATGATAATTATCACACTTGACATCAGGGCCTTTAGATGTTTTTGATAATCATCACACTTGACATCAGGCCTTTATATGTTTTTGATAATCATTACACTTGACATCAGAGCCTTTAGATGTTTTTGATAATCATCACACTTGACATCAGGCCTTTATATGTTTTTGATAATCATCACACTTGACATCAGGGCCTTTAGATGTTTATGATAATCATCACACTTGACATCAGGCCTTTATATGTTTTTGATAATCATCACACTTGACATCAGGACCTTTAGATGTTTACCAATTACATGCTGATAATCATCACACTTGACATCAGAGCCATTACAGTCGAGTCCACTTAACTGCACATTGGTTAACTTCACTTGCTGGATAACTGCACATAGCCACGCTGGTCCCATTTTTTCTAATGCTTTTCAATGGGAACAAACTTCGGATAACTGCACTTCGTTTAAATGCACACTCTGGATAATAGGACGATAAATTTCTGCCCGTGGCACATTATTCAATACAATTTTACTCCGGTTAACTGCACAATGTATATTCATGATCAGTTATTGCCAGTCCACTGCTGTAGCGCTTCAAATAAGCCAAGAATTAAAATGGTAAATGCGACAATGTAAATGATTGCGTGTAAAGGACGCCTTAGGTGGTATATACATGTATATTCACGCCCACTAGGGAGCAATAGCGTGGGAAAAATCATAGTACAGCATGGGAAACATTGCTCTAAACCGTTCGGGTTTGAATGATTTCAAACCAAAAAATGGATGGTTGGAAAGATGGAAAATGCGCAACGGAATTCAATTTAAACGACAACACGGTGAAAAACAGTATGCAGATGACTTTGGAGCTGAGCGCTTTTTCTGTCGGAGATCACCCATCAATGTCTGTCACCAGTTTTCGAATAACAAGCGATCTATAGAATTTCTTGAAAGTCACTATAATTCCTTGATTCATTGGTTGAATCAGTTAAATTGTGTTCGGAGGAAGGAAAACAAGCTTAACATTTAAGCAAAACTTGAAAGAGTTGATTGTAATCATTGTTTAAATTTATTCTTCACATATATTCGTGCCGTGCTGATTTAAAGCTGTACTGTACCATACTTCGGTTAACTGCACACTCCGGTTAACTGCACAGTCTCATGACGGGCCCGAGGGTGTGCAGTTAACCAGAGTCGACTGTATATGCTTTTGATAATCATCACACTTGACATCAGGGCCTTTAGATATTTACCGATGACATCCTGATAATCATCACACATGACATCAGGGCCTTTAGATGTTTATGATAATGATCACACTTGACATCAGGGTCTTCAAATGTTTACCATTGACATGGAAACATTCAGATAAAGTTGCTGTTAGATTAAAGCTTTCAGTTGGCAGTCAACAGATATTACATACATCTGAGAGTGTGATCCATTTAAGGTGATGTTGTTTGCATTTGCAACATGTACAATGGAGAGAATGTTAGCATGCTTCAATGTTACTTTCATATAATGGTTCATAAATCTCTTTACATATTTACACTTGTGGAAATTGTATATGATCTAAGCACATAGCTTACTGATATGGTTGTACCCATATTCCCAAAAAATTAGCCAAAATTAGTCGAAAGTACAAAAACTTTACCAGTTATTAAAATAGAGAAGTTGAATTTTGCTAGAGTATGCAATATGAGCTTCTAAAAATTTAACAATAAATGAACTACAAAAGATATAAAAAGTAAAAATAATCTTATCAGGTAATAGTTTTGGCAATTTTAAATCCAGGAAGTGAAAATGACTGAGCACAGTTAACAGTTTCTTGTTATTGTTGTTTTAGGGTTTAACGCCATTTTTCAGCACACAATAGGCTATACATGGTGGCCAGTATTATTGGTGGAGGAAGAACCCAGGAAAACCCCTGGAAAGAAAGAATGACCCATGAGAAACTACTGGCAAGCTTTCTCACATAACTACATTAGCCGAATCTTAGACTCGAACCCACACAGACAGAGGTGAGACGCCAGTGATCCATAACAGAAAGTGCTTTAGACCACTCAGCCACTCAGGGCCCCTAACAGTTTCTTGACAGGTGCACATCTAAAGTGAGATCAGGCTCTATACTTTACAACCAATATTACATCCCCCAATCATAGAGGGAAGTAAAGGGTCATTGAACAATATCTTAGAAATACAAGGTCTTTTTCAAATACCCAGGATAACCAATTCTTTTCTTTAGAAATCCAATGCAAAATTGTAGAGTGCCACATAAATACCATTGACTCAAAATACCACTATAATGTTAAAACAGTCAATATAAGCTTTACATTACTTTGTCTCAAAATACCACTATACTGTTACAACAGTCGATATAAGCGTTATATTACTTTGTCTCAAAATACCACTATACTGTTACAACAGTCGATATAAGCGTTATATTACTTTGTCTCAAAATACCACTATACTGATACAACAGTCAATATAAGTGTTATATTACTTTGTCTCAAAATGCCACTATACTGTTACAACAGTCGATATCAGCTTTATATTACTTTGTCTCAAAATACGACTATACTGTTACAACAGTCGATATAAGCTTTATATTACATTGTCTCAAAATACCACTATACTGTTACAACAGTCAATATAAGTGTTATATTACTTTGACTCAAAATACCACTATACTGTTACAACAGTCAATATAAGTGTTATATTACTTTGTCTCAAAATACCACTATACTGTTACAACAGTCAATATAAGCTTTATATTACTTTGTCTCAAAATAACACTATGAAGAATTGGTTAGCTGCACTTACATTTAGTTATCAGACAGATATCTGCCATGTGCACTATTTTATTCACACATTGGTCTCTGATTTTTACATTACTGTTGTTATGTATTTTTTTCTATTCTCTTGTTTCTTTTTTAATTATTCATTACTATCATCACATTAATAATAATAATAATAATAATAATAATAATAATAATAATAATAATAATAATAATAATATTATTATTATTATTATTGTTATTATTGCAGGTGCTGTGTGTGGCAGGATCCAGTTCCACAACTGATGTATGTACAAACTTTGGTTACAAAGCGTTTGGACTTTCTTTCACCATACCAGATTGACTGCTTTAATGAGAGATTTGCTGTGAAACATCTTTTATCACTAATTTTGACATTTCATCATTTTTGTCACATATAGATTGGAATAAACATTTCATTATCAGTATACATTACAGGATATGTGAAAAAGATGTATGATGAAATAAATGTTAATTCTACAGCCATTCACATGTGGTTTTACCCAGTAATATCAATTCTAGCATTAATTAATACGAGCAGAGATGTTAACCCATGCACAATGTTTTTCTTTAACCAAGCATCAGTTTTGGTGTCTATTGGTCATACATCAGAAGAGCTTATGGAATGGCCTGTTGTCCAATGTCATACCTGCACAGATTGCATTGACGTCCCCTCACATTGCTATAACCGTATTAATAAGTGCATGTCTTGTGTTTGACAATGCAACTCATTTAAATTTGTTGAATAATTTCCAGCCAAGTCAGGATACATACAGTTTCCAAATTATCTTAGTATCTAATTCATAGTTTTATACCCGATACTTTTACTGATTTTACCTATATAGTATGTCTTTGGGCCTTTTACTAAATATCTCATGATGGATATTGTAGTGCTTACTTTGTAAGTAATAATAATAATGCTTCAGGGCATTTTTTCAAGTGCAGGTCTTTTTGTGTAATATAGAACACTTGTTCGTAATACTATATAGCTGCCTCTCTGGTCGGATGAGTTTACTTGGTATTGTCCAGCTAATATGTGTTACCATAATTGTCTTCCACTTTGTACATGTAATTGCTATATGCTTCAGCTATTTTACCTGTATAGGCAGTCAGAAATTGTTACTTACTAGAATCAATTAATTGCCATCCACTTTGTTTATGTAATTACTGTAAGTAGTGCTCCGATGATTTTGCCTGTATAGGCAGTCAAATAGACCTTCCAACAGCTTATATGTAACCATAATCGATTGTTTAGCATTCACTTTCTAAATAAATGTTGTGATGCTCTAATACCCTACCTGTACAGGCCACATGTAGCCTTTTTCAGGTATTTATCGCAGTGGGCAAATCTGCAGGACACCCATTATACTATGTGAATGTAGGGTTTGTTCTGTCTTAAGAGATCGAAGCAGTTGGCAATCACTCAACATGTGTAGTTTTCTCTGGTTGTCATTCCTTGAATACATGTCTGGCTTGCATATCTTGGACAGATGTCAATTATATCTTGCATGGAAGGGTTCAAAGCCATGTCATTTACTGAACAACAAGAGCAACAACAGCTAGTTTCACATATTACAGCCCAGTTACATGAATCAATATCTTAACCTCAAGAATTTAATGTCATAACAACTGATATGACCATGTTCCTTTACAAATGTACATGGCCATATAACTCGGATCAAAATGGGCCATGGTCACAATCAGTCATGCCTATTTGTAGTGACCTTGACTTTGAAGTAAATGATTCTTAATAAAGAGAGATCTTCCTGGTCACCCCAGCCCAGAGTTACTGAATCTGCACATCAGGATCTTATTAAATATGCCCTTAAGGACAAAAGTTCTCAATCAAATGGTGTGGGGTCCCTCAAGTGAGATACCCATGGAATATCTCATTGGATGGGACAAAAGTACTTTATACCAATGTTGGCATCCATACCTCAATACATAACTTTTTGTGGCGTTTCAATGAGAAACAGCATCAATCACAATGAAACTGACCATTCTAATATCACTGGCACATTGCGGTATCATGAAAGAGAGGATATCAGACAAAATAAAGACCTATCTGACCTTTTATTCACTCGGATTAGACCAGGCCAATGACACTGGATCCTTTCTGTAGTGGAAATTATCATAGATAATATTCTGGTTGCACAAGACACCATTTTAACGGCCCTCACAAAATGAATTCACTTTTGTAAGTCCTGCTTATTCACTACTATGGCAACTGGCAGGTGAAATCACCAATGCATTTCCTATTGGTGGACCCATCTGCATGCAGTTCTGACAAGATGGATCAGTATTGCTCATGTAGCCCCCAGTTTTTGTTCGCAAGAACATGCTTTCATTCATGTGTAATCAGATATTGGTCATGAAGCCCCAAGCTTTTATTGCCAAGAACACTCTTCCATTCATGTGTAAACAGATATTGGTCATAAAGCACCCAGCTTTTGTTGGCAAGAACACGCTTCCATTCATGTGTAATCAGATATTGCTCATGAGGCCCACAGCTTTCGCTGGCAAAAACACACTTCCATTCTTGTATGATCAGATATTGCTCGTGAAGCTCCCAGCTTTTGTTGCCAAGAACATGCTTTTATTCATGTGTAATTAGATATTGGTGATGAAGCCCCCAGCTTTTGTTGGCAAGAACACGTTTCCATTCTTGTGTAATCATGTGTAATCATATATTGGTCATGAAGCCCCCAGCTTTTGTTGGCAAGAACACGTTTACATTCATGTGTAATCAGATAATGCTAATGATGACCTCAGCTTTTGTTGCCTAGAACACGTTTCCATTCATGTGTAATCAGATAATGGTCGTGAAGCCCCTAGCTTTTGTTGCCAAAAACACGCTTCTATTCATATGTAATCCACTATTGCTCATGAAGCCCCCAGCTTTTGTTGCCAAGAACACACTTCCATTCATGTGTAATCAAATAATGGTCATGAAGCCCGTCTATTCTGGACACTTCATCTAAAGGTCAAGACTCAGTGTGAGCTCTGAAGTGGTATTTCAGGAATATCAAACCTCTGCCAAGGGGAGATAATGCCTCATTTTACCTTCACAACAGGGAAAGGACGATGTATCAGTATGGACACATTAGTCTAGAATATAAAATGCTCTTTTCCATATTTCATACTAAACCATTATCAGTGAATTTATTTCTCATATCGGCTCAGTAAGCTAGGACAGACAAACACTGCACATCAGTGAAACTGTTCTGTAACTTTAATTGTTCATTTCATTTGATGGAGATCTGAGAGCACTTCTAAAGATTTTATCGAAGTTCTTACAGGCTCAATTTGTTCTTGAAGAAACTCTACCCACGGTTGAAAACGTTACCTTCCAGATTATTTGACAGCTTTAAAAAGATGAGGCTACACAGCTTTCACTTGTTTTGTAAGAGGAAACAAATTTTCCTTCAAGACCACTTCCCGACATATGAGTCTGTTTCCAGTTTGGCTATCTAAAAGCTATCTCATATACTTTATGGGACCAAAGATAGTCTTGGTGAAGATTTGTTTTTTAGTAAATATGTTTCTTTGATAATACTTAACCAGTCTTTCATATCAACCCTCCCAGCCACTCCATCAGTTACATCCATAAAGAGAGCATAGGTGGGCAGATAGTATTTCTTGTAAGGTAATATGGTTTGGTAAGTATTATCGAAGAAAGAAATTTTAGTTGAAAACATTAGTTAAAACTCTTTCTCCTATAGCTCCTGTCTTACGACTTAACAAACTTATTCATTCCATGGTCTTGTTAGGTTTCACTGAACCGTTATGATGTCTGGATGGTCAAATCATCATTAGGTCTCACTGAAAGGTTATGATGTCTAGATGGTCAAATCATCATTAGGTTTCATTGAAAGGTTATGATGTCTAAATGGTCAAATCATCATTAGGTTTCACTGAAAGGTTATGATGTCTAGATGGTCAAATCATTAGGTTTCACTGAAAGGTTATGATGTCTAGATGGTCAAATCATCATTAATTTTCACTGAAAGGTTATGATGTCTAGATGGTCAAATCATCATTAGGTTTCACTGAAAGTTTATGATGTCTAGATGGTCAAATCATCATTAGGTTTAATTGAAAGTTTATGATGTCTAGATGGTCAAATCATCATTAATTTTCACTGAAAGGTTATGATATCTAGATGGTCAAATCATTAGGTTTCACTGAATGGTTATGATGTCTAGATGGTCAAATCATCATTAGGTTTCATTGAAAAGTTATGATGTCTAGATGATCAAATCATCTTTAGATTTCACTCAACATTTATGATGTCTAGATGGTCAAATCATCTTTAGATTTCACTGAACTGTTGTCATGTCTAGATGGTCAAATTATCTTTAGGTTCCACTGAAAGGTTATGATGTCTGGATGCTCCTAAATGTATTGATTTCAGTTTGACATCTAATATGACAGTCATCTTTAAAAAAAAATCAGCTATTGCTACTCCTGTTTGAAAGTCATGTTAACCAAGGATTTTAACCAGAAGACTTTTGAAGATGTTGTTTCTGTATTAAAATGGCGTCTTTTGGACATCCAGCATGTCTATTTGTTCTGTATGGATGTTGATTATCATGGGGTTTTAACTGAAGGACTTTTGATTAAATGATCCTAAATACCAAATTAACATCCAATATGGTCACCATGATGTCATCTTGATTATCATATGATTGCTATTATTGATTTTGTACAGAAGACTTCTTACAATTCCTAGTTTTTTCTAAATGAAAATGGTGCCACTCAAGCATCTAATAAGGCAGAGTGGCTGTTTGAATATTGTCTTATCAATACTCCTTCTGAATCGTGGTCACATTATCATAGGGTTTTCAATAAAGACTTGGTATGAATGATGGTCACATTATCATAGGGTTTTCAATAAAGACTTGGTATGAATCATGGTCACATTATCATAGAGTTTTCAATAAAGATTTTGTATGACTCAAGGTCACATTATCATAGGGTTTTCAATAAAGACTATGAATCATGGTCACATTATCATAGAGTTTTCAATAAAGATTTTGTATGACTCAAGGTCACATTATCATAGGGTTTTCAATAAAGACTTTTTAATGAATCATGGTCACATTATTATAGGGTTTTCAATAAAGACTTTTTAATGAATCATGGTCACATTATTATAGGGTTTTCAATAAAGACTTTATATGAATCATGATCACATTATCATAGGGTTTTCAATAAAGACTGTATGAATCATGGTCACATTATCATAGGGTTTTCAATAAAGACTTTGTAAGAATCATAGTCACGTTATCATAGCGTTTTCAATAAAGACTTTGTATGAATCATGGTCATATTATCATAGGGTTTTCAATAAAGACTGTATGAATCATGGTCACATTATCATAGGGTTTTCAATAAAGACTTTATATGAATCATGGTCACATTATCATAGGGTTTTCAATAAAGTCTTGGTATGAATCATGGTCACATTATCATAGGGTTTTCAATAAAGACTTTGTTTGAATCATGGTCACATTATCATAGGGTTTTCAAAAAAGACTTTGTATGAATCTTGGTCACATTATCATAGGGTTTTCAATAAAGACTTTGTATGAATTTTAGTCGCTTCTAATGAAAGCCAGTATTGCAACCCTAGCAGCCATCTTTAAAACAATTTTACTTCTTCTCTTAAACTGAAGTAACATCAATATATTTCACAAGAAAATCTTTTTCTTATGTTATTATGATGGTGCCATTCTAACCATCAATATATGTAACCATGATGGCCATCTGAAAATCTTGGCATTTCAGTTCATTCTGAATGAATCGCCATATCACTGTGTGGTTTTCTCCCAAAGACTTCTTATGATAATATGAAAATGTTGCCAATCTTATATCCAAAATGGCTGACACAGTGACCACTTGAAAATCATGCTCTACTACTTCTTCAGAATGGATTGTCATGTTGGCATGCGATTTTCATCTCAAGACTTGTGATAATATGTTGATCCTTTATGAAGATGATGCCGATCTTACAATTTGAAAATATTAATGCACATGAATGTGCACACTCATTAGCTACAAACAAATTAATGGTCTTTTAATTGCTGAAAATTCTGTTTGGCAAATAGAGCATCAGCCTCTTCTTGTTTATGAATCTTAGAAGCCTATCCAAAATAAAAAATGTATGAAAGAAGCAAACTGTGATTATATTCCATCTTTATATCAGCTTATATGTTCTTCATCAGTAACAATCATGGTACAGTAAAGACTGAATGGTATGGTACAGTAAGGACTGAATGGTATGGGACAGTAAGGACTGCATTATATGGTAAAATAAGGACTGAATAGTATAGTACAGTAAAGACTGAATGGTATGGTACAGTAAGGACAATGGTAGGGACAGTGTTACGTATATTTGATATGTCATTTATATTTATTTTAATTGTTTGTTAGATTTAAATTTGGCATTTTAAGTTTTAAGATTTCATTCATTGAGGGTGACCTGTATTTTACAGAATAAACACCAGGTGTTGACCTCGTTTCTGACCTGGCTTCAGAGTTGTAAACAAGCTTTTAAAACGATTGGTTGGTTCCAAGGACATTATGGAGCTTTGTATAAACATCTTTCTATTTCAGTTGGGTCATACGGTAGGCATGTGAAGTTTTGAACGTAAATTTGTTCTGAAAGGTTCTAGAAGATCACATGACCCCTTTATTGTTTACGTAAAAACAGGTATATAATCTATGTTTTGGAGCGAGCTATTCATTAGAAATTGGGCTGTTAGAATATTAACTTTTGTCGTTTTGAGTTACCTTGTATTGAAAATTATTTCAATTCGTTTGGATTCAAGAGGATCTATTTTGTTATTTATTTGGGAAAGAATTGTGTTCATAGAATTTTATTAACAAGAACTGACTTCATTAAGGGACATCGTCTTCCATATTGGATACTTGTCTGGGATTCGAACTTAGAATTATTTGGACATTTTATTGCCAGGACTTTTGCAATTTCTCTAGTGGATAATATTTTGAATTATTTTTGGATTAATTTTGGAATTGATTCTTAAAACCGTAAGTTTATTTTTCTTTTCTGGAAAATATTTGTGCTCGAAAAATTGTTTATTAAGTTTTACAAGCTTGTTATTTTCACTCTTTCTATGTTACTATTTATTCAAGCCTAAGCACGTAACAACAGTAAGGACTGAATAGTATGGTACAACGGCTGAATGGTATGGGGCAGTAAGGACTGAATGGTATGGTACAGTAAAGACTGAACGAAACCGTTCTGGTGGCCTAGTGGTTGGAGCATTCGCCACGGGAGTGGGAGGTCTTGGGTTCGATTCCCGGCCGAGTCATAACAAATACTTACAAAAATGGTACTAACAGCTGCCTCGCTTGGCACTCAGCATTAAGAGGTTAGTGTTATGACTGGTCGGCCTGGTGTCAGGATAATGTGACTGTGTGGGACATCATGCTACATGTCTGCGGCATGATGCCCCAGTGCTAGACATCACTATAAACTTCCTCACTGCAGACATCGTAGCGATATAACTGAAAAATTGTTAAAGCTACTTTAACAAAACAAAACAAACTTGTAAAACCAATTTTATTAACCAAAAGCATCAATGACATAAGAAAATACACAAACCTTAGTAATTTCTTTCACAAATATATTATTTCTAGGGGTGTACAGGGTGTCCTGAGAGTTGGTAACACCTCTGGCTGGCTAAGCAGTCATACTCCTTCAGGGGTAGCTTCGCCCACCTTTGGTGCCCACTTGGCACTCAGCTGTTACCTGTGGCTCCAAGACGCTGTGGCATGTACAGCAGTTTTTCCACTTCCCATGTGTGGATAGTATATTTGGAGTTTATATGTGTGCGCGTACGTTTTGTGGATAATATATTTGGGTTTTTGAGGAAAGCAGACTGTATGTTCGTATACGTGCGCGTACGTTTTGTAGATGGTATAGTGGGTTCTAAGGGTTATTATCACCGGGGTGGATGTGAGAGACACGCACCCATTTGTTTTGTAAAAATCCCCAATAGCTTGGGGTTGTCTCTGACAACAAAATTCAGCTCCAGGCCTTCACAAGCGGCTTGACTTCACAAATGGCTACCCTTCGCTGCCACGCAGCTGTTCCCTCCCATGGAAAAAGCTAAGGTAGTAACCCCTAACAGAAAATCCGGAGACGGAATCTCTAAGACGACCTGGCATTCTTGTCAGTGTCATCTCGACAACTGCGACGACAGCGTTGACACAACACGGGAATCAGCAGTTTACCAGTTATAAATCATCGCTCGATTAGCGTAGCTTCAGACGCAGAGGTTGTTTCTGACGGTGGATGAGACAGCAGGTCTCACTGGCAGATACCTCCCAAGTCGAGCTGGGCAGCCAACAGACAATAACGTGCCGTCACTCCGCAGTTCGCTTTCCTTACTGAGTGCTTAGGGCTTAAGGTACGCAAGTACCAGACAAAGCGGACTAGAACTATTGCACCAACAAACAACGAACGAAACCAACAAATAAACCTCCAATCATCAAGCTAGGTACCTGGAAAATCAGGACCATGCTGACTGGAATCTCAGCTCATCTCCAGACAATCAGCGATGTTCGAAAGACCAAAGTCATCAATGACGAATTTTGCAAGACTCCAGGTCGACATCGCCGCACTGTAGGAGAGACCACTACCAGATTACGGGTCCCTCATAAAAGAGAATTATACATTCGTATGGCAAGTAAAGAACTCTCAAGAGGCAAGATTAGTATGGTGTTGGATTTGCCGCCAGGATGAGGATGATTGAACACAGCCAACAAGGAAACTTAAGACTGTTGTACCTCTGTCTTCACACCACAACTGGGCCTGTCAACTTTCTCAGCGTTTACGCTCCCCCACTGTGCGCCACTTCTGATACCTAGGATGAGTACTTGATATTACAGGTCGACTACAACGCTAGGGTGGGTGCTGACCATGGCTATTGGTCTTGTGGCAAATTTGGCACGGGGAAGATGAATGAGAACGGGCAGCGACTCCTAGAGACGTGCTCTTACCACGACCTCGGCATCACCAATTCATTCTTTCAGACAAACCTACATCAGAAAGTGTCTTGGAGGCATCCCTGGTCCAAACACTGGCCCCAACTGGACTTGACCATTACGAGACTGTCTGCCAAGAAGAGTGTGCTTCTTACCCGTACCTTCCATAGCACTGACTACGGCATTGACCACTCGCTCGTCTACTGCAAAATGAAGCTTCAGCCAAAGCAAATACACCGCTATATGCAGGATGGTATACCATGCAAAGATGTGTGCAAGACGTCATAACCAGACAAGGCTGAGTAATTCACTTATGCCCTCTCCAAGATGTTTGATTCACAACTTTCAAATGCAGTGCCAAAGATATATGGGATCACATCAGATAGACTGTGTACAGCTCAGCCACACGGATCTTTGGTTTGAGGCCAACTCCGCCACACTCACGCCAGTGATTGGAGAGCGTTACAATGCTCACCTGGAATACAAATGATCGCCATGCCAGAGGACTATACATGCATACAGGTCTACTAGAAGCAGCCTGCAGAGGTTAGCACGTCAGTGCAACAATGAATACTGGCTTCAGAGCATCCCGTCAGCAGCAGATATCTGGAACATCATAGGCATGTATTATGGCACAAAGAAAGCAATGGGTTCCACAATCAATGTGATAGCACCATCTTGAGAAGGGCAAGTAGATGGAACTTTGGGTGGAATACTACTCTGAAATGTACTCCAAAGAGAACCAAGTGGCTAACGATGCCCTCAACGCCATTGAAACCCTCTCGCTCATGGTCGAACTGGACGAGAAACCTACCGTGGCAGAACTAAAGAAGGCCTTAGAAAAACTGTCCTTAAGTAAAGCCCTGGGGAAGGATTGTATCTAAGCAGAAGTGATCAAGTGCGGTTGAAACGTGCTGCTCACACACCTGCACCACCTCCTCTGCCATTGCTGAGATGAGGGTGCAGTGCCTCAGACCATGAGAGACGCCAACATCGTAACCCTGTATAAGATAAAAGACGACAGAAGTGACTAACAAAAGCAGGGGAATATCTCATCTCAGCATTTTGTGTGAAGTCTTCGCACGACTAATCCTGAACAGACTGCAAAAGGTGTCCTGGTCCTTGCCGTACTCCAACTGTAGTCTAGAACCAGTCCCCCACAGAACTTAGAGCAATTACTGCACTGGTAGCCTTTGTGTACAGCTGCTTGATTGTGTTGGACAACTTTTGACCCATGTTGTACTTATTCATTGTGGTCCACAATGCCTCATGCCACACTCTGTCAAAAGCCTTTTTGAAATCTATGAACACATGATAGATGTCTTGTTGATGTTGTTAGTACTTTTCACACAGAATCATAAGATTGAATATTTGTTCCTCTGTGCTTCTTCCACTGCGGAACCAATCCTGTTCTTCAGCGATTATTTCTTCTGCTTGTGGGTTTAGTCTGTTCAAGATGATCTTCAGCATCACCTTACTCGCATGGCTGATCAAACTGATAGTTCTGTAATGTTGTCACAGCTGGCGATTGCCTTTTTGGGGAGAGTGTCATAATCACTGACTGGGTCCGCCGTGTTGGTCATTCGCCTGTCTGCTAGATCTTGTTGCAGATCTTTGTTAGTAGCTCTATCACTGATTCCCCACCATTCTTAATAAGCTCATGTTGTCTTATTGCTGACTCCACCTCTTCTCTAGCTGCCTTCGCATTCTTCAGTGCTCTTATTGCTGACTCCACCTCTTCTTTGAGAAGAGATGGAGTCAGCAATAAGAGCACTGAAGAATGGGAAGGCAGCTGGATTTTTCAAATCAAATCTTCCTCGACCATTTCCATAAGAAAGGAAAAAACTTCGGATTTAGTTGTACAGGCAACTATTTGGAATGACATACGTTAGGATGTACCTTTCACGACACGGAGGATTTAGAGAAATATTACGTCATCAATTATTTTAAAACAAAATTATCTATTAAAAAATTCAAAATAAAAGGGTTTTTTTTACTTTCATTGTAAAATACATTCTTCAAATTGAATGTATTTAACCACAGAAGTCTGACGTTTTATCAGTAAAGTACGATGCAATCTCTGAAAAAAAAACGAAATCCCCATATCGGTAATATATATAAACACAAGGAGTGCAAGCGTGAACGCAACCATCCTCTCTATTCGACTTTTCTCATACGTATTTTATCGCTTCAGAATCGTGAAAAGACTAAAAACTACACATATCCATTTAAAAGACAGTAACATACCAACGCATAACTCTCAGACGACCATCGGATGAATCCCATCTGGCGATTTAACCTTTATTTTCACCATTACGGTAACAAAATTCTTTCTACAGCACTCCATCATACGGAAGTAGCCTTTCTAACACGGGCTAAATAATATCATGAATGTTCACAAGAAAAAATGTTTAACTTGCTTTTTATTTCAGATTGTCTCTTATGATAATTATATATATATTTCCAGAACAGAAATATGTACATGTAGTAAAAGTTGAGATAGTAGAAATAACGGTTGATGACGTCATCACACTTCCACTAGTAAAGCCTAGACAGATGACCCTGTAGATTTAAAAATGTGTTTGATCGACTTTCTAAAGTTGCAACTTGGTAATATCATCTGTTTGTGCTGAGGTTTTTCATTACAGACAATATTAGTGAAGAAGAAAATATGATACTTGTATGAAAGACGAACTATTTGAATGATGGTGATAATGAGAGAGAGAGAGAGAGAGAGAGAGAGAGAGAGAGAGAGAGAGAGAGAAAATTTTAGGAATGGAGAAAAGCTGATACTTTATAGTACTGATTAGCCGTTGATGATGGTGATGTGTGTATGAGAGCGACAGACATACAGAGAGACAGACAAAGAGACAGACAGCGAGAGCGGTGATTGAAAAACAAGACAAAGTAGTGGAGAAGCGTAAACATCAACAGATAAATTGATTACGACATTATTGTACCTTTATAATAGGATAGATAAATGCTATTCCTATAGAACGCATACAAGCCAGATGAGGGTGGCCTTGAGACCTATATTATTTAAAGTTTTCATGTCTAACATAAGGCAAAAAGATGTAAAGTTTAAATTATTTTGAAGAAGAAGAAAACACAATTCATTGCATTTTTGTAATGAACAATCTGTTTTGAATATTGAGTTTATAAAGAACAAACTACTGATCTTTACCTTATCACTTTATTTAAACACAAATGAAATAATCATAAATATTACATAAGAATACAGTGCAAGTTCTTTCTCTCTAACTGTCTGATTTCACAATTTAATACTAATTCGTGAACTGTAAAATATTGTTCAAAACTGATTAGAATTATTAAGTAATAACATAATTCACATATCAGATTTTAATGTTGCATTATATATATATATATATATATATATATATATATATATATATATATATATATATATATATATATATATATACAATTTACGCCTTAGTTTTTCCGTAATAGTAAATTAGTGTTAAACCTGTAGTATAATATTAAATAGTGAATGCGGAATTGTTCAGGAATTTTATCCATGTGATCAGTGACATTCCTTGTAAAATTGTGGAAGTATTTAAAGTAATCATTTTGTTTATTTTTTGTTATTAATTTTAAACATATGAAAAAAGACCAAAAATTTATTATCATAGTTTAATTCGAAAGTGGCAATTATTATTTACTAATTCTGATTTGAGATAAAGATATGTATCCACATGAATACTATAGTGATTATTTTAAGAGTAAAATACAATTTCAACTTGTGATTGACTCGTCATTATGGTATTTTATGTAAGAAAAATGATTGTGGGAAGTCACTTAAATAAGATCAAAAAAGATTCAATAGAACTCGAAACAATAAAAAGTAAATGCATTATTAAAGCTGAATGTTCAGATAACATTTTTTTTTTAAAAAACACCAGTGTACGAAAATGCGACTTTTGTTTTGACATAACTTATTGGTCAAGATTTTGAAAAAAGATGGCCAGATACCAATTGAATGCATGCTGTGAATTTATTTGAAAAATATCATAAAGACGATTTCAATTTCGAATTCGACACACAGAAATTATGAATTAAACATTAAATGTTTAGAGCATCATATAATTTCAACATGGATTACTCAAGAAAATATGATTACATACAAAGATGTTGAAGGAGGAGCGGCTCTTAATAAAAAGGTATAGACAGCTTCTGACGTACCTGGAACATAGGAAAGTCTATTTGTTCTTATTGCTGAAAATTCACCCAACATTTATATTGACCATAAGTACGCTATATGCAAATACCACCTTGAAATAACAAAGTGACGATTTGCAAAAAAGTGATCAAGACCAATATGTGATGGTACATGTGTTTGAATGCTTCCTGTGACTTTCTCTGAATCAATATCATACAGGTGAGTTAATTTTTAGATTCATCTCGAATTATGCAGAAAACATACTATTTGTATTTATAATAGCATTCGGGAAATTCATCCCCTGTTGCTAGTACGATTAGAAACTAAGACTGTGTCCTATTTTATTGTGCAAGAGACTTATGTTGATCTTCGTCCTCCTCAAAGTGGGGAAGTTATTCGGCCTTATACGTATGAGATTTCTTCTGGCTTGTCAGAAAACGCAGAGGTTTCTCCAACTGTTTCCTCTTCTTCAAGCGACAGTTCGTCATCGGCGGTATGATAATCAGCGGAAATAACGCTGTTCCGAAAGAACGGTTCTGCATTGCGTGTCTTTAGCTTCGTCTCCTTTGTGTTATATGCAGAACATATCTTCCGCTCACGCTCATAAAAGGTCTTGGTATCACTCTTTGAAAACTTTTTATGTTCACGTATAAGCAGTTGTTCAGATGGCTCAGAATCATTCGGAATGGTCTCCATAAATACTCTCGATGTTGCCTTTTGTTCCATCTCGGTTCCCTCCGATTCCAAATTTCTCTTCGGTAAGTTCAACTCTCCAGATGGAAAACCGCTGAGTTCCTTTGCGCTATGGCGGATGTTTTCGTAGTATACGACGTCGTTGAAGCCAGCAAAATCGATTTCCCAGACCCCATTTCCACTATCAAACTCTTCAATTCTATCAAACCGGTGGCCCCATAGAATTTCGTTTAGCTTATAGGATGTCCGAGCTTGGCAGAATTCTCCTGTTGTTTCCAAAGTTCCTTCTATGTAAACTATCAATTCATTTTTCTCATTTAATAAATCTGCAGGTTTAACATCCCAGAAGGGACTATCTTCTGTAATTTTATGCGTCATAACCATTGGCCACATCAAAACCAGCTTTTCATCCATAGCATCAGCTTGCAATTTTACCTTGTGTAGATACAGAGGGTACATAAACCCTTCCTCCGTCACGTGACGCTTCACCATCACGCCGTGAACCCTTGCGTTCAAAAGATGGCTTTGTCGCATATCTCCAATCCGGATTTGTAGAACCAGGATTCCTCCTTCTTGCGAGACACACGCATTCTTGCTAAATTTCAAAGTGTTTCGCCTTTGTTTTGGTTGAGCAAACTTTACGAATATGAAACCTAACAAAAGATTTTCCAAAAGAAGTTCAATTGTCATTTGCAAATAAAGCAACAATACACTGCCATCACAGTCTGTGTTCGGGTAAGCAGAGCCATATCCGATCGTCCCTTGTGTTTCAATGGCAAACAGCAAACAACTATCAAAATTTTTCACACCACTAATGCATGCGTTCCAGTCTGGATTTTCTAGATTATGCGATTCGAAGTCACCATGGTTGTAGCATATAAGCCACCAAATTGCAGCAAAGAACAAGAAGCAAATCAGAAAGGCATTGAAAAAGAATGCAAGGGCGTACCGCCATTTTAGGTCTATGAGACTGATATAAAGATCAGACAAAAACTTACGTCTATGTCCATCAAGTCCTGTATAACGTATGCGATAACTTCCACATTTCTTAACAAGAGCTTGCCGCTTGTATTCTATCGTTTTTGTTTGCTGGCACTTGCTGCGGAAGAGGTCTAGAAATGGAATATTGCTTTTCATCATACGGCTGTCGTTATCCGCATATAAATAGATAGAGCCAACTTCTTCTTCCACTCTTTTGCTCATCGCTAAAGTAGAGAAACTTGAAATTTCAGGGATGTTTTTCCTCAGTTAAAATCAGTGTTTAATTTCAAAACTACTATTCAAGTATCAGAATATTGATCACCAGTCAGCATTCGGCGTTTGAAGTATCTAGTTTGTCTGCCACGCAGCACTGTATTTAGATATTATCTCCTTCCATGCATTTAAAATCAGTTTCATGACAAGTGTGAATGTTTTTTTTTCGGGGCATGCGCACTTGGTTCAAAACGAGGCACCGGAAGGTTTCTTTTATTTAAACAAATACAAACTGAAATAAATGCCTTTCAAATAAGCAACACCGAATGCTACACAGTAAACTTTCTTTCTTACTCGAATTTGACAGTGAAACAGTTTTTGAATGACAATTTTCTAAATATGGACATGATACAATTTAAAGTTTATGAGCCCTTCACATATTTAGATTTGCATTGGTTGTTCATTTCTTTTAGATCAATGATTTCATGGATAGGGATATCAATGCCAAAGGGCAAAATTATTGACTACACCGATGAGATTAAAACCTCTGATTTTGGAGGCGACAGTTTGATATATGGATACCCCGGGGGAATTTGATCGTCAAGTGACAAGATATGTGGTGTAGGTTAATTATGGATGTTAGAGCGATATTCACACTTTGATGGAAGATGTCTCTTCTGTAATGTGATACATCGTTCTTGAAATCCGCTAATAGATCATTAGAAGGAAAACGACAGTTTGTTACGGAATTTCGCGTTATCAATAATTGTCTTTCATGGCATCTGAATACTACATCATTGTATATGCCATAGTGTTCAATAAGATATTAAACGCGATTACAATCAGTCTGAAAAGGAACCAATAGGGAAAAAAGTTGTTATGTGAATTTAAGTTGTGTCTTCCTCAGACATGTACCTCCATTTGATCGAAATGTTTAGAAACTGTGTTATCACTGCATCTGTATGTATGTATGGATAGATGGATTTATATGTACGTACGTATGCGTGTATATATATATATATATATATATATATATATATATATATATATATATATATATATATATATATATATATATAAACTATGACTCTATGGTCATAAGCAAAGTAACATAAAATCAACAAGCTTTGTAAAATTCAATCATTAATTCCATTTCCATACAATATAAAGTAGAAACAAAAAGAAAAACCATGACTTATGGTATTGCGAACTAAACCCCAAATAAAATCCTAGATTTTTTAAAACAAGTATTAATGAATAAAGTTCTGAATAAACTTGTGGAATTCCATAACAAAATCCAGTGTTGAAAGTGTTGATGTGCCATTGATGGATCGAATAGTAATGATGTAGCAAAAGTATTTTGTTTAATCACAATAATATCCAATAGTATGTCGTTTCTTGAATTTCACTATTCATCCAAGTCATTTTTTCCCATGAATATTGTTTTAAGGTGAGCACTTTGTATTTCCAGTGAATAATTCAATTTGAAAAAATAAATTCCAGCCAAATAAAATACTGGACACAACAATAAGACTAATTAATGCCTCATAATTTATTGAAAGAATAGCTATTTTTTCCCGTAAACAGGATTGTATATCTTCTACCTGGCTAGGTTACAAATAGCATCTTCCCCAACGCTAGGTCAAATGGAAAATATCATTCTGGAAGATTCTATATGTTTCCAAGAATAAATCTTAGTTATAATTAGATGCCTGTTGATAAAATTATAATAAAGGACATGGTTAACACAATGACAAGATAATAATATTAATATATATCCTTAAGTCATAAAAGGTAGACAATGATGTTTACAAAACAGTTACTGATTTTGGACAACGTTAGCTAGACAGCAGTTAATTATCCATAGCATATAATGAAAAATAGATAAATTACAAAGTCCACAAAAACAATTCATACACACGCAACACACACACACACACACACACACACAATATATATATATATATATATATATATATATATATATATATATATATATATATATATATATATATATATATATATATACATATATATATATATATATATATATATATATATATACATGAAATGTATGTGTGAAGTGCCAACTTTTCGGTCGATCTATTAATAACCCATTAGTTGTTTCCAGATAGCCATTAGTTAGATTTACGAGACATCGTGCAAGAGAGAGAGAGAGAGAGAGAGAGAGAGAGAGAGAGAGAGAGAGAGAGAGAGAGAGGGATCTGTATAGTAGGATGTGGCCGTTGTACTATTTAACCGTATTTGTTCAGAGCCAGTACTGACCGACGGCGACCTTGTAAAGTTTCATTTTATCACGAAAATGTCAGAATTGTGAGAATACAGAGATTCTGTTACTTAAAACCAAATCATGTCATATTGACCATGACGTAAGCGACTTTTAGAGGGAAGCGGGAGAAAATACATTTGATTCTGATTGGTCACGGTTAAATAAGGGGTGTGTTTTACACGAGAAATCTTTAGAACATAATATCGGACTAGCTAAATTAGAATTTAGTCTGAATGTGTTCCTGTGAGAGGAGACAGTGTCGAATTATTTTAGTAGGACTCCGAATGTTATTTGAGAGAAATACATTCGTATGTTAAACAGTAGACCAGGGGAAAAAAACCGCCTAAAACATCGGTTGAGTAACACACCAAAACACAAGGTATTGTCTCAATTCCACGTTTATTGTGATACAGTTAATATAATGTCTGCTTAGATTACAGGTCTACATGATTTCGTTTGATACATTTGTATAATAATGTGTTTTGTATTATGAATCAGAAGTATTTGCATGAATTCATTCGATACATTTATTTAATAATGTACTTTTGAATCATGAATTGGAATTCTTACCTTAATTCTTAGTTAAGAATGACGTAGTGTTAATTTATGTAGTAAAAATATCTGATTGTTCAAACCAGGAATAACGGACAGTCTCAACTATAACCATTGTAACGAGAGACTTAGGGTGTTTTAATTTTCTTTTGGAAGGAAGAAAATAGCTTTTGGGAAGACGTGAAGTACAGAAATAAAGACGTACAGTGGACAAGTCTGAGTTCAAGCGGAACATCCACGAGGGCAGATTATCTCTAGAGGAACGGACTTCTAGAACAACATTGGATTGAACGGACAACGTGGTTCGAGGATAACAGGTTACGAAAATCGAAAAAGCATTGACTTCGATTGTGCCACTCGATCCTATGATGATTTATAACTATCAGTAATAGAACGGCTAATTTGTTTAATTCTGTTTCAAATCTATTTGTAATTCGGTGAAAGTTTATTTCCAAACCGCGTGTATTCATAATGAAAGGAAGTTTCTTAATTGTGTATGTATTTGATTAAATTGTTTATTTATCTGTACGGGGGCTCGGAGTTGTTTTGTTCAATATACCCGCTCAGGTTACCATATACATTCTCTTACTCGAACCGGGCAATTATACCGTGGGCGGTCATCTCTTAGATAACGAGTATCAGAGGGGAGTGGGTTATAGTATTATTTTTATTATTATTATTATTATTATTATTATTATTATTATTATTATTATTATTATTATTATTATTATTATATGTTGTGCAATACCCCTTAACAAAGTGGGACGTAACACTTACCCTTCGACAAGTGGGGCTTATACAATATTATACGAATATGTATGTATGTATGTATGTATGTATGTATGTATGTATGTATGTATGTATGTATGTATATGTGTGTGTGTGCGTGCGTGCGTGCGTGTGTGTATATGTATGTATGTACGAACATGCACGCACTTGCGTACGTACATATGTATGTAAAGACGTACAGTGTGTACGTACATATGTATGTACGTACACACGTATGTATGTATATAATTAAGTATGTATGTACGACATCCCGCAACCTAGGCGTACTGCTCAAGTATAAAATAACAAAGGCATTCATTCTACTCAATCAGTAGCGAACAACAAAGAAAGCGGTTACGTAAACACAGATCATAAAATCAAACCATTAAAATACTTGGTTTGAAATGCATTTTTGTCAAACTTTTCTGACATGGATGCATACATACATACATACATACATACATACATACATACATACATACATACATACATACATACATACATACATACGTGTATATATATATATATATATATATATATATATATATATATGTTTTTTACAGAGTGATTATTTGTAGTGTATAGGGAGGGTATCGTTGTTGGAATGATATTTATCGGATTAAGTAATTGGTCAAATAGTAGTATAGCCATTATACAGAACCTCTGTATCGGGATTTCATGTCCATTTATGTCAGTTTCGTAAATTGGCCATATCAAGATATTTTATAGGGCATATTGGGATAATAATAATAATAATAATAATAATAATAATAATAATAATAATAATAATAATAATAATGATTATGACGACTTTGTATAGCGCCTAATATTTAGAAGCTCTACGCGCATGATAGTATCTATAATGATATGACTACACTACAGAAAAACAAATAACAAGAACCATGAAATTTCAAAACGTAAAAACATGCTGAAAACATAAAATACAAAAACATGATTAGGTCTCTAAGTGTGTTCATGCATTCATGCCTATAACAGCTTAATAACTAGAGTCAGGAATAATTTATGTTAGTTTCGTAAATTGGCCATATCAAGATATTTTATAGGACATAATGGGATATCCATGCCTATAACTGCTTAGTAACTAGAGTCAGGAATAATTTTGTTAGTTTCGTAAATAGGAGATAGCAAGTTTTTATATAGGACGTATTGGGATATTCATGCCTATAACAGCTATATTGATCATTTACGAATGTCGCTTAACAAAAAACGATACAAGTGAATTAGAGTCTTGGGAAAATCTGCTCCTTAGTTTATGTAGAAGAAACTTATTTGTGATATTAGCGCGTTTTGGACCATTCACTTACAACATCCTCTGTTGTAACGTCGATGAAAATAAATGATAAACAACATCATCAATCCAAACACAAGCAGTACATTTCAACGCCAAAAATGCATTTATCATGCCCAGATGTCACTTTTGATGCTAAGAGATGCTCACGGTGCAAAATACAGTCCCTTTCCCTGTATGATAATTTTGAAAACCAGTGTATGCTAAACAAATTTGATGCAGTTAAGAAAAAAACACGGTTTAATCAATGCCTTTTTTTAGGCATTCTGCAGGCCTTAAACCAATGTCGCTTCTGTTACAGCTGTCCAGGGTTACTTTCTAGTCAAGTGTTCGTATTCATTGTTTATATACTGTTAAGTCACTACAGGAGGTGTGCACGCATTAAAACAACCCCCGAATGTACTAACATTAGGATTGTAATAACATTACGATTGTATTGTATTAACATTGCGATTGTACTAGCATTACGATTGTACTATCATTACGATTGTATTAACATTAATATTGTATTAACATTACGACTGTGCTAACTTTACAATTGTATTGTACTAACATTACGATTGTATTAACATTACGATTGTATTGTACTAACTTTACGATTGTACTAACATTACGATTGCATTAACATTAGGATTCAACTAATATTACTATTGTATTGACATTACAATTGTATTCACAGTACGATTGTACTAACATTTGACTGTATTATATTAACATTACTATTGTATTAACATTACGATTGTACTAACATTACGATTGTACCAACATTATTATTGTATTAACATCACGATTGTACTATCGTATTAACATTACGATTGAACAATTTTATTAAATTACTTTTGTATTAACATTACGATTGTGTTGACATTACAATTGTATTAACATTACTATTGTATTAACATTACGATTGTGTTAACATTACGATTGTATTAACATTACGATTGTATTAACATTACGATACGATTGTATTAACATTATTTAACATTACAATTATATTACCATTACGATTGTATTAACATTACTATTGTATTAACATTACGATTGTATTAACATTACGATTGTACTGACATTACGATTGTATTGTATTAACATTACTATTGTATTAACATTACGACTGTACTAACATTACGATTGTACCAACATTATTAATGTATTAACATTACGATTGTACTATTGCATTAACATTACTATTGTATTATTTTATTAACATTACTATTGTATTAACAATACGATTGTGTTAATATTACAATTTTATTAACATTACGATTGTATTAACATTAGGATTCTATTAACATTACGATTGTACTGACATTACGATTGTATTATATTAACATTACGACTGTACTAACATTACGATTGTACCAACATTATTATTGTATTAACATTACGATTGTACTATTGCATTAACATTACGATTGTATAATTTTATTAACATTACTATTGTATTAACATTACGACTGTGTTAATATTACAGTTGTATTAACATTACGATTGTACTACCATTACGATTGTATTAGCATTACGATTGTACTATTATATTAACATTACGATCGTACTATTGTATTAACATTACTACTGTATTTACGTTACTATTGTATTAACATTACGATTGTACTAACATTACGATTGTATTAACATTACTATTGTACTAACATTACGACTGTATTAGCATTACAATTGTACTAACATTCCGATTCTATTAATATTACGATTGTATTAACATTGCGATTGTACTAACATTATGATTGTATTAACATTACGATCTTACTATTGTATTAACATTACGATTGTATTACATTACGATTGTATTAACATTACGATTGTATTAACATTACGATTGTATTACATTACGATTGTATTGTACTAACATTACGATTGTACTGATATTACGATTGTATTAACATTACGATTTTACTAACATTACTATTGTATTAACATTACGATTGTACTATTGTATTAATATTACGATCTTACTATTGTATTAACATTACGATTGTATTAACATTAGGATTTTACTAACATTACTATTATACTAACATCAAGATTGTGTTAACATTACGATTGTATTATCATTATGATTGTGTTAACAGTACGATTATATTAATATTACGATTGTATTAACATTACTACTGTACTAACATTACGATTGTTTTAACATTAGTATTGAACTAACATTACGATTACCCTAACATTACGATTGTGTTAGCATTACGATTGTATTAACATTTCGACTGTGTTAACATTAATATTGTACTAACATTACTATTGTACTAATATTACGATTGTATTGTACTAACATTAAGATTGTACTAACATTACGATTGTGTTAACATTAGGATTGTACTAACACTACGAATGTATTGTACTAACATTACTGTTGTACTAACATTACGACTGTGTTAACATTACGATTGTATTAACATTTCGACTGTGTTAATATTAATATTGTACTAACATTACTATTGTACTAATATTACGAGTGTATTGTACTAACATTAAGATTGTACTAACATTACGATTGTGTTAACATTAGGATTGTACTAACACTACGAATGTATTGTACTAACATTACTGTTGTACTAACATTACGACTGTGTTAACATTAGGATTGTACTAACACTACGATTATATTAATATTGCAATTGTATTAACATTACGATCGTATTAACATTGCGATTTTACTAACATTAAGATTGTATTAACATTACATTATGTTAGACCTAAGACTGGTTCTCTTCTTCCTCTAGGCTGATCGGAGTACTCGACTCTCCCGTCAAATATGTATTTCGCATCCGCTCCATTTTCGAGTTGGTCATGAATCTTTCTGTTGAATCATAGAGTTACAATCGTAGTACGCTTTGAGCAGACTTTTAAAGAGTTTTTTTCTTCTAAATTTTTATATAACAAAACACAATCGCACCATTTTTGTTATCTTGCGCAAATGATCACCTGCTCTAGGGGTGACGAACTCGTGAATCAAATACTCGACTATAACATTACTGTTTTATATCATCAATAGACGATTGCATGTATATGAACGGCATTTGCATACTACTACTGCTACTACTAATACCAATAATAATAATAATAATAATAATAATAATAATAATAATAATAATAATAATAATAATAATAATAATTTTATGAGAACTTTTATGAGATGCTTTGTGGAATTTGTTCTCATAAACTCACAGATGTATTAATTTTGGAATCCGGAATGAGAGAGAGAGAAAAGAATAATGAATAAGTTCCTTAGGGAAGGTGTCACAAAAATGAGGATACACGACTGGGGAAAAAGGTACTGGATCTAATCTGTAATGAGATACAAATCTTTAATTTTATTCTAGCTTCAGGACGAAGGGAACTGGCCTGGGCGGTTTTGTGCGCTATTTTTATATGTATCTAACCACAACGGCATGACCAAATATGGCCATCCCTCGGTATACCGGTGTATACTTCATCCTAGCTAGAAAGATGCTCTTATCTCCACTATATAAGAACCATGTTGTTTTTACGTCATTCGACAGAAAGTTTGCTGCATTAGCACTTTTTCATTACTGGATTGGAATTATGCTAGTGTTTAATCTTGTAGCTAACTGACTCTTGCTGGGTTAGTAATACAGCACGTAATGTACATTGCATTTTGCTTCTAACAGCATTCACTTTTATTCCATTAATATATAGTTGTGATTTAGAAATAAATGAAATTAATCTTATTATATTTTAGAAAATTACTTTAATATAAATGAGTGAAATATTACTTTAATACAATTTAGAGAAAATGTCAATCTTATTACTTTTTCTAAAAGTTCTGTTCTAATAATACCCTGCCGGTCATTTGAGCCGAATCATCGAGACTTAAAAAGAAAAATAAATTACATTCACCAAAACAAAGTAAAAGGTGACAGATCAAAAATATAATGATAAAAACATTGCGAGACATTTTCGCAAAGTAAAGAAATACAATGTAAAACACGCTGGAGAATACAAAGTAAGACAAAAGATATAATTAAAAGTACATTGCAAAATACTCAGTAAAATACAAAAAGTACAATGAAGAGTACAATGGAAAATATTTGCTAAAATTCCAAAAATACAATGGAAAGAACACTTCACAACATTGGATACATTCATAAAACACAGTGAAATAGCGTGGCACGACATTAAATTTTAAAAAAATAAAACATTACGATGACCTAAACTGTTTTACAATATAAAATTCTACGAAATTTACTTTAAACTATGCTTGTCAGACGATTGTAACACAAAATAGTAGCATGCAGTTCTTGTTATCTTTATTTTTATTTTTCTATGTTTAGTTTATTCTTTTATCTTCTTTTTTTCTTTTCTTCTTCTCTTTTATATTTTTTTGCATAACATCAGCATAACATATTTATGGGTGACTACTGTTTTTATTTTGCTTCAGCCAAGTGCGGTTAAAGAATTCTCATTGTTATGAATAAGCTAGTGAGCTGATATTGAGTTGATCTTTCTAGTGCATACATAGTATCAGCCAGAAATAACAGTAAAATTTAAGTAAAAATGGTTGCGAAGAGAATAGCGTAAGAATTTGGTATTAATCAAGAGTTAGGAAACAATTTTAATGTTGTTCTAACCTTAATAACCATGATGTATGTTCACTTGCAATCAAACTTTGACATGCGCGTGTATGAAATATATAACGCATTTTAATTAACATAAGAACAATAAGTAAAAACATCATTTAATCGTATGTTTCGGTGTGGTCAAGTGCAGCTTTGAAATGGACGTGTATTATCAACGTTAGCTGTGACCTGTGAAAGAGACTGTATCGCTGTTATCGTTTCAAACAAATTTGACTCAGAAGCTGGCCGTATATAGGCCAATAGCTGCTATAGCTATGCATTACGGGAAACTGTGTCGAGCAATCGCTCGGACACTTTTATTATTTTATCATCTCAGCATACATTTATAATGAACAACACGACAAAATCATTGGATGTTGCAAAACCAGAGAAGGAAGCATCTTTTCTTACTGGTTGGAAGGCATTAGAGCTGTTTCTATAGCGATTTCACCATGAGACAATACTATAAGGTACACATTCATAATATTTGTATGAAAACGTGAGAGAAAAAACCTCTAAAACATTGTCGAACCCATTTGGCTGACAAAAGAACAACATCTGTTTCAATATATTTGAGACGGCTAGGCAAAAATTACAATTCTCCCAAAGATTGGTAAGCACGGTGAGTCTGGTAAATGTGCTGGTAGCTATACATGTATATATACAGTGGTTTCAGATTTCAGTAGGAACATGTTTGATGTAAATCCTTATTCTATGGAATACAATAAACGTCAGTTGGTTCACAGAATAATAATGTTACTACATAAGAAATTAAATACAGCATAAATTAGATCAGTTGTTTAGAAATATTTTGAAATTAACACACTAACCTTGTAATTTTAAGAAACAAAATAAGATGGAGTAAAAACATACCTTTGTGAGAATTACCACAGTCCAGAAATATTCTTCCTATGATGAATGATATATTAAAGAAATAGTAAACAATGCACGTATTGTCTGTAATAATAAAAGAGTTCAAATGATAAAAGTTCAAGTCACTGACACTGGAAAGAAAACTGTCAATGCGGCTGTCGTTGACTCGGGGTCTGGCAGAGATATTGATGTTAGACCCATGGAAATCTCGGTTTATGGCATGGATAGATGTATTTCAGTCTGGGTTAAAGGTAGCTTGATTTCGGGGCTGGACTAGGTATATATACATTCGACATGTGGGATTTTTCAAGTGATACTGCAGGAAGAATTCTCATTGGCGATGTATGCATTTTATGCTGTGAAGCCTCTCAGTTGTAATTGTGCTCGTTCCCTTTGTGATGATACTGGTGCTGATGTTTTAGAACTGACCTTTCGTGTAGGCAAAAAGTACGAAAATCACAGAAGAGCTGTCCAGTCATTCCGGAGTTGACGTAGTGTAGCTGGCGGCGTGAAGTCTGATGATCGTAAAGGTGTTGGTGCGAGTCTTTCTCGTGGATCATAATTATACGTGTGAAACCTATGTTCATGATATTTGTCCACTAATATCGTTTTCTCATAGTCTCTTGTCCATCACTTTTTATGAAATGACTCTCTCAAAAGAAAGAGTCGCTTATAACGGCGTAGATACGGCTACATCTTCGGGACATTGGCTTATAAATGAGTGAAACATTACTTAAAAACAATTTAAAGAAAATGTCAATCTTATTACTTTTACTAAAAAAATCTGTAATAATAATAATACCACATCGTATAATTTTTTGAACACAATTATATAATAGATCACACGGAGACATCAAAGATCCCCTATACCCTCTGCGTCTGTTTTCATATCCAATTACGTCCACATTAGATTCTGCCAAATTGATTTGTCTCCCTTTCATTATAAGCCAAAAACAAACGGCTGGAAAGATGTTTAGAATTCCCTGTTCTAATTCAGTTTCTTAAACCGCTCCGGCGGCCTAGTGGTTAGAGTGTCCGCCGCGGAAGCGGGAGGTCGCAGGTTCGATCCAAGACTGAGTCATACAAAAGACTTATAAAAATGGTTCACTTGGCGCTCAGCATTAAGAGGTTAGTGTTAGGACTGGTCGACCTGGTGTCAGGATAATGTGACTGGGTGGGACATCATGCTACATGTCTTGGGCATGATGCCCTAGTGTTAGACATCACTATAAAATGCCTCACTGCAGACATCGTAGCGATATGACTGATTTTTTTTAAAGCTACGTTAAAAATCAAAATCAAACAAACAAACAAACAAATTCAGTTCCTATAGTAAACCTATGCAAACACCATGATATTAAAAAATTCAATAACTTAAAATTTCTGAGTAAACATTATGAGACCTAAATTTATCAGTATAGGTGAAACCTTGATGTTAGCTTCTGTGTAGAGGAAGGATATGAGTTGCGGCATTTTCGGGACCTGCACGTGTTTGAAATATGTTTTTTCAATTCCGTACCAAAGAGTATGGTGCTAATTTTAGTAATGAGTATTCCAAACTCAAGACTGTTACAGGACTGAAATTCTATCAATAAAACAATGTATCTGGTGGGTTTATTTTTCAATTACAACCAGGATAAGTTCAGGATAAGTTCTGAAAAGATTCTTTATCCTAAAACATAACTAACATTATTAACCAATCCGGGTCAGCCAAACCCATATCTCCATATTATCAGTAGCGGATAATATTTAATAACTGACTAAATAGTAAATTTATACTTATAATATAGTAATAAAGGTCAATTAAAAACCGGAACAACATTTCTACCTAACGGCAAGGAAATTAACGGTTAAAGTGGAAACAACGAAAAGGGTGGAGATAATCGACATGGTTTTATTCATGTAATCCAGCCGGTGCTAATAGTCAGACGGAGTGTCTAATATTCATCTTTCGACATTTACCTCGTAATAATATATATATATATATATATATATATATATATATATATATATATATATATATCTATATATCTATCTATATATCTATATATCTATATATATATATATATATATATATATATATATATATATATATATATATATATATATATATCACAATGTAGATGTGCGAGTGATTACCGCTTAACAACCGTTTTGTTTAATTTGCTTTATTGAACAAAGATTTTTGGGGTAAATGTTCGGAGACTTTCGCTTAATTTCAATGTTTTAATTTAATCCTAGAAGTTTCAGAAGATGGAAACTTATTGTTTTATGTCCGCGTTTTCATTATAATTCGTATAATATACCATGACGTTGTTACAACGCATACCAACCATTGATGTTATTATGCATGAGAGGGTGTGGTGGTTTTGAGAAACTATGCTTACATGATCTCATTGTAGTACATTTTCTAAAGTGTACGCAAGCTCAAGGATTAAAGTTTATTCTCTCCACCCACCCCATCCTCTCTCTCTCTCTCTCTCTCTCTCTCTCTCTCTCTCTCTCTCTCTCTCTCTCTCTGCTGAAAGGGAGATAAGCAATGATAAAAGATGGAAATAGTTACCAAAATTCAGACGCTAATAATAGTATATGGTGAAAGGGAGATAAGCAATGATAAAAGTTTGAAATAGTTTATATTACCAATTTTTCGTCATTTCAAGTCTATTGATGTTTTTGTTGTTGTTGTAGGGCTTAATGACAATTTTTAGCACATGATAGGCATACATAGCGGCTATTATTTAGTTTATATTTAATTTAAGGTAATTGTTAGTCTTAAAAAAATTAAATTATTTTTCATTACATGTTATTGTAATGTAATTATATTTATTGGTGATCATATTTTCCAGAAAATCAGTTCTTTTTTAAATTTATTTTTATTGTTAAAATAGTAACAGCAATATCGAGGCTGTATTGAATACGGGATCCTAAACTTGTAAATAATTTTGGTTGAAGTAAACAACTTTTTTTCCAATTCTTAGAGTAAAATGATTCGTTTTGTCAAGGACATATCATGAATACGTGACTTTAAAATGTAAACATGATCACGTGACCCCCTCGAGTTCGTAACTCGAGGATTTTAGTAGCTGCGTTTTAGATTACTGTATAACAATTCTTTTAGAGAAATAATTTTAGATTTGGGCTTTTACACTTGATGTTAAATCGTATTCTTCTGTTGTAGCCAGTTTTCGAGCTACATGTTTAATTTTCTTCAGATTATTTGGATTTTAAAAGATTAATTCGTTTCTCTGGAAATATTTGAGTGCTCATACAGAATTATTGGACAAAGACAGTTTATCAAACATTTTGTGGGGATTTCAAACACTAGAGCGTTAGTATTTGTGTTTCTGCAAGGAACTGTAGGTATAACACTATACAGACTACATCATACGTCAAAGTCTTCCATCTTGTATTTTCATCAGGACTCAAATATGAGTTTATTAGAACATTTTATTGCTATGACTTTTAAAATTTAGTTCGTGAATTATTCTTGGATTATTGTTTGATTTGATTCTTAAAACCGTAAGTTCTTTTTTTCTTCTTCATTATTAGAATGTTTTTTTTTCCAGGGAAATAAATTATTTAATAACATTTACAAAACTTGTTGTTTTCACCTTTTCTGTGTTATTGCTTATTAGAGCCTAAACACATAACAATAAAAGCATAATTAAGCCTTTGAAGAAAATGCATTTATTTACCCACGACACATCTGTTGACGAGCAAGTATTTTCCATCTTTGTGGCCCAGCGACGACCTACCCACTTCGTATCCTCACTAGAAAGGTGTTTATGTACGACCCAGCGACGGCCTACCTTGTTGATATCCTCACTAGAACGATGTCTATTTATAACCTAGCGACGGCCTACCAATTCGGTATTGTCATTAGAACGATGTATATTTATAACCTAGCGACGACCTCCCAATTCGGTATCCTCACTAGATAGAAGGCCTACAAATTCAAAATGTGTCCCAGCCAATGGAAAATTATGATGTTCTACTAGTTGAAAACCGTCTTTTTCTCATTCTAGTGGCTTTTAATGTCATTATGTGAACCCAGAAAGTTCAATGGATTTAGTTTATTCTTTGATTTTTTTAAAATTGTTTTCGTTAATGATGTTAGCACACCACTGATTGCACGCCCGACATTGCCCTCTCTGCGTCCATATTGGCGTCTTGCTAGCTATCTTCTCTTGCATTTCTGTACTCGAACTGACCAAAAGAAGTGACCCCCATTACAATATCGTCAGTACATGAAAGAGATGAGTGTATTAAATATTTGGCTACTCTTAAAGCTGACACGTTTGAAGTCACCGATAGTCAATGATGCGAGGAACTGTTGAAGGGTTCAGATCTGTCAAATGGAACATATAAATAATTTTTACTTTAACACTGGCGATGATCATTATCTTCGTCGAGCAGCGTGTTTATGATCGATTGTTGCCAATATTTTATGGTTCAACATATATAACAAATGTTTATATATGATGGCATGATCACCTTTTGTCTGCCGAGATGTTCTTTTAAAATGTTTATGATGTTTGTTTGGTTTTCATACAACACTCCAGTAACTGAAATAAAATAACATTGTTTTCATCAAAACAAACGCACATGAATAAAGAAAAGAAATGAAGACGCAAAACGAAGAATGAAAACAAGGAAAGCAGAAAAGATAAAGAAACGAAAGAAGAGAAAGAAAAGCTTTACATTGATGAAATAAAGGAGGTAAAATAAATTTGTGGTACAACAATTACTTATCCACTTATCGTTGCGACTTGTAGAGGCGACAATTACTGATCATCCTGCAATTGCCAATTAATGTGTTTTAGGGTTGGTTTAGGACAATTACATATACGCGCGCGCACAGAGAGAGAGAGAGAGAGAGAGAGACACACACACACGCACACACACATACACACACTGTATGATAATGCTATTTATTCGTATTTATAAATATTATGTATGTATTATGAGGCATTCTCCTATAGATACCTGGAATAGCACTTTGCTGTCTATTTAGTGTATAGTTGTAATCTTATATAATTAGTTCTATATATGTTGATGTCAGTGTTACGAATCCGAAATGACTGTGTACAGATGAGTATAATTACTAGCATGACGTGGGGGGTATGTAAATAACGTCATTTTTCTGTGCAGTGTGTGAGGTCCAGAACTTATAAGGGTCGGACAATGGGTGCCTTTTGCCAATGGACCTGGGTTCGAATCGTTGTAGAGTACCAATTAAAATTGTCTAGCCTTATGATAATGATATTTATTCGTATTTATATTTTTTAAAATGTTATTATTATCAAACATTCTCTAGTAGAATCCAGTTATTGAACTTTACGCTCTGTTTGGTGAATATTTATTATAGGTGATATAATAAAATCATGATGAGAGAAAGGACCAGTGGATTTCGGTTTAACTTAACACATCAAAACAAAATTAGAAACAGTAATTACACAATGGAAGATACAGTTAACACTGGCCTGAATTCAGGAAACCGTATCACAAAATTAGATAAACTCAATAAATTAACTAATGCATCTATGAGAACAATTTTGCAGGGATAATAATAGAGATAATAATAAAGAAAAACGAAATAAGAAATTACTAGCTGTTGAGTAGCTGGCAATTAAATAACTATATAAATAAAATGACATGGAAAGTAATATTTTCGATGCCGGAGACTTGTTTAATTACAAATTCAACACATTTTAATGCCATCTATTATTAAAACAATATAATAAAAAGATGAAATGATTAGCATTCGGCAATATTTACAACCAATCAATAAATAACACGACACATGTTTCAAAGGAAAATAAGGAGAGAAACAAATAACCGATGGAAAATAATTTACATCCACAAAAGAGTTTGAAAAAGACATAACGAATAAAATCCATCAAAAACCATTCAAAAACAAAGCATCCAATAAAGGTAACACATACATACAAGACTTAACCATCGTAATAGCTAACACAGTTACAAATGACTTAGCCATCGTAATAGCTAACACAATTACATATGACTTAACCTTCGTAATAGCTAACACAATTACATATGACTTAACCTTCGTAATAGCTAACACAGTTACAAATGACTTAACCATCGTAATAGCTAACACAGTTACAAAATTACTTAACATAGTAACTAATAAAGTTACAAAATCCTAATGAAAATACTGATAAAAGTGTTGTTAAATCTGTAGAAGCTAAAATTTTGTATATTAACCGAAACTTTGAATGCCTCTACTGTTTGCTCAATCTAGCGAGTATGGCATTCAAATAAGAAATACGGCATGTATATAAATTACAATGTGTATTTTGAACGAAAATTATCAATGAAATGAAAACAGCAATTACAGATGTAACCGTGTAAATTTTGATGCTGAAGACACCAAGTTTCTAAATCGTATGTAAATTCATTTCGTGCTAGTTTTCAAATTTACGTTTTCGGTAT